>CM038469.1:63605249-64805249 GCA_021464415.1 Lonicera japonica
TATATCTCTTTAATGATACATTTTGAGGGTTATTTTTTTTTGTATCAAACTTATGTTTTAGTTTTTTGTTTTAACTAAATGACGTGATAAAAAAAATTTTAAGTACTACTCTTATAACTTTTCTAATGTCATTACTATATTATTTTTTTGTTGTTGTCAATTTATTGTGTTGTATTATACTAGATGACTATAAAAATACGAAAGGTCACGAAACAAAGATTAGCCTAAGACCCCTCAAAACTCAAAACGGCCCTACTACAAATTTAATGCAAAAACATAATAGATTTGCACTAAAAAAGTTTAAAATTTATAAATTAAGTTTATGCCTGATTTAATGCAACAATATATTTACACTAAAATCTTATTATTAGTTGGCTGATTTTTAGTGCAAAACGTATTTGCAATGCATGATGATTTAGTGCAAATAAAGGTTTTTATGAAAATCTATACTTAATTAGTTGCCACGAATTTGTGTAAAACTATATTTGTACTGTTTAAGCTGGAACTCTGATGAGGTTGCTTGAGGCCACATCAATGGTCATCTGAAATTGTCGAGTTCACCAGAGTTCCAATGAGTTTGTTGGAGCTTTAAAGGTGGTCGATGTACCAATGATGATTAGATATTTATTTTAAAGAAATAAAAAAAAAATGGAGAGAGAATATTTTAAGTAAAGACAAAAAAAAACATCTTTATTTTGAATTGCAAAAATAAGGTGTTATTCTTTTGCATATAACTGCGGAGGGGCTTCAGCCATTATCCAAATTGAAAAGTCAATTTCTACCATTTGGCTCTAAAAGTGGTGTGAAAATACTTTAAAGGTATAATCAGAATGGTTAATTTTTAATTGAATAATTTAAATTATATACTGTATTACGTATTATTTAATAGATTCCTCATCAGAATGATTGCTTCATCCGAAAAGAATTAAAATTTTAAAATGATTCAATTTAAGTTAAGAATTCAAATTTCATAATTTTAGATCTAAAGTTATTTTGATACGTGTGCTTAGTTTCTGCATAAAAATGGACATTTTTCAGTGAGGTTTAGCAAAATTTTAGAGAGAAGCTAAAAGCTTCTTGTCAGTTGTCACTATGGTGTATGGACAAAACAAACTTGAGGGTCAAGAGAGAAGACTAGAAGCAGTGCGGATTGTTTAGGTGCACGGCCTGCTAGGTTTTTAAATTTTTGAAGATAATAATAATAATAATAATATTTATTATATATAAATATGTTATATATCGATGAGCTTCTTCAAGATTTATTTTTAAAAATAAAATTTATTAATATTTTTATGTGAGCAGTTCTCTTAAAAAAAATAAAAAATAATTAAGTATAAGCTTTAATCTTACAAATAATGGAATTTATTAGTCTATAAATACGGAGAAAACATGCAAACGCGATAATTGATTAACTTATTTTAATTTGAGCTTTATTTAATATTAATTACTTTTATGTTATTTTTTTTTCACTGATATTTTGAATTTGCCACTTCCTAGAAGCCTCCTAGGTGGATTGTGAAGTCGCCCCACTTTAATTTTGATAGTTTATTTTATTTATTTACAAAATTAAAAATTATGCACATATATATATTGGCTATTAAAATTATTTTTTTAATATTATAACTGCCCTCTTTTAGTTAAATCTCTTGCTGTGCGGGCTTTTTCGAAAGAATAATTGATAGTGGTCCAAATTTCAGTACCAAATTATTATTATTATTACTTATGGGTTATATATATTAAAGAGTAACATGCATAGGGGAATAAGAGGTACCATAACATAAAGACAAGAAATCCCTTTCTTTTGTCCTCGTCAAAATGCTAAGGAATGGACTACTTTTCAAAGGTGGTGTTAATGATATAGTACTAAACTCCACCTGCAAATCAGGTACATCATTGTTGAAAGAGCTTAATTTGCTTCTCTTTTCCAACCCCCTTTTGTAAGTTAAGCTACCACACTTCATTGTTGAGTACGTTACAATTACATGTGTTAGCTAGCTAGCTAGCTAAATCCAAACTTTGCTAGCTTTCAATTCTTTCCAATTATATAATATTTATTCTTTCGGTTCTAAATTAACGGATAACTCAGTTTAATTTTAGGGTGTGTTTGACAATTTAATTTTGAGTATTGGAAATTACTTTTTCTAGCAAAAGTTACCATTGTATTCATAACAATATACAAATTAAATGATAATAAATTAAAACAATTGAATTGTGTGAGTACTTAAAAATGAGTCAAATGATCGGCCACGCACCTCCTCCCACCCCCCACAAATCATCCTTTCACCTTCTTCAAATTATGACCAGCGGGTAAGAGTTTTCCTGAGTTTTTTTATTTGTAAAATTCTTCTTAAAATATTTCTAACAGAAGAAATTTGAAATTTTGTTATATTTGGAGGTAGTACGTATTTTTTATCAACAGCCCATTAACATGCATTCAAAAGTAAGTATTTGGCCCTATATTCAATTTTATTTAAAAGTTCCAAGTCCAAGGGCAGAGCTACAGTTAATAAAGGAAGGCAATTCCCCCTTAAATTTTTAAAAAATTATAATTCACACCCCAATAACGTAACTCATTCATCACCTTCCATATGTAGTTTATTATTATATGTCATTATCAAAGAAGAAAGGCGAAAGCCCATATATTAAATAATTAATAATGATACAAAATGCAGCTATATATATATATATATAATGAAGCTAAGTTAATAGCTTTGGAGTGTGTTAAGGAGTGCACATGGATGTGGTTCAGCTTAATTCATCTCCCTGTCCTTTGCAAAATAAAGATGGCTACAAACTTCTCAATTGGCCCCCCTCCCCCTAATTATTATTATTATTATTTTTTTTAACTATATAATGACAAAATTTTATATTGCATTCTTCACTTATCATTATTTTGCATAAATTAGGCCCATTGACATAGTTAATCCTTTATTTATATTTCCTCAATTTTATTATACATTTTTATTTATTTTTCCTCAATTTTATTATACATTTCTTATGAAAAAAATTAGGATATCGTGTCAATTAGGTCCGAAGATAAGTTTTTAATAGGTACAATCTATAACTATTTTTTAAAGAATATGATGCCAAGAATATACGTGCTGTTTTATCGTATTTATCTTACACTGTCCACGGTATAAATCGCCAAATATTTCGAAGAGTATCTCCGAATTTTACAATAAACAATTCGTAATATAATTAATTCTTCAAACAAAATATCCAATTCTAATCCTCACCGGAGGGAGTACATGCATCCCAAGGGCCTAAAAGCCCCATCTTTTACTTCATGACAAACAGAACCACCAAAGTTGAACTTCATTAATTTTTTTAAGTATATATATGCTTCGGGGAGAGGGTGAAAATTTTACAACACTAGTTCATGAGGAGAGTATTAAGATTCTAAGCTACTAGATCAGACAACAGTTGATCCGTAAATGGACTAAATTTTAATTCAAATCTGACATATTTTATCAGAGATGGATTTAGAATTTAAATCATATAATTTGATTATAATCTAAATCCGCTTATTAAATAATTTAATAGAACAAATATGAATTGAGGCATATCTGACTCGTTAGCAATCTGATCCTATTTAATATTATATAGTATATATTTTATTAAATATAATGAATATATATATTGTAAATATGATTGATTCGTAAATAAATGTAAAGACCTAATTAAGTTAAACTTCCAACTATCAAGTAGGGTCCTTTGCCATTTTAAACTAAGTTAATAATCATAATTATATAGAAGAAAATCATAGATGTAAAGTATTCACACTCGTTGTTTACTGCTAATTTTCTGATACACTTCATTTCTCTGTATATTGTTAATTTCGTAATTAAAAATTTCATTCTCCTCTTAATAAGTATAGATCGGATTGTTGGATTGGAGTTCACTAATCTCACAAAGTTGGATATGGATTTGATTGTTAACAATCTATTGGATGATTCGATCCAATTACTTATTTTCATTTTAATGGATCATATTAGATATAAGTTAATTATGTCAAAATCCGATATATTGACAGAATTGATCTAACATTGACTTAATTATTACTTGTTCCAATAAGTTCACTACATTAAACTGCTCAATTAGAGATGAAATATTTGTGAGGAAAATATATTTTCATCATAAAATGTGCACTTTTAGCAACAAATTATTTGTGATGAAACACATTTTAGTCACATAATATAATTCTTTAGTGATGAAAATGTGTCATGTTTCATGTTTCATCAACTAATGTATTTCTTTATTTAAAATTTGCAACAAAAGTTGCAATATGATATCAAGAGATTGGAGACAAAACCCAATTTTTTTTAACTAAATTAAATGTTGTTTCATAAATTTTACTGATGCGAAGACCTTAGTGACCAAAACATTTTTAATGAAAATCATTGTTGCTTATCTCCAAAATCTTTCAGTAACGTAATTTTAGTACGTGACCACGTTTTGATAAAATATTTTGTTACTAATATTATTTGTTACAAAATATAATTTTAGTGAGAATATATATATATATATATATTTACCGCTGAACAATTATTTTGTTGTTGTGGTGGTTAATTTTTTATACGTTGCAATATTTTATGGTTAATTTTTAAATCTTACACTAACAAAACATTGTGCCGATTTAAAATAAAAATCGATGTTTAACTTTATTTTTTGGATGAGATACCTCCCTCTGACATAATGAACACCTCACTCAATAATTGGAGTAAAACTATATATATTTGTTGTATAATATTTTATGATCACATGCAAGTAGTGGGGTTAAACTTAGTCGCTGTCCTAATTAAAGAGAAATAATGTCCGTCGTTGAAATTAGTCATGTTCTAGTTAATGACCAATAATCTCTTTTTTTCCATCAAACCAACTTTAGGATCCGTAATCTTTTACGGTAATAAAAATCACTACAGAATAAAATCGAGTATTAGCTTAAAATAGATGCCAATGACATGATAATAAATTTGAAAACATGTGAAAAGTGAAAACACGTTACGAAATAAAATCGGCACAAAAAATAACACGATAATTCTTAGTTGTGTCGTTTTCATATTTATAATAAACATAACATGACATCGTGTCATGTTATATTCATATCCTGATATTTCTAACTTATTGTGTAAAACAAATTAAACAAACCTAAAACCAAGAAATTTCTCCCATAGTACTATAGATGGCTGAAATTTTGAAGTAACTTATACAAAAATAACTTCCTGCCAGAGGGATGAGCAAATAATACTCTCTCCTGCAAAACTCATTCAATAAAAGCCATTTATCAAAAAAAATAGGGTCATTTGGCATTAATGTTTATTAAGTTTCCATAATAAAATTTGTTACCCACTTTTATGTTTCTTTCGACTTTTTAATCATTAATTAATTTTGCCAAATGTAAAAATACCCCTCCTTAAAATAAATAGGACTTATTTGAAGATAAAAAAAAATACATTGATTATCTTCATTACATAGAGGTTATAGGTTCAACTCATATGATTGTAATTATTGAATTATGTGTTAATTCATTTTAATTATAGTAATTATGTGCACACTCTTGTTATGTTAGTTGTACATTTATAGTTTGTATATATATATAGTATATCACAAAAGAAATTACGGTGTGAAACTATCGTTTTGTATAAATAAAAATATAAATGATTTCTGACCTGTTAAATCTAGAATATTTTTCGTCAACGTAAAATGGCTAGATCTAAAGCTCGTAGTGGTTGGGTAATAGATTCGTGCTACATCTCTCAACATTTGGGGCCAGTGAAGCTATTAATCCCTTTGCATTAAATTGAGAGATGACATTAGCTGGTCAATTCACAAAATCTTATTGGATGGACTTTTCTTTTATTTATTTTATTTTCATTTTTTTTTTTGGACATAGGAGGACGGAAAGAAGTAATTACTAATTAAGAAGAATCATGTTTTTGTACATCGATAAGACAGTATTTGCAACGACAAGGTATCACGCGTGTGATAATTTATGTTTTAAGTGAAGGGACTATTTTTGTATTGTAAAAGTTTTGATTCAAGAAAAAGCACTTGTAGCAACTAAAGATATCTAAATTTTTGAATATGTGACATCATGTAATGAAGAGGAAAAAAAAAATATTGATAAAAGCACCTGTCTGAGTCACACTTCACGTAGGATGAAAGATTTGTTTATTATTGTAGTAAAAAATAAAAGATTTAAATCTTCTCTCCTTTTTAAAAAGAAAATAAAAAAAATCCATAGACAATATTTATCAAATTATTGAGACAAAAACAATTTTATTAAGGCTAGGGGACGTCTACCTCAACGACAGACGTAGCGTAAGAAAAAGAAACACACTTAATAATATATAAAAGTATTCACCAAAATCCAGCTTTACGTAGGGCCACGCAACGACAGTGGTAGTGTGGTTGCGTTTCTCAAGTCATGGCTGCTTCCTGCTTAGAGTCCAAATATCGTTCCCTCCCTCTGTGTTAATCCAACTCACCCGAATTTGTTTTGGTTTGTTTGCGTTTTAAATTACGAATTTAATTAAAAATTAGTTAATTTATGAATTATTTCATTTAAATATTGAGTTATAAAAATAAATTATAATATAAAATTATAAACTTAAATTAATATTAAAGATATTAAATAAAAAAACATAAAGATATAGTTAAAATTATATAATTTATAACTATTATATAGAAGTTCACGGGGGAAGAAAAATCACACACCATAATTTTTTTGTATTATACAATTTTTTTTTATAATTTGCTAATTAAGAGTGAAACAATTATAAATAAAATAATTTACGCAACTAAACAAGTCTCTTGCTTATATAAAACAATTAGCAATAAAAAAAAAACCAGCATTTAGGAGACAATTTATTGGCTTTATAAAACATAATATTTGTTAAAGATCTTGCTTTATTAGAGCACCCGCAGTGCAAATTGTAGAGTAAATAATTAAAATTTCAAATTTAGTCTTAAATTTGTAAAAGTCTGCACTGAATATGGTTAAAGAAATATTATTATGAGCAACCTTCACTCTTAAGACATTGAGAAGAGCAAATTGCACCCTTCTCGTATAACTTTAAACGAGCATTATTCAGCAATATGTTTTAATTGTATGAATAAAAACTTAAGCGTATAGTAAACTTATTATTGCCTCCAACAGATTTGAGTATGTATTTATTATGCCTTTCCAAGAATTTGTTTTCGCACTACATTTGTTAGAGCTCGAGTGGAATCCTTCATTTTTAAATATGCTGTGACATTCACCTCCTCAACTTCAAATTACTTATTTACGATAGGGGTAGACTTATCGCTAATCAATAAGCTCAGTTTTAACATTAGCATTGCTACATGGCCTAAAATACTCTTGAAAGCATAGTGAAAAGTAGGTTCTAGTTGATCATTATTGTTCGTCATTATCTCTGTCCTATCTTAGACTCCAATATGAATGTATGGTTCAAATTCATTTAAACTACAACATTTATTACACTTTCTGGTATTGGGAGATGATATCCTCCCAAAATAATATTCATATATATGCATTATAAAACACAAAATATGACTAACTATTCACTTTTAAAGTCTCATGATCTAAAAGCCCATGTAGCATCTAACTAGTATAACTAATCGTAAACCTTTAAATGTGGTTTTCTTTTGCATTGACATATCAAATCAATACAACTTTCACTCATACACAACATGTACACTTTAATGTTTATTTTTCCATATACTTTCTCTCTCTCGTCAACCTTTTAATGAAATTGATATATTTCAAATCTACTGATTTAAAGACATATTTTACATGATTTTGTACCTTATTTATTGATCATTTGAAATTCTTATAGAGAGTTTGAAAGGAACCATTGTTCCCCAATCAATATATGATTATTTTTGCAATTAATATAATTTTTAATTTATGTATTTCAACTACCAATATTTTATTTTATTTCACCGTACTATTGGCACGAGTAATACCAAGTACGGTATGCTCTAATATAACTAATCACGTGTTAAGCCGAACAATCACACATGTTCCACATTACCTAATATAATCAATTCACATGTTAGTCTCAAAACTCGGCCACACGTGAATGGGTGTGTTAATTAAGATTATAATTTTACTTTGAAAAATGAAATCCTCTTAATTAAAGTAATATATAAAATAAATAATTAATTATATATTGTTAATTAATTTTAAGTTAGATGATCCGAATTTTAATAAATAAGGTAAAACTAAAGGAAATCGATCGACCCGATTGGAAGAGGTAGAATTAACAGAAAAGCAAATTAATAAAAGAACATGCAGAAGTAGGGACAAAGAAGACAAGGCCAGAAAGTAAACATGTCAAAGGGCTTTGTACGACGTATTAATATGAAGGAGGACAACGGGGAGGTTAAGATCGAGGAGAAAGTTTGTACCAGATCGAGTAGAGTAGGTGATAAATAGCTTTTCAATATGGGCGCCTCCATCGGGTACTGGAACTAATTAGCTTTTTTACATAAATTTCACCGACATCATATTCATATCTAATCTTTTTTTTTTTTTTCACTACTACCCCTTTTAGTATGTGGAGCTAGTTAGTTTTGGAATATTATTATTATTCCTACACTTTCACTCCCTCTCTCTTTCTTCCTATATTTCATTCCCTTCTCTACTCTGATCACTTCTGTACTTCCTTTGCAAAATATTCCTTTCTCTCTCTCTCTCTCTCTCTAAGATGGTGCATTCAAAGAAGTTCAGAGGTGTGAGACAGCGTCATTGGGGTTCTTGGGTTTCCGAAATTCGCCACCCCTTATTGTAAGTAATTAAGCTCTACCCAAACTCGATATATACCCATCTTTGGTTCCTCTCTCTCCCTATATATGTGTGTGTGCTTGTGTTTGTGTTTGTAATTAAAGGACATTTTCAATATATTTATATACACTACTGATCGAGTGCATGTGATCAAATGCATTCTGTAGATACACTATATATAAATATATTTATATGAGATTTGACGGCCAGACAAAACGTGTGTTTGGAAACTTCAATTTAAATTTTACAAATTTTAATATGTTCGAAAAAGAAACAAAAAAAAAATAGGCTAATGATATTAATATTCAACAAAAGAATTATAACACTTTAAAATTATCACGCTTTTGATGTATCATTTGAGGCACTAAAGATGATTTTAAAGTGTTAAAAGTACTTTTTGTAGAGTCCTAATATCATTATCCAAAAAATTATTTAAATAATCGTGAAGCTGAATTTTTTTATTCTAGTTTCTCGTTTCAATCTAGTTTTCCTCCTCCAGTTTTACTTTTGATGTTTTAACTATAATTGAAATCACAAGTTCTATATTTCATTATTGGTTTTTGTTTTTTTGGTAATTTTATAGAAAGCTGAACTCGTAACCTTAGTAATGAATGCTATGAGCTCTAGCCGCCTTATTTTGGCAATCTGTATTCTGATCTCAAGTAAATTACTAAAATCGTACGTTGATGATTTCGCATAAAATGCAGCAATTTATGGGAAACAAATCGCAATATTAAACCTATATATAATAGCACAATGCTTATTCAACTATTTAATAATTAATTAAATATCTAATTACTTATTTACTATAATTTTTTGCAGGAAGAGAAGGATTTGGCTAGGCACATTTGACACAGCAGAAGAAGCAGCGAGGGCATATGATCAAGCCGCCATTCTAATGAGCGGTCGTAACGCCAAAACAAACTTCCCAATCTCCCAAAACCCAAAAAATGATGATCAATCCCCAAATTCATCATCATCATCACCAAAGTCATTGGCATTATCTGAAATCTTACATGCCAAGCTCCGAAAATGCAGCAAGGCCCCCTCTCCCTCTCTCACTTGCTTAAGGCTCGACACTGAGAACTCAAACTTGGGTGTCTGGCAAAAGCGTGCTGGGCCTTGCTCGGACTCAAACTGGGTCATGACTGTTGAGCTCCAGAAGAAAAACGGTGAGTCTTCGCAAGAGGCAAGTAAGTCGAGTTCAGAGAAGAATGGGAGTAATTTTAGGAGAGAAATGGATGAAGAAGAGAGGGTTGCTCTTCAAATGATTGAGGAATTGCTTAACATGAATAGTCCTAGTACTGGCTTTGGTATTCAAGATGGTCAGCCTAGCTTTTACATGTAATTAATCATTCCTCTTTCTTTTACCGACTTTTCCTTTTTATAGAAAGGAAGATGGTATTCTAATTAGCATCTTTGTTTACTAGATAATCATACTGGATACATTAACGAGTTATACGTTCTCCGAATGTACAACCCACCAATAAATCCAGTATGAATTATTCATAGTTTCATACCATCTTTTGGTTGGCTGTGGGGTGGAGGTGGGGGTAGGGTTCATGCTGAATA
The DNA here is from genome assembly GCA_021464415.1 of Lonicera japonica. Taxonomy (NCBI): domain Eukaryota; kingdom Viridiplantae; phylum Streptophyta; class Magnoliopsida; order Dipsacales; family Caprifoliaceae; genus Lonicera; species Lonicera japonica. The sequence goes on from CM038469.1 coordinate 63,615,613, forward strand.
AAATTGTACGTTACTATATATTTTTCATAGAAAGTTATTGATAGTGAGGGCCTAAGGAAATAGGCGTGAATAACATATATATAGGTGGTTTTGGTATTGGTCTCGATCTCACGTTGACGGTATGTGTACGGACCGGACTTTTATTATACTTACTAACGGATATTTATTAAGTGCTTAGTCTTGATGTGGATGGTCGGTATGTGAATCGACTTGCATATGTATATATTTTTATACAGACGGATCTGAAAAGGATTAATCCATTACCTACTAGCTTTTAGCGATAACTTTGGTCAATTGCTCAATGTATGTGGAGTTTTTCCACTGCAAATTGTGTTTGCTGAACAAAAAGTTAGCCGGTGAAAGGATCTGTCCATTTTGAGGCGTATATGTCTTAGTAAAGAGGAGTTGGAGGAGATATGGTACGTATGGTTGTGTGAAGAAAATAAGGTGCTTGGCATTGAAAAAGGGAAGAAAAAATTGGTTTGTTTATATGACACTAGAGTGTATGGAATTGTAATATATAGCTACAATATTTTGTTCTCAGTTTTGTTGTTTTTGTGCTTTGGTTCTTGCCTGTCCCTGTACTTGTAGCATTTCATGATTCACAATTTGAAATAAGTTTATCTTTAATTTGCGCTTGGCAAATCAATTTCTAAGTTTTTGATTTTTGAATTTAAATTGGAGATCGAACAAATTAATTTAAGTAGTCTAGCTTGGAAATATTTTCCAATATTAATCCCAAACCCTAGAATATATTAATTAGTCTCCAAGCAAATCAAATATTCGGGTACATGTTACTTCCCCCTTCCAAGTTTAAAGTCGATCCACTTTCTTTTCTTTCCCTTTTTTCTTCTTCTTTTCAAGAAAAAAAAAATCTCAGTCTCAGAGTCTCAGGCTCAAACTTAATCGCGGCGCATTGCTTAAATTCTCTTTTTGGGCGATTGGTTTCATGGCTGAGGCAGTGGCTATAAAAAAAAAAAAAAAACGTAGTGCCTTTTGCATTAAAGCCGGCCGGTCTTCAAATGCTATAATCAAGAATGACGACTCTTTCATTGTTGGCTGGTGTGTTTAAAAGTTTTGAGACCCTCAGCGGCATTGCTGCGTCATTGTTCAAGATATTTGCTCCACGGTGGAATCGTGCAATGCCTACCTCGCCTTTATTCCAAGAGAATTAAGCTAACAAGGCAGCAAATGATTTGGCTCGACACGTGTTTCGGTTAGATATTGGTCACGTATAAATTATATTGATAATGCGTAATTCCCCCCTTTAGCAAGCTTTGTTTTGTCAAGAAAAAAATAAATAAATTGCTTCAATTCTAAGCATGTCAATATATAATAATTGACACTTTCTTATAGTAATTGATATTAATAAAAATGTGTTGTATACAGTTTTGTAATAAATTATAATATAGGTTCGTGACGGAAATTTTTTAACAAAAATGAACTCTTCGAGAAGTGTCACGGAAAATGACCGTGACAATAAAAGTTCTTACAAAACAAATTACAAAGCTTCCATTTGTCATGAATTCAGATCGTGAACAACTCTGTTTTAAAGTGTAATCTATTATTGGTCCAGTGTTTATATGTAACTACACGTATGGTCATAGTCAAGGATTGTGAAAAAAAAAGTATTTTATTGTAGATAAAGATAATAAGATGGAAATAATAGCAAATGTTATTGATCTTGATGAAATGGTGAAAAATAAGTTGAGAGATGTAAGAAGATAATTTTACTTTTTTTCTTGAAAAAATTTCTTAGGGTACTGTAGAAAAAAAAAATTCACAAAAAATAAAAATAAAAGAGAAGGTAAGGGTATCTACTTATAAAATAGGGAAAAAAATGGAGAGATCATTCTTATCAAAAAAAAAAAAATTATTTTATTATCAGTAGGACATTTATATTTTGTTTGGGAGTTATTATTAACACACGCCAAAATGGTCTATAACACTTTAACATTGGCTCGGCCCGCTAAGGACCGAGTACTTGCACATTAGCTTAACCAAAAATAGTCCAGTCGCTGAGTATTCTCACATATACTCGGTTCTTGAGAGTCAAGTAAATAAGACGGAGTATTAATGAGCATTTTAATATATATCAATAACACTTCTTTTGTTTTGGGAAACTTAGCATCCTCTCAGTCTCGAATCCATGTAGGTACCCCGTACACCGCTGTGTATAGATCAGTGTTTTGAAAAATGCGCCATATGGTGCACAATTGGTTTTTCTGGAGAGAAACACTATGTAGCGTAACTCCAATAGATTTTTATCCAAATTGCTTACGCAATTTAATGATGTGATATGCTATTTTACACTAAATTAACGCTATTTGCAAACTACTCACACTATTTGGGACACCAACTTAAAAGGAAAAAAAAGGGGAAAAGAAACCCTAGCTTTATTTCCTCCACGGCCCTTCTTCTCCTTCTTTCACCTCTCAAAAGAGAGAAGGCTTGATTTGGCTATGCTTTTGGTGGGTGGGTTTCAGCATATTTAGGTTTTTATCTAGGACATGAATCGGATATTGATAGTCGGTGGTTTTGAGTGGAGAGGAAATTAAGATCATTTTTTAGTTGAAGAAGGGAATTACAATCGTTTTTGGTGGAGAAGAAGAAGGGGAAATTAAGATCAATTTCAGAGGAGTGAAAATAACCAAGAGAGAGGTTAGTAAAGTTAGAGAGCTAGGGTTTTAAATTTATTGAAAATGACCCTTTTATTTTTTTGGTTCTTAATTTTGTACCCCCTTTTTTCTCTAATTTATTATTTGTAACCCTTTCATTTTTGGGATTTTTTCTTATCGCCCTTTTTTCTCTAATTTTTTAATGACTTTTAGTTTTTTATTAATATTTTTTAGTATAATTTTATTTTTTATTTTTTTTATTATTATACTATTCATTATCTAAATTTCTTATACTATTACATAATTTGTGATCATTATGCAATTTTAAAAACAAAACGCAACCCGTTACTCTAACGCGATTTAAAACATTGGCATAGATGCAAAGAGGCAATAAGTGATCCACAGTTAAATTTTCAGTTAGAAAGTAAACATTATTATTTCTAATTTTATTATTGCTATTGTTATTATCTGAGGGCGCAACTGGCAGTATGCATAGAAGCTTTGCCACGTGTAAAGGCCACTCTACTTAGCACCAACTCAGCAAAATTGGTAACGAAAGGTGAAGTGTATACCTCAAATAAAACTCCCAGCGAACAAGAATAATTGTAATTTTAGAATTGCTATTAATATATATTAAAATATTTTTTAACTCTTCATTATATTTATTTGATTTTTAAATATTAAATATTAAATATATATGTACATATTCAGTGCTCAATAGTAAAATTATTATTGAGTATAAAAAAAATACATTTATTCAACTTTTAAGTATCGAATATGTGTACACTTTTAAGCACCGAATATGTGTACATATTCCCGGTACTTAAAGATAGAGTCAATGTTAGAATGATATAAAATATTTTAGTATATTTTAATAACAGCCCCTAATTTTATTATAACATGATTAATCTTGTACAGTAAAAACAAGATAAAATTATAAAATGACTTTTACGAAAAGAGGCGAAACCTCAATTAATGAATTTTGTTCATTATTTTAATAATAACCTTTTTTTCTTCTTCTCCAAACAAATAAAATTAAACCATATTAGTTAATTTTCATTTTCTGATCATTTGTATAAATATTTACACTTTTAACCACCGTATTAAACTTGTATCTTAATTTTTATTTTTTAAAATAAGATTTACTTTCATTACACCTTTCTTTTCAATAGTTAACTAAATAAACGTAATAAAATTAGGATATAATAATTGTTTCATGTTTTCTATTCAACTGAATTATTATTTTTTTTTCATAATTTCCTTGTGTCAATCCAAACATTGTGTCACATTCCCCGAAAGGCTGCAACTCTTCCTCATAATGACCCTCTTTTATTTGCGCTTTAAATGTTCTTTGTCTTTACATCGAGGTGGTCCTAACTGCTAAGAAGAAATGAGGTGGTTGAAGCATATATTGTTAATTTTTATTTTTATTTTCTTTTACATTAAGCTGGTCCAAATCCAAGGTCTATGGAGCAAAAGAAAAAGGGTCTACACATCACTATGATGACTTAATGAATATGTTACTCGATTGGTTGGAAATTTATAAATAATATATTTAATTAATGAATAATTAGCAATGCAGTTTTATTTTAAAATTTGGTAAGTTGATTATGTCCCAAAAATAATATAAAATACTTAAAATATCTTAAAAAAAAAAAAAAAAAAGACGAGTCTGTTTATTTAAGACAAGGAGAATGTAATAATGTACTGAATCTATCTAAGTTATTTGTGGTCGAAAAATATGTTACGTCAGTCTTTAAACAATTTGCTAGCAATTTAACACTCTTTTAACTTTTTATATATATTTTATTATTTCTGCATATCTCAAGTTAAGAATATATTATTATTTTTAAAAATTAATTGATATAGATTATTGATTTATTTTCTTTCTACCACATAATCAATATACCAACACTCAAGACACCAAACTTATACATATGCAATTCTGATTAAGTTGAAATTCGCGTATTATTAAAAAAGTTATGAAATTCAAACTAGACTTCTTACTAAAAAAGAAAATGTCAATATGAGTAGTTTCCTACCAATAAAACTAACTTCTTTAATTACCTAATTAAAATGATTTGTCTTTTAAATATCAAATTATACATTAATTCACAGGACTTTTCAATATCATTTTCACACTTGCGTTTTCCTTTTCCTAAAAATGGGTATGGATCGAGAAAACAGTTCATGTATTTATATTTTGGGAAATTTTTATATTTATTATATATATATGTCAAAAAGATAATTATAAATGAGTGCCAAATTTGATCAGGAAGAAGGAGCATTGATTTTGTTGTTGAAATCGATGCAGCTTGAAAGTGCATCTATTGGTAATGGGAAATGATATTTTGAGCAGCGATCTTGGATTGTTGTTTCGATACAAATTTTTATAATAAAAATATAAAATGGTAAAAAGAAAATCCGATGAAAAAATATATATATATATATATATGTGTGTGTGTGTGTGTGACGTATCATTTCTAAATATAGAAATTTTATATTTTACATGCAAAGGACCAATGTTGCCCACAATACATTACCAAATTAAATTAATTATATTTTTTTTTAAAATAGGGGATCAACTAAAATAAAAAAGTAAATAGAAATGTCACCATTAAAAAAAATTTGTTTAAAACTTTTCTATTAATATAATGGTATCGTCAAATAAATATAAAAATTTTCTGAAAGTACAATGACACATGAGATATAAATGAATTTACAAAAAAAAAAATCAATCGGATATGGCCTTTGACATGCGAAAGAGAGTAAAAGTTGATAGTGATATGTAAACTAATTAGGCTTTTTGATTTTGTAGGAATCTTGTATTACTATATAGTAAAATGGAGGAAGAATAGTAATTAATGCAACCTTTAAATTAATTTTATGACTCTTTTGTCTTCCTTCAGTAATGATAATATATATGTACTTAATTTATCATTGTTTATAATTAAATCATTTTCTCCCAATCATGTATATTAGTTATTTTGCACTAATTCAAAAGTCTTTTTGTACATACCATTTTTTATTTTTATTTTATATAATTGGGTTGTTGAATTATTTGCTTATTTGTAATTAATTTACCTTTATATTTTTGTAGTTACATTACATGACTATTTTTATTTACCATTATACACTATACTTTTATATTTATGTAATTTAAAGTATTTACATATTTCGTTAATTGAGATGCTTACGCATCGTGTGGGTTACACACTTGTTTAATCAAAAGATTTAAAGAATGATTTATGAATTTAATCTGTTTTTTTTAAATGAATTTTTTTCTAAATCTTGTGATAATCTAAATTTCTACCGATTATGGGAATTCAAAATCTCAATTAATCAAGTTTGAATTTAATTATTCTCTTTCTAATTCTATTTCTCCTCCATTATTTACCAATATATTATGGATAATTTTATTTCTATCCGCAACTTTTTATAGTTAATTCATATTGTTAAATTAACCCGCATTGCTTATTAAGTTAATCCATAAACTTGCCAAAAAAAAAAAGCCACTTAATTTTTATAAAATTTTTCATAATTTAATGTTAAAGTATCCACTAAACTAATGAGTATATCACTTCAATTAATTAATTGTAAATAATATTGATGAAAGTAAATATAAAGTAAGAAAAGATTTAAAGTAAAAAAGACTCCTCCATTATTTACCAATATATTATGGATAATTTTATTTCTATCCGCAACTTTTTATAGTTAATCCATATTGTTAAATTAACCCGCATTGCTTATTAAGTTAATCCATAAACTTGCCAAAAAAAAAGCCACTTAATTTTTATAAAATTTTTCATAATTTAATGTTAAAGTATCCACTAAACTAATGAGTATATCACTTCAATTAATTAATTGTAAATAATATTGATGAAAGTAAATATAAAGTAAGAAAAGATTTAAAGTAAAAAAGAACAAAAAAAAAATATTCCTTCAACCTTCATCTTCAAGCTCTCTTTGCTAAAAGCAGTTCCAGCAAATATATCTTCTTCTGGCTGTTGATATTTTTTTGTTGGTATCTCTTGCTCCTTTGGTTCATTTGTTTATTTAATAAACCTTATGGAATTAAGTTTATATGCTGGATTTTATATATTGAAAATTACAAATTTTTAGTTAAACTTTATATTCTGAAACATGAATAAAAACATTTACTGATCTTAAATGAAAATTACATAATGTAAACAGTAATAATATTCAATATCGCACCCATATTCTTATTTGGAGTTGACCAAAGAAAGATTGATATAGTGTATAGTTAAACTAATATTGTTCAATTCACTCATTGATAATAAGATCTTTTATTATTGTGCGGTTAAACTAATATAATTCTAGCATTTATATTTTGATCAATCAAACTATATTTGCCAATGCTCGTTTGATTGCATAAATTATCTCATTTATAATTGTTTCATGTAAATTAATAAATTGTAATTTTTTCTGTGCGGTGTATTTTTTTTTCTTTTTTAGGAACTTGTATGACAATTATAATTTATGTAATTTCAACTATATCTTTATGTAGTGTTAATATATATATACACATATCTTATGACGATTATAATTTATTTAATTTCAACTATTTCTTTATGTAGTGTTAATATATATATATATATACGTTTTCTAATTTAATGTTTTAGGTATTAACTTCAGTTTATGACTTTATATACTAATTCATTTTTTTACAACAAAACACTCAAATTAGATAATTCGTAAATTGGAGGACAATCAAATGGGCTTTAATATATTGCTATTAATAAAAGATTTAAATAAAAAAAACCTTAAATGAAATAGGAAATAAATTAATATAAAAGTAGATATTGATTAGGAATCTAAATTAAAAATCAAGATCAAATTATAAATTAATTTTAATTGTTGAATATACTTCTCAATCTTTAAAAATGTAATTATAATAGTAAGTTAAAAATTGCATAAATTAAAGGTGGATTAACTATAAGAAATCACGTTTACAGATAGAAACAAAATCACCCATATAGTATCCCTCTTCCCCAACATCTAGATGAAAAAATGTAAAAAAAATAAATAAAAATAAAAGTCAATTTACGTTATTGCATTTTGATGATTAAAAGAATACCTAAACTAAAAATCACGAAATTTAAATTCACTAATTCTATAGTCTTTTGATTTATTGAGTCACATAAATTTAAAATTTTGTGAAAATAACATAATTTTAGGCTACGTTTGACGTGTAGAATAAAAGGGCGGGATGGGATAAAGTCATCTTATCCCATATTTGGTGTTCGTTGGGATTAGATATTCAGGCGGATTATTTATCCCACTTAACCTTCTTATCCCACCAAGAAAAAAATTAACAAATCTAGTCTAAGAGGTAGGATTATTTTATTTCGTTCAAATTAAATTAAATAATTTTATCCAATTATTTAATTTGACACGTCAAGTACACCCTTATTGTATTAAAGAATCACGCCAAAAAGTTAAGCTTGCTTTCTATTGGTAGATTTTCTTAAAAAGTAATAATTTAAAGGGGCACATCTATCACTTAATTAGTGGACACACACAGACACACACACATATATATAATTGATCAGGATTAAGTGTGGACTTGTCCGAATGAATTGATCCTTTTTATGACGCTTTTATATTATAAAAACACTTTCTAAATATTTTTATAATAAAAAAAAGTCATAAAAACCAATTCATAAAAATTAATCTGTACCAAAAATAGATCCTATATATAATATTCAAATTTGGGGAAACTGGTTAGATAATGCATAACAAATTTGGGGATGCTCGACTGAATTTATATGATGGGACAAAACTAAAATGACAAGACATATCAATGGAAGAAAATTACAATGCTGGGTCAAATATTGATGGCTGTATCACGTTCATTTCATAACTCATTTTTATTAACTTGCTCCTCTTAATTATCATTTAATTTATTTTCTTCTGATGAAATTTAGTTTAAAAATTAAACTAATAAATTTTTTTATGTCACATTGTGAAGATAATCTTTATATTAAATAGATCACTTTTATAAATTTCTATTACACGATTTTATTTAAAAATAGATAAAATGACCATCTAAAATTTTAAAAGTAAAAATGAAACTATATGTCAAATCTTTATGATGCCAACTTTCGGATAGAATGTTTTTAAGAAATTTAGTAAAAATAATTTACTTATTATAAAAATTATCTCCACAAAATTTTATCAAAAATTTTATCTAATTAACTCTCGAACTAGACCCTATTTACTGGAATTATACTAAAAGAATAATAGAGAGGATCGAGTTAAGTCCCATCTATATTATATATTATATCCTTTCCAAAGCAATTGTTAAGACAGATGGATAAATATGCCCTTAGGGCCTTTTTTTGTAAGAAACATTCATTTGAATTAATTAATTTAGAGAACATTTTTTTAATTAAGAATAAAGTATTAATAATTTTATTAGTTCAATAATTAAGTTGAATGCTAATATTATCATTCTTAAAGATAAATATAAGAACATAAATATACAATTAAATTTGGAATTAAATCAATTCAAATAAATTCAAATAAGAAAATAAACACAATAATTATTCAAAAAAAAATCAAAAGATATAAATATCTCAAACTAACTAGACAAAATATGATGGGAAGCTGCAAATATGTTCAAACCACAACTCTCACATAATAGCAAACAAAAATAATAAGTTATGTTTTTTTAATTAATTTTCTGGTAGACATATATATTAAGTTACGTTCTTTTAATTAATTTTTTAGAAAATATATTAAACTGTATCTTTTTAATTTTTTACCAGACATATTAAGTTACACTTTTTATTATATTTTTGGCAGACATGTTATATATGTTACATTTTTTCAATTTTCTGGCAAACATTATATAAAATATGGATGAATATTACACCTTATATATAATATCTCTTGAAACAAATTTATTATATTGGTAGATCTTCTGTAAGCCACCTCATGGACATGTATTCTCCTTGACATATTATTATAATTTCCTGATTATAAAGACATTTTGACATATTCTAGAATGATAGAAAACTAGTAAGGAAAAGAGAAAATATATATATATGGAGCATGTATAAAACAATGATATATAGGGCATGTACGAAAAGATCACCACTATGTTTAAATTCCATAACTAGTATTAATTTAAAGACCAGTGGCATTTTCCTTAATTTTGTACCCTAATAAATCATAAATCCTAAAAATCTTAGAAACTAAACCAATGAAAACAAGTTTAGGAGACAAGAAAATTAATTCCCATACATCACATACTTATCATCAATTCCATAGCCACCAAATCTATAATACTCCGTAATGTAATTAGTATAAATTAAACATATATTAGCCTCGATTAAGTAAAAAAATTGAAAATTTTAGGAATTTTGATTATTCATGAACCAAATTATAAAACTTCATAAGTTTAGTATAAACTAAAATGAAAAATTGCAAAAGTTCAGGTTTAAAATAATAAAGTTACAAAACTTCAGAGTAAATTATCGGAATTAAGCCAAAAGTTAGATTTTTTGAAAAAAACAACTGACTTGCTCCACTTCTTTTATTCTTCATTCTTTTTCCATTTTTGTTGTTGTTGCGAGAGAGATAGAGAGACAAAAAATAGGTACAAAGCTCTATTTTTATAAATTGGTCAGCCAAACTTTACCGAATCGTGTCGGTCTTAAGTGAAGGTCATTCTAAACATCGAGGGCTACGCGAAAGTATAAGAATTTTGTAGTTGTGCTGGTCAGGATTCAGGTTATCATCTCAAACTTCATTCTCTATGGCTAAATATTTTGAAATGTGGGTTCATTATGATTATTTATGTTTTAAATTGTTAAAATTCTACATATTCCTCAAATATATGATTTTTCATGTATAAGTTATTATAATTAATTAATGAATTGTGATAGCCAAATACATGCATATGAATAATAATTATAAATTTTAAAATTAAAACATGGAGTTCTACACCTTCAGTGTTTATTGAATTGTTTAAAATTTATGGTTGATTAACCCTGCATCGTATGCGATTAAACATGCAAAATTATTCTTAATACTGAGGTACTTGGCATCTTAAGCATGAATTGTATATTATTGTGTTAACCCAACGGCTTGGCTATATCAAAAATTATCTATGGCATATTGCTTGAATGTCTATCTCTTGAAAAGCTTATATATTTTATCTATGTACATTGAAAGCTTTATATGCTTATGATGATATATTTTTGGATATGGCATGATCTAACTTGATTTGCCAACGGTGATTAGCCGGTATCATTGATATATTTGTGGCCTCCTGGCGGTGAAGAGAATTGGTATGACTAATGCTTGTTGGTATGTGTAGACACCCCGATCTGTGACCCCCGCAAGAACCCTAACGACCTTCGAGAACTACTGTTTTGGGCCCGGGACCCACCCGAGCACCCGAAACTACCCCGAAAGGTTTTGTTGGCCAACAAACCTATTTTTAAGAGAGATTGTAGCACGGCAAATGGATATGTCGCACGACAATCCCCACTATGTCGCGCGACAATCACTCCTGACACCAGACCATCCACTCTCTGACATATCAGTCTGTCAGAAACATCACTTCAGCCGTTTGTCGCGCAACATTGGACACATTGTCGCGCGACAATCCTCCCCGAGCAGTATAAATAGGCCAACACCCCCCAAAGGTTCAAGGCAGCAACTTGAGATCGGAGAATCCTGAGCCTAAAATCTGATTTTCTAGTCTTTCATTAAGCATTTTCTATTATCATCTTATTTTCGAAGAATTATCGAATCTATCCCCGACACTCGAGGTGTCCCGTTTTTAGAATCGAATTCTCGAAAAATATCTGAAGAAGGAAAAGATCATTATCGCCGGAAATCTCTCCGCCGGATTTATTTTCTTTCTTATTATTATTCTCGTTGGGAAGGTAAAGAAAGTCTCTTCTAGTATTTAAAATTAAATATCTGTGTACTTGTTTCATTTCTGTTATTTTGTCCACGTTTTATTTGAATAAACTTATTGCCAAGTTACAAATAGTCTATCATTTTCAAAATAAAAGACCCTGATAAAACCATTTGCAAAACCAGAAGAGTAAGTGCATTACCATCCGGATAAAATCCTGTTTTCAAAACCCGGACCGGTAAAACTTATTTAGGAATTAAAAACCCAGTATATCCTATCTGTTTCATAGATTGTGATACGTCCGGGAGAACCCCTCTCAAGAGTTCCAATTCCATATTGAATTAGTTCCACTAAAAGATCCAAACTTTTCCAAAACAAGTCAAAACCCGAGAAAACCGTCATTATCCGAGAAATAATACGGGAAACTCCCTCTCTAAAGAAAAATGATTTTTTGTCACTTATATTTGCATTTCTCAAAACGAAATATTGGATCTCGGAACACAAAGGTCTTCACCCCTTTTTCCCTTTTTCCCAAAGAATTAGGGTCTTTACTTAGAAAGTAGTAGACTGTCGGTAAAAGCATCCAAGTTTTTCAACATAGAATAAACATATAAAAGACCACTAGAGACCGAAAGGGCGGAATGGGTGCTTAACACCTTCCCAAACCGTAATATAGTTTCCGAGCCCTATAGAATCCTGGTTTCGTAGACAAACGTGTAAAGAAAGGCTTATCTGTAGCCTTTCTTCTTACACAACTTTTTTGTTCGTTTTTCTCGTAAAACGTACTGGCGACTCTGAACGAACCCTCTTGCATCTAGAAATAGAACATAGGCACACTTGATATGAATCAATCAACGAAAATAACTCCAATAAATGAAATGACGGAATCCGTTCCAACGTTTCAGACGCCCAACCAAACGGGGACGAGACCCGGGGGTCGCATTTGCGGATTCTCACAGTATGAAAATAAGCAGGGCTCGGTGCTATTAGGTTAAAAATTTTTAAATTTTCGGAAAGTAGCAAATCGTCGGTTGTCTAGAGCCAGTGGTGTGGAATATGAAAATCTAGACAACGGCAAGACACTAGTAGTTGTATTTATATGATATTAGTGGATGTGTGGTCCAATTCTATTGCGATATATTATGATATTCTCTGAGACAACCAGGCCATGTTATGATGATCTTGACATTCATTATCTTGGGGGCGGTCAGGTCTATTGTTATTATTATTATTTAGTTTGACTTCGGTATCTCTTTGGGTGGTCAGTCCCATTATTATTATTATTATTATTATTATTATTATTATTATTATTATTATTATTATTATTATTATTATTATTATTATTATTCGGTTCAACTTCAACTTCAATATCTCTTAGTGACGTGGTATAATAATTGACACAAGGGAGGTAACATACGTATGCATAAGCATGCATTGTTTTATAAGATGATGGTTTTAGATAGAATTATTGGTTAAAGTACGATTTGTTATATAACTACTAATTATGTTTTAAACATATTATCCACTATTATCCTCCCTACTGAGGTGTGAGCTCACCCTATTTTTATTAAACAAATTCAGATACACAAGAGATAAATGATATTAAAAAGACAACAGGTTCAGGGACAACGTAAATTGCTCTGATACAGACTTATTTTTTTTATATATATGTTTATATGGTAAGCCACGACTAGCCTAAGTTACCTTAGATGTTTAGTTACATGTTGACATAATTTTGTATATCTTTTGGATATGTATATATGTGTTATGCTTTTGTCTTATATCATCATCATCTATATGAGTATTAAATGGTTGATTGACACGTGTTATATGATTTACCATGATTTATTATTTATATTAAACTTATTTTAACTAGTCTAAAGTGGGTTAGTAACGCTCCAGGTTTTACTTACTGGTGTTATTCTGTTAATTAAGGCGGGGGTGTTACAAAATCGATGTTGATCGAAATATCCAACGGTTAAAAGTGCATGAATTAAATGAGACCATTCAGGACAACGGTGAAAGTCACGGGGATTGGGGGAGAAATTAATGTGATGTAAGTAATCCCCAAAATTGTCATCTTTAAGTGGACTACTACTATTACTACTACTACTGGTAGCAACTTGGCTGTGGATAGGATAGTGGGTTGGTGGTGGCAGGTGGATTTGATGGGGATAAGTGAAGGGGGCAAGAGAGAGGCGAGTGAGGCGGATGAGGGAGGTATGGGGCTGGAGGAAGGTTAACATGTCCTTTTAGAATTTGATTTCACTCAATTTAAGTTATATTCAAATTCTTGAGAGAAAAAGGAAAATAAATTAAAAATAATATCTACAATTTGATTTTAATTTAATTACAAAAAATTTAACCTTAGACAATGTGTAAAGGTGAAAAACTACAAAGGGACAAACTCATTATGTGACCCATAAAATAAAAGTAAAAAAAAAAGTTGTCCTTGATTAAAAAGTTGGCCTTGAAATTAATGTCTAAAAACTATTGTCATGTATTATAATTAGAGGTTAGATAGTGTCCTTTTATTGTTTTTTTTCTTTCTTGTACTTATATTTTCCCTTTTATTTCTTGAGAGAGTAAAGGATTAAAAATACATTTTCCTCTTCGACACCATTTTCGACCGCCGCCACCATCTACATTCCATTATCTCTTTAAATCCTCATTTTACTCCTCACAACAATCTTCATTCATGTCCTTTCTCTCTTTACAAACTCGTTAAAAAATTTAAAAACACCTAAAATTAGCACACCCTTGTAAACTCGTTTAATTTAAACAAATGAGTACTAGTGTTCAGGTTACAAGATCTAGGTATCTAGCTTCTTCATTAAAGTTCGTGATGATGGTCAAAAGGGTTTTTGATAAACTTCAACTTTGAACACCATCATCAATTTTGGGAATGGAAGTTGTAGATTGGTAGAGAGAGAAAATAGCTAAAAATGTATGTTAAGTTTCATCTCAAGTTTTAGAGGGGGAACTGAAAACAAAATATTGGTGAAAATAGAAAGAAAGATTTGAAGACATTGAATTCAAAAATTGGGGTTATAGGGTTTATGTATTTGGGGATTTTGAAAAATGATGGAAATTTATAGCTAACATTTTCGATTAAGCTGATCGAATATTTGGTTTAGTGCAAAATTTTCAATTTGAGATAGCACTAATTATTCATTGTTAGGTGTGCTATAAAGAAAATTTTAATATCGTATTTGCCTAAGTTGATTTTAGAATTTTTACCAAAAATAATTTTAAATTTGATAAACAAAATTAAAACCCTAGGTCTAATTAAATTTTACTGTAGAAACTTGTCTTCTGTTGTCCAATAATTATATCAAACAATCACACAATATTAAAAAGTAACGATGTATCCCTACTTACATAAGATTAATTCTCGGGACTAATCAACAGGCTTCACTATGAACATAACGGAATTACAGGCTCGATGACTTACAACAATTGCTTCCCTATAATTTATGCAACGATCTTGTCAATCCCTTGAACATAGAATCCAATTGCAGTTGGCTTGGCGTAACACTTTTCGGCTCACTTATATATGACTGCACTCATTTCTCAATAGGCTAGCCTTAAAGGGTGTTAATGATATTAAATTTAACTTCGAGGGGGTGTTTGTGACAAATATGAGGGGTGTTTGTGATAAATATGGGAGGTGTAAATAATACCGCCCTTTATTAATTCCACCATTAGATAAGCTCTTTTTATTGTGTTTCTCAAGCATGCAAAGTTTTAAATCAATCAGATATTTGTAACAATATAATTACTAGACTTACTTTTACTTAATTTTTGTAAGTTTTATAATTCAATATATAACATGATTATGAAGAAAGACTTATGCATCTCCGTTTAATTTAATTTTTTGCATGCATCTTTGAGATATTATAATTTACTAAGTCAACAATTAGATTGATGAAAAAAAATTGAGAGAAATTTATTGATGGCTATAAAACTTATTTATTTTACATCAGGTGTAAATAGTTCTAGTCACTTTTAGGCCATGGGAGAAATCCAAAAAGGCACCCTTTTATAAATAACTAAATAAATTTTTTATATTAAAAAATAATTTTATTTTAATGATTAGAGTTTACATGCCACAAAAACACATTACAATTACAAAGAATCCTGCAAAATACCCTACAATTAAAATATATAATTCTCTCTTATTATTTCAAAATCAATATGAATAAAAGAAAAGGTATTGGTGCCCCTCTAATTCTATCTAATAGAATGAGAAGATTGAGATTAATTATGGGAAGAAAGATCAGAAAAGAGTTAAAGAACTGTTTCTTTACACACAATTAAAATTTTAGAAATCTGAGTTTTTTCTTAGAAAGTTTCGTTATTAATTAGCAACATTTTTTTTTCTTTTTTGATATATATATATATAAGTCTTTAATCTCCTATTTGTTCCAAATACAAGTGAATAGAGAGTAATAGGATGGAACACAAACCCTACAAGTGGGATCGATGTGAGCGGGGCGGAGGCAAAAAGGGGTGCCATTTTAGTGCCTATTTTTTAAATTGTGTATAAATAAATTAATATTAAAATGTACAAAATTTAAAATTAAGGCCCAGCACAACCAAACCCCCAACTCGATCCCCAACCACCCACGAAAAACTCTAGCTCTTAACGGTTAATGCCTCATTGTCTCCGCCCCTGATGTGCCCATGCTGCTTGTTGTCGAGCTTTTGGCAATGCCCAGCCTTTTTCTGTGTCTTGTATTCTATGTTCTTATTTAGTTATTGCCCATGCTATAGTTTGAAATTAAGATGTGTATTTGCCTTTTGTACGTACCTGTTTTAAAGAATAAATTAATTTCAACATAAAATAACTGGTAAAAGATAAAAAAATTGCTTATTACCGTGCAGTCGCTACATTGTTTATGATTCGAAAAAAGAAGTTAGACTTTTTATTTAATATAAATAGAGTTTATATCTTTTGTTAAATTTAGGCATACATGGTAAAAAATGTATAACATGTGCATGTTGACAAAAAAAATAGATTTTTTTGTGTAATTTGATAAGGATGATGCATGTTGTCCGTAAGTGCATGCGGCCAATAAAAAACATTAAGCTAGCAAAATTTTGATCCCCCTCAAAATTAAATTATGGTTTCACCCTTGCATATGAATATAAATTTTTACATTTTTAAGAATAATCAAACACTCCTTTAGTCAATAAATGTTACCATGATTGTAGGTGATGCTTTGGTGTACCGGAGTAGGTCCGGCCCAAACTGGTAGGATCGATAACTGGATTTTAGCCTCTTCTCCTTTTTTAGTCAGTTTTTCCCCTCTTCTTTTTGGGAACATCCTTTTCTATATATATTCTTACATTTTGTGTTTCCCAAGATGGATTAGGTCATTAGTGAAATTACCATCCAGGGCACTTTTTAGGGTTTTCGTGGCACCCATTTCCTCCCTCCATCTGTCGGGAAAACAGCTGTTATAACTAACTTTTCTTCACTTTACACGTGTCGATTAGCTATTTATTAATACATTAATCCTTCATTGTAAAGTATCGTCTGTGGATGTCCTTTCCTTATTGATGAGCTGGCTTGTACGTACACATCCCTATCTATGTACCAGAAGTTACTCACAAGCTTACTATTTTTACTCAACGAGACTTCCTTATGTTCGGCTCATCCCTTTCTTTGCTCGGCAATAACCCATCCGGTTCTCTTATGCTATCGGGTTTCACTTATGATCCTTTTCATCCTTTAGGATATTTGGGCCCCGTCTTATTTATTCGGCCCATGAGGGGACATTGGAACTAATTCAGCCCAAGAGCAAAATGTTTAGAACTATGCTCCCACAATTGCCCCCCAAGCCTTCAAGTCATGTTAGTTCCATGAGTTTGGAGGCTTGATTTCCTTCAGAGTAATTTCTTATTCTTATTTTATTTTTTTGAAAAGTTTTAATATTTGTGGACTGATTCCACGTGTCAGATCGATAGTCGTTGATTTTGATTGAGCATAATGAGATGGCTGTTAAATCTCATTAAATGAGGGTCGCTTCTTGCACATATTTCAATAAGGCGAAAACGTCTCTTGGAGGGAAATAAAGGAAGAAATTTTTTTAAGAAAGAGGTATTATTTTTTCAACCTTAATTCCTACTTCTTCATCTCTTCCATATTTCTGCTAAGTTTTTTCTTTTTCCTAACATTCGAATTTCATTGTTTCCTAGTTCGTTTCGTCGAATTCGCTGCTCGTCTCGTTCGTCAGCAGTTCTTATTTCTCTGTAAGTTCCTATTTTTTCGTTCCTTATTTTCCTTTTTAATTTTTTGTGAAACCCTAATTCTTCTCATCGTCGTTATTCGTCAATCATTATGGGGGAAAATACGCCTTGAACACCGATGTAGACAAATTGGAATTCGAGAGGGTCTATGTCCCCAATGGAATTTCTTGGAGAGAATCTGGGCCTCGTGAGGATGTTTTTAAGGATATAGAATTAGGTTTACTTCCATCTCACAATGAATACCCCATTTACACATCCTTCTTTAAGGTTGCTGGGTTGAGGATTCCCCTTGATCCCTTACTGGTAGATTTTTTGAGGGATACCCATTTTCACCTATGCCAGCTAACTCCGAATGTGCTCAGAATTATTTTGGGCACGTCCGAATTGAATAGACGTCTCAACCTCAACCTTGGGTTGAAGAAAATTAAGTATTGCTACCTTTTGTCTGAATCCGAAGATAAGTGGAATTTAAGGGTGAGACCCCATTCTCCTTCCATTATTGAGGGGCTAGCGTCATCTCATAAATGAGCCTTTAACGACATAGTCCTTCTTACTGGGAATATTGAACCTGACCCAGTTAACAAAAGCATCCCTAGGTACTTCGGCGCACCTGGTTTGCATTTCATTTATTATGGATATATATTTACACTTCTTGTTCATCAACTGTTTGATGTTTTACCTTAGTTGGTTCTTTTTCTTTGTAGTCGGTGGAGCAAAGAGGTGCTTCAGTAAACCGCTTTTGGACGAGCTTAACCTTGACCATCTGAACGCGACTATCAACTATGACGGGCCTGATAACGTAGGGCCCTCTCACCATCCGAGGTCGGCTCATGTTCTTCTCAATTACATTCCCCCGTATGCTTCCTTTTCTAGTCGCACCAATATTGTCAAATGGGTTGGCACTCCCCTTGTGGATAAGGATAAGTACGATTTCTTCAGGTATCATAATATAATCAATCCTTGGGTGGTTGAAAAAAACGAGGGTATTCAGCGGCGTATTCTAGCTAGGGAATTTCCAGACTTAGAATTTTTGGGATTTTTGGTTATCCAGGAAACAAGAGGCAAAGGGAAGAAAAAGAAAAAGAAAAAGAGTAAGAGACCGGCAGTTGAAGTAGCTTTTATCCCTCCGGCAAGTCATCCCGTGTTGCAGGCCGAGAACGCAGAAGGTGTTTTCGTTGCAGAGCCAAGCACTGTCATTTCGATTTCCAGGAGGCGTGGTGTGGCCATACCTGTTTCTATCGGGGAAGTTGAAGTGAACTCTCCCGACGAGAAAGAGTTAGAGGAGGTTGAAGAACCTCTATTACAATGAAGACCTAGGAGCGGGGTGTATATTTTCGAGTCTTCTGATACGGAGATGGCCAGTCGGCGCAGTGTTTTAGATCCTTTGAATGCTCGGCTCTATAAGGATAGAGCTTCAGGGAGTTCGGCCAGTCCTCCTACTAAAAAGAGGAAAACTGTTCAGGAAGAGACCCCCGTTGTTGAGGTTAAAGAGATGGTTGTAGAGGAGATTCATGCTGACGTCTCCTTTGGTACAACTGTTGAGAGAACTGGGCCTTGTAGACACCCCGATCCGCGACCCCCGTAAGAACTCTAACGACCTTCGAGAACTATTGTTTTTGGAGTCCGGGACCTACCTGAGCACCCGAAACTACCCCGAAAGGGATTGTTGGCCAACAAACCTATTTTTAAGAGAGATTGTCGCACGACATATCAGTATGTCGCGCGACAATCACTGATATGTCGCGCGACAATCACTCCTTTGTCGCACGACAAACCCCTCTGACGCCGACCAACCACTCTCTGACAAATCAGTCTGACAGAAACATCACTTCAGCCATTTGTCGCGCGACATTGGACACATTGTCGCGCAACATATGCCCCTTCTAGGGGACATGTCGCGCGACAATCTTCCCCAAGCAGTATAAATAGGTCAACACCCCCAAGGGTTCAAGACAGCAACTTGGGATTGAAGAATTATTGGCTTATATCTGATTTCCCAGTATTTCATCAAGTATTCTCGATTCTCGTCTTATTTCTGAAGAATTATCGAATCTATTCACGACACTCGACGTGTCCCGTCTCTGGAATCGAATTCACGGAAATATCTGAAGAAGGAAAAGATCATTATCACCGTGTCCCGTCACCAGTAACATATCAGAAATAAGACAGATCAAGGCCGCCGCAGTACGCCCCACACTATAAGAAGCTCTCTCTTCGTAGCGATGAAAGAACATCACCATTTTATGGAGGTCAAGAAGCCAATCGATAATGAAACCATCACAAACCGCTTGGGGAATGGCTAACAAGGCAATCAGCATATCTCGAGGACTGATTTCTTCTATAGGAACTGCCATCGAAAGACGGACGTCAGAACGCAACAGTCAAAAAAAATCCTCATAAGTCGGACAAAGCTCATCTAGTCCAAAGCGGAAAAGATGATCCGCAGGACTCTAAAAATACAAAGCACCTAACAAAAAAGAAAAATCTATAGGACGATGGCACTAGCCCACTAAAGGGCTAAAAGCACCGAAGTTCAAACCATTCTCAGAAGATATCAGAGCATCTCGGGTTTCAACATAAGAAAAATTAGAATTTGTGCGATAAGAAGACATTTTAAGAAAGGTGTGGGGACGAAGGAAGAAAGATGGGTGTATTTATAGCAAACAAGAGGGTCATGTACCTGTTTGTCGCGCGACAAACCCATGTACAGGAGGGATTGTCGCACGACAATCCCCCTTGGTGTCACCCTATTTTTGCTTTTCTTACACATAAAAGTCATTCTTGCCAAAAAAATCACTTCTGGGTGCATTTTGTGCTCATTCTGTTCTTTTGCAGGAACTCTAAGTACTACCACATCATAAAAGGTATGACTCCTAAATTATCGATTCATGTAAATATTTATCTTTTCATCACAGATAAGGAAAAAACGCATCATCAGGCACAAATAAAGATTTTCATAAAAACTGATAAAAGAACAGTTTTTAAAAAAATAAATCTCTGTCTAAATATCTAAAAAAATAAAAACTACATATCTGTCTGAACTAACTAAATGCAGGAAAAGAAAACTAATCTATCCTAGCGCGCTTTGACACGCTCCCACTATCACCCAAGCCCTCTTCGGGAGTAAGGTAGACCACTGGGACGCCCTGAGTAGGAGGGACTACTGCCTGAGAAGGCCCCGTTGACTGGACGGGAGCCGTAGGACAGATCACCGAGGATCGAGAGCTCCTAGAAGTCCGACTACTACTCCTCCGAGACTCCGTCCGGGCATGAGAAGAGGTCAGAGGGTCACCCGGCCGTAAAGAAACATTAATCGCTCTCTGATAGTCATGCATGTATGCTAGAGGGTCTCGACCGACGTACTGGAGGAGGTTCCAGTTATAAAGGTGCTGGGCGTGCCAAGCCCTCGAATCGACCACCCGTACACTCACCCACTGTGAAAGACATAAGACAAGAGAATCAGCACAGTCGAAATAAATAAATATAGATATAAAAGTATCGAGAAAAGTTGAAATAAGTACCTCATCACCAGAGCGACCACCCAAGAAGTCAAAAGCATCCTCAGGAAGAGGATACTCAGGAACAGTGTATCGACGTAAACCGGCGCCGACATAAGAGATATCTCTGGAAAGTGGAGAAAGATCTACCAAAGGAATGGACGAGCCCACCGAAACATCAGCAGAAGTGGACCCACCCTCCTCGCGAATTGGGAACAGGGGAGGCCGAGAAGATGAGCCGCCAAGACCCGGAGATCAGGCTAGAGGACCCATAGCATTCGACGGAAGAGGGGTCAGTGTGACGAAAGTACGAACACCTGGGGGATCCACCAAGGCCGTCGCTCTCAAAAGCGGGACCCCGCTAGAAGGAGTGGTCGCAATAGCAGGAGGGGTCCGCCCGAACTGCTCATAATCGACCCCAAAGTCCGCAGGCTCCCAGGATCGCTCCAAAAAATCTGCTGCACCTCCCACAGCAGCCTCAGTAGCCTCAAAAATGGCCCCCGGAGATGCTGACGGACCAGTGGGGAATTTAAAACCCTTAGCAGGCTGTTCCTCTCTAGGCGTCGTCTGAGGAGGCTGCTCTGGAACAGCAGCTGTCCCACCTCCCTCACCGCCCTCAGGTCTATCATCACCTCCCTCGGGCCTATCATCACCTCCCTCAGCACCGGCAGGGACGTCCCTCTCTCCCTCGGGGTCGTCATCGTCAGAGTCCAAAATGTTGTCCCGCTTATCAGGGACAGGCGGTAGCTGACCAGGAACCGTCAGGGAAAAATGAGTCTGTCCTCGTATATAGTTAGGATCACCGCCCAACGCCCGATATCTCTCGTAGAAGACTCGTCCCCGGGTCCCCTTCGGTTCCCTCATCAAGTAACGGGCAGCGAAGACAGCATAATCACCCTCCTCGATGAACATCTAAAAATTAAGCCCGTCGACCAACGCCTGCACCGTCACCGAGTCGATCTCACCCGTCCGCCTCATCAGAACCGGCAGAAATAGAGGAACTCGGGGCCACTGGGCCGGTGTGTGCTGGCGAATGACTCTCTCGCCCAAATAGAAGTGAAGGCCATACTCGTCCCTGATAAGTCGCCTGGTCCTCGAGGCAGTCAGAGCACGGCCATATCCAAAATGGAGACCCAAGTCACCCCAGGGGGCCCACTCAATCTGAACAAGAACAAATTTTATTTCAATTATTTGTATTTTATTTTACTAGTTAAATTATTAAAAAAGAGAGAATACTAAAATATTTACATGCTCCTCCAACAGGTCATGGACGGCAGCAGCTCCAGTCTCCAGAGTCTGGTATACATAGGGAGCCCTATAGTTCCCCGCAATGAATCGGCGGAGAAGGGGAAACTGATCCTCGTTCTCAACGAGGAGATCCACTTGGGCGCGACCCAGACGGGTATAAGCCACGAACCAACTTTAAAGAGGAAACATAAAGAATATCAGCAACAATCAACAGATAATATGTAAAGGACTGAAACAAAAATAATAGACAGAAGTATATAGCTCCCACAGCAAAGAAAAGCCCTTGAGGTTCAGGGCTAGATGGCGAGAAACCTAGTCCATAGCATCGTAAAGGACGGTAAGAATAAAACCACCCCAGTCGTAGTCAAACATAATACTGAAATTCCGGAGATAGGGCAGCCACCAGAGATGGGCCGGGTCCCCCCCACGGGCCTCGAACAAATCATGGAGCGTCAGTAAGAGAAGGACGCGGGCATATTGACGCGCCTCCTGGCGAGTCATCAGCGCTCCTGAAGCAATCAATCTGGCTCTCTCTGTCGCCAGGCGCGTGACCAAAACAGCCCGAGGAATCGTTTCACCAGAACTTCGTCGCTCCGGAAACCATCCTAGTGCACCGACTATACCCTTTGCCGTCAGACGCAAGGGGACGTTAATCTGAATAGGGACCCCCCTGAAGGAATCTCGGTCAAGCCAAACAGGTCTAACGGGGTCATCGTCATTTCCCCCCAGTTCCAGTGGAAGGTATGAGTGGTGTCCCACCAGTGACAGGCCAGAGCCGACATCAACACAACCGCCCTAGATACTCACTCCGAGAGGGCATCGAAGAAAGAACTGAAAGGAGTATCAAAGAGCAACTCCTGGACAGGGGCTGGTGCCTGTCGCCACTCTAAAGAAATGGTGTTGGGAGAACCCCAACCACGGCCAACCCACTGCAAAACCAAAGAATAAGTACAGGATTATGAGGGTACTTTGGTGTAATTATGAGACTTATAGGGTTATAAGGGTAAATTATGTAATTTTCCAAAACCTGAGGGTACTTTGGTGTAATTATGAGAGTTATAGGGTTATAAGGGTAAATTATGTAATTTTCCAAAACTTGAGGGTACTTTGGTATAATTATGAGAGATATAGGGTTATAAGGGTAGAATTATGTAATTTTCCAAAACTTGAGGTTACTTTGGTGTAATTATGAGAGATATAGGGTTATAAGGGTAAATTATGTAATTTTCCAAAACCTGAGGGTACTTTTGGTGTAATTATGAGAGTTATAGGGCTATATGGTAAATTATGTAATTTTCTAAAACCTGAGGTTACTTTGGTGTAATTATGAGAGTTATAAGGCTATAGGGTAAATTATGTAATTTTCCAAAACCTGATGTTACTTTGGTGTAATTATGAGAGTTATAGGGCTATAGGGTAAATTATGTAATTTTCCAAAACCTAAGGGTACTTTGGTGTAATTATGAGAGTTATAGGGCTATAGGGTAAATTATGTAATTTTTCAAAACCTGAGGGTACTTTGGTGTAATTATGAGAGTTATAGGGTTATAAGGGTAAATTATGTAATTTTCCAAAAACCTGAGGGTACTTTGGTGTAATTATGAGAGTTATAGGGTTATAAGGGTAAATTATGTAATTTTCCAAAACCTGAGGGTACTTTGGTGTAATTATGAGAGATATAGGGTTATAGGGTAAATTACGTAATTTTCCAAACCTGAGGGTTACTTTGGTGTAATTATGAGAGTTATGGAGTTATGAGGGTACATTATGTAGGTTTCTTAAAAACCTAAGAGGTATCACAAGTAAAAGTATGTGTTCACTAAATCGGACGTTATTTCTAAGCAGACATGCATACTAACATTGTTCAAAATACATGCACGAAACGACAGAAGAATAGATAAAAACACGAAAAGAAGACATACAAGAGACCGTCGACGGATCTCGTGAAAAACAGGCTCCATCAAAAGCCACAGAACATCTGGGACTGGAGCAGCCCGGGTGACGTCTTGGTAGACCACCGCCCGACCGCGGTTCACCCCGTCCTCGCCATACCAGTCAAGGTCCTCCCAGTCGTCATAATGAGAACTGCAACGGAGAACGCCCTGAGCATCGGTAAAAATGACCTCCTCCTGGTCACCCTCGAGTCGATCTGGCTGTGCGGGATCCATCTGTGTATATGGAGAGTAATGAGAAAATCGAAAAAGTCAGAAAGCGGCAGGGCTCCCGCGCTTGAGAGAAGAGAGAAGGAGAGCTAGAGAGAGAAAGAGAAATGAGAGAATGAGGTGGAATGAGCTCAGCAAGGGACTTATATAGTGAAGCTGTTTGTCGCGCGACAATTGGGCATATTGTCGCGTGACAAAGAGCCCCCACACCGAAGTGTCGCGCGACACATTTACCCCTCCCCTGATTTTTTGACCTTTGTCTCATTTTATCTCTTGCAGGGGTACTCTAGAGAAGCAATTTTCGAAAAAACTTGCTAAAAACCGCGCACCCAGGATGAAAATTCGAGGAAAACTTCCAAATCATCTCTCCGAAAAAGCGAGTACGAAAAACAACGGTTAAAGTAGTCTCTGATCTCCCAAGAAGGACCGAGACCATCAAAGAGAAAAATATCAACATAAGATGGGAATAAGAAAAAATTGAAAGAGTAGAAAAGAGAAAGAGCCCGCATGAGCGCCCAGAGCGAGCGAGAGAAACAGAAATACAGAGTGACAGGGAGAGCCACACCAAAAGTGACAGCTAGGCCAAAACTGGCTCAGGGCTTCGTTTTGGGTGAGTAAGGCTCTTGATCATGACAAAGGGATAAAAAGACTCTCGGTCAAAAACAGAGAAGGCCAGGAAAAGTCTTTCCCAAAAGAGGGAGAAATGAGGGCATCGAAAAACAGAAAACGATGTGGGCCCACCAAAAGAGAAAACTAAGAAGAGAACAGAGATCAGAGATTGAACTTTCAAACAAATTTTCTTTTCAGCACAATACAGAAGGGATGATTTGGAAAACCTCGAACCGTCACTCTGTGGAGAGCAAAAGAAATTCAAAAACTGCCTTCTGAGAGAAGTATCCTCACTCTAAGAAAACATGAGAGTAAAGTTCAGAAAGATACAGGAAAACGGACATCCAGGAAAAGATAAGACCACGAGAAGCTCTTTTTACCTTCGTTAAAATTCCTCTCTCTCACTCTAGCAGTCTAAGAGAGACAACAAAAGCTCTCGCCGGAGGCAAATCACAAACACAAGCCCTCGCCAGAGGCAAATCAAAAACACAAGCCCTCGCCAGAGGCAAATCACAACACAAGCCCTCGCCAGAGGCAGAAATACTCACAAAGCCCTCCCAGAGGCAATTTTCTTTCTTTTTACAGATCAGAAGACCTCCCAGAGAGGCACGGTGTAGCAATGGTAGTCCTCCCACCTGAGACGAAGCCCTCCCAGAGAGGCATGGTGTAGCAATGGTAGTCCTACCACCTGAGGCGAAGCCCTCCCAGAGAGGCACGGTGTAACAATGGTAGTCCTCCCACCTGAGGCGAAGCCCTCCCAGAAAGGCACGATGTAGCAATGGTAGTCCTCCCACCTGAGGCGAGAAGATCAAAAGCCCTCCCAGAGAGGCACAGTGTAGCAATGGTAGTCCTCCCACCTGAGGCGCAAAGTGGAACAAAAGGTAGTCCTCCCATCTGAGGCTAAATGAAGCAATGGTAGTCCTCCCATCTGAGGCAAGTGGAGCAAATGAAAGTCCTCGAAAAAGGTGATAAGGTAACAAAAGCCCTCTCCGGAGGCAAAACCAAACACAAAGTCCTCTCCAGAGGCACTCACGAACACTTTTCGCATACGCACACTTCCTTAGAGTTCTTGCGGGAGCCATGAATCATGGTCTCTTCTAGTCGCCTCAATTCCTTGCAAGCAAGAACTTGAGTCGAGAGGGTCTGTAGACACCCCGATCTGTGACCCCTACAAGAACCCTAACGACCTTCGAGAACTACTATTTTTGGAGTCCGGGACCCACCCGAGCACCCGAAACTACCCCGAAAGGGTTTGTTGGCCAACAAACCTATTTTTAAGTGGGATTGTCGCACGACATATCAGTATATCGCGCGACAATCACTGATATGTCACGCGACAATCACTGATATGTCACGCGACAATCACTCCTTTGTCGCACGACAAACCCCTCTGACCCCGACCAACCACTCTCTGACAAATCAGTCTGTCAGAAATATCACTTCAGCCGTTTGTCGCGCGACATTGGACACATTTTCGCGCGACATAAGCCCCTTCTGGGGGACATGTCGCGCGACAATCTTCCCCGAGTAGTATAAATAGGCCAACACCCCCAAGGGTTCAAGACAGCAATTTGGGATTGAAGAATTATTGGCTTATATCTGATTACCCAGTCTTTCATCAAGCATTCTCGATTGTCTTATTTCTAAAGAATTATCGAATCTATTCACGACACTCGACGTGTCCCGTCTCTGAAATCGAATTCTCGGAAATATCTAAAAAAAGAAAAGATCATTATCGCCGAAAATCTCTCCGCCGTATTTTATTTTCTTTCTTATTATTATTCTCGTCGGGAAGGTAAAGAAAGTCTCTTCTAGTATTTGACATTAAATATCTGTGTACTTGTTTTATTTCTGTTGTTTTGTCCGCGTTTTATTTGAACAAACTTATTGTCAAGTTACAAATAGTCTACCGTTTTCAAAACAAAATACCCTGATAAAACCATTTACAAAACCAGAAGAGTAAGTACATTATCATCCGGATAAAATTCTGTTTTCAAAATCCGGACCGGTAAAACTTACTTAGGAATTAAAAACTCGGTATATCCTATCTGTTTCATAGATTGTGATATGTCTGGTAGAACTCCCCTCAAGAGTTCCAATTCCATATTAAAATAGTTCTGATACAAGATCCAACATTTTTTCCGAAACAAATCAAAACCTGAGAAAAATCGTCGTTATCTGAGAAATAACACGGTAAAACTCCCTCTAAAGTAAAACAACTCTTGTCACTTATATTATCTTTCCTAAAACTAAACATTGGATCTTGGAACACATAGGTTTTCATCCATTTCCCCGTTTTCCCAAAATTAGGGTTTTCACTAAGAAAGTAGTAGACTATCAGTAAAAGCATCCAAGTTTTTCAACATAGAATAAACATATATAAGACCACTAGAGACCGAAAGGGCGGAATGGGTGCCTAACACCTTCCCAAACCGTAATATAGTTTTCGAACCTTATAGAATCCTGGTTTCGTAGACAAACGTGTAAAGAAAGGCTTAACTGTAGCCTTTCCTCTTACACAACCTCTTTTTTCCGTTTTCTCGTAAAACGTACTGGCGATTCTGAACGAATCCTCTTGCATCTAGAAATAGAACATAGGAACACCTGATGTGAACCATCAACTAAGATACTCCAGCAAAAGAAACGACGAAATCCGTTCCGGCATTTCAGACACCCACCAACGGGGACGAGACCCGGGGGTCGCATTTGCGAATTTTCACAGGCCTTCAGAGGGTTCTCCTTCCCCAGTTGAGGCAGAGGAAGTGGCCCATGTGGACGCCGAACATGTGGTCAACTCACCAACTCATCCTGAAGTGACCGAAGTCTAGGAGGATACTCCTTCAGAGGAAACTCTTCTTGAGGAGTTCGTCATTAGGACTCGAATTGCTCATGATCAGAGGCCTGTCAACATAAAGGATTCTGCTTTGACAAGCAGTAGGGTTGCTCACGCTTTAGCGACTGCTATGGTTTTGCTAGAGGACGGCAAAAAACTAGTGTCTGTTTCCCTTTCCGAGCTGGAATATAGAGGCTTCTAGTGTCAAGTCGGTATAAGATATTATTTCTTGCTTTGATTGAGCTTTATTATTCTCTTTCCAACGATCTTTTCTTGTTTTGTTTTGTTTTAACTACCTTTTTAATTTTTTCACAATCAAATCAATACTTTGCAGAAATGATTTCTCGACATAAACAAGCCAAAAAAGACCACAAGGCAAAAATGGCGAGGCTAAAAAAGGACATTTCAGAGGCCAAGAAGGAAGCTAGTGAGGCTAAAGCCATGGTCAATGACGTGACCAATCAGCTTTCTTCTCTTCAGGCCGATTACAACAATGTGACAAGGTCGGCTGAGGAGAATAAAGCTCATTTGGAGGGCCAAGTTCAAATTCTTTAAGCTCAGGTTGTCGAACTTCAAAATTCTCTTATGTTGGCTCAGAATAGTAAATCTCAAGCTGTAGCCAAGGCCAGAGAGGAAGAGAAAAGGGTGGCTGAAGCAGCGATTGAGGAGCTTAAGTTTCTTCATTTTGAAGAATTAACCAATGCCGAGACGACGGGTTATAACGAGGCCTCCGATGAAGCAGCAGACCAGATTGTAAAGATAAAAAATATGATTTATAAAGCTGGTTATGAATTTGGTTTATCTGCTACAGGGGTTGTCGAGGGGGATCCTCTTTTTGATAAACCAGTTCTTGGTCCTCCAAACTTATTCGCTCAAACTCCCCCTGCTCCTGGGCCGGATCGAGAAGGTGATAATGTTGCCGATGAGGATGAGAATTGATTGTCCTTTTTCCCTTTCTCTCTTTTTTGACTTGGTGAAATATTGTAATGAAATACTCTTTGTACTTAATGTAATATTTGCCTTTTGACTTGGTGAAATATTGTAATGAAATACTCTTTGTACTTAATTTAATATTTGCTGAGTATGGTTTTTTATGTAGTATAAGTCTTCTTTTGCTGAGCATATATCTCTTTATGTATGTCGTACTTTGATTTATTGGTCAGTTGTAATTATGCCCCCCAGTTGGCCTATCTGGCTGCTTAATTTTTCATTCTTCTTTGTTCGTGACTAGAAAACTATTTTAACTTCTAAGTTCCATTTTAATGGCGGATCCAAGTGATGAATATGTTTCTGATGCCGATTCTCCATACGTTGAAGATGTGGATACTACGGAAGTGGCCAATATGTTAGATGCTTTTTTCCACCTTAAACGAAGACATCGTCGTCTAAGGAAAAGCTACGACCGTCTTGTCGGTCGGTTTCTTCGTTTGAAAGAACGATTTGTGTCTTTCAAGCGGAGAATGTCTTCTCGAGGAGAGCCTTGACAAAATTAATAAACAACTCAAGAAGGTCATGAGAGTCACCGCAACCGGCTCTTCACCTGAAGGCTCTTGTGATGTTGGAGGAGTTGTTTTGACGATAGCTTCTCCCCCCCCTTCTTCTTCTTCTTCTTTTTTTTGTTGTTGGGCCGTGAAGCCCCTCCAAGTGTATCTGCGTTTTGAATTAATGAAAAATGCCTTTGTAGATATTCCTTGCTTCGCAACAGTTTAGCTAATTTGGAACGCCGCTGAGTGTAACTAAATCTATTTTGTTCATAACTAATTTGTTCAATTTTTATTTTATATGCCTCGATTAACCGAGGTTTTTAATCAAAGCCTCTTGTTTTGTTGCGTTTGTTGCTTATGCCGATTAAGGCCTTGTTTATGCATATGTTTATTGGCCGAGCAAGGTCTTGTACGTTCGCCTTCTGTATAAGAAGGTCTTTCATTAATTTTGACGCCTTGGCCAAGCAAGGTCTTATACGTTTACCTTTTGTATAAGAAGGTCTTTCGTTAGTTTTGACGCTTTGGCGGAGCAAGGTCTTTTACATTTGCCTTCTGTATAAGAAGGTCTTTCGTTAGTTTTGACGCCTTGGCTGAGCAAGGTCTTATACGTTTGCCTTCTGTATAAGAAGGTCTTTCGTTAGTTTTGATGCCTTGGTCGAGCAAGGTCTTATACGTTTGCCTTCTGTATAAGAAGGTCTTTTTAAGATAGAATGAAACACAGAATTCTCGAAATTTTCATATTTTCTAATTGGTTAAAATAACAGAACCCAATCTTTGGGATTACAATTAATGATAATATGCCCTTAAGTTGGCCACGTTCCAGGGATTTAGGATCGGATGACCCTCCATATCTTGCAGATGGTAGGATCCGGTTCCAGTTGCCGAGGTAATCATATAGGGGGCTTCCCAATTCTGCTGGAGTTTTTCATGGCTGGGCTTGATTGCTGTGCCGAGTACCTTTCTCAGAACCAATTCCCCTATCTTGAATTCTCGCAATCGGGCATTTGCTTTGTACTATTTAGCCAAGGTATTTTGATAATTTGCCAAATGGATTGCAGCTATTTCCCTTCTAGGCTCGGCCAGATCTAATGCTTCTTTCATCCCCTGATCGTTGTTTCCCTCTTCGAACTGGGCTATTTTCAAAGTAGGTAAGCCGATTTCCAGGGGAATGATTGCCTCTGTTCCGTAGATTAGGGAGTAGGGGGTATCTCCTGTTGATCGGCGCGGCGTCGTCCGGAAGGCCCAGAGTACAGAGTGTAATTCTTGCGCCCACTTTCCTTTCTTCTCTTATAATCTCTTCTTCAGGCCGTCCAAGATTACCTTGTTCGATGCTTCAGCCAGGCCGTTGCCTTGGGGATAAGCCACACTAGAAAAGTGTTGTTTAATCCCGTAGGTATTGCAGAATTCTTTAATCTTTTAGTTCTTGAACTGAGTGCCGTTGTCAGAAACTAGTACCCGTGGAATACCGAACCTAGTGACGATGTTTCTCCACAAAAAACTTCTTACATTAGATTCAGCTATGTTCGCCAGGGGCACTGCCTCTATCCATTTTAAAAAGTAATCCGTGCCGACCAGAAGAAACTTTTTATTATCTGGAGCCCGAGGGAAAGGACCCATAATGTCCAATCCCCACATATCAAAGGGTCAAGGGCTAACAATGAGATGAAGGATACCAGCATGTTGATGAATCATTGGGGAGTGTTTTTGGCATTTGTCGCACTTCTTTACATATTCTACTGCATCTTTTCTGCATGTAAGGCCACCAATATCCTTGGGATCTAGCTCTGTGGGCTAGAGATCAGCCTCCTGTATGGCTACCGCAACTCCCTTCATGTAATTCAAAAAGAGTATTCTGAACCAATTTCGGGTGAACACATCTGAGGTAGGGCCCTGAGAAGGAACTTTTGTATAACTTTTGCTCGGCGGACAACCAGTATCTGGTAGCTTATGCTCTGACACGATAAGCTTCAGTACTGTCATTCGGCAGTGACCCGTCTCTTAGATAATTAATGATTGGATCCATTCAGCTGACACCCAAATTTACTTCAATGTAACACACAATCGGTTATCCATCAACTTCAATGCTTGGCATTGGCACAAATTCTACTTCTACCGTTTGCTTTATTTCTGAATCTATTGCTGAAGCCAGAGTGGCTAGTGCATCCGCATAGGAATTATTTGCTCTGGGGAACCTTTCAATGTACACTGAATTAAATTTCTTTATCATCTTTCGAGCCAAGTTCACATATGCTGCCATTCGTTCATTTTTCGCCGCATATTCCCCGATCAGCTGATTTGCCACTAACTGAGAGTCACAATTAATCACCAAGTCCTGAATCTCTAGTTGCATGGCCCTTTTCATGCCCAGAATCAGGGCTTCATACTCGACCTTGTTGTTGCTTGCTTTGAAACCTAGCCGAATTGCCTGTTTGATGATCCCTCTTTTCGGAGTTTTAAAGACGATGCCGACGCCGGAACCGCCAATTGTTGATTATCCGTCAATGTTCAAGTGCCATGGAATTAAATTTGGAGGGGAGGCTGGTGTTATGATCGACTCACACCGTTCGGATTCAGTCATTTCTTCACCCTGACTTTGCCCTCTGGTAAATAACTGGCTGTCCGCAGAAATTTCAACATTCCCCGTGAATTCGGCAATGAAATCAGCAAGTACCTGTCCTTTGATCGCTGTCCAGGAAACGTATTCAATATGGAATCTCCCTAATTCAACGGACCATTTCTCCATTCGGCCAGACAAATCGGCCTTCCTGAGGGTTGCTTTGATCGGGCTGTTAGTGAGCACTTTGATCGGATGGGCGTCGAAGTAGTGCCTCAATTTCCTGGATGCTGTGATTAATGCTAACACAAGTTTTTTCAGAGGCAAATAATTTAATTTTGGCCCTATCAAGCATTTACTAGTAAAATATACAGGCTTTTGCACGCTGGCATGTTCTCTAATTAGGGCCGAAATTACCGCCCGATCAGAGGAAGCTAAATATATAAATAGTTGTTCGTTGGGGTCCGGAATGGATATTAATGGTGGGCTGTTCAGGTACTGCTTCAGCTCGCCGAGACCTTGATCACATTCTGAGGTCCATTCAAACTTTTTCGTTCTTTTCAAAGATTTAAATAAAGGCATGCATTTGTCAGAATATTTTGAGATAAATCGGTTTAGAGCAGCAATCATACCCGTGAGTTTTTGTAGCTCCTTCAGGTTTGCCGGCTTCTGAATGTTAGTAATTGCTTATACCTTTTCTGGATTTCCTTCAATTCCTCGGCAGTTGACCAGAAAACCCAAAAATTTTCCCGAACTAACCCCGAATGTACACTTTGCAGCGTTCAGCTTCATCTTGTAATGTCTTAGAGTTTCGAAAGTCTTGCCCAGGTCCTCAATATGATAAGCTTCCTGTTTACTTTTCACCAGCATGTCATCCACATAAACTTCCACGGTTTTGCCGATCTCACCACGGAATATTTTGGTAACAAGCCGCTGATAGGTAGCTCCTGCATTCTTGAGACCGAAGGGCATGACTTTATAACAATATAATCACATCGTGGTGATGAAAGCAGTAGAATCCTGATCTGGGCCGTACAACGGGATTTGGTGGTATCCCGAATAAGCGTCCAAGAAACTGAATCTTTGATGACCAGCTGTCGAGTCCACCAGGTGGTCGATTCTGGGCATCAGGAAGTTATCTTTAGGGTAGGCCTTGTTCAAATCGGTAAAGTCGATACATACCCTCCATTTCCCGTTCTTCTTTTTAGCTATAACTGGATTGGATATTCATTCTGGAAAGTCAGCTTCTCGTATAGCTCCAGCCTTAAGCAATTTTTGAACTTATTCTTCCACAGCCATAGCCTTTTCAGGTGACGTCCGGCGTGGTTTCTGTTTAATCGGCTTAAAAGCAGGGTTTATGTGTAGCCTGTGGCACATTTCGCCGCCGATATTCCAGGCATATCATAGGGTTGCCAAGCGAATACATCAATGTTTCTCCTTAAAAAATTGGTGAGACTTAGCCTTTGCTCTGTCGTCAGACTGCTGCCGATCAAAAAATATTTTCCCTTCTTATTTGAGCCTTCCACTGTGGGGATTTTGAGTAGGTCTTCGAAAACCCTTTCTCCTGGTCGTCCCCTGACCCCATTATCAATAGGGGGACCGTTCTTTGATTGCTATTGCCTATGCTCCTTGCCCTTCCTCTGGTTAGAGGGTTCGGGCACATCACTCTTCTTCCCAATTTCTTGGTTGTTTTGCTCAATGACGTTAACTGATTTTGGTCGTTCAGGGTGAATTGCTTCCTTCGTTTTCGACAACGATCCTGTGATTGCTAGATTGAAACAGTACCTAGCATCTTCTTGTTTGCCTCGAACCACGCATACTCCCTTGGGAGTTAGGAATTTCAGTTTCTGATGGAACGGTGAAGCTACCGCCCTCATTTCTCCCAGCCAATTTCGTCCGAGCAAAGCATTGTATGGAGATTCGATATTCATCACAAAAAAATCCGTTACTACCACCATTTTTCCGATTTGGACTGGGACATTGACAACGCATATCGGCCAGATTGCGTCACCACTGAAGCTATAGATTGGGGAGTATACTTGCCTAACAGACTTGTTTGAAATGAACGGTTTCAACTCGTTATATGCTTTCAGATACATCACCTCAGAAGAACTGCCCGGATCAATTAACACTCGCTTGACATTGAAGTTGCAAATATTGGCCATTATAACCAACGCATCATTATGGGGAACGTCTACTCCCTCCAAATCTTCCTTCGAAAAAGATAACTGATAGATAACATTATTCTCTCGATCCCGTTTTGGAGGAGCCAATATCGACATGACTTCTTTAACGGGATGAGCCTCTGCCCATAACCTTGCTCGAGCCAACCGTGCTTGCAGATGGTTCCTTGTTGCTTCCGTGCTATTGACAATGCCATGTATGGCTTCGATTATTCCCACGATAGGTTTGGCCACTTGAGCCGAAGTGCGATTTTCATTATCCATTCTTGATTGCTCATTTGATTTCATTTCATCTCGTTTCACATACTTGGTTAATCGGCCTTGTTCAACCAATTCTTCCAAAAATTGTTTCAAGGTTCTACAAGTGTCTGTCGCATGCCCATGGTCTTTATTGTAGAAGCATTTGAGTGCAGAATTCCGCATTTTGGGGTCGCCGAACATAGGCCTCGACCATTTGAAAAACCCTTCGTCCTTAATTTCCTGCATGATTTTGCTAATTGGCTTATTAAATACGGTGTTCACGCCTTTGAAAGCGTTTGATTTCTTATATTCATCGACATTGTCCTTTCGATTAATATCCCTTTTGTTCTTCTTGTCTTGATTATCGTCTTTTCGATCGCCGTTCCTATTTCTGTCTCTTTTAAAACCCTGTTGCTTACTCATGGCCTTGTCATCATCTTTCACCCTCGAAAATTCATTAACCCGCGCGAGCAAATCGTTGAACGTTTTAGGAGGTCGGCGAGTGAGCTCGTTGTAGATGCCATTGCTGTCATATGGCAAGCCGAACTTGAAAGTGCTAAGAGCGAATCTTGGGCCACAGTCGTCGGTCTCTTGATACAATTTGAAGTACTGTTGGGAATACTCACGCAGAGTTTCACCAGGTTTCTTTTTGAGTTGAGTTAAAGCTTCGGGGCCCTTAATCATCCTGCTATTGGTAATGAATCGAGCGGTAAACTGCTCGGCCAGCTCTCTGAAACTATCAATCTTTACAGGCGACAGCTTATCAAACCACCGTAATGCTGTATCACCTAGACTTGCTGGAAACATCCTGCACATAAGGGCTTCCTCGCCCCTCCAATAGGCCATAACTTGCTTATAATGACGGACATGATCGGCCGGGTCAGATCGGCCGTCGTATATGTTGAACTTTGGTTGTCCGAATTTTTTCGGGGGCAGTGCATTCTAAATTCATTCGGTAAAAGGGGAACCGTGATCTTCTCCCAGGGCTCTCCTTGCCAATTGCGCGGCCGATTTCTCATCATCCGTCTTATCAGCGATTGCTGAATGAATTAGTTTTCGTAAATCCTGCTCGGCCTAGTTGTTCAATGGGTTTTCCTTCCCTTCGACTACTTGAACTGACTTAGTCCCCCTATTATTCTTACAAACTCCCTTCGTCCTCAGTCGTTCAAAAACATTATGATGCCCTGAGCGGTTTGAACTGACTTAACGCTCATTTTCATTAATAATACCCTCTCGAAACCCTCTCTTCGAATTAACTTCATCGTAATCATCCCTTGAGGAAGAGACGACAGTCTCAACCTCTGCCTCTCTCAGTTCAGTCAGTTTGAACGGCTCACGTACCATCTTCTTAAGCATCTGCTCTTTGAGGAGTTGTGACAGTATTTCGTTTTCTCGCCGTAATTTGGTCATTGCGGCAAATTCGTTTAGAGCAGAGGCATCTTTTTTGGGATAGTTAGGATCGTAAAGATTGTTAGATGAGTGGGTTTGTGAATGGTCGAGGTTAGGTTGCCTGGGTGTCGTAACTACAGGTCTGTTTGCTATCGGGTTCATATTTGTATTGGGATTTTGGTCTGTCACTGGGGCTATATTTGAATTCTTGCCTATTTGATGACTTCTAGTTTGAACCATTTCTAAACAGATTAAAGGACTTTGTACTGAGCTTTGCATTAAGTAAAACAATTAGAATGAAAATGGCGAAAAATATAGAGGTTGAGGAAAATGGTGAGATAGTAAGAGGTAGAAATCCAATTACCGGGACATGAGAAATAGCTTTTTGTTACGGTTTCCCACAGACGGCGCCAAATTGTAGGTGATGCTTTGGTGTACCGGAGTAGGTCCAACCCAGACTGGTAGGATCGATAACTGGATTTTAGCCTCTTCTCCTTTTTTAGTCAGTTTTTCCCCTCTTCTTTTTGGGAACATCCTTTTCTATTTATATTCTTACATTTCGTGTTTCCCAAGATGGATTAGGTCACTAGTGAAATTACCATCCAGGGCACTTTTTAGGGCTTTCGTGGCACCCATTTCCTCCCTCCATCTGTCGGGAAAATAGCTGTTATAACTAACTTTTCTTCACTTTACACGTGTCGATTAGCTATTTATTAATACAGTAATCCTTCATTGTAAGGTATCGTCTGTGGATGTCCTTTCCTTATTGATGAGCTGGTTTGTACGTACACATCCCTATCTACGTACCAGAAACTACTCACAAGCTTACTATTTTTACTCGGCGAGACTTCCTTATGTTTAGCTCATCCCTCTCTTTGCTCGACAATAACCCATCCTGTTCTCTTATGCTATCGGGTTTCACTTATGATCCTTTTCATCCTTTAGGATATTTGGGCCCCGTCTTATTTATTCAGCCCATGAGGGGACATTGGAACTAATTCGGCCCAAGAGCAAAATGTTTAGAACTATGCTCCCACAATGATCAACAAAGTTAAAAAACTATTAGTGAAGTATACATTTCATATTATTCGAAATTACATAAATATAATAGTTTAATTGAACTTTGGACATATCTTTCTAATCTCTCCTTGGGTACCAGTTTTAACTTCAATGCTACTCATCTTTATCATAGCTTTAGGAAACTCGAAATCAAATCTAAACCCTAGTAAACCTCTAATGCTTCCCGCATAATTTTGAACAATACTACGTGTTGCAGAATCACCCCAAAGCCGTTGATCCGACTCTAATATTGCATTACCATCACGTACATTCTTGAAGTAGCTCGCGTCAAATTTCAACTGGCTATCCTTATCTAGTGCCACGCGCTTTGATCCATTATTGTCTTTAGGACAAAGAGCTCGTAGTTGTGTTAAAGATGCCTGGCTTAGTGTTGGATCAGCATTTCCGGTTGGTGTGAAGTTATACAAACGGTATTTGAAGAATATGCAATCCGTTTGGCCAATTGTATGTGCACCTGCTCACAAACTCTTTGTTAATGTACATACTAGATATCCATATATGTGATGCACGCGCTATTCAGATGTAAGTAATTTAAAAAAAAAAAAAAGAGTTCAAAATATAAGAAGAATCTTTGGGGTTAAAAGCCTTACTATTCTCTCTACTAGCGAGTGTTCAAATTCCTTTTGCTTACGCTATAATGTGAATATTTTTAAGTGAAATAAAAAACTTGCAAGGGCAAAATTGGAAAACTAAAAACCTGACATGGTTTCATACCTACCAAAATGCCTTGTGACCTTGTATAATTGTAGATGTTAATTAACACATTGCTAGTGTTGAGAATATTAATTAATGTATTAGCCTGCATTTAATTTCAAATTTGGAAAATGATTGAAAAATAACTAAATTTGAAAAGGAATAATAAGAAGAGAAGAGTATTGATTTAGCGGTCGGGATTTTATCCAATTTTTCGTACTTTTCATGCACAAAATTGCTTACCACAGGCTGAATAATTGGATTAATTAGGTGGAAAACTAAAATAATAATAGAATGTCTCACAAAATTAATTACGCACTTGTATCATTTTTTAACTTCTCATGTTAGTTGTTTATTCAATTAATTATTAATTTTTCAACTTTGCAATGGAACCCATGCACCCTTTGTCCAGGTATGTTTCACTGTTTTTTGTCAAAATCTGCACTGTTACATTGTGGGAGGGATATATGTGCAGATGTTGAGGCTCGATGGAACTTGCAATATTGAGAGAGAGAGAGAGAGAGAGAGAGAGATTACCAACGAGTGTAACAAGATCATGGTCATTGAGTCCCTTGGCTGTGAACTTCTGCCTTTGGACATCAATGGAATCTAAAGGAGAAGGCAGATTTGACGCTTGAGAAGATGAAGAGATGCTACCATCTCTCCTTCCAGTAGGCACTGACCAACTTGGACCATCACTCTTGAAACAAACAAAAACGAAAATTTATATATAACACAAGTATATATATATATATATTTTACAAAGAACAGATACTTTGTTGAGGGTCGCCGTATCCGAATCGGATACGATGTATCCTGCATCTAGCTAGCTATATATACACCACAAATATGACTGAATGTGTATAAGATACACGTACGGCAGAGTATCATTTAATATTTTCTAATATTTTAGTTCTTGGATACATCTTAGATACGGCTAGGAAACCATTTAAAAACCCAATGTTTTGTCACATGAATTTTCAGTCCACAAAAATGACAGGAGATCTAATTTTGGATGAAAGTGCAACTTAGTTCAAATTTCGAGAACCATGTAGTAAATAAAATATTAGGGACCAAAGTGAAAAAAAATCAACTTAATTTAGAGAGTAAAAGATCAATTTTCGGTGACAAAAATTTGTTTTATCACTGCTTGAACAATATGTTGTAGTAAGACTAACCTATGCATGTGCTTAATAACTTTTTGGTTTTATATATATTTCCCGTATGCGAGCCGCGATAAATAAATAAATATATATATATATATATGTATGTAGAATAAGTTGATAAAGGAAAAAAAAAGAGATACGTACTACGATTTTGCATCGCGTATTCTAATTAAGATATTCGAGAGATGGAAGGAATTACGTACCAAGTCAACTGCATCACGAGCAGCCAATGCCAAAATATCAGCACATGAGACGACGCCCGGACATGACGCTTCTACTTGTGTTTTAGCATCGTCAATTACTTCGAATCCTCTTAAACCAAGGTTTGGCAATGCATTTCTCTCGGCTGAAGCCCCCGTTATCAAAATCGAAGCATCACATCCCTTAAAAACATACATACGAACTGATATATATATATATATATATATATCCATACTACGAAGGATATAATTTTTACTATTCATCATGAAATATATCTTTTGAGCAGTAGTGTTGAATTTAGTCGATCATTTTTTTGTACAAATTAAATGTTTTCTATACAAACAATTATGATATTAATTAGATAAAAAGAAAATCGGACATTTCATTAAATGTGAGGTCCACTTGTTCATTTTAGTAGTGTCACATCAATATATAGTACAAAAAAATATTTTTTTTATCATATCATTTTAACTTTTAAACGGCATATTGTTAATTCTTATTTAACTATAAAAGTCTCCGACTTGTTACAGATAAGTATATAAGGCTAGGATACACTAAATTTTTTTTAATTGTTTTCATCTGGAACCTTGGTGGTTGGGTAAAGGAAATAAGTAGTCCAACCATGCATGCTATGCACAGGTTCAAACCCTTGCTCTAGCGAAAGGGTCTCGTTACCACTTGAGCGCTCTAATTTTGACCGCACGAGTACATTACTAATTAAAAAAACTAAAGATGAGAAGATTGAAGAGCGAATATATATATATAATGAATTACCTGAACAAAGCAATCGTGGAAGTGAAGCCTAAGCAAGGCAGCTGCAATAGTTGGATCTTTGTTAAAGTGGGCATTAACAGTAGACCTTACTATATTCTCTGCTTTAGGACATGAAGATGAATAAAACCCATTTTTCAATCCTCCTTGACCTTCTGCCTCCAAACCCATTACCCCTAAAATAATTGCTGCCAAACCCAAACATATAATTGCTTCCATTTTCTCTCTTATCAATTAAAGCTAGCATGCACACATTACTCTCTCTCTCTCTCTCTATATATATATATATATATGGAGATGTATGATTTTTTTTGGTTGAAGGAGATGTATGATTTGATAAAAGCTAAAGTAATTACTATTTTAATATTTGTCAATATCATTATTGATTCTTTGGCTTCTTATTACCTTCCTTTAGTGGAGATGTACGCGTAGAACTATATATTGAAGAATATATATATAAAGATAGTGGACTTCGCATGTGATCGAGATTATTATAACTCCAAGGTCGATTACACATTTGCTTAGCCAAAAATATACCTTCAGTGGAGTCATTTAGTAAGCTATATATTATATATTTTGTGTAATAGGAGGGCTAAAATTCCCAAAGAAACAATAAAAAGTGGGTCAAACGGAGTGATTTTGTATGGAAAATTTGAAGAAACGTCCGTTTTAAGCATGCATTTGGTGTTTGAGTTACAAAAGTGCCCTTAACAAAGCACTAATATGTAAATGATCCAACTAAACAAATTTTTTTGCCACACGAAAATACAAGTTTGACGAAAATGATTTTTTTGTTAGCAGAGACTTTTAGTGACGCGATTTTAATGACCACGTTGTGACGAAAAAAAAATTCAATCGTTAATTAGATTTGGATATAATTTTAGTGACCAAACAACTATTTTGATGTACGTATTTTATTTAACAGCAATAAAATTTAGGCCCTTACTTTTTCCCCGTTTCAATAACACACAAAACTTTTTTGAGATTTTGATTAAGAGAGAAAAAGGGAGCTCAGAGAGTGGAGTTTCTTTATGGACTTTTCTTAGTTTAATGGAGAGAATGTAATTTGGATATTCCACTCAAAAGAGCAGTATGAATTTGATGACATGATAAGACTTGATAGTGGAGGTACCCTCTTTATCTTTATTCTCTTCTTTTACGCGTTGCACCTACTTTTGACCTATCTAGCTAGGCCCTTCTCCTGTCTCATTAATATGTTCACATTTGCATTTCCACTATTTGTTTTTCATGGTCCATTGCATGCAAATTAAGCATGCAATTAATATGCTTAGGCAATTTAATTATATGACTATATGTAGAAATATATCCTCAACTAGCTAGGTTTAGGTTAAGAAGTACCTCTAAAAGGTCTTAATTAGTAAATATCTAGCTTTTACTCAAAAGTTTTTTTTTATAATTTATAAAAAATAAAGTATATATCGTTAGACTCAAACTATTGTTTCACAATAAAAAATTTTAAAACTCAACACAAGTTTTATATATATATTATTATTATATAAAATGTATTTATATGTGTGTCTTCGTTTCATACATATATGGTGCGTGTGTGATATGGCTTGTCCACCTTACGTTAAATTTTGGATACTAATTGGCAGAAATCCATGCCAAGGTTTGTGCGCTAAACTGGTTGTGCGTGATCAAAGTATAAATATCTATTAATAAAATATAAAAAAAATTATTAAATTTGTTTTTCAATATAAATGGTAGTTAAAATTTATTTCCATATTTATTTATTGACTATTTATCCTAAAAAAATTATATTAATGATGTACGAATATTAAATATGAGCAATTATAAATTAGAAACATT
The DNA here is from genome assembly GCA_021464415.1 of Lonicera japonica. Lineage (NCBI taxonomy): Eukaryota > Viridiplantae > Streptophyta > Magnoliopsida > Dipsacales > Caprifoliaceae > Lonicera > Lonicera japonica. The sequence goes on from CM038469.1 coordinate 63,657,322, forward strand.
TAAATTTCTTAGTTTTTTTAAAAAAATATTAAATATTAGTAAAAAAAAATTCTTTAATTTTTTTGTGCACTAATCCTAGAAAAACTCAAATATGATATAAAATGCACCGGAATTAATTTTTCCAATTCTTATATATATGAACTTAGGTTAATTAAGAGAATTATAAGGTTTATTTCTTATATATTGAATTTCACTGTAGATATTTTATGTCCTAAAATCTTCCTAACGCATCGGGTTTGAGATAGATTTTTTCTAAGACCAAAGCGGGTATAGTCGAATATTAAATGTGAATAATTGTAAATGAGGAATATATATTTAAATTTCTTCGTTTTCAAAAGATATTGAATATTAGACAAAAATCTTTACATGAATTAATTTTTGTAACAGTAATTCTAAAAAATAAAAATATAATATAGCATGTATTGAAATTAATTTCTCCAAATCTAATCCAAATCAACTTCATTAATTAGGAAAATTATAATATTTATTTCTTATTTATAAAACTTATTAGATTTAGTGATTTTATTTGAATATTACTTCTTCTTTTTTTTACCTACTCTTATAGTACATATTTTATAATTACACTACTTTGGGTGAATTGGGGCTGAACATATCAAGTTCGAACTTATGTGTATACTAAAGGCGCAATGGTTCAATTTTTTTTAAATAAAACATGTACTAACTAGGTTGGATTCTTGGTAATTGGCAGTTCATATATATGAGTTTCGCTATAGATATCCTATTTCCTAGAATCTCCCTAATGAGTCGGGTTAGGGACAGATTTTTTCTAAGATCACTAAGTTGGGTATGGGCTCCATAAAAACTTTGCACAAATTCGGGTCGGGTTTAGGTTCGCATAAATTTTAACCCATATGACCCCACTCTAATTGCATTTTTTTTCTTTAAATGTCTTAAAATATCATATAATTACAATACATCGAAGTGGATCGGGGCAGGCAAGTAGAGTTCAAGTTTATGTATATAGAAAATGTGCGAGTTTAGGTTTTTCAAACACAAGATATGCATGGGTTAGATCGGGTTCTTTTTAACCAACTGGTTATATGGAATTTTGCTTTAAATATCTAATGGCCTAATATATCTCCCTAACAAGTCAGATTTGGGACAAATTTTTAATTATAAATTTCTTAAAAAAGTGGCTTACAAGACAGATCAGCATATGTATAACTCACATTTTGTATCTCTTTAACACTCACAAAAATTAAACACTGTAAAACTATCACCTAGACACTTTGTTTCTAATTTTTCTCACTACTCTCTAAATATTTCCTATCACTAGAATATTGCTTACTACCCAGATGATTTGCTTTTCCTCTACTGTTCTTTTTATACATAAGTTTGGGGGACATGGAGCACATTTATAGGGGATAAGTAACCTAAATTATAGATGCAAAAATAGCCAAAAAATTCCTCCAAAGTCTTTATCATATTTTTCATATTTTACTAAAAGCCTTATTTGTTGACTTTTGCTTTAGAAAAATGAGCAGCCTACAAATTAGGCTCCATATACATAACAATCTCCCACTATGAGACTAATGCAACAAACATTTCATTCTGAAACATCTTGCACCTCATAGATCGGCAACTGCATTAGAGTAAAATGCTGGTATGAATTTGTCTTCATTCTTGAAAACCGACAGACAATGAACACAACTTTAGGTTCTTTGTTGTGATTGTCTTGGTTAATATGTTGGCTAAATTTTTGTTGCCTTTAATCTTCTCAAGTGTCAATACTCCATCATCTAGGAGTGATTGGACGAAGTGATATAGAAGTCCTATATGTTTGGTTCTTGAATAAAATGTGGAATTATTTGCTATATGTATAGCACTCTAACTATCACAATGCAAAAAAAAATTCACCTGTTTAAAATCCAACTCTATTAATAAACCCTGTAATTAACCAAATCATTAATTTGCTCACCTCAGTCAGGGCCACAAAATATGCATATATAGCGGATAAAACAACTATCTTCTATAGTTGTGAAACCCAAATAACTATAATAGCACCTATTGTAAAGATATAATATGTAGTAGTCCTTCTATGATCTATTTCACCAGCAAAGTCTGAATCCACAAATCCTTAAAGTCTTAGCTCATCTTTAGTAAAACGTAGAAATTTGTCAGTAATACTTCATAGATATCTTAATGTCCCCTTTACTACTTCTCTGTGTTGCTTGCTGTAGACACCCCGATCCGTGACCCCCGCAAGAACCCTAACGACCTCCGAGAACTACTATTTTGGGTCCGGGACCCACCCGAGGACCCGGTACTACACTAGGAGGGTTTATCGCCCGACAAACCTGTTTTTTAGAGAGATTGTCGCACGACATATCACATTGTCGCGCGACAATCCCTGATATGTCGCGCGACAATTCCACTATGTCGCACGACATTCCCTCTCTGCACCAGACCAACCACTTTCTGACACATCAATCTGTCAGAACCATCACTTCAGCCGTTTGTCGCGCGACATTCCCGTATGTCGCGCGACATATCACAATGTCGCGCGACATTCTCCTTTTTAAGGAAATGTCGCGCGACAATCTCTCCCGAGCAGTATAAATAGGCCAACACCCCCAAGGGTTCAAGGGCGGCAATTAGGATCCGAGAATTTGGTGCTTTAGATCTGATTTTTATCAAGCATTTATTTTACTATTATCTTATTTCTGAAGAATTCTCGAATCTATTTCAACACTCGACGTGTTCCGTTTCTGGAATCGATTTCTCGGAAATATCTGAAGAAAGAGAAGATTACTATCGCCAGAGATCCCTCTGCCGTATTATATTTTCTTTCTTATTATTATTCTCGTCGGGAAGGTAAAGAAAGTCCCTTCTAGTATTTAAGATTAGATATCTGTGTACTTGTTTTACTTCTGTTATTCTGTCCACGTTTTATTTGAATAAACTTATTGTCAAGTTATCAATAGTCTACCGTTTTCAAAACAAAAGACCCTGATAAAACTACTTTCAAAACCAGAAGAGTAAGTACATTATCGTCCGGATAAACCCTGTTTTCAAACCCCGGACCGAAAAAGACTTATCTAGGAATTAAAATCCACATATCCTGTCTTTTTCATAGACTGCGACGTGTCTGATAAACTCTCCTCAAAGAGTTCAAATTCTATATTGAATTAGTCCCGACATAAAGATCCGAACCTTTTTCAAAATAATCACAACTCGAGAAAACCGTCATTATCTGAAGAAATAATACGGAATACTCTTTCAAAAATAAAAGGTTTTCGTCATTTGTCATTTACATCTTTTAAATATAAAAACATCGGATCTCGGAATACAAAGGTTTTCATCCCTTTCCCCGTTTTCCCAAATTAGGGTTTTCTTTTATTTATTTAGAAAGTAGTAGACTGTCGGTAAAAGCATCCAAGTTTTTCAACATAGAATAAACTTATAAGACCACTAGAGACCGAAAGGGCGGAATGGGTGCTTAACACCTTCCCAAACCGTAATATAGTTTCCGAACCCTATAAGAATCCCGGTTTCGCAGACAAACGTGTAAAGAAAGGCTTGTCTATAGCCTTTCCTCTTACATGACCTTTTTTGTCCGTTTTCTCGTAAAAACGTACTGGCGACTCTGAATAAACCCCCTTGCATCTAGAAATAGAACGTAGGGACACTTGATATGAATCAACGAAAACGCTCCAGCAAATGGAACGACGGAATCAGTTCCGACGTCCCATGACCCCCACCACCAACAGGGGCGAGACCCGGGGGGTCGCATTTGCGGATTCTCACAGTGGCGACTCCGCTGGGGAACACCATTAGAAAACTAGACTCTTATATGTGGACCTTTGTTTATCTGTTGAAAACTTGCTTTTACTGCTTTCCCTACTCATGTTAATTGATTGAGAAGAAACCTTTTTCTAAAAAATGAGAGTTTTTCGAAAAGACGTAATAAAGATAATGATATTTGTGAAACCAACCTTTCGAACTTTACACGCACTTTCACAAATCATGCATTGGTTCTACGAGTGTGAATTTACCCCAAACCCTCGGAAGTATTATAAGTGAGTAGGGAGTTGGCTTGCTTGGGCCAACATAAACCGAAAGCATTTACTTCCACTCTCCTTGGCCAAGTACGCCCCCGAGGTATATCGAGTGACGAGAACACTCACGTACCCGGGAAGTATATCAAAAGATTCTTGCACGTACCCGCCCTTGGGGTATATCGCAAGGTCTTGCCAAAAAGGAGGGAGCCTGAAGCCTTAACCGTTCGAACACCTGCGCTGCATCTAAGATTGAGTCAGTTAAAACACTTGTCATACAGCTGTAGGGGATGTACCACCTTACGGCTTACTTTACCACACCTATTTTCCGAGGTTTTCTCTCGACCATTTTTAGTGATTCTTTTGGCAAAAATCGAGTCGCATCATAGTCTCCCTTCATCTTCGCCACGTGGTTTCGTCTACAGCCATAAAGCGACGTCAGTCTGGAAGGTTGGGCCGGTCGAGATCATACCGGAAGACTAGTGAGACCAAGCATACCTGAAATGGCCGATGGACGAGAGAATCAGGAGACAAATCAGAGCCTAGCCGAGGCGTCTGCAGTTCAACCGACTTTAGCCGAGATGCACCGTTTGTTGATGACCGTCAGCATGAATTTGGCAAGCCTCACAAGTGAGCAACAGAACACCCGAAATCGAATGGAAGAGTTGTCAGCCGAACGGACCGCACCACTCGGGTTTGAGCAACTACCACCGAATCGAGATCCGAATCAAGGGCAATCTTCACAAGTACTTCCCCCAATCCAAGGAATCAATCCACCCCAAACGGGCCCCAACATGGCCGGTCCCGTTCAAACCGACCCCAACAATCAGAACCAATGGGCCCCGGATTCAGGCCCCACATACCAACAACAAGAGCCACCCATCGTCTGGCCACAACCTCAGCAAGGCCTCGATCCCCAATATCAACCATGGCCACAAGTCCCCGCAAGACCTATTCCGCCAGCCCCAATAGCCCCTCCCAATGAGTACCCAGACATCAACCGACTCCGGGCAGTATACGCAGAATCGATGATAGCCCGGGAACAGCCCGATGAGGTGTCAAGAGAGAGCGAAGAAATGAAGAAATTGAAAGAGCAGATGAAGGTTCTGCAAAGAGGTGTTTCTCTGATGAAAGGGGCAGACGAGATCACAGACATGAACGCCTTTTCCCTCTACCCAGAAGCCAGACTACCTCAAGGATTTAAGCTCCCCTCTATCACCAAATTCACTGGTACTACACCCCCCAAAACCCATCTCCAATCCTACATCAGATCCATGCAAGTGTCCGGCTGTGGAGAGCCGGAGCTGGCTCAGGCTTTTCACATGACTCTCACGGGGGCAGCCCTGAGATGGTTCTTCGACCTAGAGAAACACCACACGAAAACTTGGGGGGATATCGTCAAAGAATTCATGACCAAGTACGGGTCCAACGAGAATTTGGAAATTACCCGTAAACACCTGGAAATGGCCAAGCAAGGCGAGAAAGAAAGCTTCAGCGACTTTGTCACCCGCTGGAGGGAAATGGCATCCCAAATGTCCAAACGGCCCGACGAAGAAGAGCAGTTAGAAATCATACAGAAGAATTTTACTCCAGCTGTATTGAACTGCATGGGAAAGCATGTATTCCCACACTTCAGAGCCCTGTTGAGTATGGGGTCACAGGTAGAGGAAGAATTGGCCAGAAAGGCAGACACGGATACCAAGAAGGCCTCTTACACTGGAAGAAAGACGGCCACTCCAGCCGTAAACCAACTAAGCTCGTACCCATATCAACAAAACCCATTTCAGCAGTCACCGCAAGTCCCCCCAATGAGTTGGCCTACGCAGGGAGACTCTTCAAACACCGAGGTCAAGAAAAGGAGAAATTTCTGCACCCTCCCCACTACTCTGGTCAAAAGCCTGGAATTACTCTAAAAAGCCGGACTAGTCACCCCACTCAACCCACGCCCTCCACCAAATCCTATTCCCAACACTTGGAGAATGAATGAGAACTGTGCGTACCATCAGGCGGCAGGCCATGACACGGAACGTTGTTTAGCTCTCCGCCATCGTATCCAGGACCTCATTGAAGCCGGAACCATCCCCGCACCCGACGAGCCCAATGTTACCAACAACCCCCTCCCCAATCATGCTCCACCTGCAGGAATTAACGCCTTAATCACTGATGAAGGCTTTGATCCCGTAGGACTCATTCGGGACGATCCAGCCTATAAGGCACCCGTTATGCTATCGGCAAAAGCACAAGTTGCCCCAGGCCTCAACCCAATAATTGACCAATGGATGGCCAAGATGAACTTCCTACCTGGGCAGGGCTTAGGAAAGACAAATCAGGGGATCTCGCAACCACTCACCATCAAAACCAATCCTGGGAAAGCTGGGATAGGATGGACCCAGGACAAGAAAAAACAACCATGGAAACCCCGCCCCCCTCATAAGGAGACAATCTGTATGACAGAAACCTCCCCCGGGACTTTTAGTTGGTCGGCAGAGCCAGAGTCGTCAGAAACTTCAGAGGGATCAGACCCAACATCCCTTTGGATACAACAGATTACCCGCTCAGGAAAGGTATACCAGCCACCACCGATGGATGCCGAAAAATCACCGCCTCCAAAAGAAGTAGGAGAAGACCGAGTACTGGAACAGTTGAAGAAAACCCAGGCACACATCACCATTTGGGGCCTCTTGGTTGCCTCCAAACCTCATAGGACCGCTTTCATTAAACTCCTGGATGAGGCTGTCATATCGCCGGACTCCACGCCCGAACAACTGCCAAACATGATCGGGTCACTCACAGTTCAAAGAAGTCTGTCATTTTCAGATGAAGACTTGTCTCCGTTGGGGAGAAAACACAGCCTGGCTCTCCATATCACCGTCCGAACCCAAGGGAAGATCTTGCCACAAGTTCTCATCGACAATGGGTCGACCATAAATGTCTGCCCCCTAAAGACTGCCAGATGCCTGGGTATCTTAGATTCAGAGCTCTCACCATCCGCTGTAACCGTCAGGGCCTATGATAATACCAGGAGGGCCGTTCTGGGGTCTCTGAAACTTGATCTCATGGTTGGTCCCGGAAGCTTCCCGGCCGACTTTCAAATCATAGACATTCCTTCCAGTTTTAACCTACTGTTGGGAAGAGCATGGCTATACGACATAGGAGCACTCCCCTCCTCCTTGCACCAAAAGATCAAGATACCGTTTGAAGGGAACATAATTACCATCCAAGGAGATCCTGAAAGGACCTTGGCGGATATGGAGTTACCAGTTTTGGGAATCGGGAGCCAGAGCATACAGTTGGGAGGCTTTTCTTACGAGCCTCAAGTGCAAACTCTTAGCACCCAGACAATCAGGTATCTTCCCCCTGACAATATCACCGGTCTCAGCACCAAGATTACAAATATGTTGAGAATGATGAAATACTTGCCTGGAGCCGGTCTGGGAATGGGACAACCAGGACTACTTCAAGCATTGGAACCAGTAGCAAGGTACGAGAGGGAAGGTTTGGGGTACCAACACACTGAAGAGGACGATCAACAAAAAAGGGGTCGAGGGCATCAGTATCCGAGTTTCAGCTCTCTGAACGGTTTCTTTGTCAAAGAAGGAGAGGACTTCCCCTTTTGCGGCTTCCAGGAGCCTTGGAGAAACAGCGACGGAGAGAACCTTCCTGGGTGGGAAATCTTCTATGAAGAGGACCTATATATCAAAGAAAACACCGTACACAGCTTCGCTACCAAGTTGACAATCGGGCCGAAGGAAGAAAGTGAAGACATGAAAGGCGAAGAGGAAGAAATGATCGGAGATCTCTTCGACATCATGGCTCTGGGAGATGATGAGCCAGGAGACGACCCTGTACACTTGATATACGCTGATCCAGACTACCAAGGGGAAAGGGAAAAGAGCGAAATTGTAAGGGTGAGAGATAAGAGTGAGGGTAAGGATAGGAAGGAGTCACTCCTAAATGAACTTTTTAAACTTGTACCTGTAAATACTAGTATCAATAAAGAAGAGTCTATTTTGCGTTATCCTGTTATTTTTAATTCTGTAATTGCTTATATGGAATTGGAAAGAATGAAAGAACACCCTGAACGGGAGGAGCAACGTATACAAAGCGAAGAAGGAGACACTCTTGTGATTAACCTCGGAACAGAGGAGGAAAGAAAAGAGGTTCGCATTGGGGCAAGCCTAAGTGGGACAGAGAGAGAAGAATTCACACAAACTCTGAAAGAGTATGTGGATGTCTTCGCCTGGTCTTATGCAGATATGCCGGGTTTGAACAGTCAGATAGTCATGCACGAAATACACACCAATCCAGAACTTAGGCCCGTCAAACAGAAGCTGAGGAAACTTACGCCAGAATGGTCCTTGAAAGTGAAAGAAGAAGTAATGAAACAACTGAGTGTGGGATTCTTACGGGTGATCGAGTACCCCTCGTGGTTAGCCAACATCGTGCCTGTTCCAAAAGCTAATGGGAAAGTCCGCATGTGTGTGGATTACCGGGATCTCAATAAAGCTTGTCCAAAGGACGATTTTCCATTGCCCAACATCGATTTGATAGTAGATAATACTGCCAACCACGCCCTGAAGTCATTTGTGGATGGTTTTGCCGGATATAACCAGATCAAGATGCACCCGGATCACCAGGAGAAAACAGCATTTATCACACCGTGGGGAACATACTGCTACACCGTTATGCCGTTTGGGCTGAAGAACGCAGGAGCAACATATCAGAGGGCAGCTACGGCTATCTTTCACGACATGATTCACAAAGAAGTAGAGGTGTATGTAGACGACATGATAATCAAGTCAAAAGAGAGGGAAAGCCACGTACCAGCCTTGCGAGCCTTCTTTGATCGGCTCCGCCAGTATCAGATGAGACTCAATCCGCAGAAATGTGTGTTCGGGGTAACCAAAGGAAAACTCCTGGGATATGTCGTCAGTAAGAAAGGAATCGAGGTAGACCCCGCTAAAGTTCAAGCTATCCAAGACATGCCCGAGCCTCGTACCGAGAGGGAAGTCCGAGGATTTTTGGGCAATCTGCAGTACATCAGCAGGTTTATCTCTCAACTCACCCAAACTTGCGAACCCATCTTCAAACTCCTGAGGAAGTCTTCACCAGGAGAATGGAACGATCAATGCCAAGAGGCTTTTGACAAAATCAAGGAGTACCTCTCCAAGCCCCCAGTGTTAGCCCCGCCTCAGACCGGACTACCACTAATTCTATACCTAACCGTCACTGACTCATCCACGGGAGCAATGCTAGCCCAACACCTGACGGATACCCGGAAGGAGCAGGCCATCTACTTCCTCAGCAAAAAGCTGTCCCCGTTCGAGGTAAACTACACATCATTGGAGAAATCGTGTACCGCTCTCGTCTGGGTAACACAGAAACTACGGCACTATATGCTAGTTTTCCCAGTCATCCTGGCATCACGGATTGATCCGTTGAAATACCTCTTCGAGAAACCGGCTTTCTCGAATCGAATAGCAAAATGGTTATTTCTACTCTCCGAATTCGACATCACCTACATGACCCAGAAGGCAGTCAAAGGCAAGATCATAGCTGATTACCTGGCCCACAATCCGATATTGGGAGACATGCTAGAAGAAGCCGAGTTTCCGGACGAAACCATCATGAATGTCGAGATCGATGAAGACTGGAAGTTATACTTTGACGGGGCCGCCAATCGAAACGGAAACGGGATAGGTATCCTGTTAGTCGCTCCAGACCAAACTCACTCCCCGGTATCATATCGTCTGGACTTTTTCTGCACCAACAACATGGCCGAATATGAAGCTTGCATACTCGGGTTAGAAATCGCTCTTCAAAGGGGTATAAAGAGAACACAGGTGTATGGAGATTCAGCATTAGTGGTCCACCAAGTTCTGAAGGAATGGAAGATCAAGGATGAGAAATTAGTCCCTTACCTCGCCCGATTAGAGGAAGTCGCGGGAAAGTTCGAGCGTGTGGAGTTTTACTATATCCCCAGGTCCCAGAACAGTTTTGCTGACGCATTGGCAACCCTGGCATCTATGATCGATATTCCGGAGGGGGTGGAGGAAATAACCCTCACGGTACAAAAGAAATCAGGACCCGCGCACTGCATGACCCTTGAGGTGGAAATTGAAAAAGACGGTGACTCAACCGTTTGGTTTTATGATATCTGGAACCTGCTGAAGAACCATCAGTATCCCGAGAAAGCAGACAAGAGAACGCGGGTCACACTCAGGAGACTAGCATCAGGATTCATACTCTGTGCCGGAAGATTGTATAAGAGGAACTACGACGGGACTCATTTTCAATGTCTCACCGAAGAGGAATCGATTAGAATGATGGATCAGATACATGGGGGCGATTGCGGACCTCATATGAGCGGGCATACGCTTGCCCGCAAGATCATCAGGCAAGGGTATTTCTGGTCTACCCTACAAACTGACTGCGCTGATCATGTACGCCATTGTCACAAATGCCAAATTTATGCTAAGTCCCAGAAGCTTCCTCCAAAAGAGTTGTACAACATGACTGCTCCCTGGCCTTTTTCAGCTTGGGGAATTGACGTCATTGGGAAAGTCTCACCCAAAGCCAGCAACGGCCATGAATTCATACTAGTAGCCATCGACTACTTCACCAAGTGGGTGGAAGCCGAATCTTACCAAACCCTGGATGCCAGGAAAGTTGCCCGATTCATCAAAAGGAATATTGTCTGCCGATATGGGGTCCCACACGAGATCATCTCAGATAACGGCACCCACTTCGAAGGAGAAGCTAATACAGTCATGGAGGAATACGGTATCACCCGACACAAATCTTCGCCATATAGACCACAAACCAATGGGGCAGTTGAAGCCGCCAACAAGAATTTGAAGAATATCCTAAGCAAGATGACCGACACCTGTCGGGACTGGCCGGAGAAATTACCATATGCATTGTGGGGATACCGCACCACCGAAAGGGTCTCTACCGGGGCAACCCCGTTCTCGCTTACATACGGGATGGAAGCAGTCCTCCCTGTCGAGTTAGAGGTTCCTTCCCTCAGAGTAATGCTAGAGAATCAGGTCAATGAACTGGAGTGGGTCCAGGCACGTTATAACGAGCTAGCCTTACTAGATGAGAAAAGATTGAAAGCCGCATACCACCATCAAGGGTATCAGAAGAGAATCGCTCGAGCATTTAACCAGAGAGTGAGGACTCGGGGTATCAATGAAAATGACATCGTGTTGAAAGAAATTCGAGAGCCAGCCAGAGATCCAAGGGGAAAGTTCGGGCAGAAGTGGACAGGGCCGTATATCGTCAAAGAAATCAATACAGGGGGCGCCGCTATACTCACTGACCTAGACGGTCAGTTACTACATTCACCAGTCAACATGGACCGACTGAAGAAGTATTATCAATAAGCACGACATGTATAAGAACTATGTAAACCTGAGCCCCAACTCGAATATTGTATTTTTTGGAAAAATCAAAAAAAAGGGGGGGAACGTAGGCAACCTGAGAAGTGACTTCAGGCCCGGTTTAAAGCTTTGTAAAGAAATTTATTTCTCATAAAAAGTCCCTTCATATATTATTAAAGAGGTGGTTCAGAACACCGAGAGTTACAAAGGAAATACAGCATATAAAGAAGAAACTAATCCCTAGAGGTTGGCCACACTGGGTCCTCAGCGGCCAAATCAATTCGAGCCTCATCCAAAATCTGGTACGCAAAGACAATGCCATCCTCTGTAGGCTCAGAATCCATGAATCGGAACCACTCCATTTGAAAGGGGTCATCAATCAGCTCTCCTTCTAGAGATTGCCAGCAAGAGCGGATAATGTCAGCCCGGAGGGGCCTGGAAATACCGAAACGAGCATAGTTAAACTGACGAGTCAGTCGAGCACGCCACATCCTCTCTACCGATAAAGAAACATGTGGGGTCACAAATTTAGACTCAGAAGAGAAGTTGTTTAGACCAAGGGGAACCTCCTGAGGAATGTTAAACTGCCGAAGAAGACGCCCAGGGAGATAAAAGGAAGTAAACCAGAGCCCGCGGAGCCGAACGTAGTTCTGACCCCCGGTGCTAAGTACCATCGCCCTCAGCTTCCACCAAGGAATGTTCCACCGGATAGCCCGAAAGTTCTTCGAAAACCACACCGTCCAATCAGAGGAAGACATGGTCAAAGCACCAAAGAGAGGCCGATGGAAGAAATGAGTCGGATTGTCGAGCCGAACTCCGCTGAAACCCACCGATCGAAAGCGCTCTAGCAGCCACATGTATAGCAGACGCGGGCTCCCCCGGAAGAAGGGCGAGGCCCCCCGTTGAATATCATCCAGGCCATTTAAAGTCTCTGCAAGAACAATGGGCACTATGGACTCTCCATTTCTAGCATGATAGATCAAACTCAGTATAGTCGGATCCACACGGGAAGAACCCGTCACCAGCAGCATATCAGAGACAAGGCAGATCAATGCCGCCGCAGTACGCCCCACGCCGTAAGAGTCTCTATCTTCATAACGATGAAAAAACCTCACCATTTTGTGGAGGTCAAGGAGTCCGTCAACAATAAAACCATCGCAGGCCGCTTGGGGAATGGCTAACAGAGCAATTAGCATGTCGCGGGGACCGATTCCTTCTATAGGAACTGCCATCGGGAGACGAACGTCAGAACGTAACAGCCAGGAGAACTCCTCATAGGTTGGGCAGAGCTCATCTAGTCCAAAACGGAAGAGATGGTCCGCAGGACTCCAGAAATACAAGGCACCTAACAGAAAGGAGAAATCTACAGGACGATGGCACCAGCCCGCCAAAGGACTAAATGCACCAAAGTTCAAACTATTTTCAGAAGATATCAGAGCATCTCGAGCTTTAACATAAGAAAAATCAGAGTTGGTACGGTAGGAAGACATTTTGGAGAGGTGTGGGGATGAAGGAAGGAAGATGGGTGTATTTATAGCAAAAAAGAGGGTCCTGTACCTGTTTGTCGCGCGACAAACCCATTTTCAGGGGGAAGTGTCGCGCGACAAACCCATGACCAGGAGGGATTATCGCGCGACAAACCCATCTGGGGGGCACCCTACTTTTTTCCTTATACATAATGGTCATCTTTGCCAAAAGAATCACTTCTGGATGCTTTTTTGTTCTCACTTTGTTCTTTTTTGCAGGAAACATAAGTATCACTACACTACAAGGTATGACTTTTAAATTACCAACTCTTATATATATATGTATATATCTTGCACAGACAGAGAATAAAAGTATAATCAAACACAGATAAAGATATTTTATAAAACCAATAAAAGAACAGTTTTTAAATATCCGTCTAAAATAAATACATATCTGTCCAACTAACACTAAATGCAGAAAAAGAAAACTAATCTACTCGGACGCGTTTTGACACGCTCCCGCTATCACCCGAGCCCTCCTCGGGAGTAAGATCAACAACTAGGACGCTGGGAGCAAGAGGAGCTGCCGCCTGGGAAAGACCCGTAGACTGAACCGGCGCCGTCGGACGGATCACCGAAGATCGGGATCGCCTAGAAGTCCGACTACTACTCCGCCTAGACTCCGACCGAGCATGGGAAGAGGTCAGGGGGTCGTCCGGCTGTAAGGAGACGTCGATAGCCCTCTGATAGTCGCGCATGTAGGCTGGAGGGTCTCGACCGACGTACTGGAGCAGGTTCCAGCTGTAGAAATACTGGGCATACCAGGCCCGTAGATCCGCCACCCGTACACCCACTCTCTGTAAAAAAGACATACAATAAGAGGAGAATCATCACAGTCAAAATAAATAGATATAAACATGAAAGTATCAGGAGAAGTTGAAGAAGATACCTCATCATCAGAGCGACCACCCAAGAAATCAAAAGTATCCTCGGGAAGAGGATACTCCGGGACAGAATATCGACATAGGCCCGCGCCGACATAAGAAATATCTCTGGGGAGTGGAGGTAGATCTACCCACGAAATAGATGACCCTGCAGGAGCAGCTGCAGAAGAAGACCCTCCCTCCTCACGAATGGGGAACAAGGGTGGACGAGAGGATGAGCCGCCAAAACCCGGAGATCGGGCGGGAGGCCCCATGACAGTCGTCGGTAGAGGGGTCAACGTAGCATATGTTCGGACCCCCGGAGGATCCACCATGGCCGTCGCCCCCAAAGGAGGTACTCCACTAGAAGGAGTAGTCGCCGCCGCGGGAGGAGTCCGCCCAAACTGATCAAAATCTGCCCCAAGGTCCGCGGGCTCCCAGGACCTCTCAGAAAATCCCGCTCTCCCCTCAGCAGCCTCAGCAGCAGCAAAAAGGCCCCCCGGAGACACGGAAGGGCCGGTGGGAAACTCGAAGCCCTCAGCGCGCTGCTCCCCCGCAGGTGTCGCCTGAGGTGGCGGCTCCGGAACCGCTGTCGCATCGCCTCCCTCGCCCTCTGGCCGATCACCGCCCTCAGCCGCAGCAGGAACATCCCTCTCTCCCTCAGGATCCTCATCCTCAGAATCCGGAATGTTGTCCCTCTGATCAGGGACAGGTGGCAAATGACCCGGGACCGCCCTAGCTAAATGAGTCTGTCCCCGTATGTAATGGGGATCACCTCCCAAAGTCTGGTATCTCTCGTAGAAGACCCGTCCCCGAGTCCCCTTCGGCTCCCTCATCAGGTAACGGGCAGCAAAAACAGCGTAGTCTCCCTCCTCGACGAACGTCTGGAAACCGAGTCCGTCGACTAAAGCCTGCACCATCACCTGATCAATCTCACCCGTCCGCCTCATCAGAACAGGAGGGAACAAAGGGACACGAGGCCACTGGGACGGCGTATGCTGACGGATGACCCTCTCGCCCAAGTAGAAGAGAAGGCCGTACTCATCCCGGATAAGCCGCCTGGTCCTCGAGGCGGTCAGAGCACGGCCATACCCATAATGATGACCCAGATCACCCCAAGGGGCCCACTCAATCTGAAAAGAGAATAAGATTTTATTTCAGTATTTTATATATTCTACTCTATCTGACTATTGAAAAGCAAGAAAACTAAAAATATTTTACCTGCTCCTCCCGCAGATCATGAACAGCAGCAGCTCCGGTCTCCCGAGTCCGGTATACATAAGGAGCCCTATAGTTCCCCGCGATGAATCGGCGGAGAAAAGGGAACTGGTCCTCGTTCTCAACGAGGAGATCCACCTGGGCGCGACCCAGACGGGTATAAGCTACAAACCAGCTCTGAAAAGGAAAGATAGAAGAAATCAGCAATGATCAACAAAGTAATAAGCAAAGAACTGAAGCAAAGACAGAAAGACTAAAAAATGTACCTCCCACAGCAAAGAAAAGCCCTTGAGGTTCAGGGCTAAATGACGAGAGACCTGGTCCATGGCATCGTAAAGGACTGCAAGAATAAAGCCTCCCCAGTCGTAGTCAAACATGAGGCTGAAGTCCCGAAGATAGGGCAACCACCAAAGATGAGCCGTGTCCCCACCACGAGCCTCGAATAGATCATGAAGTGTCAGTAGAAGGAGGACGCGGGCATACTGACGCGCCTCCTGACGGGTCATAGGAACCCCTGAAGCGACTAGCCGAGCCCTCTCTGTGGCTAAACGCGTAACCAAGACGCCCCGAGGAATCGTGTCACCAGAACTCCGCCGCTCCGGGAACCATCCTAATGAACTAACAATGCCCTCGGCTGTCAGACGCAGGGGAACGTCGATCTGAATAGGGACCCCCCTGAAGGAATCCCGGTCAGAGCAAAAAGATCAAGGGGTGTCATCGTCATCTCACCCCAGCTCCAGTGAAAAGTATGAGTAGTATCCCACCAGTGGCAAGCCAATGCCGACACCAAAACTGTCGCCCTAGAAACCCGCTCCGGGAGGGCGTCGAAGAGGGAGCCAAAAGGAGTCGCGAGAATCAACTCTTGGACAGGGGCCGGTGCCCGTCGCCACTCCGAAGATATAGTGTTGGGGGAACCCCAACCGCGGCCAACCCACTGCAGACAAAGGAACGAGTATGGGGTTATGAGGGTACTTTGGTGTAATTATGAGAGTTATAGGGGTTATAAGGGTAAATTATGTAATTTCCAAAACCTGAGGGTACTTTGGTGTAATTATGAGAGTTATAGGGGTTATAAGGGTAAATTATGTAATTTCCAAAACCTGAGGGTACTTTGGTGTAATTATGAGAGTTATAGGGGTTATAAGGGTAAATTATGTAATTTCCAAAACCTGAGGGTACTTTGGTGTAATTATGAGAGTTATAGGGGTTATAAGGGTAAATTATGTAATTTCCAAAACCTGAGGGTACTTTGGTGTAATTATGAGAGTTATAGGGGTTATAAGGGTAAATTATGTAATTTCCAAAACCTGAGGGTACTTTGGTGTAATTATGAGAGTTATAGGGCTATAAGGGTAAAATATGTAATTTTCCAAAACCTGAGGGTACTTTGGTGTAATTATGAGAGTTATAGGGCTATAAAGGTGAATTATGTAATTTTCCAAAAACCTGAGGGTACTTTGGTGTAATTATGAGAGTTATAAGGCTATAGGGGTAAATTATGTAATTTTCCAAAACCTGAGGGTACCTTGGTGTAATTATGAGAGTTATAGGGCTATAAGGATAAATTATGTAATTTTCCAAACCTGAGGGTACTTTGGGGTAATTATGAGCGTTATAGGACTATAAGGGTACATTTCATAATTTTCTAAAGGGTATCACAGGTAAAAAGTACGAGTTTCACTAAATCGGACATCATTTCTGGGCAGGCATGCATACTAACATTGTTTAAAAATACATGCAGGAAACAACAGAAATAATGGAACAGATAAATACACAAAAGGAAGACATACCAGAGATCAACGGCGAATCTCGTGAGAGACAGGCTCCATCAAGAGCCATGGGACATCCGGGACCGGAGCAGCCCGGGTAATGTCTCTATAGACCACCGCCCGACCGCGGTTGATCCCATCCTCATCATACCAATCCAAGTCCGCCCAGTCGTCATGATGAGGGCTGCAGCGGAGAACGCCCTGAGCGTCTGTAAAAGTGACCTCCTCCTGGTCACCCTCCAATCTATCAGGATGTGCAGGGTCCATCGATATAGGTAGAATATGTGAAAAGGTCGGAAAAATCGGAAAAGCGGCAGGGCTTCCGCGCTCGGAAAAAGAGAAAAAAGAAAGAGAAAGAGAGCTAGAGAGAGAAGGAGAGAGGAGAGAATGAGGTGGAATGAGCTCAGCAAGGGATTATATAGTGAAGAGGATTGTCGCGCGACAAATGGCCACATTGTCGCGCGACAAAGACCCCTGTACCGAAGTGTCGCGCGACAATCCCCCCATCCCCTGAATTTTTGACTTTTTTTCTCATTTTTTTTCTCCTGCAGGGGTACTTCAGAGAAGCAGTTTTCGAAAATTGCTAAAAACCGCACACTCAGGATGAAATTTAAAGAATAAAACTTCCAAATCATCTCTCCGGAAAACGCGAGAACAGAATGCCATGATTAAAGTAGTCTCTGATCTCACAGAAAGGACCGAGACCAGCAATGAGAAAAGGCAGAATGCCACGATAAAACGGGAATAGAAAAAATTGAAAAAGTAGAAAAGAGAAAGAACCCGTATGAGCGCCCAGAGCGAGCGAGAGAAACAGAAATGCAGAGTGACAGGGAGAGCCACACCAAAAGTGACAGTTAGGCCAAAACCGGCTCAGGGCTTCGTTTTGGGTGAGTAAGGCTCCTGATCACGACAAAGGGACAAAAAGACTCCTGGTCAAAAACAGAGAAGGCCAGGAAAAGTCTTTCCCAAAAGAGGAAGAAATAAGGGCATCGAAAAAACAGAATACGATGTGGGCCCACCAAAAGAGAAAACTAAGAAAAGAACAGAGATCAGAGGTTGAACTTTCAAACAAATTTTATTTTCAGCATGATAAAGGAGAGATGGTTTGGAAAAAATCTCGAATCATCGCACTGCAAGAAACAAGAGAAAATCGAAAACTGCCTTCCAAGAGAGGTATCCTCGCTCGAGGAAAACATGAGAGTAAAGTTCGAGAAAGGCGCAAGAAAACGGATATCCGGATAAGATTAGACCTTGAGGAGCTCTTACCACCCTCACGAGGATTTCTCTCTCTCACTCTAGCGGTCTAAGAGAGACAATAAGTATGTTTTATCACAACACAAGCCCTCTTTGGAGGCAAAACACAAACACAAGCCCTCGCCAGAGGCAAAAAGTACTCACAAGAAGCCCTCCCAGAGGCAATTGTCTTTCTTCTTACAGATTAAAAGCCCTCCCAGAAAGGCACGGTGTAGCAATGGTAGTCCTCCCACCTGAAGGCGAAGCCCTCCCAGAGAGGCACGAACGGTAGTCCTCCCACCTGAGGCGAAGCCCTCCCAGAGAGGCACGAACGGTAGTCCTCCCACCTGAGGCGAAGCCCTCCCAGAGAGGCACAATGGTAGTCCTCCCACATGAGGCGAGAAGATCTAAAAAGCCCTCCCAGAGAGGCACGGTGTAGCAACGGTAGTCCTCCCACCTGAGGCGAAGCCCTCCCAGAGAGGCACGAACGGTAGTCCTCCCACCTGAGTCGAAGCCCTCCCAGAGAGGCACGAACGGTAGTCCTCCCACCTGAGGCGAAGCCCTCCCAGAGAGGCATACGGTAGTCCTCCCATCTGAGGCGCAAAGTGGAACAAATGAAAGTCCTCGAAAGAGGCAATGAGGTAACACAAGCCCTCTGCGGAGGCAAACCAATCGCCAAGCCCTCTCCGGAGGCACTCACAAGTACTTCTATACGCATACACTTTCTTAGAGTTCCTGCGGGAGCCATGGATCAAGGTCTCTTCCAGTCGCCTCAATTCCTTGCAAGCAAGGAGCTTGAGTCGAGAGGGTCTGTAGACACCCCGATCCGTGACCCCCGCAAGAACCCTAACGACCTCCGAGAACTACTATTTTGGGTCCGGGACCCACCCGAGGACCCGGTACTACACTAGGAGGGTTTATCGCCCGACAAACCTGTTTTTTAGAGAGATTGTCGCACGACATATCACATTGTCGCGCGACAATCCCTGATATGTCGCGCGACAATTCCACTATGTCGCACGACATTCCCTCTCTGCACCAGACCAACCACTTTCTGACACATCAATCTGTCAGAACCATCACTTCAGCCGTTTGTCGCGCGACATTCCCGTATGTCGCGCGACATATCACAATGTCGCGCGACATTCTCCTTTTTTAAGGAAATGTCGCGCGACAATCTCTCCCGAGCAGTATAAATAGGCCAACACCCCCAAGGGTTCAAGGGCGGCAATTAGGATCCGAGAATTTGGTGCTTTAGATCTGATTTTTATCAAGCATTTATTTTACTATTATCTTATTTCTGAAGAATTCTCGAATCTATTTCAACACTCGACGTATTCCGTTTCTGGAATCGATTTCTCGGAAATATCTGAAGAAAGAGAAGATTACTATCGCCAGAGATCCCTCTGCCGTATTATATTTTCTTTCTTATTATTATTCTCGTCGGGAAGGTAAAGAAAGTCCCTTCTAGTATTTAAGATTAGATATCTGTGTACTTGTTTTACTTCTGTTATTCTGTCCACGTTTTATTTGAATAAACTTATTGTCAAGTTATCAATAGTCTACCGTTTTCAAAACAAAAGACCCTGATAAAACTACTTTCAAAACCAGAAGAGTAAGTACATTATCGTCCGGATAAACCCTGTTTTCAAACCCCGGACCGAAAAAGACTTATCTAGGAATTAAAATCCACATATCCTGTCTTTTTCATAGACTGCGACGTGTCTGATAAACTCTCCTCAAAGAGTTCAAATTCCATATTGAATTAGTCCCGACATAAAGATCCGAACCTTTTTCAAAATAATCACAACTCGAGAAAACCGTCATTATCTGAAGAAATAATATGGAATACTCTTTCAAAAATAAAAGGTTTTCGTCATTTGTCATTTACATCTTTTAAATATAAAAACATCGGATCTCGGAATACAAAGGTTTTCATCCCTTTCCCCGTTTTCCCAAATTAGGGTTTTCTTTTATTTATTTAGAAAGTAGTAGACTGTCGGTAAAAGCATCCAAGTTTTTCAACATAGAATAAACTTATAAGACCACTAGAGACCGAAAGGGCGGAATGGGTGCTTAACACCTTCCCAAACCGTAATATAGTTTCCGAACCCTATAAGAATCCCGGTTTCGCAGACAAACGTGTAAAGAAAGGCTTGTCTATAGCCTTTCCTCTTACATGACCTTTTTTGTCCGTTTTCTCGTAAAAACGTACTGGCGACTCTGAATAAACCCCCTTGCATCTAGAAATAGAACGTAGGGACACTTGATATGAATCAACGAAAACGCTCCAGCAAATGGAACGACGGAATCAGTTCCGACGTCCCATGACCCCCACCACCAACAGGGGCGAGACCCGGGGGGTCGCATTTGCGGATTCTCACACTTGCCAAGATTTGTCATGAACCTGCTCACGGCTCCCATTACATGGGCAATATCTATTCTTGTGCAATCCATGGTATACATAATATTTCCAATGGCTAAGGCATATGGAACCTTAGCCATAAAGTTTTCTTATTCATCACTTTTGAGGGAATGATCCTTAGATAGTTGAAAGTGACTAGCCAGATGTGTGTTGACTAATTTAGCATTACTCATGCTAAACCTCTTTAGAGCACGACCAATGTGCTCGGTATGTGACAACTACAAGATTCCCATATACTTGTCTCTGATAATTCTCATCCCAAAGATCTGCTTTGTTGTACCTAAATCTTTCATGTTAATTAAACTCACTTAACAACTGTTTCTTCAACCTATTGATTTCTTCCATATCCGAGCCTACCACTAACATGTCATCAACATAAAGTTGCAAAATGATATATTGGATTAAAACTTCTTGAAGTAACAACAATGATCAGTGTTACACTTATAGTATCCATTCATTTACATAAACCCATCAAACTTTTTACACCACTGTCTTGGAGCTTATTTTAAACCATACAAGCTATTTTTTAATTTGCGAACAAGTTTACCTTTCCCCTTCACTAAGAAACCTTTTTAGTTGTTTCATGTATATTTCCTCTTCTAAATCACCCTGGAGGAATGTTGTTTCACATCTAACTACTCAAGAAGTAATTCTCCCACTATACAATACTCAAAGCTGTTATAATGGTAATCAGTTCTACAATTGGTGAGAAAATGTTGGTGTAGTTAATTCCCATTTTCTGCTGAAAACCTTTTACCACCAATCTTACATTATACCTATTAGAACTAGGGGAATGCACGGTCCGATTAACTGGATCGGTGAAATTGGTTCTTTAAGATTTGAGATCGAATCGGATCAAAACACCAACCTAGACTGGACCAGACCTAACTAATTTTAACGGTCTAGTTTTGATCAGTCTAATCGGGCTGGGCTTTTTTCAATGGGCTTATTTTGTTGGGCTAATTGGCAACCACAAAATGTTATATAGCTTTAAAACAAATGAAACTTTGTCTCTTTAATTGTATAAATATATATGCTTTGTATTATCGTGTTGACTATCCAAAAGAAATAATTAATAAAATAGTTAAATTTCATGTAAATTTGGTATTCTTGTACTTTATAATTAGAATCATGGATTTTTAAAATTATATTTATATATATCCTGTCTGGTTCAATTTTTTAAGGTAAAAAATTCACAAGACCGAAGATCAGACTGGGCCATTTTGGTCCACAAAAATTTAGACTAGATCAGATCGTTGTATCTATAAAAAATAAAACAAAAAACTATAATTCGGTGACCCATTTGTTGTGTAGAGTTTTCTTTTCTACTAGTAGCTTAAGTAGATCCACGTCTCGTTGGAGATGAGGGATTTCATTTCATCCTTTATTGCAAGCTCCCACAGACTTGTATCCTGTACCTGACTTACTTTATCAAAGCATATAGGTCCAACTCCATCAGTAAGCATCAAGTAATTCATGTATTTCATGTTTGGTACACAAGGCCATAAAGACCGCCTTAATGCAGGAATAGGAACTAGTGACTGAGATGCCTTCATCTATTGTGTAATGCTCTATGGTGAGAACTTTTTTCTCTTTGTTCTATATCATCGTTATTTGGAATATCATTCCTATCGGCATACGAAAGATAACACTGCGCTAAATTATTTGAATATGTTCTATCTTTGTCCTTGTACATCAAAAATACTAATAATCATACAATATAAGGAATTACGTAGTATTGGCAAATTGCCCCCCAAGAGTGTTAAATACAGCAAAACTCTCATCTAAACATTTTATTTCTAATTTTTCTTACTCCTCTTTGAATATTTTCTCTCACTAGAATATTGCTTACTGCTCGAATGATTTGCTCTTTCTCTACCTTTCCTTTTATAAACAAATTTGGGAGACATGGAGCACATTTATAGGGGATGATAAGTAGCCAAAACAGCCGAAAAACTCCTTCAAAATCTTCCTCAGATTTTCACCTTTTACTAAAAAAAGCCTCATTTGTTGACTTTTGCATGCTTTGGAAAAAGCAGTGTGTACACAACAATAGTGGCCACTGAATTGATGTAGGCTTTGTACCAATTAAAATATATGCCTAAAGATGGAGAAAAACTTACCTGCACGAAATATACCACGTCAGCGATCCGACGTGGTATACCAAGCCAATCAAAATTCGCCACGTTACCTTCTCTCACTTTCTCTCTCTGTCACGTCATTTTCCGCTCTCTCTTCCTCTCTCACCACCATCACCACTGCCGGCGACCTTTGGCCACCTCTGGCTATCTTCGGCGACCACCATCACCTCCTCTCCGGCACCGGAGCTCGACCACCATCACTCCTCCGACTCTCTCTCTCTTTCGGCGACAATCTCCTCTCTCTCTCAGCACCATCACTACCTCCGGCTACGTCCTCCTCTCTCTCTCTTCCTCTCTCTATTTCTCTCACCACCATCACCACCTCCGTCGTGCTCTCCAGCGCCAAAGAGCACGCCGGAGGTGGTGATGGTGGTGAGAGAGATAGAGAGAGGAAGAGAGAGCCGGAGGAGTGATGGTGGTCGAGCTCCGGTGGCCAAAGAGAAGCTGGAGGTGAACGGAGCTCTGGTGCCGGGGAGGAGGTGAAGGTGGCCGGAGGTCGCCGGCAGTGGTGATGGTGGTGAGAGAGGAAGAGAGAGGGGAAAGTGACGTGGCAGAGAAAGAGTGTGAGAGAATGTGACGTGGCAAATTTTGATTGGCTTGGTATACCACGTCGGATCGCTGACGTGGTATACTTAGTGCAGGTAAATTTTTACATTAGTAAATTTAGAGTGTTTTTTAAATGCACTCATAAAATCAATTTTCTCATTTCAATGTGAAAATACTTTCTTCTCACTTCATTAAATCTTTAAGAAATCTTGTATTTCACCCTAGTGGTGGGGTGAGTATACTAAAATAATGTAAAGACAATAAACTTTTGTCACTAAAAGTAAAAATATTAAATAATATTAAATTTTTCATTGATATAAGACAAAATAAACAAAACTTACATTGCTCTTTATAAATTTCATTAAAATTTTTGTCTAAATAGTACATTTGAAGATACAAAATATTAATTGTGATAAATACAGATTTAACAATTATATGATATTTCATATAATATTTTATTATTCATTACTCTTAAATAGTTATTATTCATATTTTAAATTTTTCTACAAATTTTATTTTTATCAAATAAGTAAATATATGTCTTAATTCACTATATCAAAAATATTAAAAGATCAAAAGTTCTGATCCATATATATATAGTAGTATGTTTGATATACAAAAGAAATTTGAAATATTTACTCCGTTTCCAATTAAAGTTAGATCATCCTTTAATTTTTAAGCATTTTGAAAAAAATACTCCGTATTAGTTATTTTCAACACAATTATTAAATAAAACAAAATTAATTTTTTTATAGTATGAATATTTAAACATTAATTATAATTAAATAAAAGCCCACAAAAGCCCTTAAGCTATTTTTTTATTTATTAACTTTTTATACTTACTTACGTAAAATATCTCTCTCTCTCTCTCTAAAACGTACATGTGAGCAATTTGTAGTAATAAGTTAGATTGCAAAAACTCGAAGGAGCCGTTGAAGTTAACTAATTAATTAACAAAAATAATAATTAAGTCTTATACTATATAAATATGTTTTAATTCACTACATCAAAAATATTAAAAAATCAATTTTATTTTTATCAAAAATATTAGAAGAAAGACGACGGAGAAAAAAAAAACTCGCGAAAAAAAGAAAGTTAATAATGATGAATTTTTCTGAGTGTTCTTAAATGCATCCACAAAATCCATCTTCTCACCCCGGGTGTTCTTAAATGATTTTTTAATGACTTAAAAACACTTTCTTCTTTCTTTTTGAAAAATGTTATCTTTCATGAAAAGGGAAAAAATGTCTTCCATTTGTTACATCATCTTCTTCATGGTCATTATCCATATCATTTGTTACACATACTATATATATATATATATATATATATATATTATTTATGACATATTATGCACATTTTAAAACAAACATTTTTTAACTTTGACATTGGATAACCTAACGTGGGTTTTATTGTGTTCTATATGCATGCGCAAATAAAAAGATTGAACAAATTAAGAAAAACATTATTAAAAATGTTATCGTGCCGGAGCAAGTAAAAATAAAAGTCGAGCACTTTATATAAAAGTATGAGAATATTTATTATAAGTTTACATTTATGAGATGTATATATAATTAAGTAGAAATAGTATATGCTTGTTTGTTGGAAAAAATGAAGGTTTTTAATTAATTTTTAAAATTTTAAGTGGGTGAGAATTCAAATTAGTGACAATTTTTTCAAAGTATAGAAAGCATGGTAAGAATAAAGGATTTTACGCTATTTTTTATGATAAAATTAACATAACTTTAACTTTTAATAGGATAAGAAGACGGATTATATTAGTGCATTTAAAAACACCATTAATTTATTGTCGACCAGAAAAATCCTATTGTGGACTTTGTATTCTTGTCGTGCGTGTGGTATGCTTAATTCCATCTTTTTAATTTTTGTGATGCGAGTAAATAGAAGACGAGTTGGAATTAACTAACAAGTCGGACGAAAGTTAATTTATTATTGTTTTCAGTTAGAGAGGACGGAATTTGCATTTTGGAAATATTTTATTTGTATTTGAAAATATGTTGATATAAAATGAATGTGGTTTTGATTTATTGTTTTAAATTGTTTCAGGGCTAGCTGGGCGTACAGTTAATTTTTAATGAATATTGATTTTTATTAATTTATTTTTAAAATATCCACCCTTAATATATATATATATATATTACACTATAAATTATTAGAAGAACTTGTATATGTGTTGGGCTGTAAAAAAATTTAAAATGGTTGTTAAACACAAACTCCCAAGAAGTCTAGATATACTCCGTATTTGTTTTTGAACTGGACTCCTAGCCGCTGTTAATTGTTTAATCCATCACAATACTAATGTTCTAATTTTTCTGTGGGCTTCAAAACAGGGATTGAACTCTGCATTTCTAAAAATTATTTAATTTTTACAAATAAAAATTGCATATCATCAGAAAGTCCATTAATATATAATTTTCCAAGTCATTCATATAAATAGACAAATAAAAAAAGGTAGTACTAATGTCAAAACAATTATACTCATTATTATAGTAAAATATAATTTTAAAAATATAAAATATAATTTCTCAAATCAATACTATATTCTAATAAATAAATAATTACTTTAATAATATGAATAACCATAAAAAATTTCTTAACTCTCCAAAAGAAATATATAATGCGGATATTCGTATATGATATGGATAATGACCATGAAGAAGATGATGTAACAAATGGAAGACTTTGAAAGGGTGGCCAACTACATTTAGAAGGTCTCGTAGATAATGTTTAAGTGATACGTCATTATTTTTAACTTTAATATTTATTTTTTAAACTTTAAAATATTTTAACTTATAATTTTATTTCAATAAATTTATACTATTAAAAAATATCTTTTAAAATCTATCAAACAAGATCCATATTCTTTATAATTTTCCTTAAAGAAATTGATGAATAATGTCAATAACAATTTGATTGACAATAATATTTCTAGATGATTTTTTTTCAACTTAACCATGAACAAGATTTTTTGGGCCGTATGCTTATATATCCATGTTTTTAATATATCTAATTAATGTTAGAATTGGAGATGCTATAAGAGTAGTACTATTTGCGAAGCCGGGATATTTTTCTAAAACATATTTTTGTAAATTGTTAAATTTACATATAATTTGTTATATCCATACATAATAAAAATCAAAACCAATAACATTACTCGCTTTAGTTTAACTAAGGTTGGTTAATATCCGAACATAACTATTTTAATTGATGAATACACTTGAGCCTGCATATGCTATTTTCTATTTGAACATTAAATACTATTAATTAAATTTACATATTTTCAGTTACAAAAGCTCTGGAGAAGCAAAGTCATTGACAAAATATAAATCTCACTATGAAAATTTTGTTCTACAGTAAAAACTCAATAAAAATAATATTTAATAAAATAATAATCTCTTTAAATTAATAAATTTTGTTGGTACTGACTCAAGTTCAAAAGCTAAATTAATATTTTCACTAAATTTATAAGATAATATTTTTTTATAAGATCCCATTAAGCCTATTGGTTACATAAATTAATAATTCACATTTTTCAGACCTACTATCATGCCTTATCAAAATATGAATACAAAGTTATTTGTTTTTTTACTGAAATTTATATTTATCTTTTTGCTGAGATGGGAAGAGATTGGAATTGAAGTATGAAAAATTATATAATTTTTGTCATGTAAGAGCATACCCAGCGGGTAGGGTAAATTGATAAATTTACCCTACCCTTGTTCACAGGAGGAAATTAGAGGGTAAAAATTTGGTAGGTAAGGTAGAAAATGAATAAATTTACTATACCACTAATTTTTAATCATACGAATGTGCGTCACTCGTATCACACATACGAATTTAGTACACTCGTATAAAAAAAATGATGGCTCACTCGTATCAGTCATATGAGTGTGGCCTACTCGTATGACCATACGAGTGAAGCACACTCGTATGGATGGAGCCATATATATATATATATATATATTATTTTATTTCTCATATTTCCGTTAAGCATGGGATGGTTTGGATGGTATCAGATGGGTTAACCTTTTAACTTTTGGGAGTGAAATTGTAAAAGTTTTTAAAGTTTATATTTCAAACCAATTTTTAATTGTTTTTGTATTATTTAAGTGCCCTTATTATGTCGCCACATGAATATAATTTTTTTATGTTTAATACAAACAATATAAATATGATTTGTCTTTTAAATAATTTCATTTGAATTATTAAATTGTTGGGTCAAAAATATAATTAATCAAAGTTATGGTGCAAACGGTGTAAATGAAAGAGTTTTTTAAAAAAAAACAAAAAGCAAAATGGGTCATATGAGTGTGGCTCACTCGTATGGCCAATTTTGAAAAAAAAAAAAATCTTTGCACATAATTCATACGGGTGACATATATTCGTATAAGTATATTTTCTACCCTACCCGTTGGACTCAGCTTTGAAAATTAACTAATTGAACGAGTAAATTTAGCCTGATTTTTAACTTTCCATTGTGGATGCTCTAATAAGAAGAAGTAGTAGAGAGATGGTGTATATATATAAAGAGTAATTAATTTTGGAAGACCAAAGATAATATAATTGCTTAATTAAGTTTTTATGAAATAAAAATTTAGGGAAGATCAATATAACAAAATTGGAAACATAAATCTTTCAAATTTCAAATTATTTATCAAAGGATAATATAATTTACTTAATTAAGTTTAAGGGAAAAAAAATATTAGAAAGTTCAAGATAACAATACTAGAAACACAAATCTTATGGTAAATCATTAACTTATCAATAAATTAAAATCTTATTTAGTTAATAAAATCGGCCAGTCCTGATTGTATTAATTTATAAAGTTTTTACTGTAGTTCATTTCTTGGTGTTGTGGCCATTAATGTTCATGGTCTAAAGCTCACTAAGAGCTATAGTTTTAATGTGGTTGAGTCCAAAGTTATGCCTTAGAGTTCATTTCATATTGAAGAATAGTGGAGGCCATATCGGTTATATTACCACGGCAATAGTGATATGACTCATCCCTTTAGTCAATCTTATAGTGATTGAGGAACTAAAAAGGAGGGTGAAAAACATAGGTGCAACTAGCATTTCACATGTATGTACACGAAGAGATATCTCATATGCATATGATTAATATTAAGATCTCAGTTGGTCATTCCAATTATGCACATGGTAAGAAATCAATGCATATAACACTAAAATATTGCTAACAGATCGAGATAATATATAAATGGAGAAAGTGCATATCTCATTTTTTATTTTGCTTGCTTTTTAGTGTTGTTTATATAACAATATAGCATACAACTTGATTACGTTATGTTTCTGCGGTTCTGCAATTATGCCCCATTAGATAAATTAGGTTACAAACACATACTAAAAACAGGAACTAATTATAAATTGTTGATGACCTATCGTAAGAGAGAAACTGCTGCGAAAAGGACCACTTAACTTTTCTTGAAGACAAGAAGAGAGGGATTGGCCTAGTGGTAAGCAACCTCCACCATTGTCTTAAGGTCAAGGGTTCGACTCATGAGGTTGAGAGGTTTCTTTGTTTGTA
Organism: Lonicera japonica; assembly: GCA_021464415.1. Taxonomy (NCBI): domain Eukaryota; kingdom Viridiplantae; phylum Streptophyta; class Magnoliopsida; order Dipsacales; family Caprifoliaceae; genus Lonicera; species Lonicera japonica. The sequence continues at coordinate 63,686,010 of CM038469.1, forward strand.
GGATTAAGGGAGAGACTTAGATTTCCATTAATTTTTTTAAAAAAAAAAAAAAACTTTTCTTGAAGACAATAAATTCAAAAAACGTTAGGAGAAGCGAGACGCTTGAATTTTTAAGAAAACCTAACAATGCTATAAAGAGATTGGCATCAAGTAGATGTTTCTAATGGGGTGAGAATGCTATTAAATTAAATGAAATGGAGGGCAAGAGATATTTCAAAATATGGGAACACATGCTCCATTGTACTAATGTAGTATTAGATTAGATGTACGAGATATTTCAAAAGCTCGCATAACGTAACAAATTCCAATCTTCTACGTTTAGCCCTTAAACCTTTATATAAGATGTACAATCTAAACTTTTTAGCCCATCTAGAAGAGTGAAACAATAAGGGTCATTTGATAACAAAGTTGGAAAGTGATTAGAAAATTAATTTATTTTATGAGAATTTGAGAAAATAGATGAGTGATTTGTGAGATATTCTTCGTCTTTTTTGTAATTTTCACAGGATTTTTTTCTTACCCTTCTTACCTATTGTCAAAAGAACTTCATTACATAGCAAAACAAAAAAGTAACATAACATGTTAGCAAATTACGACTTTTTTTTAACTTCTGATAAAAATAAATAATATTTTCAATTATTTTCAAATTTTAGCGTACCATGGTTTGTTACTATTACTATAGCTATAATTCACCTGCCATTACAAAATTTTTAACTCTAGCAAGTAGGTTACTAATCCCATATGGCCTCAAAAAGTTCCCCAACTATATAACTACTTTATATCCTAGTATAGACAATATCAAGGGTGGAGATAATTCAGTCCCAGTATATCTTATACATTATTTCTTTTTTGGGTTTTTTTAATGCTTTTAGCCTATTATAAACAAAAAGACCTTAAGAAATAATTCAATTCGGAAATCCTAAAAAAATAAACAACTCCTTTGAACGGATAATGTTGCCGATGCTAGCGAAGAGGGGCAACGTTCACTAGCCGTCTGATGAATTTATGCGCATAATCGAGTCCCAAAAATTCAAAATTGATTATCTATGTGATGTAACCTTCACAACTAATACCCGCACAACCATTAGCTTGAAATGGATCACCAGTGTGAAAGATTTCTGTGTGGCATTAAAGAATAAAAGGGGTGTTTTTTCTTTTTCTTTTGCAAATAAAAAATAAAGGATTATTTAGTTGTGAACTTATCAAAACTAGAAAAAGAGAAACGGAGTCAAAAAAAAACTTTATGGATGTATATAAAAACACTCATTTCAAAACTTGTTCTTATAACAGTTTCAATTCTTCCAAATACTCCATTAAGCAAAATTGAATCATTTTAAATGCAAAAGCTTTTAATTGACTAATCGCAAGTGAACTAATTTAATAATTAAAAATTTCCATAAAGAGGCCATTACTGATTATGTACTTATGATACAAAAATATTATTTTACATACAATTTATTTTATTCCATCCACTTCACACACGTAAGGTGTGCTCCATAGGCTAGTTAAATCTTAACTCTTCAGAAATAGTGGAAAGCAAATAAACAGATTGAGGATGTTCCTATATTAAAGGGAATTTTAACAAATTTTATGGAAATGGATCGAATTCAGTGTGACCAATTTTAAGTTAGAGTTGTATTTCATTTTAATAAATAAATAAGAAGAGTCATTCGATCTTGTGGATTAAATAGAAGATACCAATATGTCATGGGTAGCGAATTAAAGAGTAATATGTACAATTCCCTTTCTAATCCATGATATATGGTAATTCCAGAACTCCAAACTTCTGCATAGTTATTGAAGAAGTGCTTGCTAGGTACAATTTTTACATTTCATGTATTATTCTCTACATGTATTAATTAAATATTTGTCATCATGTAAATACTTGAGTTTTTTCTATCTATTTACAAATGGTGGTAGATTTATATTGAAGAAAAATTAGTGATCGTATTGCCTATGTTGATTTTAGAGTTTTATCAAAAACAATTTTAGATTTGATAAGCGGACTTAAAACCTCAGGTCTAATCAAATATTAGTACTGATGAAATCTTGTGTTGTGTTTTCTAGCTAACAATTTATATCAATCAAGCAATCCACAATACAAGGAATTTATGAGGTATCCCTACTTGTGTAGGACTAATCCTCGGGACTAACTGACAGTGATTCACTATGATCAAAACAGAATTATAAACTCGGTGACTTACAAAAATTACTTTCCCACAATTTACGCAATAGTCCCCTCAATCTATTGAACGTTGAATCCAACTTCAACTGGTTAAGCGTAGCACTTCCCGCTTTTTTCAGCTTACCCGTCGCCTCCTTCTATGCACTTGATCACAATCTTTCACCCCTATGTACGATCTATCTTATCGCGCATTAACCACTTCACTCACCCCATTTTCAATCGCAACCAAAGTTACTCTCACATGATTATGAACGTTTTGAATCCTACTTATTAAATTTGAAGAACAATAAGATCTTGTATGGTATGTAAACAAAATCTAAGTAGTATATCAATACTCTCAAAAATTAATTATAATGTTTTGATATTTTTTGACTCAAAAAACTTTCTAAAATTATATATTTTTTTTCCAATCTAATGATTATATTTATAAAAAAAATATAAAGCTAAAATTTTTAATAAAAATATTAAAAATTTAAAAAAAATTGCGAAAAAAATTCGTGACTCAAAAAATAGTGTTGGATAAATCTAAGAAAGGAAAAGTAATTATATGAAAAACACTTTGCCGAATCGATCCAAATTTGTACAAAAGCCGCATACCTTTATCAACTTTGCACGTGGCTTCACTTTAATGGATGGCTTGAATTAATGAAAGCCGACGTGGGTTTTGAAAACTAAGAAGCATCTTTGACTTTTTCAAAGTATTCCTTTTTCAAATTTTTTTACTATTTATGTATTATATAAAAACTTATCTTTAATATTTCTTTTTAGTTTAATTTCATCATATTAAATTTGTTTGGCGCGGATCCGATTCAAATTTGAGAAGTAATTTTATAGAATATATTAGACATGAAAAAAAAAATTCAATAATTTATTTCGACTAGACTTTTCGAATTTCGATAAAACTCAATAAAAATACTTAAAAATAAATTTGACTTAAAAAAATTTTAATTTGGATTTAACGCTCAATCCACCGCCTATATTTTGAATCAGACCATATAACCAACTTATCTTAGATCCTGAATTATGTACAGTGTATCCAGTAAGTTTGGCGAGCTTCCGTTAATTTTCGCATTTTCAAATCTTCAATTCGACTTAAACAATTACAATAGAAAAAGTGTTTTTGGCATTGGAATCATGCCAACTAAAAATATATACCTAACATATAACCTAATTTAATTTTTTTTAGCATAATCAACAAAAAGAAAGCTAATCAAATTCATATGCGAGAAGTTCAAATTCATATCTTGTAGCACCAAAGATAAAAATAATGCAAAAAAATTCAACAACTCATATGTAAAACAACATAGTAAGAAGTGAAAAAAAAGGGACGAATAAGCCAACTTAAAATATCAATTAGTATTGTATAAAAATAAAAGAAAATCTTACCAATTATATTACAAATATTGAAATAGAGAAAATCTCACCAATAAAATTGCCGACCCCAACGAAGATATATGAGTAAACTTCAAATGGGTTTACGTACGACACTTGAAGGACAGTGTCTTAAAGATTAAAAGGGTTTGGATTAAGAAAATTAGAAATGGAATCAAGGGAGCATATGTTCATTAAATGAATAAAAATGGCAAGGCAAATAAAAAAAGCATATGAAGAGGGAGAATAAACGGCAATGGAAGAGCAAGGATCGACATGATTATTAGCGAAAACCTATATAATTAACTGTATTCAGTGGCAAAGCTAAGATTTCGACTAAGTGAAGCGAAATTCAAAGCAAATGCACTAAATCATATTTAAAGCTTTGGAATTTTAATACAAACAAAATAGTATTAATAATAATAATAATTCATACAACTTATATAACAAATGCGAACAATTACAATAACATTCAACGGTCTTTTATATTTTGGAAGTATTGCAACACTTCCTCTTTGCTAATATTTTTAAAGTATTGCAACATTAATATTCGACGATTAGGAGTTGACACCTAAATCACTAAATATTCAACAATTAATAAATAAACACAACTAATATTATGCAAGCAATCAACAATATAAATAAAATTCAATAATTAGGAGTTTACACCTAAATCACCAAATATTCAACAATTACTCGATGGTTCAAGAAATACACTTAATATTATGTAATTAATAAAAAAAATACAACTAATATTATGCCATTAATCAACAATATAACAAATATTCAACAATTGGGAATTTAAACTTAAATCACCAAATATTCAATAATCAATCAATAGTTCAAGAAATACACTAAATATTATGCAATTAATAAAGAAACACAACTAATACTATGCAAGTAATCAAATAATAAAATAATCTCTAATTTTGAAAAAGTGTATCTAAAAATATAATTAGGAAGATAATGGGCGTGGTCACAGTTGCGAGGAGGCAGTGGGTTGTGGGCGGGGTGGTGCAGAGCAGTGGCGGTGGAGCAAAAGTTGAGACAATAGGAGTGAGAGTGAAATTGCAGCTCTAGACAGTGGGTTTGTGTTTGTTTAATTTGTAAGTTGAAGTTTTCAAATGACCCCTAAAGTTTTGCCCTTGACAGTTAGGTACCCTAAAGTTTATTTTTATGAATATAAGTTCATATATATATTTAAAAAATACCCTATATTTAGTAAAAAAAAAATCAAAACCAAGTGGGGGTGTTTGCCCCCGCCTGGCCTTACACCCCTTCGCCCCTGCTTGTATTTATAGAGAGGGAGGCAAGACGTACAGAGAGTAGTGAATACGGGAAAAAAAAACCTAAAACCAATGAGGGATAGAAGAACGCATATTTATGTAATTACAAAACTAATTAGTTTAATACCAATAAATGACATTTAGCATAATTAATGCATATGGACAACTTCCTCCATATTACTTATATATATATATACACAATATAGATAGTATAGATTAATTGCAATTTATAGGGATGAAGTAATTATATTAGAGATAGATACTCATATTAATGAAAGAGAGTAATAATTAAATGATAAGGCATGCATATGATAGAAAGTGGAACGTTTTATTCTTGTGTGTAAAATGCGCAAATTTACATATAAAGTAATTTAGACAAGTATTGATCGAGAGAATAAAGCGAAGTAAGAATAGGAAAAACGAAAAGTACTAATGTGTTAATTGGAGGAAAATTACGAACTAAAGAGTAAGGAAAAATACATTAAACCCCTGTAATTTTTTAGATTATCAAAAAGCTCCCTTATACTATTTTACCTGACAATAAATCTCCTATTATACTAAAAAGGTAAAATGGTTTAGCGGCGCTGACAGGATTTAGGTAATAGATGAAAACATCCTCATTTGAAACATGTTTTACCAAAAAAAGAGGCATTTATACATAATTGTAATTACGCCTTCTCATTTTACTCTAATTCGAGTAGAGCAAGTGAAAACCCTAGTGAAAAAGTCTCCTATATATTTCTTAAAAGAGGGGGTATATTCTCACAATTGATTTTTTTTTAATTTATAAGGGTAGAGATTTGGCAAGCTTAAGGAATGTAATTTAGTTATAAAATTTTACTTTATACAAATAAGGAATGTATGTTGAAAAATAAATAAATTATTATGATATATAATATATAATTTTAATTGTACATTAGTTTAGTGGATATATTTCTCAATTTTGAAAAATAAAATTTTAATAAGTGATGGCATAAATTAAGAGGGACTTAACTCGTCTCCAATACTTATTTGTTTAATTTATCTTAATTAGCCAAATTGAGTGTTGTGACGGATTAACTTTTACACAAAAGTTGATAGATATTAGGGGTGTTGTGGCGAACCTAAAAATCGAATGTCTGAATTTTATCGATATGTTAAAAATGGAACTGAAAAAAATTTAAATGAAACTAAACCACAAAAACTGAACAAAAATCGAATATTCTAACAATCATTATTCGTGCACTAAATAAAAAATTACTTATGATCATTTGGATCATATATTAAATGATCCCAACAACACATAAATCCACAATAAAATATTTGTATTTTCAATATTTCGTCATGGACAAAGACATAATATATACTGATTTGTAATTTGGAATCGTATGTTTTTTTTACTATACTTTGAAATTGCTAATTGATATTGTAAACATGTTGTTTTTGACAATTATGTTCCTTTTCGTAATGAAATTTTTTCTGTCTAAAATAAGATTCACTAAACTCCTTACCTGTAATGGCTTCATCACATTATCCATATTAAGCCATAATCAATCCAACATCTGTGTATCAATTAAACCTCTTAATAGCTCTCTATTATTGTATTTATCTTGTTTTGAATATATTTATTAGCTTAGGAATGATTCATTGTTATCTCTTCTCTATTTAAAGTTGATAAATATCTATAATTAAATATGGAACAAATTCAATAAACTACTAAAAGCAATTAAGTCATTTAGCAATATAATTATTAGATTAAATTAGAATAAATGTATTATTTGTCTTTAGGCTAAAAATAAAATTTTTGGTTATATAATAATTTGATAAACAAAGTGGGTTTGAGTAAAGAGACATTTAAAATAGAGGGTCAAATACTAATTTGCTATTATAATTATCATCATTATTCAAGAACTCCAGCAACGAGGAATGATGATATAAAGGAGATTGAAAATTAGCACTTGTAGGTAAGAATGAGAGAAATGGCTATATGGCACATAATAAGAAAAAATTGATTGGCCATGGTGATGATAGTACCAAAATCCCTGATAACTGCTGCTACCTGAAGATCCATCATGATGCGTTCCACGATTATTTCCATAATAACCATCATGAGCAGCAATACTATTATTTGATAGTTCTCAATTTACACTCCAACAGTTTTTTTTCAATAGTTGTCAATTTACAATCAAAGACTCCAAAGTTTAACATGCAGCAACTTTTATTTTTTTTCTATTTTTTTATAACTGTAATCACTTTATTCAATTATGTCACTTTAGTCAACTTTTTATTTTTTTGTAATATAGAGTGAAATATCGGTAAAATATCGGCGATTCAATATAATTTCGTTAAAATATTAATAATATTTTAAAATACTATAAATTTAATCATATCAAATTATAATTATAATTTGGCTCCTCTTATTCTAATTTGTTATCGACCAATATTTTAAACCATAATTTCATTAGCTTAAAATTAGTGCGAGAACTATACATATTAGTTATGTATTAGGCATATCGGCTCACCCTTTAACATGCCGCCGTCCTTTATTCTTTCAATTACACGTGGCTTTGAAACAAAAGTGGGCTTTGCCCATTTTGGAGGAAAGTGGCATCACGTGGGGTTTTTCTTTTTTAAAAAAGGATCTTTGACTTTTCAAAATCCAACCTTTTCTTTTTCCTTTTTTTTTTTTTATTTCTTTATTAAAAAAACTTAAATCTTTTATTATTTATTTTTACTTTAATTTCACCTTATTAAATCTATTTGAACTCTACTTCGATTTAAATTTTAAAGTTAACTTTATGAAATTTATTAGATATGAAAAAAATAATTTTTTTTCAATAATTTGAGTCGACGGAGTTTTTCAAATTTCAGTAAAACTTAATAAAAATAATTTAAAATAGATTTAACTTAAAAAAAATTAATTTTGAATTTAGCGCTCAATCGACCACTTATATTTTGAATCAAAGTATATAACGAACTTACCTTAAGTTCAAAATTATGCGCGATGAATTCGGTAAATTCAGCGAGCTTCTATTAATTATTGTATCTTCATATTTTCAATTTGACTCAAATAATTATGACGAAAAAAATGCTTTCAGCATCGAAATCAAGCCAACTAAAAATATAAACCTACGAGTCTTAATGTAGGTTCAAGATATCTTTATCTTAGAAAAACTAAAAGTAAACCAAATCGAACTGACTTGTTTTTAATTTTTTAAATAATCTTTTAATCATTTTTGTATCATATTTTGATCTTTACAAAATGATTTTTTAACAAATTAATCTCAAAGGCAGATGCAAAAAATAATTCAACCACGTCTCTCAGTATGATTTGAAAATAATCCAAAAATGCGTTCTTAAATGTTACTCAATAACTTTTCTTGATTTTTTACATAATTCTATAGTCATAATTGATTTTGTTTAATTGATCTTGATTATTATATTTTAAATATTAAATATTAAATTTTGATTTTTTTTAAGAAATTAAACTTAAAGGCAGATGTGACAGTAATCCAACCATGCCTCTCAATATGATATGAAAATAATCCAAAAATATATTCTTAAATGTTACTCAATAACATTTCTTTTTTTTTTTACATAATTCTATAGTCATTATGGGTTTTGTTTAATTGATCTTTCTTAATAGATTTTAAATATTAAATTTTGATTTTTTTATTTTAAGTTATGGCATTTTTAATATAGACAAAATTATTAGTGTGCGATAGTTTATTGTGTGTATATTATTGGTATAAGTGTTTTAATTTTGACGTGATATCTTGATGTGTGTAAAAAATTCATCAAAGGGTGTAAAGTTAATGCACACTATAATGTGTATTTTTAACCATTAAATTTTTGTGTTTTTTGGATAATGTTTTGATCAATGATGGTGTTTTATAATATATATATATATATATATATATTAATTTTTGTTTATTAAAATTTTAATTGATGGAATTTTATTAAAATAAGCTAACTATTATATAAATTATTTTTACCAAATATAATAGAAAAAGAAAAAAATGCATGGACCAATGGCCTTGTAGCCTAGTGGCGTCCTCTCTAACCTCGTATTAGAGAGGTCATAGGTGTTAGGAAATTAGGGCAGTAATCATGCATCGCATACACTAATTTACGCACTAATCATTGAATCCTATGATCTATGCAGTTCAATAAGATCGACAGATGACATACCTTAATCGAGATTTGATGTCAATGAAACGAACAGGATGGATCTGATCCTTCTGTTGTTGTCGTCCTTAGCGTAGAAAACACGACGCCTCTACGGTATGCACACACGAACGAGATGAGATCTTGCTTGGTGTACTAGCGCCCTCTAGGGTTCTCTCTGCTATTTCGAATTTTCTTGCCTCTCTCAATTTCGTTGACGGCCAAGAAGAACAAAGGTTCCCTTTTATAAGGGAACCCTAGTGAGAACCCTAAGCAACAAACGAACTGGGCCTAAGTCCAATTTGGCCCGTTTTAATTCGTTTTGATCCAACTCGTTTTGGTGTGCGACCCTGTAGGTTTTACACTCTTTGGCCGTACAATTAAAACCCGTTTTATTATACGAACAGTAAGCGGTTTCTAGTAAAACATTACTATTATCCAAAGGGTATAAAGGTCAAAAACGACACAACCTTAAATTGATATTTCACACATTAACTCCTTTTGTCAATCGATATCTAGATTGAACACAAGACTAGGCAAGTGTCATTCTTGTATAGTTCAATCTTTATTTCTTGATCTCTAAGTATAATTAATCCAAAACAAATGACATCTCATTTGTGCATGGCCATGCAAATATTAATTACACTTATCAAGGGGCCCAACGATATCTCTCTCAATATATGAGAGTGACAAATCCCATCTTGATCAACCACATACCTCTACATAGTTCATAGTATGCTCGGTCATCATCTTTATAATTACTCGGTCAAGAGCAACGTTTGATAATGCCTGATATGCTAATCCCTATGTTGGTAACCATGGCGATCTCAGGTCTGAGGATAATACGATATCACAAATGGGGAACATCACTGATGACATTATGTAACACTCCTCGCAGTGTCCCCAAAGCGGGTCAGTCCAATACTTTGTTCCCTAACAAGTATCAGTATGTTCAGCTTGATATCTCCATATCCATGACTTGTGGAACATAGTCATCAGCTGACCCATACTCTAATCATTATATCAATGTGATCCTAGGTTATTGATACATGATTAGGGACATCTAAACAATATTATTATTACATTACTAGCATCCCACAATCTAGTCACGTACTTGATGAACTAGTATTAATAAATATTATTTACCAGAGATTATAAAGTAAAATAAATAAACTTTATTACTAAAAATAAGCATAAGATATCCAAGTACAAATCATAATCTATGAATAGTCCTAGGACATATCTCTTTCAATAGGTTCCTTTTGTGGATAGTTGGTGATATGTCCACCTCTTATTTGGGTGGTTGTTGATGCATATGGTATAGTTTGTGTGGTTGGTGACACAAAAGTAAACTGAAGTTGCTCTATCAATTTGGTTCGATTGGAAGACTCTCATGAGGATGGCGCGAAACAAAACTTACTTATTCTTCTCTAGTTAGCTATGACGACAAAATTTTATATCTGACTCCATATAATTATCTTTAATATAAATGACTAATAATAATAATAAAAAAAAAGAATAAAATTCATGGAAAGTTGGATGAATAAAATCCAAAATCATCCTTTTTTTTTTTTTTTCTCAGCATTGTTGTTCCCAAAATGCTGTCCTCAAAACAAAACAAAAAAAAAGAAGGAAAGGGATAATTCCAAGACTGATGCCGGCATCAACAATCGTGGCCCACGCAAACCAAGACACCATTGACGACGTCGTTTAACAAAACCTATATTCCCACGCCTTTACCCGCTAGAACTGGCGACACGTTACCTTTTCCGTGTTGTTCTCGATAACAAAATTTTCCTCTGACGTTAAATTTAAAAAAATATAAATATGGTAATATATTTTTGAGTAATAATATGAATGGTTAAGATGTAAAGAAATATTATAATTAATTAATTAATAGACTATATAATATTTTATTAGGGTAGAATAAATAAAATATAATATTTTATTAAAGAAAAAAGGAAAATAGAACTGTTATATTTATATTAAAGAAAGAAACCTATCCATTTGGTTTGAATAATTTTTATTTAATTGCCTTTGGTTGGAGAGAGAGAGAGAGAGACCCATACATAATAAACATAAACTACACTCCACAGACAGAATTGCAGACATACCAACAACACTCACAGTTATCGCTTTTGCTTGAAGATTACTTGGACCTTCTTCACAAGTTACAATACAATACTCTTCTCTTCACTCTTCAACCAACTTCACTCAAAAAAAAGAAAACCCTAAATCTGTCCTTATCCTCCCCAAATTCAACTTAAAAATGGCTAGCGTAGCCCCTATTTCACAATCCCAACTCCTCCTCAACGCCCCTCAATTAAAATCCCCCAAAAATCTCCATCCCAATTTCTCATCGGTTAAGATTACAAACCCTACCCCTAATTCCACCGGAATGTTCCCTAGTTTTTCTGCGCCGAGGAAGAAGATGGTGGTTGTGGTGGCAGCTACAACCGCCGCGGAGGCTGAGAAGTCCAAGAAGAGGTATCCCGGGGAGGCCAAGGGTTTTGTGGAGGAGATGAGATTTGTGGCGATGAAATTGCACACTAGGGATCAAGCTAAGGAAGGAGAGAAGGAGCCTCAAGGTCAACCGGTGGCTAAATGGGAGCCCAAGGTTGAAGGTTACTTAAGTTTTTTGGTCGATAGTAAGTTGGTTTATGATACACTTGAGGGGATTGTTGCCAGGGCTGATTTCCCTGAATGTGAGTGTTGTTTTCATTCATTCATTCATTCATTCATTATATTGCTCTGTTTTATTTTATTTTATTTTATTAGTTGTTTTGTGATTATGGTTTATACAGCCGATGCTCTAGAAAAACGCTTTCTCTATTTAGTAGTTAAAGAACGGACTTCCTCTTTTGAGAGGGGAGAAATGATTGATTTTTTTTTTATGAGTATATCAACTTCACCAAATTTGATCATAAAATTTAAGTGGGAAATGGGTGAACTAGTATTCTAAATTTTCAACAGCTAGAAATGCACACTTGTATATCAATTTTTAATTTATCCACTTCTAGATTGAATTTTTTTTTATGGAATTTGCTAGAGTTGATCTACTCATCATGAACATCATCTCCACCAAAATTCATCAAAAAATTTAACCATTTACACCCTCAAAAGCGGTGGAAGTCTGTTATTTAACTAAAGAGTGGAGGCCCTTTCTGGAGCATGGTTGTCGGTTTAAGTCAATACTTTATACTACTACTGTTGCATTGCCATTTTTAGGGTTAATCTAATAATTTGAATACGACAAAATATAGAAATTTTCCCGTTATATATGTGTTGTAAATTTAGCAGCTTTTAATAATTAGGAAAAATAAAATATGTGTAAAGATCCGCTTAATATCTTTGAAACCTATGAGTTCTGAGTCATAGTTCGAAGGTAAAATCCAGTTCTGGTTATTTGAAGTGTTTGTTATGCTTATTGGTGGCTAGTTGTGATTAGGTTTTTTTGTGCTTTGAACTTTGTTTTGATTTGCTGGGTTGTTTATTATAAATATGGAAGCTTGGTGTGGTCCACTAAAAGGTCTAAATGTTTAATCTAAACTATCCAATGGAATGGCAATACAGCGAGTGAGAACTTGCAAAGGGGTTTGGATTTAAGCGAGTAACAGCATACTAGAGAAGGTTCCAAGTGTAAAACTCAAATAGGAGTACTATTGTCCTTTTTGCGACATATGTTAGTGCAGTAGGCATTGATTATCCTTAGTTTTGTATATTTATCAAGTGAATGTAAATATGTAATTAGTATTTTATATTTTGTCTTTATAAACGCATTAGTGATTTCTTTCAGGATTGTGGGCTAGGGTGTCTAGAGTTCTTGATAGTTATGAATGTTTTTTGTTTAGTATTGATTGTGCTAGTTTATTATTTTAGTGAGCCCTGAGTGAGTAGTGGGTGTTTTCCTAGTTGGCTGGGTTGTTTGTTAGTCTGGTGGAATTCTCTTCCACTAGTATGTTTATTTCCATGTTGCTTTTTTGTTGTATGCTTTTTCAAGTGGCAATAAAATTTTTGTTTCTTATCAAAAAAAACAAACAAACCGCATTAGTGATTTCTCATGACAAAGTCGCTAAGAGGTTTGTTTCTAGTTCTTGCATTCCATCAAAAAGCAATTCATTATAGAGAACCATGGAAATGTGCTAGTTCTTTGTAGTAAGCGTTGGCAATGTTTCTCTCAACTATCCCGCACTAAGTTTAAATCCATGTCGTGGGGCTGTCTTGTCTTAAAATTTACAAGATACCCATGTTTTCTCACTAGAAATTTGTGTGACCTTGGATTTCGTTTATGCTGGATTCATCGATACAAAGTGCGAATAAGAGCTATGCAAATGGATTCTATTAAAAAATATGACAGGGTGACTAATTTTTTTTAAAATTTTGATTGCAAAGATGTTGCTCCATTTAATGAGGTTGGCATCCCTTACTAGTCAAAGTGTCATTACTTCATGTGTACTCTCACACATCTATATAATAAGGGAGAATGGTTTTCCGATCTTTGAAATGTGTAAGGGGTGAAAGATTGGATGATTGAGATCCAATATGCGTTTCCAATGGTTGAGATGGAAGATGCTATTTTAAGGGTGAATTTGGCAGGGGTTACAACGAGTATACATCTATTATATATACATATTCAGTTCATACATCTTACGATGTTTTTACTTATTTTGGGTTTTTGCTTCCTTAGTTGGTTTACTACCTTTGTGGTCCTTTTTTCATAATGTTCAGAGCCGTGATTTCTTTTTCACCACCATTGTAGTCATAGGTAACTATTTAAATCACATTTTATGCCTTTGTGCAGTCATCTATTAAAACAATATGTACGATCATTTGTTTTGTTTGTGCAACATAGTTTCTAGATATTTTAATATCGTTCACTGAATCAAAATGACTATATATTTCGTAAACCTATCAACCACCCAAAAATTATCATCTTTCCCTTTTGAATATAGAAGATCCTCCTTACAATCAACTGAAATTTCGCTCAACCGGAAGTGATTGCGGACTTGTAGTGAATATATTTATTAGGTTGGAAAATATCACAACTGCTTAGAAGTAAAGCCTGTCTTTGCGTAGTATATAGTTACCTCCGAGCCCTTAATGTTCAGCTACTCCATTTGAATTGATTTAACATAGCAACTTTGTGATAGTAATGTCTATTTTCACTTTGCAAATTAGGTTTCCTTCACTCTACATATGTTTCTCCACCACTGTTTTATTTTTCAATATTCATTTTGGGATTGTGTTTTTGTTTTTTTTGGTTTTTTGGGAGCTTCCAAATATTTTTTTTAAGATGTTTCATAGTTTCTAGGGACACCTTATGAACCCAGGAGTTTTTTATCCTTACCTTTGCACCTATTGCTGGAAAATTGCACATTCTCTAAGCTCAATTAGAATCTGATATTTTTCTCTCTTGCAAGTTTTATGTTTTGTTTTTGCCGGGTTTTTGATGAGTTATTATAATTATAATGGATTGGGTTCCGATCAAAAAAATAATGGATTGGGTTGTTTTAGTAAATAACATCCTTAATGTTTATCTCAGGAGCCTTTCCCTATCCTTTACAAAAGAATATGTACAAAAAAAAAGGTGTTGTTCAGTACAGTCATAGTTGTTAAAAGTGCGCCTAGGCGAGCACCTTGGCGCAAAGCACAGGTCTTGCGCCTTAAGGGGTGTGAAGTGAGGCAACTTCAAAGAAGCTCCTGCTTTTGGCGCTTAAGCGCAAGGTGCAAAGCGTACAAGGCATGTGCCTTGTTGAAGCAGTAGTTTATTTTGATTGGGATTCCTTTTTTCTTTTTCGACATGTTGAAATAGTAGATTATTTTGATTGGGATTCCTTGTTTTTTGCCTTAGTCAAGAAAACCATTTTAACGTACGAATAGGAAGAGAACGTATAACTAGGAGCTATAGAATTTCGAACCAAAAAATAGCACCAGTGGAATGGAGCCTTAGAAGGGAAGGGTGGTCGACTAAAGGCATGTTTTCTTTTCATCTATGGCTACTACTACTAGTCTACTACCACTACCTCTTCTACCTTAACTTTTCTTATTTTTATTTTTATTTATTTCTTACTTTTTTCCTCTTTCTTCTTCCTCTTCAAGCAATTTTTTCCTCCTTCCTCTTCCTTAATTTTTGTACTGCTATTTATTCTTACCGTTTTCTTCTACCATTTGAGAAGCTTTATTTCCCTGCCACCCATTTTGCTCTAGTTACTAATCCTTTATTTCTTATAGAGACTGCAATATAGTTGTTGAATATATTCAGTTAAACCTGCAAAAAACCTAAACTTAGCATTCAAAATATCTCATTCATGAATATTATGGTTATATTACTTATCACCAATGAATATAATTCTTAATACGTGATTTTTTTTTCTGTCTTTAGATGATATGAAATTGCTGTAATTTTGAATCATGATTAGAAATATATTTTTCATGTTTTCCCATATTGTGCACCTTGCTTTGATAAGGCGAGCACTTTGCCCTGCGCCTAGGCACAAAAGGGACCTTTGCACTTTGGTGCACCTTTCGCCTTAAAACAACTATAGTTTTACAAATTTATATTGAAAGTGATCTACATGTATAAAGAAGTTTTCATTACTTTTCAGTTTTCCTCATCATATTGGTTGTCTGGCAACGAGAAATTTTAAATTCTCTCTCTCTGTGGGTATATTTTTCTCATATTTTTTTGTGGTGGTAGTTGGGGGGAGATACCCAAAATGCATTATAGTGAAAGCCGACTGAATCGGCCCGCCTAGCTGAACTCCGAATATGATCGATTTCTCTCTCTTATGGTCACTGTTTTTTTTTTGGGCGTTTATTTTTCTTTTCCTCTTTTTTTTTTTTTTGGTGTGGTGTGAGTGGGTTTATTTGATTCCCAATACCCATTATGCGAAAGGAATATGATTGAAATCTCGACCATGTTGTTTACTTAAAAGAAAAGAAAAGGTTGGTCCTTTATAACTGCCAGTGTTGAAGTATCCTACTATCCTCACCCCGAACCTACATATCCCAGGTCCGGGTCTAACCAAGTGCAGTGCAGCATTTTTTCACCCACTTGATGCAATAAATAGAGTAGGTTTTCCTTCTTCAAAAAATTGAAGAAAAATGCTTATGTAATCCTCCGTCACTTCCAGATATATATTATGCAAAACATATTCTAAAATCTTCAGTAATGGCAGCTCTACAAAATATTGTTAGAAGATCAGTATTGTGGTCATGAATTGCCCAGTCTCAAGCTGTATGATTTAGTTCTTATTTTAGAGCTACTCGTAGCTACTTATGTGGTATTGAATTATTTATATTTTATCATTTTAACTTTGTGGAAAATATGTAGACTGTAGTCACAGAAACAGGTTTCCTGACTTAACCATTAGTTATTATTAACATTTTTTTTGAGGGATGGCCGTTAATTTATTATATGGTTAGTTATTTTTTTGGAGAGTGATTTCAGCGATGTAAAAGGTTCTATTTTTGCCTTACAGATTCTGAGTTCAGGAACACGGGATTGGAAAGGTCAGAAAGTCTGGCAAAAGATTTGGAATGGTTCAAAGAGCAAGGTCATGTCATTCCTGAACCGTCTGCTCCAGGTGTTAGCTATGCGCTTTATCTTGAAGAATTGTCAAAGAAGGATCCTCAAGCATTTATTTGCCATTTCTACAATATCTACTTTGCCCACACAGCTGGTGGTCGAATGATAGGGAAAAAGGTAAAAACGACACTATCTTTAAAATGATGTTTGCAATTTTAATGCTATGCTCCGCACAACAAAATTTTGAACGAACTTTGTGGCCTATTTTCTTCCTACAAAGATTGAGATATATACGTCATTGTATGTACTTGAAAACTATAAATGACATATGCAAGTAAAGTTACTTCTATAGGATAGACATTATATTGTTGAGCTGAAGAGGGTACCTCACGAGTCATGCCTAAACCTTGATTTATTGAAAATGCAACCGTATCTATTTCTACATTTTTTCTTTAGGTGGTCAGGGGCGTCAAGGGGTGGAAGGTTTTGTGAGCGTGTCTTAGGAAAAGTATAGTTCTTTAAAACTGATTTTCAATTTGATTTGTAAACAGTACACTATTTTTAAAATTTTACAAAAAATGTAATCTTTGTTTTTCATTCATTTCTTAAAGTTTTTCTAAATACAAAAGAAAAAATAAACAAAAAAGATTCTTTTTACTTGTTACTTGAATGAAGCTTTTAAAATGGGTGAACCAAACAATATTTTTTTTTTTAAAATAACACCCAAAATATTTTTTGAAAACCCAACCAAACAACACCTTAGTTTTTCAGTTTCTCTTTTACAGACAAAAAAAGGTCATCACTTGTGTCTTTGGGCTCTTAACTATATTGGTGAATGATCCCTCTTGAGCAATGGGAAAAAAACAGTTTTAAACTTTTGGGAAGTTCCAATTTCCATATAAATGCCTACTCCATAGAGCTGCTCCGTTTCCCTTGTGTTTCACATACTTTGTTAGCATATTTAATGGAGAATACCAAATTGAAGTGGAGTTCCGAGGGGCTATCTTGATGTGTACAACTTAGGGCCCGTTTGATTAAAAGTTGGAAATTATTGAAAGAACTGCTAAATGAGTAATTTGGTAAGATGTTCATCATATTCTCTTTTTTCGTGGAATTTTTTTCTCATCCATCGCCCAAAAAATTTGATTCAACAGAAAAACTGAAAATGCAATAGAACATCTCACCAGATCATCCATCTCTCTCAGCTTTTCAATCATTTTTCAACCTTTTATTTATTTATTTATCAAACACGCTCTTATAGGTGTGTTTAAGACATCATATGGTACCTCAGCCATCCTTCTTCACTCATCCTCAATAATGCCAGAAGGTGTACCTATCTTCAAACACCTAGCAAGTCCGTCTCTTCTGTTGAAATTTAGGGGGGCAAGAGAGCCTAAATTTTCAGTATGACCTCACAATCTCCTTACATATTCTTTAGGGTATAAAAGTGAGGTAATTGGCAGAGATTATGTGTATGATTGTTGGACAATTCTTATCGAATTTTACACCAGTCTTTTCAGTGACCCACATGAATTTGTAGAGTGTTTGTCTCTACAAGAACAAATTGGTAAGGGGTTAGAAGGTCCCCATGCCTTAGAGATCATATGGGCTTGCTAAGGAGAGGGACCAACAATTCAGAAAAGATTTGTCTCTGCATAAAAGAAGTATTGGAGAAAGAGGAGATTGGGATTAAGTTAAATTTGTTGCATATGTTTGCAAATTATAACTGGAAGTTGTTCTCTTGATCTTCTTGGAGTAGCATGGATCTTTGTATTGGGGTTATAAAAGCACATATAATATTTTCTTGATTATTGGAGTAAAGTAGAAATAGATATCTCTGTTTTTTTCTAATATTATGTTGCGTTTCTTTCTCTTTAGTTTGATGTCTAGGTGGACTTCTAGTTCATGCATTTTTCTTTTGAGTTTTTTGGTTTAGATTAAAAAATTGTTACTTTGAATGGGGTTTACCTTTGCTCAGGGTACAGACAAGAGGCGCTCTATGGTGCGGACGTGCGGTAGACTTAGCTTTTTGCTATTTTGAATAATACTAACTTTGGTTAGTGTTGGAAGTACTATAGGTACAAAAAAAGAGGAAGTGTAAACTAAATGCAACTGGGGTATATTTGCATGTTTACTTGAGTATCAAAACTTCTTCCCCACCCTCTTCTCCTCCCCTTTTTTTTGTCTGTTGATAACTCTTTTCCTGGCCTTGTTTCATAGTTTTTTTTGTGCATTAGTACCAACAATAACCAAAAGAATAAAGACTAAAATGTTTTTTTTGGGTTTATAAGTAAAGTACCAAATCTCATGATATACCAAACAAGTTTTATCCATTGCTTATGATGAAATTGTACTCCTAGCATATGACGGAGTATTATCTTATCCCAATTGCGTAAGTGGGAGATCTGAAGTTTTAGAAAAGTATTTTTATACATGCGGGGAGAAAAATGGAGCACCTAAAATTGAACCCAGTATAACAAATAAATGTGAAGAGTGAATATGCATGTTTATTATTAAAAATAAAGTTGCAGCAGGTAAAGCAGGAAAGGTGTCATTACTCATTATCCCTTTAGACAATGGGCAGTGCGGATAGGATAATTATGTGGTATTTATCCTACGATTGCACATAACAAGTAGTACAGGTAGGAGAAAACACTGTTCCGTAGTATAGGTGTATGATAAAGTTGAATTTGGCAAAGTTTCTTATGATATACTAAACATTTTGGCATGAGGAGGGGGATGCTAAATTGTTTAGCATTTGTTCCTTAAATGCTGAACTGTGTAGCTTTTGAGCTCTTTCTCTCGTTTTATTCTCTCTATACACGCTCTCTCCTCCTTTACTCTCTCCTGCACTTTCTTAAAATGCTACAGAATAATTATTTTTTCTCTTTTATCATACCACTACCGTACAGCTATTTCAACACCCAATTAAGCAGGATAAATGTACCCTACTTGCCATACCACGAAGTTTCCCATTGTGGATGCCCTTTTACATCCAGGTTTATGCTTATTGCTTACCCGGAACTATTATCATTTTTTGTTACTTCAGGTAGCTGAAAAGATACTTAACAGGAAGGAGTTGGAATTTTACAAATGGGACGGTGACCTGTCACAACTGTTGCAGAATGTTAGAGAGAAATTGAACACAGTTGCTGAAGTAATATCCTCTCCGTGTGTGTGTGCGTGTGCGTGTTGTCGTTTCTTTGACCTCCATTTGGAGGAATAAATGAGGGAATTTTTTTACAAAATTTGGCAGAAATGAATTTTTATGATTAGTAGATGTCTCCACAAATTTTTATCAAACAATTCAATCTGGAAACAGATGTAATAATTAATTAACATATTTATGAGCAGTTTTGTTGGCATAATTTGTGATGATCGTGTCATGCACTTATAGATTGGTCCTTTTGACCCATTGGTGGAGAAGATCAACTTGATCACAAAGATCATTTCTACCAAGATTTTTGAAAAAATTCATCTATTAACCCACCCCCTTCTTTTTTCTTGAAGATAGGATCACCATGTTTAGGTGGGGACAATATGTATTAGCGTTTAAAAATATATAGTTTCTTATATCTAATAAATTCAAATGTGGGGTTTTTAATCAGAGCTGGACAAGGGAGGAGAAGAACCATTGTTTGGAAGAAACCGAGAAATCGTTCAAATTTTCTGGGGATATTCTACGTCTCATATTGTCATAGTTCTCGAAATTACGCTACCATTGCTGTAAGCTTTGTTACCTGTTGTGGCGCATGCTTTAAATATTTGTGGATATCACGTATTTTCGATTTTCTTTTACTTTAAAACTCTGTAATTGTGCATATAAGTTTTACTTTATATTAAATTTGAAAATTACTATCAATTGGTGAATGGAAATATGGCTTGTTGGTTCATTTGGTTAGTGTTTTGGGCTGATTGACATTCATGCTCTCTTGATAGCAACATGAATAATGAGAAAAACAACTAATTTGAATGAGAAAATGAAAAATAAGTTGGTAGATGTGGTGAGATTAACTCTTGTTTGTTTGGCTATTTCAATGAAAAACATTCCTTGGGTGGTGGTGAATTTTTTTTTTCTTTTATAAAAGATAAAAAAGATGATGGAGGATACGTACGTACAAAAATAATAAATTGAATATAAGGTGAAGAGTGTTTCATCACATAACTTAATTTATTTTTCATATTTTTATTCAAATTAGTTGTTTTTTTTTGTTATTTTTCATGTTGCTGTCAAATGGAATTTTAATGATCCTAATACTTTCAGCTGTACTTCAGTTTTTCTTGGGGTCTTGTGAAGCTGTATAGTCATGAGAAGGGTGTAGTTTGATTTTCATATTTTAATGGATACACGAATTGCAATTTAGTCCAACGTTGAGAATAAAACTTTCAGTTGTAAATTTAGTCCAACGTTCACATCAAATTTTAATGTACATGATATCTAAACATGTTATTCATTGAAAATGATAGACTAAATGAAATACTAATTTGAATGTTCGTAATCAAGAGAGACTATATATATAATTTATCGTTTATTTATTTATATTTTCACTCTTTTAATTTGATGTGTCCTAGCTCACAAGAAGCAAAGCTACTAATCTCGCCACCATTGTGGATAAAGAGATTGATAATTATGTTCTCCATCCTTGAGACTATGTGCACCATATAATTGATACCTACTGTAAATATTAGATATTGAATATTACAGTAGATTTTTTCATTCTCTTTGATTTGATTGTTTTCTTATTTATTTTTGTAATAAACTTTGTGTTAGTGTAATAATGTCATTGTCATTTAAAATTAAGAGTCACTTTAATTTTCTAATTTTTTTAAATTAAGAATCAAAAATTTCTCAAATATTTAGTAAGAAAAGAAATTGAAATGTTGGTTCCTCCATTAGTGTGCCTAATTTTTTTTGTTACTTAGTAGTGGAGTCAAATTATAGAAAAAAAATTTATCTCAAATGTATTTTTTATTAAGGTGTAAATATCATGCGTCAAACTACTTTTACACAAAAGTTAAAGTATAAAAAAATTGTACTCCAATAGTAGTTTTGCAAACTCTTATGTAAAATTTAAAATAACTAATAAGATTTCAACATATGTTAAATGTCAATTACACAATTTAATATTAGTTTTTCTTGAATTTTTCTATACATAATTTTATCATAACAATGGATCTTGTTTTGTAGGTCTTGATGAGTAAATTTTAAATATATAATTTTAATTAAATTTACATTTTATATTAAAATTTATTATATTTTAAAGTTTTATAAAAAATTCCGGGGATATATAATGCTGATGTGGCAATGCAAATTGGAGGTGTATTTTACACATTTGTTTTACACATGCAAATTTAAAAGACTGCTAGAGATGAATATTTTACAAATTGTGTAAATGTTAAACAAAACAAAATTGTAGAAGTCTGTTGGAGATACTCTTAGTCATTTAGAAAGCAACGTGGCTATTAGCTTTTGATGGGTCCTACTTAAATTTAGTTTTATTATTAATATGCTTTTATATTAAAAAGTGTAGTAAAATCAAATGTTAAAGAGGTCAGAGGGAGAGCCATGTGTTTTCTAAGACATGGAAGGCAGTGGGCTTGAAGTATTATATAATAGAAATTACAAAAGTATTTTATGGTGTTATTTTGAGGTAAAAGGTTGTATTTAATAATCATATAAATTTCTAGAGTAATTTGTTATTATCCTATTCGTTTTACTCTTATTGAATTTGTTGCATTGATTGAATTCGATATATATTGTTTGGACTCATTGATTGTCAATATTTGTTATTGTTGGCTAATTTACCTTTGAACTGATTGGTGCATAGTTAAGTTTACTTACCAAAATGCCTAATAAGCCCATCGTGTAAGCTTAGAGAGAAGCTTCAATGTGGTGAAGGTGAAACGGGTAGTTTTTAACATGTTACCAATAAAGACCGGCGTATGAGGCCGAGTGATGGTTGGTTGAGTTTGTTGAATTGGTTGAGGTTGAAAGTATTCCGTTGAGATACTTTCATTCCCATGTGTTATGTATTGCCCTTTTTTTCTTATTTTTGTGTTGCAGATGAGTGAAGAGTAATATTGAGTTTGAATTAGCGAGTCTGGGTGCAATTTGAATAGTTTATGATTTTGAATAGAAGATAGAGATTGTATATTTTAATTATGGAGTTTGTAAAATTATAGATTGTATTTTTATAAATCTTGATATGAAAATAGAATTTATTGTTTTAAAATTCTTTTTTTTACACCAGCGGGTTGAGGTCTCAAAAACGATCTCAATACAAATGTTATTACATTCAATTGGGGGGGGGGGGGGTAATAGATGCGAGCCTAATTTGAAAAACACTCAAGTACACTCAGCATTCCATTGTTTTTATGTTAGGCGAATGCTTAACAACACACCAACACACTCATCCCATGTGAGATGAGTCTGTGTGAATGCACTCACCTTTAATTAAGCGAGCCTAATTTGAAAAACAATCCACATAGAGGATAAAGCTGGAGTCAGTGGATGTACAGCAAGGTTCGGCGAAGGTGAAAGCGAGAGACGTCAGAAAGAAAGGTATTTCTTCTTATTTCAATTTTAATTATAGTTGGTTTTAATTAATATATTAAGTTTTAATTGGGAGGGAGATGTTAGTGATTAAAAATTGACCTTAGGGGAGTGTTTGTGACAAGGAGTTGTTAGTGACAAATATGAGAAATAACACCCCCCGTATTTATTTAGTTATTGCGAACGGCTAATTCATCATCATGGGAGTATAGGATATAACCAAAAAAAAAAGGAATAAAACGAAATAAAGAAATAAATGTGAATAATAAAAAATATGGCAAACAGTTGATAAATATGAATATATGACGAATGAAAGAGAGATAGATAGAAAGAGAGATCTCAAACGGAGAAAAATCCTTAAAATAGGTTCGGTAGAATTAGAAAGGACAGGGGTGGATGAAGTGATTAAAATTATATATTGTGTATGGCGGCGGTGGGGTGGCAGCGTCGCAGTGGGAATGTGGCTATTTCAGATTTACAAAGAAGAAAATAGGAAGTTGTGTAGAAAAAAGAGAGGGGCGGCGTGTTTGTGCATGAGGCTATGGATCCTTGATCAAAATATTATTGATAAATGTTGTGGTATATTGGTATTATTTTGATATTTGGCATAATGGTATAATTGGTAATGATACGGAATGGTAATACTGTGGCAATACCAATATTTTGGTACATTATACTATCGGTAATGATTTTGAGTACTACTACCGTGCCAAAAAAGTCTGGTACGATACCAAATTTTGGTACATTTTAGCAATGGTACAATATGATACAGTTTATTTGGTACAATTTTTTACCCTAATTTTTACCTAAATGAGAGTGGTTTGGGTTCAATCATTATAATGGTGGGTCTGTTTCTGCAGTTATTTAGGACATAACAATTAATGCGAGTTATTTGGCTTTTGGCATAATTAAATGTGAGATATCTTGGAGACCTTGATTTTATTTTTTCCCAATACCATTAGTGGTAGTAAAAAAATAAACCTTGGACTGCAACAGCGCACTTTCAATTACATGTAGCTCCGCCGGTACAAATATATGTTGAATCAACGTATTTTCAATCATTTACTAAATCCAAATGCCCCCTCTTGCTTAGAAAGGAATTTATCATCAAAAGCTTCAACTATATTAAAAAAAGGGACATGTCTCTTTATGGTATGATTCTTGGACATCTATTAATCCTTTGTGTTTAATGTGACAACCAACAATGTTAAGAAATGAGTAGCCACCAACTCGACTCTTACAAAAAGAAAAAAATGCTATATAGGGTATAATAAGTGAAACCCAAAAGAAAATATAACAAACTAAGAATCATAGGTGATAAGCAAAATAAAAATTAGTAAATGCCATGAGAGATAACTAAAATTAAGCGAGTATAGAAAAGATTGGACAAGAACTCATAAATTTCTCCTGAAGTTATGTCGGAAGTACTATAAACATTAGTTCATTTCTATGTGAAGGTTATGTAGGGGCAGCTGTAGCTGACATGTCAATGTGTCAGTTTCATGTCGGGTTGTAATAAGTTCATGTAAATTTTGCCACCACTCGAACATGACCCAATAAACTATCTGATGAATTTTCTGTATTTGAAAACAACTCTTTTTGTTATCGTGTAACACAACACGACTCGATAGTACCTGTTAAGGAGATAATTTAAAAAAAAAATTATATATATATATATATATATTTTTTTTTTCAACATAATAAGATGAGCAAATAACTAAAATTATTAAAAAGTAGGGATAAACATCTATAAGGACATTTTTCATAATATTAATTTATTTTAAGAAAAATAATAAATGTTGATGGACAAATATACTCATAATTAGTTCAAGTTAATATTAAAAGTAACAATTCTCTCTCTCTCCAATTCCCATTTCTTTTCTCTTTTCTCTCTCTAAAATCAACAAACTAACCTCAGCTCCCACCAAGCTTTGACCAACGATCTCACCTCCTCCTCCACCACCACCATCACTTGACTCTCCAATCGTATCGCCGAGAGGAACACCGTTCTCATCATCTTCTTTTTTTATGCAGAGACAATCATAAAACAGATATAACTTTTGATTGAACCGTTGGATTTAGCTAATTTTCGGATATGTTGTTCATAAGACAAAGTTACTATATTATTGCGTAAATCAAGACGATCAGAGGTCGTTTTACTATTGAAATCGACCAATTTTGATAGCCCAATAGGATATTGAAAAAAATAAATTTGATCGTAACTTTTTTTTTTACGAACCCTACGTTGATCCATATATATATATACACATATATAAATAGAGTGGATGTTGATCTCATCAATTTTGTTATTCTATGTTTTGTAATGGTGCTAAAACCATTTTAGCACATTCTCGTTGTTGTCCAAGTGGTGCTAAATGCATTTAGCCTTTTGGTTGTAGTGCTAAATGCATTTAGTACTTTTTGATTGTTATCCAGATAGTGATAAATGCATTTAGCACATTTGGTTGTTATCCAGGTGGTGCTAAACGCATTTAGCACCTTCTGGTTGTGCTGCTAAATGCATTTAGCACCTTCTGGTTGCTGTTAGTATCATAATGAGACGTGAGATGTTATAAGGAAGGGGTATTGATGTCTTTTTTGTACAGTATCATTAATTTACATGTCTAATTTTTATGTGTTCTTTTTAATTATATTATTATTAGAATGAGCCATTATACCCAATTGCCCCATTAAAATAAGTAAATAAACATTAGTTTTATTAAAAAAATAAATTATAATTAACGGGGCTAACGGGTGACCCGAATTTGTTAAGGGTAAACTCGTAAACAATCCATTATCATTTCGTGTCAAACGGGTTAACCCGATAATACTCCAAATTCGTTAAGAGTCCACCCATTAACTTATAACTTTGTGTCGATAAATATCGTGTTATCGTACACCGTATGATTTTGCTAGGTCTATGTAGCTCAGTGGATAGAGCGTTTGTTTTCGAAGCGGAAAGTCGTAGATTCGACCCCTATCGGACGTGTATCACATCTGGAATTTTGGCTGAGTTTTATTGGAAGATGTCTGACCAAGAAAGGAAAAAAAATCACATTTGTTTGGACAATAAGGGAACCCGATTAAGAAAGTCGATCCAATTTGATTCATCAATTGAATTCCAAATCTAAAATATGGTTGCTCTCATAAACTGTTTCCTCAATACTAGACGCATATTCAAAATTATTGTACTTCATTTTCAAAAACTAATGCAAAGGGTTAGTGGTAGAGAGCAATTCTTTGGGTGCTTAGCAAATCACCATTTCAAAATAAGAAATTGAATTATTACTTAAATTGGATGGAATCTCATTGAAAATTACCACTTCGAAACCAACAAAACCTAGTTCATAACGTTACTACTATAAATTATTGAAAAAAATGATTACATTATTATTCTTGACAGTTCATGGTTATAAACACTATATGCGTCCCCAAAAATCTTTTTTAGTGAAACTATGTTAGGGTTATTGTCAATTTTAGTGCACTACAATACAAAACATTTCGTTAGTCTTAAAATAAAATTTACTTTTATTGTTCCCACATGCATTCCCATCCCATCCCAAATCATTATTATTACTTTCTTATTTTTAATACAAACAATGGATAAATTCAAATGGCTCGCAGAAAGGAGGCAAAGGGTTAAGGCACAAACCTGCGTGCCCTAAATGATATATTTATATGTTCAACTACTTAAGCTTAAGACTATATCTAAAAGTTTGTTGTTTTTCTTAAGGATGTCTCTGATTTAGAGTCCAATTCCTTTTTTAGAACATAATCAGTCACCAAAGTATAACCGTTAATCTATCTATATCTATACTATATATAAAAGTATGAATAACTTAAGTGTTTTTTCTCTTTTTTGTAAAGACAAATATACCCCTTGATTTTAAACAAAATATTTTAAGTTTTACATTAAATATAACAGTATAACTCCATATATTTTTATAATAGTATTAGTATTCCAAATAAATTCAAATTCTACTCTATTTTGCTAAAATAATTAAACAAATATTTTAAACTAGATTTACATTAAATAAAACAGTATAAGACTATAAGTGTATAACTCCATATGTTTTTATATTAGTATTAGTATTCCAACTAAATTTAAACTCTACTTTATTTGGCTAAAATAATTAAACAAGTTAGAATTTGTGATTTTAAATAAAACATTTAAGATTTACATTAAATAAAACAATATAACTCTATATATGTTTATATTAGTATTAGTATTCCAAATAAATTCAACCTCTACTCTATTTTGCTAAAATAATTAAATAAATATTTTAAGCTAGATTTACATTAAATAAAATAGTATAAGACTGTAAGTGTATAACTCCATATATTTTTATATTAGCATTAGAGCATCTCCAACCATAGTGTATAATTTTGGTTTGTGTAAAATTTACACATTTTGTAAAAGAAGAGTCTCCAGCAATCCTTTAAGAAACTTTGACACGATTTGGGTAAAAAGGTTGTGTAAATTACAAACCCAATTTACACAACCACGTCAGATAATCTCGCATCTATTTTATCATGATATATCTAGAAATAAATGAATTTGAAAAGTAAAGGAAATGAATAAATATAGGATAAGTTTCACTTGTGCGTATTTAATTGGTAGTTTAGTATTTACACAAAAGTATAAAACAAACTGTTGGAGTACAAAACAAATTATTTTTTATTTTTGTGTAAATCTCACTTAGACACGTAGGATTTACACAAAATATATACAAAACAATTGGAGATGCTCTTAGTATTCCAAATAAATTTAAATCAAATGAATTTTACACAATTTTACACTTGATACTATGCTTTGTTTATTTGTTATTAATTTACTTCATACTAATTATTCAATTCTTAATATGTACATATTTATTAATGGATTTAATAACATCTATCAAGCATTAAAATCACGTGCAACGCACGTGCACAAAAACTAGCCTCATAAAAGTTAAACTTGACTCTTAATTTGCGAGAGTATTAATTTAATGTTTCGTTCTCGAACTAGTTATAAATCAATGTGGGGTGGGGCTCAGTGCATTAACAAAATCTTTCCTGAATTTCTATTACGTCATATAGAGTATATCCGAGGTCAAAAAACATGTCCAAAGTGATGTTTGGCATTGCCAGTCTAGGACAGATACGCAAGTACACAAGAAGAAGAAGAAGAAGAAGAAGAAGAACAACAACAACAACAACAATAGTCTAAATTTCGGTCAGAAATCCGCCGAAAAGGTCCAACTATATATGAAAAACCTCTACTCATCAAAGGTGCTCATGAATCCACCAAGAAAGCCTGCTCCATTACAATCGCCGCACAAAATCTCTCTCTTACCCCTGCAAAAAATGGCAAACAAGTTCACAGATTTCAAATGGAATCAAAGATTTATGGGCCCTCTCGTCTTTTTAACCTCTGAATGGATCTTAGATAATTAATGCTTAATGGAACCTCTGAAAAGCGCGCCTGATTTATTCAGCTTTGAATGCTGAATATACATGGCATTTTAAAGTTTGTCCTCAGTATTATGATATACATCAACACCTAACTACTAAGAAGATCACGCATACTTGTCTCTTACTGCTAAATATGGAATTTTAATCATAAGGGGCGGGGACATCATTTCTACCTCTTAGTGCTGAATAGGCTTCAATTCAGTATTAATAAGTAAAAACATATACTTTTAACAAATAGGCAAATAGCACAATTTTCGTGAAAGTTGAATTTTATACTCAATCTGATCTGATATACTCTTAACTATGAGTATGCTCAATTTTCATCTACATAAGTCTCTACGCATGATTTATCTATGGTTATCAGCAATAACGGGGATACAAGAGCGGTGATACTATTCAGACGCTTAGCTTGACAAGCAAAAACAATGTGCACAAATATACTATACCTGCAAAGCCAACATAGGCCACCGGCTTTAAACTGTCCATTGAAGTGATCTACAGAGTTTACTCCATCTCCTTTGCACTGTGAACAAACTATAGCACCTGGTAGTTTAGAAAAAAAAAAAATTTGTTTAGAATAAAACTTGTTTCCTATCGCGAGGTTTTGATAGGTTGATTATGTTCTAAGAAGTAGCAGTGGACTCTTAATCTGGACATCCCAAAAGGGAAAACTGGACTCCTAATCTGGGACAGAGGGAGTAGCAAATAGCTACATACATCATGTATAAGCACACATCAACTTTTGTCTTAAACATCATTTTGTCATCCCAGCAAGATGCTCAAGGAAACACAAAATATAAGGGAGAAAAAGAAGCTAGTTAGAAGTCATCTTTTAACTTACCATTTCCATCGCACTGAGCACAAACTATGCTATTTGGTTTGTTCTTTTCACCACTGTTTATAGCCTGAAAGAAACAAAGATTACAGTCAATAGCAAACCAGAGTATAGAAAAGACAGAATATAAAAATAAGGGAAAAAAAAAAAGAAGTTAAATCCAAAACACAATTTCAGAACAATTCAAACAATATAGTTTGAGCATCCAAGGCAAACCAATTGGCAAAATGTAGCCTCAAATGCTATATATATCATATAGCATTTGAGGATTTCCCCTGCCAATGTAGTTTTTGTTCCAAGAACCACATCACGAATCATTATTAGACCACACATATCCTTTACAAGTTGACCAAAATTAAACAACTCGGGATGTCTCAACCAATGCTGCATCAGAACTCCTCCAAAAATATTCCATTTCTAACTCCATCCCTTTCTCCCTCACCCATCATAAAATTATATCATACATGAAAAAGTGCATTTCATTTTTCTAACAATAAATCACCATATAAAATGATTCATTGCAAGTTTTTTTTATCAAAACCAAAAAACTCCTATGATATCGCCACATGCAGCAACCATAACCACCCAAAAGCACCCGGCTGATGATTTATTATCCATCACTATGCTCAATTCCCATTTCAGTTCCTGGTAGTCAAAATCATATCCTCATTGCTACTTCTACACCTGTAGAGGGACCCTTCTCACTACCTCCTTCCCCCTGGTCTACTGGTCAAGAGGCAGTTATCATCATGGTTATACCCACTTGGCTTATAGTCTAGGAGGCAGCTACCCAAGTTGTACTAAGTTGAGCAGTACTTGGTCACACATCGACCCCTCTCAGGAATTTGAAAGCTTGGAGGATTGGATACAGGGTCTGTTAGGTGAGTTGTCACCTAACCGCCTCGGGAAAGAGTAGACACCAAACTTAGTCGGACAAAGATCCAAAACCATATCCAAACAACACCCAACCTATGAGGCATTTGGAATAGAGTTGGGCTCTTTTCCATTTTAGGAAAAAGCTCATTATTGCGGCATTACATGTTTACCCTTTTTGGAAAAAAGTGGAATCCACTTAAATACCTACCATCCTAATCATTTGAGACATTCTATTACATTCCATATTCCTCTCAACACACAATTCCAAAGAAACATTCTCTCTCTCTCTCTCTCTCTCTCATATTCACTGCTCCGGCATCTTGCCCAGGCAATAACCCCCTTGGCTAGTTCTCTACCCTTCCGTCCACCTGGTGTGCTGCTCTCTCCTTCTCTCCACAAGGTGCTTGTCTTCTAACTTCAACCCTCTGTCCCTCTCTCAAATTCCTTCGGTTATCGTGATTGACTCCACGCGGGTTGTGCCTCATCTATCCCTACCCTCACACACTACCTTCTTACACCACCAATCATGTCATTATCCGTGGATTCCTCTCCAATTTCCAGAAATAGAACATTTACATCTGATATATAATGTATAAATGAGAAGTGGACTTTTAAATATCTAAGGAGCCCCAGTTCCCCATCATTTGTAGAAAAAGAAAGCATTTAGCCGCACTGTCAGACCTGTAAGTCTGTTCAAGTTCTGGACATGATTTACCCCTTGTGATTTTTATTGTATATATGGTATATTTGCTTGATTGAAACAATCAGGTAAACCAGATGCAATCAAGTAAATTCTCGATCCTTGCCTTCTTTAAGTGCAGACGTTGTTTATATATATCTTGTATTCTTGGTACTTGCACTTACATCATTGTTTCTTTTCTTTACAGTTTTCTCTCTCGTTGAAGTCAGAAGAAAATGACTAAAGTACTCAGTACAATTGGCAAATATTTTACCAGCAGATTCAAAATAATCAATTAAAGCCCTAAGGACACGTGAAGCGAACTGTGGACAGAAAGAATAAGGTCTCGTGAAGTAAAATCCACCCTAAAGCATGGACAGAAGTCGTATAAAGCATAAACTCATTTCAGCTCTCTGCTGAAAAACTTGAAGCACTGGTAAGCAAGCTCTTATTTCTTCAGCAAAGCCTCACTACTTTTGCCAATCTATATATAAGATACACCATTGTGAACAAAATGAAAACATTAGCCCTTGTGAACCCATCAATACTTCCAAGTAATCCAACGGGAATGGACACAAGAAAGCTGTAAATTGCAAGGAGATCAGCCAAATCAACTTCAAATGGACAACCTCTCCTTGCGATGCTGGAAATTCCTGAGCCTAAATTATTTTAATGTTGTAGTAGGGGGTACCTAGCTAGAGACCATCGGTATATGCCTCTCAATATGGTTAGCATACTTCTCAGTATACTAGGAGCACCTCCTCGGATAGAGCAGGTTCCAGATGGCTCCTCTATCTACATATTAGTTTTAGGGAACAAGAACATATTGGCTTGGAGGCTTGAGCACAGGTCTTTGTCGACATCCCACCAGACCAACCACCTCGACTAGAAGAGAGACCACTCTTTTACCGACTTGAGCAGTCATTAATCACTCAAGTCCACCCCTTTATCCAAAAAGACATATTAATACCCAGTGTATTAAGTATTAACTAATGGCATTTCACTAGTCAAATCAGTCCCCTAAGGCCTTCATTGTAAATACACGGCGTGGCCTTGTAACAAAATCAGAGAGATTTACAGGGAAAGAAACCCATCTCCTAGCATCACCACTCTCTCACCAACTTTGGCAGATCTCTATCTCTCTCTCAAAAGATCTCTCCCACTTCCATTTCGGTTCATCCATACCTATACATATGTCAAGTGACTATTGTGAACACATCCCTTCACTTCAAACACTTGTGCTTCCTGCTTCCTTTCTCTTCCCTAAGAGGTCCCGCTGCTCTCGTTCCTCTTCACCAATTCTCTTGTTCCTTGATTATTTGAGCAACACTTCCATGAAGTGGGTTACTACTACACCATTAATATACTGGAACACACTACCATCTTCCAAATGTTATAGGCATTTGATGTTTGGTCACCAAGAAAACTGCCCCAAACTACAACTTGAAACATTTTGTTTGGTTGGTTGCCATGAATGTGATGTTTAGTTGCTGTGAAAATTGCATTGCATTTGGCTTATTTCGGTTTTACATTGTGAAATTTTGTTACACTTTGTGTAGCATATGCATATACATATACGTCTCTGCTTGTATTGCACTTCTATATCTTAAATGTTTATGGATTGGTTATTACATATTTATTCTGGACTGGAGCATACATATTTCATCTGGTAATAGGTATATATATATATAGAGAGAGAGAGAGAGGGAGATCAGAAAGTATATTTTACATCAGCGAAAAATTCAAAAGGCAAATAAATAGTTTGACTAGTCAACTGGTCAAAATCATTAAGAATGTGTGCCAGAGGTTAATATTCAGATATTTTGGGTTCTATTCTAACGCATATCCTTATTTTCAAAATAAAAGTCTACAAAAATAATTTATTGAAATTAATTATCATATTCACTGAAACCTATGTTTGCAAACTATTTTTTGTCTGAAATTTGTTTTAATTACTTTGAAAAAAAAGTTCTGTTTGAGTAGCATTGTAGCCACTGACTTGGAAATTCTTGTAGACATTACTGACACATTATACGAAAGTTGTACCACAACCACCGTTCTAGACAAGAGTAAATCTATGTAGGCAGTTGTAATTTTCCACGATCACAAGTACTATCAGAAAAATAGGTGGTGAAAAACCACATGACATTGATGCCAACAGCGGTGGGTAAAGACCCAAGACCCGCAGCTAGTGTTCTAAACATCCCCGCCTATGCTCTAGGCAGTGGTCTGCGGTAGTCCGTCACCTCAACCCCCCCCCCCCCCCCCCCCCCCCCCCCCACCCCACACACACAAGCACAAAACCCACAAAAAAAAAAAAAAAACCACTCAACCCCTGTCCCCTCACAGCCCTAGGAACGTGTAGAGATTTTGAGAACATTGCCAGCAATAAGGAACAGGGGGAACACGTGGGTAGAATTAGGGTCAGCATTTCTATAAAACCTACTGATTCTAAAGCAAATCATCATAGCCAAATCACATCAATAAAGAGAACAAATTCCAAATTGGCTCAAGGCCATTAGGCATTATACCACACTCACCCAATTGCAAGTTCAAATTAAGTTGATACACAGAAATTTACACATACAGGAATCTGATTTACTACTCACCTTGGACTCCAATGCTCGAACCTTGACAATTTTAGAGTTCCTAGTCACGTTGTTGATCCAAAGTACCTTTCTAGCATTACAATTGCTAATAAGAACCCCTACAAACCATCACACCAATTAATTACATCCAAAGATTTTTACAAACGAATCAAAAACACTAAAAAGTATAAACATATTAGAGTTGCAAATATGAAATTTGTAGTTAGACGGAGGAAAAAATTCAGCCCAGAAGTAGGTGAACTAAAAATTCAAAATTTTAACAGCAGAAATGCATATTTACATCAATTTTTTAGTTCACCCACTTTTTATTGAATTTTTTATTTTTTTTTATAAAGTTTGGTGGAGTTTCTATAAATTTTTTTTTTTTAAACATTTACCTTTTTGCCCAAAGGTAAATTCTGTTAATTAGTTAAAAGTAGTACATGCATATTAATTGAAAAAAAGAAAATCTTACATACATAGATAGAAGGGGTGGGGGTGGTTGAGGAAGAAGAATATATATATATATATATACCTGGTTTGGTTTGGGGATTAAAGGAAACAAGAGGAGTAAAAGATACACAGTTAGACATTTCTTTATAGAGAGAGAGAGAGATTGAGAGTAAAGTTGTTTGAGCAGTAATGAGAACGATGAGAGAGTATATTTATGAGAATAAAATGATAGTGTGGTGGTTTCGCTGGTTTTTTTTTTTTTTTATTTCTGTGGGAGTTTTGAGGATATTGTTTGTTGGTGGTGGTAACGCACGACTAGATAAGGTCAAATTACATAGAATGACCTCCAACTATTCACCAAATTTAAATTTAACCCTTAAAACTCATTTTGGAGTACATATATATATATACACGAGAACATTTGTCAAATATCTTGAAAGAAATTTTTTTATCATGAAAATCATATTCACCCAATTTTATTAAAAAGTTCAAATAAGATGTAAGATAAAACCATTGGGGGTGGGTGGGGGATTTTTATTTAATTTGCTCATTTGAGGAGAGGGGTTGACCTAGTGGTAGGTAACATACACCCTTGTTTTGAGGTCAAAGGTTCAACTCATGGGGGTGGGTGGGGAGTTTTTCTTTGTTTATAGGATTAATGAAGAGAGTTAGAACCCCCTTAATTTAAAAAAAAAAAAAAAAAACCATTGGTATGTAAGTTTGGAACTTGGCATATATGAGAAATATTCTCATATATATATATATATATAGGAGGCCGCTAAACACACCTCACTTTTCTTCCTAACACTCTCTTATTCACTAACACTCCTTTAGTATATTTTATGACTTACTAACACTCCCACCAAATGAGCACCCACTTTGTAATTAATGACAACTAGTAAGATTATTAATGATAATTAATTATATGATTAATAATATAATCAACTTAAAAAAAACAATAATCCTCCCGAACCTTAAACTCTCATCATTCTATCACCGTTACCACTGCCGCCGTCTCTGTCTCTCAAGATCAATCAAGATACCTTCCTCTCTTTACACTATTTACATCCATTTTCATTCTTTATGATTTTGGAGATTTTATATTCCTCAAAATCGTAAATATTGAAGCGTATTAAGTAATATGATTTTTGTTGTTAAACAATCCACTCGATATGAAACTGCCATCCCTTCAATGTAACCGAGTACATGTCAATGTATTCGGTCGGAATCAACAGAATACATTGACATATTTTTTTCAAAAATTTAACTCAGGCTCGATTTACATGAACTGTGTAAGTTTTTGTACACTCGGCCCACATGGACTGTACACAGTGCAATATACTCGGCGTGAATCAGTCGAGTACATTACATTATTTTTTAAACATGGGGTTTTTGTGTGCTCGATTGAAGTGTGCCTAGTACATTGAATTGTTTTTAACTTAATCTATTTTACACAAACTCGGCCACAAAGAAATGAGTATGCACTTTTCCATTCGCCTTAGATCAACCAAGTGGACTTTTGTGCACTCGGCGTTCGTTGGCCGAGTGAACCTTCCTACAGACTTGGTCCATTTTTTTTCTTCGGATTATTTTTTTCATAAATATTTATGGTTTTTATTATTCATATGAGCTATATGAATTACATCTCGATTTTCATACATATTTTTTTTCATAAATTAAGCCTAAAATCGTGGTGGTGGTGGTAGAGGAGAGAGAGTGGATGAAGAGAGAGATAATGATAATGATGAAGAATAACAATAAGAAAAGTGAAATAAGATCAAAAGTTAATTGATTATCTTAACTATTAAAACCATTAGAAAAATGGAAGTTTTAGAAATTAAGGTGGCAGCTGCAATGGTGGTGGTGGAGGAGGAGGAGGTGAGGGATGATGATGATGATAAAGAAGGCGGAGGATAAATGTGTTAATGGTGTGTGTTAAATGTTTTAATGCTTTAACTATTAAGTAAATAAGAAAACAAAGGTTTGTGTTATTAGTAAAATAAATATATTTTTTTAAGGGGAGTATTAGTGAGTAAAGTGAAGTGTGTCATTAGTGGCCCCCTATATAAATATAAAAGTCAAAAGAGCGTTGACACTAAATATGGTGTTTTTGTTTTTGTCCCATCATTATTTTACTTTTAATTAAATTCTTATGCAATTGTTGTAGTTTGAACTCACAACCTTTAACTAATAAAAATAGCTTTTACCACTAAACCAACATTTTTTATTTTATTTTTTTTCAATCCTAAATTTGACAATGTGTGTGCATATAAAAAAAGCGTGCACATACATTACATGTGTTTTGAATTTAATATATATACCTATTATAAATTGGAAGTGGCTCGATGTGATTATGATACTAATTTTTGTGGTTTTTCTATTTTACCCTTATTATATCTATTTTGAACAAAATATATAGTCAACAAGCTTTAATCCATGACCTGAAAGTTGAAAACATAACTTCTAACCACTAAGTAAATAATAATTTTATGCTAAATTTTACACATACATTAAAATAAGACGTATACACATATTACATATGCACCCTGTATCTAGCATATATATATATATATATATATAAATTTAGGGAGCTACTATTGACACACTTCACTTCACTCTTTAAAACTCTATTTCTCTCAAACACTTCACAAGTACATTTTATATCGTTTTAACACTCCCAACACTCCATTTTTAATCTTAAGATTAATTAATACTAATCTAAAAAATACTCCACTCCACTCCACTCAACTCTCACTACTGCACTTTCTTTCTTTATGCAATTCAAAAAAACAAATCACACCACCCACCCTACAAATCTCATCTTCAATCTTCTTCTTCTAATTCTTTTCTAATCTAGTCGTTTCCTCTCAAACTTTTTCGTTATTAGTTAAAAAAAAAGTTTCGCCATGTGTTATTGATAAGAATATATTAATTCTGGTTTTTAAGAAGAACAAACAAGAGTTTTTGGTTTGGCCGGTGCACATGCCACGTCAAACACAAGTTCTGTCATGGATGAAGGTTTACTCGGTTCGTAGAAACCGAGTGTTCTTCATTATGCTCGGTTCTAAGGAACTGAGTAAAACATAAGTCACTCGATCCTAAGAAACAGAGTGAAATTGGAAAAATGATCCAAAGCCTAACTCGGTTCCTTAGGACCAAGTAACCTGTATTTTACTTGGTTCCTTTGAGCCGAGTATGATGAACAACATTCGGTTCCTAGGAACCGAGTAAACAATCTTCATGGTGCTCTTTTTTTTTGTATTCAATGATCTATAAATGAAAGAAAATGTAAATGAACAACAAAAATATAAATATCCTACTTATTTTGGAGAATGAAGATGATTTAAATGGTGGTGGTGGTGGCAGCGACGGTGGTGGAGAGGAGGATGATGAAGAAGAAGGAGGAGGAGGAGGAGGAGGAGAAGAAAAGAGATTTT
Organism: Lonicera japonica; assembly: GCA_021464415.1. NCBI lineage: Eukaryota > Viridiplantae > Streptophyta > Magnoliopsida > Dipsacales > Caprifoliaceae > Lonicera > Lonicera japonica. The sequence continues at coordinate 63,723,401 of CM038469.1, forward strand.
AATTAATGGATATATAATTAATTTGGGTTTAAATGATGAGTTTAATGTTTTAATCATTAATTAAAAATAAAAAAGTGGTGTGTGTCAATAGAATAATCAAACTTTTTTTTTGAGGGAGTGTTAGTGAGTGAATTGATGTGTGTCAATAGCAGGCTCCTAAATTTATTTTGCAGTCAATTAAACCATTAAATTATTAAATTTGAACATCCAACAACTTTTCCGTCACATTTTAGCACTAAAACAGTAAGATAATCGATGATGTTTCAGGCAAAATGCACTAACTTAAAGAGTATTTTTGTGCATTCCGGTTTAACATTAAAATTTTCCACCTCTTCCCTCTAAACTTCTCAAACCGTTGCCAAATGTACGTATATGTTAGGGATGAGATACCGTCAATTTTGCCGTTTATTGACTTGTACTAATACTAAAAAAGAATTTTGAGTATATTCAGTCTAAAATGAAAACATTGTGATTTTTTGGTACTTTCATTTTCGATATTATTCGATAAATTTTTGGAATTTACATAATTTTCTCTTTTGGGATTACTTAATTTTAATATTATTATTTTTTTGTCTCAAACCAAAGTAATCTGATTAGATTATTTAATCTCTTTGTATAGGTTTGCATGACTTCACGAAACTGAAAGTCTTATAATATACAAAATTTCAAACTAAAAAATTATGTTATAAGAGCATCCACAATGGAAACTTAGTGGTTTGATAAGTATAGTATATCCTATGTAATTCAGTATTGGGCATTAAAATAGTGGTACAACAATTGTATGGTAAAAAAGCCACACAGTATAGCATGAGGCACCAAACGCTATACAATGTGGTGTAAGGTAATGATCTTAGCTGAACTCCCAATTTTACTTTTTTCTTATATGACAGATCATTGTTTTATCTTAATTCTTTAAGCTCTGTGAATAAGGCTCCATTTGACAACAATATCAAAATTTGTAAGGAAAACGATTAATTTGTGTGACAAATTAAAAAAATGATTTAAGACATGTGGTAAGGTTGTTGCTTTTTAACTTTTTCCATAAAATAAGTTTACAAACATGAACTTTTTTTTATGCAAACTATGAATTTTCAACCACCATTATAATAAGAATGAACTAACGAAAGTTGGAGGACAACCACATCCATATAAGTTAACTCTTGATCTTTTATTAAGGAAGCATGGAGAATGCCAACAAAACAGTTGGCGCCTATTGAGAAGTTGTTTGGGGGTAATAAAGGGAATTTATTACACACTAGATCAAAATTTATGAGTTAACGAGGAACATAGGTATTTAGGGGGTTTATTTCAAACACATACCATAGATTAAGGCCCCCTTGTCTAATTTACTTTTTTTTTTAATTTATTTTTTTGAGTTATTTACAAAATTACCTCTAAAGTTTACTTCTTATCTCACTTTGATCTACAAAGTTCAAAAATGTATAAGTCCATATATCAAGTTTTACCTGCGTCTCACTTTCCTCTATTTTTGTATGGATCGTCTCAAAAGTTGACGGAATTAGTCATGTGCAAGGCACATGAGGGAGTTATTTACAAAAATAACCCTAAAGTTTACAACTTGTCTCACTTTGGTCCACGAAGTTCAAAAATGCATAAGTTTATATATGAAGTTTCACCCACGTTTCACTTTTTCCTATTTTTTAACGGATCGTCTAAAAAGCTGATGAAATTAGTCATGTACAAGACACATGAGGGGCAAAAATGATAAAACACTATCCTAACTCCATATTCTTTCATTTCTTCTTCTTCCCTAATTTTTTCTCTCTCCATTAACACACAATTCCTTATTAAAAAAAAATCCATTAACACACAATTAATTTCTTTTTCTTATTCTCTCTTTGGTCTTTCTTTCTATCCCCAACTTTATCTTCTCTCTCTACATCGCCGACGCTGGATTTCTTTCCATTTTTCGGCCAACACTAACCACCATGAGGACAACGACAACTTCCTCCTCTTCATATTCCTTATCTTACTTCTACAAATTATAAAACTCTAACTCTACTAGACTCTCCCTTCCACTTTCTCCTTTTTCAAAAATCCTTCGAGCTTCAGATCTTTTTAGCCTTAACTAATGTATCTGTTACAAAAAGGGACTCGCGAATCTGTCCCCAAAAAGGGCACTAAACCTATCAATTTGTTTAAAGGGACATTAAAAACACGAATATATTTGAATTGGATCAAATTCGATTTTGATTTCATGTTTAGATTGGTTTTCAATCTCGATTTACATATCGAGATTGGTTTTAAATTTGAGTTTTCTTTTCTAGATCAAAGCAATTATCAATTTTGATTTAGATTTGAGTATAGTTCATTTTCTTAATGTGTGTTTACACATATATCTGTGTGTGTGTAGAGAGAGAAGATAAAGTTAGGGATAGAAAGAAGGACCAAAGGAGGGGGAAAGAAAGAGAAGAAAAAGAAGAAAGGAAAGAAGATGGAGTTAGAATAGTATTTTCCCACTTTTGCTCCTCATGCGCCTTGCACATGACTACTTCCGTTATCTTTTAAGACGGACTATCTAAAAATGGAAGAAAATGAGACACGGGTGAAACTTCATGTATGAATTTATGCATTTTTTAATTTCGTGGATCAAAGTGATTTTTGTAAATAACTCATTTATGTGCCTTGCACATGACTAATTCAGTCAGCTTTTTAGACGATCTATCCAAAAATGGGAGAAAGTGAGGCATGAGTGAAACTTCATGTATAACTTACGCATATTTGAACTTTGCGGATTAAAGTGAGATAAAAGGTAAACTTTAGGGTTGATTTTTGTAAATATCTTTTTGTTTTTCTAAGTTAAAGAAGAATACAATAATACTAGTACATGGCATTGCTGTCAGTTAATTCGCATTTCGGGAGGGAAATTGCACAGATAATCACTCATCGCCCATTCATATTACAAACTCAATTCTATCTTTCCAATTTTATATTTGAAAAATAAAAAATCAAGAATAAAAGAAAACGGCATTGATGGAGAGTGCACTGTTATCGGCCTCTCGCTTTATCCCTTCACCTAGTAGTAAGCATATCTTCTTCCCTCTTTTTCTTTACCATTTGTGTTCTTTCTTTATAATTATTTTGGCCGATATTGTCTTCAAATTGAGATGAATTTACAATAAAACTTATGGGTAGCGATTTAAAGAAAAATTAGAATCCGGTGCCTGGGTTTGGAAATTTTTGAATGTGGTACACGTTTGTAAAATTTAAAACTCGAGTACTGTTGGTGTAACTTTGAGATATATACACCGCGGCAAATACCGTGACAGATACTTTTGAGCTAGATACCACCTCCGGGGACAGTATCTTTTGAATTTTACGGACGCGGACCTCATCCTTTTGAGTTAAGGGACCGGATCCTAAAAACATCTGTGATTTATTATGTGCATTGTACAGTATTTCATCATTGTGAATTGGGATTGATTATTGTATTTTACTTGAAATAGATACAGAATTGGGTGGATTTGTGAGGAATTTTCAGAGCTCATTTTATGGCAAAGCCGTCAACTGTAGCAACAAATTTAGGGGAAGAGATCTCCGTACCAACCGTAAAGGCCATTTCTTTGTTACTTCACGGGTTCTGATTTAACTCTACCTTTTCTTATATTACTATTTCAAATTTGTACTTATCATCATTTGCCACATCCAATTTGCTTAACATGCATTGTCCTTGTGTTCGTTTTAGGGTGTGTTTGATTGGTTTCTATGGAAAAGAATTGAATTCCTCGCAATAACCATACATGGATTTTTCTTTTCATGGAAATCAAAAACTTAGGGGAAGTGGTACTACTCACCGCTACATGCATGCTTAAAATGCTAAGAAAGTAGGATTGTGGTATTATGGAGTAATTTTTGGGGTGCCTTTAACTACACCGACAAAGAAGAACATAAACAAGAAAGATAGGGCAAAGCAAGTTGTAGAGGGTAATTGATTCCTTGAGAATTTAGTGCAACCAAACACCTCTAAAGACTGAAATGAGAAATCTTGGCTTTTTCCGTAGAAAATATTTGGAATCAATTACTCAATAGTCAGTATGATTTATTCAATAAGTTTTCCTGTGTACTTTGAAAGCTCAACAACAAGTTTTGCGATTTGGATTAATTTGCAAAAACTTTTCCTTCTGTTCTTTCTTTTTATTTGTCTATTTTCATATTTGGCAGCTCGGAAGGAAGGTCAAGAACGAGACTATTGTTCCTGACCCAGATTACCGAATACCAATTGTCTTACTTGGTGGGTATTGATTACATTTAATTATATTCAAGTAACACCATTTGTGTAAATCTTTCTATATGATAGTTAAAATGTTAATTCACTGGCTAAAGTTCTCAGTTTTCTTCACTAATTTTGGTTCTGGGTGAAATGTTGAAATGTATTTGCATTCATTTGACATTAAACTTTCTTTACTATTTGTGTTGTATGCTTAATTATAGTATATATCTTGCATGTATTCATGATTTTAGACGGACCAATTTTTTTTCTGCCTAGGTGAAAAATATTTCACCTCAAAACAAACAGGCCCATAGTTTTGTAGTCTCTATTTTTTATATTTGTTAGCGACATATGCTCTTTGTTTATTCCAATCGGATATGAGGCTATAAATAAGTTTCTCATACCTGAGACTTACAAAAGAACTCACTTCTTGAGTTCTTCGCTGTGCTACTTATAATTAAGTTGTCATCTCTACTAATACAACTTATATTGTAGCACTCGTTTGTTAATTTTTGTTTTTGTCAATGCCTCAATGGTTATCTTCTAGGGAAGCTACATATTGTATTTCTTTTAATTGAAGAATTGACATAATAGCTGGAATTAAAACCTTATGAAATAGCCTGTAATGGGTGTGTTCAATAGGTTGGCTACTGACTGGGAATTTCCCTTATAACCTTTATTATTGTCGAGTCTTTCCATGATACCTCTAAATCCCATTAAGAGAAAAATAATATTTGGCTCCATTGGTAGGGAAGGCAAAGGGCCGAGTTCGGGCAAGCCCAAATCCAACTCCTCCCGAGGAGGGTTATTTTTACTTTGAATTTTGACCTGAACCCGCCCCCCTTCACTTGTATGCTTGGCCCCAAACCCACCCCGACCAGTTGCAAGTGTATGATGTTGCGAGGGTATTAAGAAAAACATTAATTTTGGGTCGGGTGAGGTCAAACGAGGTTTTTTACATAAACCCTAACCCTAGCTGGGTTGTAATTTAGAAACACATACCTGCACCGGTTTAAAAAACCCGGCTCATTAGAGTCGAAGCAGATTGAAAACCCACCGGGTTGGCCTATCCCAATCCATCGGCTCATGGACTTGGCGGGTACATTTGACGGTCCAACTACCCTTGTAAGTTGTATCTGATAAGAAAGAAGAGTGGGATTGAGAAAATCTCTAACAGGTGGTTTTACAGCTCATATTTCTTCCCTCTAGAGATTGTGTTTATAGTATTATAAACTTTATATTTGATGTTAAAATTTGATATGAAACAGGTTTAGCTGGTGGGTTAGGTTATACAAATAATCTGTTACCAGCTGCTCCTGTTGGTCTCCTTGGATTACTCTTATTATTCCAGGTAATTATACTGATGTAGTAAGCAAAGCTCCAATTCATTAGATGTGTCTTGCACTTTGGTGCTTATTTGTTGTAGTGAAATGATTTTTCCTTATGCAATTGAGTGTACAATACTATAAGATAGAATTCATCATTTCAATTTACGTGTTTAGTTTAGTCAATTGTTGTTGCCCCATTCTTTCTATCCTTTGTACTAATCCACATTCATCTTGTTCTCCCAGATGATATAACATTTTTATTTTCTTCTTTTCAGACAACTAGAGTGAGATTTGTGTTTGATGAAGAAGCCTTGGTATGTTACAGCAACCTGCCCAAAATTTTTGCAATATATTTGTATATGTATGTGTATATATATATATATGTATTTATGTTTAGGGTGGTGCTATTGCCATGCAATTATAGCTATTGCCTTAGCAGTGTACAACTTTAGAAGTATATGGTACAACTTTTGAAAGCAATACTATGCTCTGTCAACGCCATTATTGTTTTGGCAATTAGGGGAATTAGGAGTAGCTCATATTTATTGTTAGACCATTACTAATAGCTTAAGGTTTTAGGGGTATGGTGGTTTAACATGGAATCGGATCTCAAAATAGTTTTAACTTGTATCACATAACAATACTAGGAAGACCTTGTATTATGAGAAGAGTTGTGGCCATATACTCATACATATTTCACTCTATTGTTTTGATAGAAAGACGAGCATTTGTGAAACAGATATATGTTAAAAGTTAACAGATAGTATTAGTGCCCTTCATCTGTAAACTCTTCTTTTTCTTTTTCTCTCAAGCGTTATGAGCAAACCACGTTTTGTTCACCTACAAGGTCAGCTATGAAATTCACTTACTAGGAATGATGCTGGAATATGTATTTCTAGAGTTACTGTCTAAATTAAAAACACCTTACCATATAATAATCTTGACCTCAATCTTCAAATCTACTCACATTTCTCCTAGATCGCTACAAGCTTTAGGTTGATCCTGTGCTTCTTCAATTTCAAATAAACATTGCTAGAATATATTCAAATGTAACTCACTTCCTCACCTTTTTGTGTTGATATTGAGTGATTTTATTGCTGATCCTATATGTCCATGTATAATGAAAGTCTTTTTCGAAGGAGTACTAAGGGAGAAATAAGGGAGTTTTTATTTCATATTTCAAACAATAGATTCCAACTGAATTTGAAGCCAAACCAAAAGTTTCAAATATGGTACGAATATTAATCTTAATCAAGTTGATTCCTTCAATCTAATTTATTACATCAATCACGGAGATCTTATGCCTAGACATAACTCAAATAGTAAATAAGCACATGGTTATAATTCACTGAATTTCAGCTTTTTGTTTGTTTGTTATTTTTGTTATGGCTGGAATAAGATCTTGAGTGATTTTTTTTTAATCATTTTTACTGCAGAAGTGCAGATCTGAATAATATATAAACTCAATTTACTATTTTTGTTTCTTGGGTTGCAGGAGGTAAAGGTAGGAGAAGAGCTTGATGAGTCGGGAGAAAATGTCTTTGTTGGTGGAAAAAACCGTTGGAAGTGAGTTTTGATTCTGTCATTTTACATAACCCGAATTTATGTTGTTGTTGTTGACCTAGCTATCATGCATTGACAGATACTCAACGTTTGTGAATTGGGAGCTGTGGTGGCCGAATTTTCCAATTTTGGTGTATTTCAAAGAGACGCAAACAAAGCCCGAAGGACAAGTGCATTTCTTCCCTGTAATTTTCGTAAGTATCGACATAAACTATTACTTTTTGGCTTTCTTAAGAAAGGGCAACCACTCTAGAGTAGAGTTTAAATGAATCTGGACTGTTGATTTAAAATGGGTTGACTTAGATTTTGATAGGTAGTGATTCCCCAATTGGGCTCCTTTGGAGTGATAGAAATCATTCTAGATTAGAGTTGTAACAACCTGGACCATTCATTTAGAAGTGAATGGCTCAGATTTTGACATTATCTTTTATTTTAAATGAGTCCTTGCCAGAGGCAAAGACTCTTCAATAAATATGAGCCATCGAAACTCGTTTAGATCAAAATTACCTGTCAAAATCTAAACCATCTAAATTTAAAATAACGGACTAGATTTCCTGAACTCTGAGTGATGAAGAGTGATTTTCACCTCTAGAGGAGCTCGATACATCTTAAGCTTAATAATGCTGCATCATCCAGCTTCATCAACTGGGTGCATTGATGGGTTGTACACCTCAGAATGCACAACTCGTCGATGCACCAAGTATGAATAACTCAGAATGTACAACCCATCAATGCACTCTGCATGAATAACCGGTTGATGAAGCCGGTAAGAATATCTTTTTCCCTAGCTATCTTAGTTATTTCAACTAACATGGATGACAAAGTTAATCTAGATTATGCATCCTTTTTCTGTTTCTTGTTTTACTTTTTGTGCGCGTGTTTGAATTTTTTGTTTTTGTTGATGCAAATAGAATGGGAAGCAGCTTTATGATGTTATGGTGGAACGAGCTGGCCCTTCAAAAACTAGCATGCCCAAATAGTCAAAATGTGATAGTATTGCAAGGTATGAAAGAGCATAGAATGGGATTTTTTGTGTCGCTCTATGCCTCCACTGTTGAAAGGACCATCTACTTTTCTTTTTCCGGATTACCAAATGAAAATGCTTACTGTGAAACAAGTTCAGAGAGAAAATAAGAGAACTATATTGCCACTATCAAAGAATATATATAACACAACTGAGTTTATAGCAAAAGCCCAAAGGCACATATATGGTAAGAAATATCATTGATTGATTTTGCTTACATCAATCAAGGCGCTTTTACCAAATCTTTCAAATCTAAACTTAACAGAGATAAATAAATGTTGTTGCTTTCTTTCGCAGTCTTCAATTTTTGGGTGATGATGGAGATTGTGAACTCCTCAAGTGCTGGCTAGAAGAGGTGCGTATCTAAGGAGACATGCATATTCTTACATGTGCCTATAAAGATTTGATGGGATATGTACGTAACGCTAGCTTCGAATTCTAAACTTCTTTGGTTCATGTTTATATTGAGATGTGTATTTTTTTTAATATTGTTCTTGTAAAATATTTGGGAAAGATAAAACTTTATGGTATAAGATCGAGGTAGTCTATTTCTTTAATGAAAATATATAACTTGGGTCACTTGTAAATGAATGGTATGACTTTATGGTCATAAAGTATAATTATATGCAAATGATGGAGAAGTTGGTGTAGACATAAAGTTTACACAAACATATAATGCCTCTATATATATTTTGTTTACACAATGCATCCATAAGAGAAACACAAATTAATGAAAAGAAAAAAATAGATACTATGATATTAAAAGTAGTGATGAGTTCTTTCTCAAAACAGTTAGTTTAAACACAACACCTTTCATTCTTTATTCATTAGTAACTACAATTCTTTTTCTTACTTAAAGCTAAGTTTGTATTTGGGTTGTTGATTAGGAGAAAACAAACCAAAATGTTTCTCACTCTCAGCCCCCATCTTCAAGTTCTCATCAAACATAGCAAACAAATAGGCCTCTATAGCCTTCCCTGGCCTCCTTGGGGTCCCACTCCTACCCTTCACATGACTAATCAAATTCCGATAATATGCTGCTGCATTCTCCACGCTGGCTGCTGTACCACCGTCCGACGGCCACCCACTTTCCGACACCACAATCTCCACAGTCGGGCCACCTGCCTTATCAACCGCTGCATAATGAGCATCCAACAACGCGTCAAAAAGATTCTTGTACCCTCTATTTCCCTCGGAATCCATTACTACAACTTCTGAGGAAGTAAACATCGTATACTCGAGAGAAATGCTTTTAGGGTCTCCTATATAACTGAAGTAAGGGTACACATTAACAAGCAATGGCAAATTATTCTCTACTAGAAAATTGATGATTGGGTTGATAAATGGCTTCACATTTTCACGGTACGAGCCCTGGGAAGGAGGATATGAGTTTCCCAGAAGGCCTGAGTAGCTCGCTGTCGAAACTCTTACTTGGTCCTGTAAGTTTCTAGATACTATCGCGCTATGAATGTTTTTCATGGCTGGGAGGACAAATGGGAGGTACTGTGCAGCGCCAGTGTTGGGATCTACTTCGTTCCCAACCGAGATGTATCGAAATTTGACGCCTGGGGTGGAGTCTTGTATGTACTTCTGGACCCATTGGGCTGCAGCAGAAGGGTTCGAGGCTAGGGCTTGAAGGTCTGGGTTGGGTACATCAAGCATGACTTCTATGTTGGTTCCTTTAAGGGCTTGGAGTGTGGCCAGAATTGGATCATAAACTCTCATCCTTTTGATGCCATTTGTGTTGTAAAGGTTTACAACATTTTGTTCATTTGGTAGATCATTGCCATTTCTTCCATAACACACACCTATGGATTGTGCACCTGTGCTACACCCAAATATTTAGTAGGTATTCGACCAAAGCCTAAATTGAAGTTAAATATTTGTTGCAACTTTCAAATTATATATATATATATATATATATATATATATAAATAGGGCTTTACTCAGTTGGTCCAAAGGATATACTAATAAAAAATTTAAAACTACTAGACACATAAGTACAAGTAGACATGTCAATGGATTAGAATTGTACGCGAATCTGGTCTGAGTCCAATCTGTTTAGTCGTCTATGGATTGAGATTTATAATCCGTATATCCAAATCCGATCCAAATCCATTAGGCCTTTGATTAACAAATGGGATATGAATTCATGTTGATCCGATCCATTTGCAATATAATCCGATCCAAGACACACATTTATACTTAAATTTATTATTAATTATATTTACCCATTATTATTAATACACTCATAATAAGTAAATATAAATCCAAAAACATTAAATAAGTTTCTTTTTACAATAAAAGAATAAATTGGACAGTCGGTAGGCTTAACTTTTACGTTATTTTCATTAATTTTTATATATTTACAAACTAATGATTGTATAATTAAAATTTTAAATGGATAGGTTATAATCCGATCCGAACAAATTTAAATAGGGCTCAATATTTTGGTGATACATTACATGAACCAATTTGATCCGATTTTTTTTTTTCAAATATGAATTTGGATTCATGTTGATCCGTTTCAAATCTGATCCATTGATAGGCCTAAGTGCAAGCAAAGTGTGTTCGCGCTTGTTTAAGCAAAGTGTGTTCGCGCTTGTTTTTACCTGTACACGCAAATCTAATTAAAAGTGGGAAGAATAAATCATAGAAATTGTTAGCTCATTTGTAAAAATTGTTCTTATTAACTAGAGATTGTGGGTTTCACCCTAATCACTTCTACATTTTTTTGTTCGACAACAACGTTGTTAGGAGCAAAACAAGAAACAGTATTTTGATGTCATAAAGGAACCCATCCGAATTTAGGATAGTTTTTGAATTCGAGTCTTGCCAGGCAGAGGGAATTTTCGTTATTATTGCACTAAAAAAAAGATACTTAGATTTTCCCTTTTTTATATAAATAAAAAAAAAAAAAAAAGTTTCACTTTCCTATTTTATAATTAGGGCTGGGAAGTATATGAGATATCACCTTTCTTCATGCACGCGCAACTAATTTAAATTTTGAAAAAAAAAATGTGTTGCTTCAGTAATAGAAGTTCTTACGAATAAATTAAAAGATCATATGTTGAAAGCATAACACATGAAACTTTCTTTTTGGAAATAAAATGATGACACCAAATTTGGTGTCATAATTTATTTTAGAAAAAGTTTTAATCAAGGAATATAGCAAAAATTTTATTAAAAAATTATAATTGGTTACATAAATTGGAGTAATCCTCCCAATCAAATTTAGTATCATAATTAATAAGTCACACTTCGCTTTTATGTCTAAATTAGACATGATATACTCAATGTGCGTTCACACTTCTTTTTCGGTGCACGTGGACATTTAATTAGAATGAAAGTCATAAAATTTAAAAAATAAAGTGTTGCCTCTAAGTTTAAAAAGTTGTTCTTAATTAAGTTGTGGTTCAAACCTAAAATCCAACTCTTAATTTAAAGAAAAAATAAATAAATAAAAAGCAAGCACACCAAGAAAAAGTGTGTTTGTTATAAGATGCAGTAACCTAATAACTGGAACAAAACAAAAGTATCTTGTCTCTAAAATTAAGAATTTTCATTTTAACTTACGTATTTTATTTTATTTTCTCTTCTTTGGAAAAAATGATATTGCAATGCAATCAATAATCAAGAATGCATCGTATTTTTTGTTGAGAGATTTTCGATATTGATCTTGTCCCGGCCCAAGAAATGAATCGAGACTATAATTTAACATATTTGAAAGGAAATTAAGACTCTTAAATTTGAGACTAATGAAATACGATATAACAATGGACAACTATTATAACTATTTTTGTTTTTGTGAATTGGAAGAGCTAGGGGGGGAATTGCTACTATATCAGTGCGGTGTTAGATGCATACACATCTCTTTGAATGTCACCACTCCAATAAAGGGTATCCTCATCACATATCACAATTAAGGCCATTGAAAATTAATGTTAACAAAATGGTTTAGATATATAGTTAATTCATCTTAATTCACCCTATGTGCTCAGACGTTATATCTACATGCATATATAGACAGAAATTTGAGAGGAATAAAATCATCAACAATGCGAGTACGTATATGTATACACACATCACATAATTAAATAAGTATCAATAATCCATAACAGTACGTACCAGCGTAAAATAAACGTAATATGTTTTCCTAATGTACTATAATTATATATGATTATACATGCAATAGCGTACATGTACCTAATTAATATATAAGAATACAACGTGTGTGTGTATATATATATAAATAATTGTGCACGGTATCATCATGTTATCATTAAAACAAGAGTAGCACGTGTCGTGTACTCATAGTAACAAATATTTAGAGAGAGAGCGAGAAAGAATGAGGTGGCTCAAGAGAAGTTGGGCCGCGGGGCCCTAGGCAACAATAGTTTAATGGGCCCTTACAATATTCATCAAACTTTACATTGCATGGATGCACTATATATTACAAGAAAAAAAAGTTCGAACAATATAATATAATATTTGTATAGAAAAATATCATTAATTAAAACATTCTCCTGGCTTAAATTACTATAAAAATGATATTTTATATTATGCTTCCATTACGGTATTGGGGTCTAGGCGACTTTCTAAACATCCTTATGGAGAGAGAGAGAGAGAGAGAGAGAGAGAGACCTGTTTTTGTGACGATGGGCACTACTAGTCCAACAACTAGCAGAGTAGCTGCCATAAAATATTTGTTGCATAATGAAAAGAACATAGCGCGCAATAATAGATATTAGGAAAATTAAAACTGGGATGAATGGAGATTTAATTTGGAGGACTAGAATCACGTACCACTGGGCGGGCAGTCAAGTACTCCAAACTACTAAGACCATGCATACTATATATTGTGGGACAAATGGAACAGGATTGTGTAAACCCATGTGATTTCCTAGTAACCAATCAATTAATTAATCTATCTTTATTTTCCAGAATTGTTATTCCTAATTTGCTCATTGAAAATCTTTGCTCTTGAGTCTAGCTTGTTTAACTAACCAAGTGTTGTCTTCAAGGTGCGCACTAATCATACACAGGATCAACCTTCTGTGACATCTCTAATACAAAATCAAAGAGGATGCCACTAGGTTACAAGGCTATTGTAGTATCTCTTAACTTTTTTATTCACATAATTAAGGGGATTTTTTTTTGGAAATTGATATTAGTACTCCAAGTGAGTATTCTAGCACTCTAAAAGTGTCCCAAAAAATACATATAAAATGTCACTAAAGATGATTTTATAATGCTAGAATAATAATGTGGAGTGTTTACCTTCTTTTTTTTAAAAACAAAAAATAAAGTTTTTTTTTTTAAGTCTTAAGAATAGTATATTTAATTTAAGTAGAAACATAGCATGTTAGTCTAGTGGGTTAAATCTTTCTTATTTTTCATCATGTGCTATGTATAGAGTTTTTGTTTGGATAGAGATCTTAACTTCCTCTTCTTCTTCTTCTTTCTTTTTTTTTCTTAAATGTTTTTTGTCGTCTTGTCCTAATAGCAAAAGAAAAAAAAAATCCATTGCTAAGTTAGCCTCCCTTCACTGCAATTTTATCACCTAGGCGTGAGCACAGTAGGCTGACCCGAATCAATTGGAAAATATAAGTAGATTCACTAGATCGAAGAGGAGTAAGGTTAAGTTGGCCCAAACATTTCATAGCATAAATTAGAAAAAGGGCAAGTCCCGATCCTAACTCACAAATCTTAAGGTTCACTGAGCCCACTTTGAGGAAGAACAATGGTGCTGACCATAACCAGAGCCATCCCAGCATATAAAAGCCTAGAGGACCGAGCCACCTCAAAGCCTAGCCGGCTAGGCTGGTCGAACTACGACAAGTCCAGTTATATTCATATTCGATCCTCTGTACTATACATAAAGTGTGAGTCAGAGATTTTTAGTGTGCACAGAAAATGTCTAAAATATCTTTTAAACTTCAAAAATTATAATAATATAATGCTTAAACAAAAACTCAAACTCATGATCGGATTTGAGTTGTCTTTAACGAATGGTTTAACACTCTGTTCCTCTTGCCGATTTCTCCAACCGAATCACCTATTAGATGCATTTCAAATTAGGCACTGGGCTTGTACCCCCTCTTCTTTAGGAGAAATATTTAGAGATGCTTCTGATTCGGATTGTATTGATTTTCTTGGCGGTTTTAAAGGTTTGTTAGTCATTGTTCATGTCTTTGAGTTATGGTTGCTTCATGGTCCTTTGTTTTGACCAAGGATAACAAGATACTAATGTGTTCCGCTAAATGGCAAAAGGTGTCTTTAGAGGTTGTCTCTTTGCTTTCGGTGTCTCCTAGTTTAGAGTCTTCAAATCTATTAGTTTGGGTTTTTTTTTTTTTTTATTTATCTTCATAGTGTTCTTGATGACATTGGTGATGTAGTTGGTGGTTAGGGCTTTACGTACCCCTTTCTGTGTTCCAGAAAAAAAAAAAAATCATGACAACAAAAGAAGTATTATTGGGTCACATATTAAACTTAACCAAAGACCCTATTTATTTATTTTTTATTTTGTAAATCTACATCATGTAAAATATTATTGAGTAACATATTACACACGCTCCAAATATGCGACCGATTTTTGTGCTACTAATGGCAGATAGTACAAGATAATTAAGGAAGCCTTGATCAGCAAGCCTTGAAATAAGGAAATTCTTCACATAGATTACAAAAATTGTATTTGTTTTATTATCAATTTTCTTGTACAACCTTTATGTACAAAGCAGACCTAAAAACATAAAAAGTATATACTAAAAGTTATAAGCTCATGCAGGGAACATTACCGAACCCTACTAATAACAGTTATTCTAGAGTAGGTTATTTGCCGAACTTTACTATTGTTGGAGCATCACAATATAAGAACTACAATAACAACGAGAACTTTAGTTCAAAAATAATAATAATATCAAAACCGATATTAAATTAATGATATTAAAGTTCCAGAAAATTTATATTGTTTTGGATACCAAACAAAATAATTTTACCATTAATAATATCTATGGTGAGGAGTGAATGAATTAACATGCATCGAAGTAGAGACCCATCTCTAAATTATAAGGTTGTGTTTGGTTGCAATTTCTAGACAAGTTTTCTAGATGAGTTTTTAAAAAATTGGTGTTTGGTTGAATGTTTTGAGTTAAAGTGTTTATGTTGAAAAGTGAATTTAGTTTTGTTTGACTTTTTTTCAACCAATGAAAAAAACGCATAAAAAATTTCAAAAAATAGTCACAATGGATCTTATTTTATAGATCTTGATGAGTAGGTTTCAAATATATATTTTTTATTATTTTTTGATTTTTGGATTTAAAGTTATGGCGTTTTAAAAAAAAATTTAGAGAGAGAAAGTATAGTGAAATAAATTTTGGGAAGTGTGAAAGTGAGTTGATTTTAAATTGTGTTTTGAGAAAAGATTTTAAAATCTTGTTCAAAAATGCCAACCAAACACAACCGAAAACATAATGATTTACGATAAAAACAACAAATAATAGTGTACTACTATTAAGTTTATATAACCAACTTTGTTAAAACAATATTAACATAATAATAATGCCAATATAAAATCTTACGCTTGTCAAAACGAACTATAAAAAATACTTTATAAATGGAACGATAGTACCATTAACTTGATAGGGAAATTTTGGGTTGAGGTGCGGACTAGGTCGCTCTCTTTAAGACGTTTCGCGGCTCTGACCAAATTGTGTGCTTGCAGTTCGTAAATGCCACGCCGTCCCCAGGATACAACAAGCTCCAGAATCCCCTCTGTCTCGATTTTCCTTGCACGTTGGAAAATCGGAATACCAACACCCTTGATAATTAATGCTCGTAATCGGTAGACAAATTTCGTTGAAGAGAATGAAGGAATTTTTTTTTCCCTTTTCTTGGTGGTCTAGGTTTCTTAAAAAAAATGAAGAAAAGATGCCCATTTTTATTTTCTCACTAAAAGAAGAAAAAAACAATTCTTCTCCAACATTTTTTTCTTTATACTCACGGCTAGCTTAAGAAAATTTTCCCTTTTTGTTTTCTATTCTATCACATCCGTCCAAAAAATAGAGAAAGTAATATATATATACATACATACACAACTTGAACAACAAGTGTAGAAAAATAAGGACGCACTCTCCATTTCCTTTGGCTCAAGCTAACCATATTTAATGAAAGAGAAAGAGTGGAGTTGTTGGCCAAAATTAGTGGGGGACTTGGTCAAAATTTTCAAATTCTAAATATCTAAATAAATTTTATTTAATAAAATAAAATTTTCAAATATATTTTGTTCAAAAGAAAATATTCAAAGTAAGCCCGAGTCTGAACCCGAGTCGGATCGGTCTAGTACTCTAGTAAGATCGCTGTGTACGTGTGGTAAGCCACATATATAATAGTCCTCATCCAATTATACGAAAATTGGGTAAACAAAACATTTATGTCAACTCATAAAATAATTCACATTCTCTAATGTAAGACATAGGTAATAAAACTTGCTTTAATTTTTTCAAAATACACACCAAGTTCCAACAACTAATAACTGTGATTTTATAGTAAGTAATTGTCGAACCACGTTGCTTTTTAACATCGTACGAGTGTAGCTCTTAAAACAAACGAGGGATATGACTTCAAAATCCGTGTGTCTGTGAGAGCCTGAGAGCCCCAGCCCTTGAAGGCACGCCTGGACACACCCATGTCTTAGGCGCATGACCAACCTCTGATTATTTCTCAAAACTTTGTGCTAATCTCTAACAAATGTGTTCTTTCTTTTTAGGACCACGAGATATGACCTATTTAGCTTTAATTAAAGTCTCAATTCCTTCCGATAAATCGCAACCGACTTACTGATTACGAAACTTTCAGGGATATTAGCGAAGATAATTATAACACATAAGCTCTATTTGATTGTAAGGTGAAAAAAGAAAATAAATTAAGTTAATTTTGGTGAAAAGATGGAAAATAAGTTGAGTGAGAGAGTTGATATGCTCTTAATTTTTAAGTTTTTCCATGAAGAAAAACCAACTTAATTTATTACCTTATTTTCTTTCTTTTCACACGAACTAACTAAATTTATTTTTCTTTTTCATCTTTTCAATCAAACGGAGCGATATAGTATTATTAAATCTTTGTGCAAGGTCCATGTTTCAAAAAATTATATGTAAAAATACGATAGTTTTTTTGCAGCTTCTATGTATAGTTTGATTATAAGAGCTACGTTACACACCATAACCGGACGAGGCGGAAAGAACCAATCAGACCTTATTTTTTTTATTTAATATTCTGGATTAACTTATGTTCACTATACCAAACCCCTTGCGGTCTAATTAAAGGCAGGCCAAAAACCACAGATGACCGACCTAATAAATAAATCAGGAATACAAAGCGGACCAAAGAATACAATCGCATTACATGGCCTACATTAAAGAGATCCAGCAAGTTGAAGTTTAATCAACTATACTTGATCCACCAACCAGAAAAAAAAAAAAAAAAAAAACCTCTACAATATCAGCACAACCCATACCATATAACTACCTATTTAATAATTAGCAACATTTTAAAAATTACTTCCTCAATCCTACATTAAGAATCCGTTGTTATTTCTTTGAATCAAAGTAAGAGAAATATATTTAATCAACCAAATTTTTCGATACCACACAAGTTTTATTCTCAACCATTCGTAGTTTTAAATTTGTTAAAAATCCATTTGATTGT
Source organism: Lonicera japonica (assembly GCA_021464415.1). Classification (NCBI taxonomy): domain Eukaryota; kingdom Viridiplantae; phylum Streptophyta; class Magnoliopsida; order Dipsacales; family Caprifoliaceae; genus Lonicera; species Lonicera japonica. Next base: position 63,741,252 of record CM038469.1, read on the forward strand.
CCTTCAATTTACGAATTGGACAATTTAAATTTGTTTAATTCGTGAATTATCTAATTTAAGTGTTTAGTTGCAAAAACAAATTAGCATATAAATTCATAAACTTAATTTAATACCTAAGACATTAAATAAGAAAATATAAAGGCAACTGAAATTACGTAACTTGTAACTATTATACAAGTTCATGCGAAAAAAATTGCACCACAAACGTTTTAGCTTTTGTTAATCGAAAATGATAACATGTAATGTAATATGAAAGTAAATTAACATGACCCTTTGTTAATTTACAATGAAACAATCATAAATTAAATAATTTACGCAGCCAAACGGGCTGTTAAAAGATAAAAAAAATTAAAGCAGACCGGACACATGGTGATACAAAACTCATATTAATACATAATGGCAAATCACTTCATCGATGTAAAACAATAATAAAGGGAATGTTTGTATTGCAATCAACAAAAAAAAAAATGGTATTGACGAATGAATTGCAGCGGGCTCTAAATTACACAACACTCGTACATATATGAGGATTTACACGATAACTATTACATGATTTGACTGTCTACAATTACAAAGTGACTACTTTCATCACAATCATAAAGATAGCTTTTGAATAGTTGTTTCTTTGAGGGAACTCACTAATCTTCTGAACACCTTGAGGTTATGACCTGTTTTTCCCTGTCAAAAAAGTTCACAACACAAATAAATTACTATGGTTTTTCTTATCCAAAACCAAATCCAAGATACTAATCCCCCCAATAGATTTCATTTAGGTGATGATGTGGAAACCCTAAATTCCAAAGGAAAAACTAGAAAGTTTGATATTTAGGGCTGGAATTTTATAATGCTACACGAAACACAAAATAATTACTCGGCAATGGGTTTCTTTGATGATCATCTAGGAGTATTTTGATTTTCTTTTTTCGTATCCAAGATGAAGATCACAATAAAGATTTAAAGAGCATACCTCGCTCAACAATTCCAGTCTTTCTAAAGTTGTAATCAAGTCCGCACACAACAAATTTAAGTTTTCTCCTGATTCGTCTTCAGTAGTACCGTACGTAATTGCTCTCATAGCTGGACTTGAATCACGCATTAAAGAACTACACGAGGGCCAAAAGAGAAAAAAATAATTAATTAATTAGAGCAGCTAATCAATAAAACAGCAATTTGACAGCAAGGAAAAACAAAATAACATACCCTTTTGAATCGCCAGGAAAATGTTTGATTGAAAATCTAAAACTACGATTTTTAACCGTAATTCAACTGACATAGAAGAATTTTTTGATCACTTAATGGCTTTACACAAGGGCCGGAGCTTATGTTTGTATATAAAAATTAGAGTAACAATGATGAAGGAAAATAAAAAGACGAAAAGGGAAAAACGACATAATGGCCTATGTGATCAAATCCTTATTAAAGAATTTTTTTTAAACTTAAAAGTTTAGGTGAGGGGAGGGGAGGTTACCCCAGTCCGTGGCCAGGGCTAGAAGCCTTAGCAGGACTTACATTGGTTCTTACAAATCACTCATTAAGAGGGACGGCTGGCAATGGGATTCGAACCTAAGCTTACAAGCGAAGTATTTGATCCTTACAAATTCAACCCACCCTTGTTGGCAAATCTAATAACACCCAATAACCCTAATAGTAATAAATAAATATGATTTTCCAAGGAAATGCATACCTATCTTGAAAATGGACAAGGATAATGTTGAGCACATTCTCTGCAAGTAGAAGTAATAGAGTAATAAGTTGGTCCCTATATCCAGCAATCTGGCACATTTCCACCATTGCAATATACCTCCTGAATCAATTGAAAAGCCAAAAAATCATTTAATATAACCATCCAAAGCAAATTCACCAAGTGTGTACAGTACTTCCCCCTGAAATAAATTGCCTAAGAAGATAAAGCAGGGTTTATGCAAAATTAATAATACAGATAATCTTCCAAGACAGTAATCCTGAAACAGGTGTAAGCAGTATGTAAGCAGTATCTTTGCGTTTCATACTGTTATATGGTCACTTACTTTTTTTGGGGTTTGCAAGATGTCAGTGTGTTATTACCAAAGATGTTTACATTGAGGAAATCACAACAGTGCAGTTATAGTTATGCACTCCCTTTCCCAAAATCAAAGAGTCCATTCTTCCTTTTTGGGACGTCCCAAACTAAGGTCCCAATTTCCTTTTTAAGAAATAATCAGTGTACAAAATTTCATGACAGTACATAAGATTAGTTGTAGATTATTGATAACATTGAAATTAGTCTATCCTTAAAAAGAGTGTAATAGTCAAAGATGGACTTAATTTGGGAGGGAGCAAGTATAATATCATAGACACGCAAAGTCAATCGAACTAGAACATGATCAATAGTACTTAAGTTGGTCATGTTCACTATAAACTTTTTCCTTTCTTCCATTTCTTGATTCAACAAATATAAGTCATTTGTGTTCAGCATCACTTTTTCGTTTCTTCTCAATCTTAATTCAACAAATATTACGGCCTCCGTAATATTCAACAAATATTTCGTTTCTTCGCAGCATCACTTTTTGTGTTCAGCATCACTATTACGGCCTCCGTCAACGACGCCACGCGCCGGCGCGTCGCTTGCCGGAAAAGTTTCGTTCGACTCTCACGGCCGTCGCCTAGTCCCTAACACAACAGATCTGTGGTTTTCTTGGAGTTTTATCATTGTTGGAACAGTATTCCGAGTTACGGTGTTCACCCCCCCCCCTTTTCGTCCACATCTCTCTCTTTGCTGTATAGTTAGGGCTTCGTCTATCACCCTTTCTATACTCTCGCTCATCATGATTGAACAACAAGAGAAGATGAACAGTCAGCCCAGAAGGTATTTCGAAATGCAGAACAGGAAGTCATCAGACAGTTTATTTCAGCATCGTAGGAGAGTTTTCAGGATTGATTTTGGTGGTGTGTACTGGTTAATGGAGGGCCTTAAGTCAGCTACACAGCAGTTCAAAGACAGGGTATTTTTCAGCAGATATCTCGCATCTTATGCCATTTTTACGTTGGAAAAGTATACCAATAAAAATGGTAGCTTCATCAGATTACTGGAGATCCGTAAAGGAACTGTCACCAACATAGTTATTTTTCCGGCTGGTCCGAAGGGCAATGGTTGGTGTGGTTTAGCAGAATCGATGCATAGTCTCCTTTTCTCATCTTTTAGCCCAAAAATGGCAGGCAACAATAAAGAGACCAAGACAACAACTGAAAAAGGGAGAGTTGAACCGGGGAGAAAAGTAGAGGGCTCTGTTTCATATGTTGATGCAGTAAAGAACAGTTTTCCAAAGAAAAGTCCTGTCAATAACATAAACAATCAAATGGGGAGACAACCAACAACAGAGGCTAAAGAGAGTCACACTATTGATTGGAAACGGGTTGTGGTGTGTACTAGAGAGAATTTATGGGACACATGGAATGGCATACAAAGTTCCTTGAATCAATTGTACAATACTAATTTTCAGCTGAAGCCTTTTTTGCCCAATAAAGCTATTCTCATTTGTGGCAGTGAAGAAGAAGCTGAAGTTTATGGCAAAAAAAATCTGGTTTTTTTGACTGGGCCGTATGCTATTAGACTACAGAGATGGGATGAAAAAGAGGTTTACCAACTTAGAAAGATTGCATGTACTGGGGGTTGGATTAATATTCATGGGTTACCAACTAACTGGTGGACAGAGAAAGTTTTTCAAGTCATAGGGGAAAGATGCGGCGGATTGCTTGAAGTCGATAATAGAACAAAAAAAATTCAAAATCTGTTGATGGCTAGAATTAAGGTAAGAGGCAATAGTAATGGGTTTATACCTGCAACGATGATGATTTATACAGCGTCAGAGTCGGAATACTTTGCCGTTACTCTTGTCTCTACCTCAAAGCTTAAACTTGAAAAAAGAAAGTTCAGTAGGAAATTGTCTAGTGGAGGATTACAACCAATGAATCTTCCGCCAATGACAGAGGGGGAAGAGGAAGTGGTTTTAGAAAATTCCGTTCACAAGAATGAGATACTGCCACAAGATAAGAACATTTTGCAAACTCCAATGTATTTGACCGATGTTGGGGAGATGCAAGAAATGGGTATGGATCGATTGGATGAGGATGATTTTGACTACGAATCATCATCTTTCGTGGATGATGTATCATCAATGGGGACAGTTGTGGAGGAGTCTCAAGACGAGTTGCTGGCAGAATTTTTTCACAGTCAATTGGAATCAGAGGAACAGTGTGAGAAGACTAACTTTGCTAGTGTACAAGAACATACTGGGGAGATTAACTCTATGTGCCCGATTGTTAGCAATCACATTGGCACCTCGCAGGACCACTCACTTTTGATGCCGAAGGAAGCCTCAGGTACACCTTCCAATATTTTTACACCTATTCATTCTGAGGCTAGGGATACCTGGGCTATAATTCCTTACGTACCAATTATTAATACTATCTCTTCTTGTGAGGGCTTTGGGGGGGTAGATCCTATGTCTCAGTATCAAAAAAGGGTGTCTTTCCATGGGGGTTGTTCATCTAGAGGGAATAATTTGAGTTCTTTTGGGATTCCTAACAAAGTGCCTTTTGATATATCATTCACATTGTGTGATGTAGATAAGACTCCCACTCATTATCCTTCGAACAAACCTGTTGATATTAAGGAGTCCGAATGTTATGAGATAGAATGGCATATAGAATCACATCCACGGGATCCTATCCATTGTCATTCTCCAATGGAAAAAAATAGTGAGGGCAAGGGGAGGACAAAAGAGGAAGGAGTTCTACGTGAGGAAGATTGGAGGAAATTTAGGGATTTACTGCTTGAGATGAATTTGGCTATTATTCCTATTCAAAAAAAGGAATATAAACCAAATCTTTTGTCGGGGAAAAAGGGAAGGAAGGGTCAAAGAGAACTTAAAAATTTAGCTTGTGGGATTAATTATGAGAGAGTTAGAGATTGTGAGAGGACGGGGGCTAGTGAGAGTTTCCAATGAAGATAATCTCATGGAATGTTAGGGGGTTGGGTTCGAGGAGCAAACGAGGGCTTATTAAAGAAATAATTAGAAGAGAGAACCCAGACATAATTATTTTGCAAGAAACTAAAATAGGAATAGTTGATAGAAAGTTAGTTGGGGGTGTGTGGAGGGCTAGATTCATAGATTGGGTCTCCCTCCCGGCCATAGGTAGATCAGGGGGTATCTTAATTGCTTGGGACGTGAGGTCGGCGTCTTTAATTGAGAGTATGATAGGTATTTTTTCGGTGTCGGTTAAATTTAAACCTAAGGAAGGAGATATTTGGTGGTTGTCCGGAGTATACGGACCTTGTAAAAAAGGAGACAGAACAGAGTTTTGGGAGGAACTGGCGGGGCTATATGGGTTGTGTGGGAATAGATGGGTCTTGGGCGGAGATTTTAATGTGGTTCGATATCCTTCGGAAAAATTAAATGCCTCGGGAATCACGAGAAGTATGAAAGATTTTGACGAGTTCATAAAGGATACAGAGCTTAGGGATATTCCCCTGTATAATTCTCGTTACACTTGGTCGAACTTGAGGGAGAATCTAGTGTGCTCAAGATTAGATCGGTTTCTTTTCTCGTGTGACTGGGGTGATTCTCATACCCACGTGAAGCAAGAAGCGCTTGTGAGGATAGTGTCGGATCATTGTCCAATTGTTTTAGACACTACTCCTGTCAAGTGGGGTCCCACTCCTTTTAGATTTGAAAACATGTGGTTAGAACATCGAGAATTCAAAGAAAGTTTTAATCTGTGGTGGGAGAGTGAGGAAGTTGATGGATGGGAGGGATATAAATTTATGTCCAAATTGGGAAGTGTAAAGCGGAAATTAAAAGATTGGAATAAGGAAATCTTTGGAGACATCAGGACGGAAAAGGGGGCAATCTTGAGAAGGCTTAAAATCATTGATGATGAGGAGGATAGAGGAGTTTTGAATCAAAACCGTAGAGAAGAGAGAAATGTCTTGAAAATCCGGGTGAGCGACTTGATAAGAAAGGATGAGATTTCTTGGAATCAAAAGGCTAAGATAAAATGGATTAAAGAATGGGACAACAACTCCAAATTATTCCATAGGATTGCAAGTGGCAGGAGAGTGAATAACTGTTTGAATAAGTTAGAATTGGAGGATGGTAGCGTAGTTGAAGATAGGGAACATATTAAGGGGGAGGTGCTTCGATTTTTTGTAGAATTGTATACTAGGAAAGAGGGCGGGAGATTTGGAGTAGAAGGTCTAGATCTTTGCCCATTGGATAATGATAAAATAAATTGGTTAGAAAGACCTTTTACCGAGGATGAAATCAAAAAAGCAGTGTGGGAATGTAACGGGGATAAATCTCCAGGGCCGGACTGGTTCACTCTTAAAGTCTTTCAGATTTGCTGGGACTCGATTAGAATGGATTTAATGAAAGTCTTTAATGAGTTCCATGAGAGGGGAATAGTAAATGCTAAAACTAATGAGACGTTTATCTGCCTTATTCCTAAAAAAGTGTGCCCGACAAAGGTGAGAGACTTTAGACCGATTAGTTTGGTAACATCTCTTTACAAAATATTGGCTAAAGTTCTTGCAATGAGATTGAGAGAGGTGATTGGGTTCACTACATCTAAAAGTCAAGGTGCCTTTGTTAAGGGTAGGCAAATCCTCGATCTTTCTTTGATAGCCAATGAGGTAGTTGAGGAGGTGAAGAATAAAAAAGAGAAAGGGTTAGTGTTTAAAATTGACTTTGAAAAAGCATATGATCATGTAGATTGGGACTTTCTGGATTTTGTGTTGGAGAGGAAGGGGTTTGGAAGTAGATGGAGAAAATGGATTGGAGGATGTTTGAATTCGGTAAATTTTTCAGTGATGATTAATGGTAAACCGGAAGGTAATTTTAAAGCATCGAGGGGTTTAAGGCAAGGTGACCCCTTATCTCCTTTCCTTTTTATCCTTGTAGTTGATGTTCTAAGTCGTTTGATGGCTAAAGCGGAGGATTTTAATGTGATTGATCCATTGGAGGTCGGAAGGGATAAGGTCAAAATATCGCATCTTCAATTTGCAGATGATACCATATTCTTTTTGCGAGGAGATGAGGTGAGGTTCCGTAAGTTGGTTAATTTAGTCGAGTTTTTTGGTTTTATCTCCGGATTGAAGATTAATTTATCAAAGAGTGTGATCGTCGGAATCAACATAGAAGAGGAGAAGATAGGTACTTTAGCAAGAGAAGTTGGTTGTGAAGTAGGGTCTTGGCCTCTAAGTTATTTAGGACTACCCTTAGGTGGTAACCCGTGTCACATCTCTTTTTGGAACCCGGTGATTGAGAGAGTGTCGAAGAGGCTTGATGGGTGGAGGAAAAATTGTCTCTCTAAAGGGGGAAGATTAACCTTAATTTCATCGGTGCTAGACAGCATTCCTATTTATTTCCTTTCCATTTTTAAACTTCCCCAAAAAGTAGCGTCCGTTATTGAGAAAAGAATGAGAGATTTTTTGTGGGAGGGGAGTGGGGAGGATAAGAGAGATCATTTGGTGAGCTGGGAGGAAGTGTCCAAACCAAAGTCTTTAGGCGGTTTGGGTATAGGTAATTTAATGGTTAGGAATAGGGCCCTCCTTGGCAAGTGGCTTTGGAGATTCCCATTGGAAGATGATTCTTTATGGGTTTCTATCATTAAAAGTAAATATGGGCTCCAAAAAAATGGGTGGGATTCAAAAGTAAGGAGTGGTTTGTCTTATCGTAATCCATGGAAATTTATATCAAAAGGACTTGATCTTTTTCTTCAAAATGTTCGTGTGAAAGTGGTTAGGGGGAATAGAGTGCGTTTTTGGGAGGAAACTTGGGTTGGAGATTCTCCTTTTTCGGATCGTTTTCCTCGACTTTTTAACCTTTCTTCCTTGCATAACGTTTGTATAGAGTCCTTGGTGTCTAGGGATCCTTCAGGTTCTAATATTTGGAATTTAGGTTTTCGTAGAAACCTTAATGATTTTGAACTTACAGAATTCGTTTCTCTTATGACATTAATTGAAAATATTATGCTCGTTGATAATGGGTCAGATTATAGGGTATGGTTGGTCGATTCTTCGGGGCTTTTCTCTTGTCAATCATTTTTCAAACATATTTTAGTTTCAAGGCCCTATGCTCAGAATGAAGACTGGAAATTTATTTGGAAGGAGGGCATTCCTTCAAAAGTCAAAGTTTTAGTTTGGGTGGCTTTTAAGAGGAAGCTAAATACTTGTGATTTGCTTCAAAAAAGGAGGCCTTCAATATGTTTATCTCCTCACTGGTGTGTTCTTTGTAAATCAGCAGGGGAGGATCTGGATCACCTGTTCCTTCATTGCTCTTTCACTTCTTTCATTTGGCAAAAAGTGTTTTATACCCTTCAGGTGATAGGTGCAGTTCCCCGGAGTTGGAAGGATTTTTCGAGAGTTGCGTGGTTCCCCTCGGGCAACAAGAAAAGGCTTAAACGGCTATGGAGATGTATTTTTATGGCAGCAATGTGGTGTATTTGGCTGCAAAGAAATGCTCGCATTTTTGAAGATAAGGAATGCGATAAGGAAGGCATTTGGGATAGGGTGATTTATTTAGCATCTTTGTGGGCGTCTCTTTCTAAGGAATTTTCAGGGTTGGGGGTTGACATCATTACGCGGAACTGGGCGGAGATTTGTTTATATTAATTGTCTTTTGCTTATGTTTCTCTGGCTGTGTTTTGTGTTTTGTTTTTTAGAGCCTTATTGGTGTTGTTTTAGTGGCGTTGGTGTGCTTGCGGGGTTTCTGTAGGGGACATCTTGTCCCTTCTTTTGTAATCTTTTCTTTTTTAATATATATGGTTTCTTATCAAAAAAAAAAAAAAGGCATACATATAACTAGCAATCAATTGAAACGCAGCATTTTCAATGCGAACAGATTAGTGGATCGATCCAAGGACAAAAATACGTCATAGAAAGACAATATCAAGTAAATCAGTACAACTCGAAAGCAATTGGAGGGCTTCCAAGAAACATATTTTAGTTCTAAATTATTTAGTCAAAAAAAAAAAGTGAATTGGTGCGAGTGAGTTTGCCTAGCCGTAAAAGGCACCCACCCCCGCCATCCTGGGTTCGAGTCACACCTTGGGGGTGGGGGGTGTTTATTATTGTTGTACAGGAAGAAATAGACTTGGAAAAAACAAGAGGGTAGAAAGTGTGTCACCAGATGCAGCTTTAGTTAACTTTTTGACAATGACACATTTGATATTTTTTTTCCCCTAAATTCCTTTGTGGGCCTTATTTTTCTAGATATATCCATTTCACCAACTTTTTCTACATGCTCCACTTCTCCAATTATTTCAATGCTTTGTTAGAACACCTAAGCTCTACCGTTCTTCGATTTTGACATATTCTAAATATTATCCATATCTTAATGAATATACATCCGAGTATGATGGCCCCAACAATAGAGGCAGTTTGTAAAGATTTAAAGTAACTATCCTCAGGTCTATTCACCATGCACAAATTAATAGAATGATTCGAGTAATTCCAACTTTAATTGACTATTAGAGATAAAGCTATAAAGTATGACATCATTACTAAAACTCCAGAAAACATTATTCAGGACCCACATAATGAAAAGAACAAATCAACTACGAAATCATCTTTGAATGTAAGTTTGAATTTGGAGGAGAAAAGCGAAGAATCAACCATAAATTGGTACCTTTTCTGAATATTGTCAGAAGGTGAAATACAATCCTGACGAACACACATATTGATAATTTCATCCACTTCCTGTCTTGATAGTTCGTTTACATCCTGAATCTACAATATGAGAGAAGTTTGTTTATTTTTAATAAACTGAATGAGCAACAGATAACATAAGGAAAGCAGTGTAAAAAAAAAAAGTAAAGGATCAAATTATATCAACCCTCTTATCACCTTGTTAAGCAGTAAAGATTTTTCCTCCGCAGCTCTTTCAAGAGCGGTTGTCACAGAGTTAAGAAGATAACTGAGTAAATTCAACGTTGGTTGTTGATGTCCCATTGGTGCTTGATAGTCGGTGCCACTATTGGTAACCTGGATAGCACAGTTGAACAAGTAAGTGCCTGCATTATTACTTTTTCAATAGTCTAATTAAGAATTAGGGTGCTTTAACTTTGCCCCCATTTTATATCCAAAAATATCCAAAATTAGATTACACCCCCCCCCCCCAAAAAAAAAAAGTTTTCATAATTGTTAGAGTTAGCCCCCGGGGAATCTCAAAGAATCACATAGAGAAGGGGGGGTTCGTACCAAGTCTTGCGTTAAAAAAATACTCCCCCCCCCAACCCCCAAACAACATGTTTACATAATTCTATGAGATTGATTAGGAAAACAGGGGCATAAATCTAGCTTCGCATTAAAGAGGGGCAAAGTCAAAAAAGCCATGAGAATTAAAGCTTATGTTATCTCCACCTTAAACATTGAAAAAATACCTGCAGTCTTAGTGATTTTTTTGTGACCAGAAAATATAGATAAGAACTCAGGCTAAAGCAAAGGCGAAATGTGTGCAGCTCTGACTTCCTCTGATTCTGAAGAGTCATATTAAAGTTACAGGAAAAAAGTAGTTAAACAAATATTATTTGTAGACTTCAAATAAGCTTGTACATGCCCTTGTCAAAGTTTACCTCCACAGAGCGCGTTGGTTTAGACGAAGCAACAGCTTCTGAATCACAAGCAAAAAGATTATTCATCATTGCAAAGAGACCTTGTACAAAACCATATTCATCGCTCTCTTCGTATGGCCAAACCTACAAGAAATCCAAAAAATTGTGGGAAAGTTAAATGAGTAAAAGATTGCTAAACAAATATCATCTGAATCAGCTTAAAGGAAGGCACTCTTTGAAACAAGCTAGTTTTACATTTATGTGTTTTGAGCACTGTAACAAATATCATTACACACGGGGCATACCTTGCAAAGTATACTAACAACGAGATTTATCTGCTCCATTGTTAGTTCATCAGCATGAGAAACATCGTCACGGAGAATATGATCAAAGAGCGACTGATGACCTTTGATAAAATCCATGACTTCGCGAACAACTTTGTTCTTAACCTATTGAACAACAGATTATAAGGAATTGCTTACAGATGCCTGGGAAAAAACAGTGCTCGAATGGCATGGAATATAACAAATATCCTGCTGATAATTTAGCCCGTAACATGCAGAGAAAATCAAATACAAACTTAAATGTCAAGCTTATAGCAAGCTATTCAACTTATGTACGCTATATTGCTACATAAAGCAATCATGCATGTGGCTCATGTATACAAAGACTATTCTCAAGTGTTCAACATGGAAAGAATGTAATTTAAAACCAACCAACAAAAATCCTCAAGTCTTTGCAATTAAGAAAGTAAATTCTTTTAAGTGTTGTGCATGACTGAAAACAGTAAATATTAGGACACACGGTCTACACAAGATTTAAGGTTAACATAGAGTTGGTTTAAGCTCCACGTTACTGAATGTGGACTATATGGAGGGAGATGAAAAGGAGGTTATACGAGGGGGGAGGAATTCCCTTGAATGCTGTGCACCTTTTGCTCTGAGGCATTCATTCCTTTTGACTTATTGAGGCATATCACGGGTCCTATATCTCACTTGAGTACTTTTTTAACGGAATTCTCACTGGAACATAATTGTATTTACTTTTTGATGTTCCCAGGAACTCCACAAGTCTTTTGGACCCTTCTTGTTATTTTCCTTCTTGGGGCATAATCGATCTCAATTTCCAAAGTGTTTGTACATATCTAGCTACGTTATGTTCAATGATTACATAACTTAGTCACCATCTAAACAGATCAAATATCTCACAAGGCACTAAAAACGGGACCACAGAGTTATAATAAGTCCCTACTGAACTCTAGAAAACAGAAAAATCCATGCATCTATAACCAAAGTAGGTCCTGTTAATCAAAAGTGGAGGGTAGTACCAGATGTAGTGGCATACACCTAAACTTTGGTATTAGTCCCTCCATTCCTAATTAAGAGTCTATGTTTGACCTCACAATTTTCAAGAATGCACTAATATCATAAAATAAAAAATGTTCTATGACAACATTTTTCCTATCATGAGACTTGGTACATTGATTATGTTCTGAAAAGGAAAAATGGACTCTTAATTTGGAACAAAGGGAGTATTTGCACAATGGCTACCTTAATACTTGACCGCACTATCATGATTGACAGTGAGCATTTTCCCATTGCATTATGCTATATCCCGACTATTTTAATCATATGTCTTCACCCAAAAAAAAAAAAAATTTAAAAAGGAGGCTAACCTCAAAGAACTCTGATGTATCTACCAAAGAAGTCAGAGATAACACCAGTCTTAATAATGGAGCTACGACCATTTGTTGTTTGTGAACGTCTGCAGATGAGTCTCGCCCAAACTTGGTGTCAACCCGTCTTAGACTCCCCTGATAGAAAAAGTCTAAGTTCAATTAATGTCAATTCAACCTAGTTACAATACAATATTGACTCAAAAGTACCTTAAATTGCAAGTTCATTGCCCTGCATGAAGAAATGTGCTCTAATGCACTCATGGAAAATAGAACTTGTGCCCCTGATTTCCCATAACGGTGGCTGATTCTCAACAATAGAGCAAGTTCTGCTTCCAGAGTACACAGTCGCTGCAATGGATCTAAAGAACGCCCGCCCTCCTAAAAGAAAAGGGGAAATATATAAGTCAGCACGTATGATGAGCAGTACGTACTTAACATGGAAACTCTCAAAAAATTAGGACCGGATATGACCGGGATACCGCGATAGATAAATTACTTTATTATTCGTATAACATTTATCCATCTATTAAGCACCTCAGATTTAGAAGTCAAATTTGCAAAACTAATACCATAAATTACAAGTGAGTAGTCATAAGTCTATACAAAGCATTATATGATTATAAAAGACAAAATTGACAGCAGCAACGAACTTGAACTCCAATGGGATATATAAGCGCTCAATTGTTTCTCCCACCTCATCACAGTCCCTAGTACTGGACTTCATAAAACCTCCGCTACTTACTCTTTAGATAGCCAATCATTTTTTATCATAAATGTCACAAGCTAGCACTACAAAGAAAATGGGCTTTTCTTTCTTCATAAATAACATCATTATGTAGAAGATATTATCATAAAAGCCATGTGTATTGTACATTATGCATGAAATCTTCAGTTATATTATGAAAAAAGCTCACAACAGTAATGATGAATCAAAGCACCAAAAAGAATAGATAGCTGGATAATAAGCAATATACCCTAACAAATAATGAAGGAACCTCACATCATCTAATCCATGTACCATTCTTATGAGCATTTTCAGATGACATGGAGACATGGGACTAAAAGTGCACTTTGCAATGGATAATTCCCTTTAGAGGAACAACAAACCTATGCCCCTCCCCCTGCCCGCTACCAAAACACCAACTTACCCCACCCTATGGGCAAGGGAGATGTGTAAATAGACTAAAGCTTCCTAGTTTGTTTTCTTGAACGCCAAGTACAAGGTTAGCTACGTCTAATAAAATAATATAGGAAAATGAAAATGGCTGTGATATACTCTTACATGTTTTCTTCTAAGACCAAGGTAGAACTATATATACTATCCAAATGTAAGAGTAAGTGCCCATATTTAGCTGGGGAGCCTATAATTGATTTATCTCCCATTAAAGATACATGAAAAAAAAATATTAAACAATAATGACATGCTTCGAGATAAATAAGGATTTTACACAGGAAAAACACACCTGATACGAAGCATTGCTGATGCTGATGAGGCATGACCTCAGAAAGCCTCTACTTTGAAGATGGCTTAAGAAAAACTTCTCATGGTCAATACATATCAATGCATCCAAAACATAGAGAGCCATTGTCTTTCCAGATTCACTGCCTTGAGTGGCATCTCTTATAACCTAAAGTAATAAGAAGAAAAGGGTGACGCCAAGGGCAAGGAAAAAATTACACCCTACCACCACTTGTACCAGAGTCACAGATAGGTCATGACAATTTAATGAGATTTATCGCAACAAGAAACAAACATGTAGGCAAGCCCTATTGCTCAGAACAGAAATACACAAGCATGTGACCCGCAGTAAAACATTAAGGATCAGTCTGATAAAAAGGTTGGAAAATAATTGAAACACTACTAATTTGGTGAGATCCATTTTTCATTTATTTGAAAAAAAATATTCTTACCCACCAGCCGACAAATTTAATTACATGGAAAACCAAAAAAGTAATAGAACGTTACACCAAATCACTCACATATCTTTTTCCAACGTCTCATAAAAATTAGTAGTGTTTCCATCATTTTCCAATTTTTTATCAAACATCCTAAACTTGGATGATTGAACTGGAAAATATATAATATGATGCGACTATGTGAGTACAATAGATCACATATATAATAGAATGAAAATGGAGAAACATCACAAGGCACCAACCAAATCAAGTATAGCTTGAGCTTCTTTCTTTAGAACAGAAAAATTCGCATGGGCCAAATCAGCCTGATCTTTGTCAATCTGGAAACGGAGAAAAACAAAAAGGGAAAAAATGTTATTAACAAACGTTTCTCATAAAAAAGGAAACAACAAATGAACAATAGCAACAAATAGGGTTACAAAATCGGACACCTTCTCAAGATCCATATCTTCATTCTCCGGCCCATCAACCAACAAGGACTGTAGCACTGTTGTAGGAACATCTGGATCCAGCATATGCTGACAGTACTGGAAGTAGCTTAGAAGTAATGCATATTGACTGAATTCATACATACAAAGGAGTCAAACTTTTTTACAAAAATTCAAACACCGAGGGACCTTTCGAAAAAAAATATTGGAAAATGAGTTAAACACAACTAAATTTACGAGAAATTGGAAAATTAGATGATTGATTTGGTCAGTTGTTCAATTGCTTTTTCAGTTTTTCTATGGAATCAAATTCTTTGGGAGATGGGTAAGAAAAAAACTCAATGAAAATAGGGATATTGGGAGTATTTCACTTAATCACTCGTCTCTTCTCTCAATTCTCATAAATTTAGTGGTGTTTTAGATCATTTTCCAACTTTTTTATCAAATGAACCCTGATAGAAAAGCATTAGTTGCACAAGTTAAAATGTACCGTCTCCTCAATGCTTCTGATGATTCATGTCTAAGAATTGCCATGATAAGTTTAAATAAAATTGAGTGATAGGCACCATTTGATAATTGTTTCGCCGTGATAATATCAATACATGTGATAGTGTCAGAGTTTAATCCACCGGGGCATAAAAACCTTTCATCGCGCAGTTTAGCCATGCATGTAAGAGAAACCTTCACACATTCGAGGAAAGGATAAATCGAACCAGCTAAGCATAAAACAACAAAGCTATTATCCATACGGTAAGGAAAAACAATATGTCCAAATAAATTAATCAAACCTGTGTCAATATTAGTGCCATCTTGAGTGAACAATCCCGAGAACCAGCAGCATTTAGAGAAGCATCAAGCAACCTGTCAGTGAGGAGACAAGCGGTTACGAGATTAATCTATTCTATTTTACAGAAATAGAAGTCACTATTAGACTATTCCTAATATAACCATACAAGTTAATACAACAAATGATAAATACTGGATATAATAGTAATTTGATGACCATAACTGCCTAAAAACCTACTAATTCTACTACCATTATCCAACTAAATAAATTTTATACATAATATTCTTTTAATTTACTACCCAAAATTCTTCTGATTATTTCTGAAAATTTTAAAATAAATATACAAAATGTTAATTTACAATAATTTAAAAAAAAAAATAAGACATAGTGATATAACATAGAAGAGTACAAAGCAAGAGGGGACCCACTGAAACAATATTTCAGATCGGTTCTCAAGAGATGATAATCTTCTGGATGCAGAGACCTACAAAGGCATGATAGAGGCAAACCACCAAGTAAGAAGAATAAAGCTCACACACACGCAGCAAAAAAAAAAAAAAAAAACTCAGGAACTGTAAATAACTTCTGAAAACCAAGAAACTTCATTTTATTTATTTGAACGTCATTAACCTCAACAGTCTGAGACCAGCCCGTTAACATGTGTAGTTGGGCTGCTTGTTCTTCAAGGTTCTTATTGTACTTCCATCCCCATCTTAACAACTGTTGAATCACATCTCTCACTTCATTAAGCTCAACTTCACTGCCGAAGGAACTCAGCTGGGGATTATCCAAATTGTATTTCTGAAAGGAGAGAGAGAGAGAGAGAGAGAGAGAGAGAGAGAGAGAGGGGGAGGGGGTTATTAAAACAACAGAAGAGATGTTCATTGAAAGGTTATAAATTTATAAGTACATCCAATAGGGGAGGGGGATTTGACCTGACAACGGCCCTGATGGAGTGAATTCTGGCCACTAGGCCTAGTGGTTGTCGATTGGAAGTTCAAAAGGGCCAATTAAACAATACCAGTAATAAGATACCTAAAACCAACTACCCCTCCCCTTTCCTCGGCCCACAAAAAAATAATAATATTATTCATTAACATATAGACTGAACAACATACCTGCCATAGTTTGTCTCGGAATGCAGCTAGATCAACCAACCGATCACCACGCTCTGAGTAATAATAAATACCACCCTTTTCGGAAGTTGCTGGATTTCCAAGTATATCCTCAGCCTAAAACGATAATACTATCAAACACAAAATCTGAACAACATAAATAAACTGACCCCGCAGAATTGAAGCTTACCAGAGAGCCATATTTCATACTAGAAACAACCTGAGAAGACTTCATAGTGGTATCAGGGGATCTAAATTGGACAACTTCAAGAAGTTCTAATGCCTATATTTGAAACAAGCAGAGGAAAATAAACTGTGAGCCCACATAAAACACAAGGGTGAGATGGCAAATCAAATTAGAAAAAATAAGTACTTTATCATTGAAAAACATAAATTGATAAGTTGTCTACTATAAATAAATAACACTCAGATTGATTTCAGTTGGAAACATGACATCCATGTTGGCCCAGTACCTAACATGGTACCAGAACTCTGGTTTCTGCAAGGACTTGGGCCCAAGTCCTTGCACCTGCATTTGTTCCTCCTTTGTGCAGTATGCACATTGTTGCAATCGTTCTGGTTTGATTTCCACGTGCAAGTGCGGGTCATACATGCGGGGGAGTGATGGAAAGCATGTTTGTTATCCATGATGGCTCGCTACCAAACAGCTTAAGCTTTTGGGTGAGATGGTATCTAGCAATTTCTCACTATTGCTACCATTCACCTAGAATAATGGTTAATCCCAAAGCAATGATGCACGTGCAATTTGTGCTCGAGATTTCAATAACAAGAGTGACTTAAAAAATGGAAAAAGTTCAAGTGAAAAACTAAATATCTAACAAGCCATGAATCGTGAGTACGTACCTTAATCTTACTGATTGTTCTGGTTCCAGCAGTTTCAGCAATATTTTCAAGCATGGAGTAAGATGAATTGATACCGGTACTAAACTCGGTTATGTTTTGGCCAAACAAATGGGCAAGTATATTTTGACATGCTTCACGATGGGTTGACACAGTCATATCACCGGTATGCAGTTCAATAGCCAACATCTTCAATAACCATGCTCTCTGGGAAATAGAAGGCAAGGCAAAATCATTATGACATAACTTAAAATGGAAAAGAGTTTTTTTTAAATCAGAATATCAATAGTGTGCGCGCGCGCGCGCTTGTTTGCGACTGTGCATGCCTCTGTAAGCGCAATAGTTATAAAACCCACTGTGGAAATTTTTGTTACAGGTATGGTTATTTGGAGCCCAAATAACCGCTCCTTTTTTTTATAAGAAACAGAAATTTTATCCCCAATTCAAACAAGAGAGATTACAAGATAATGTGGAGGGTGCAAGGCGTCCCATCAGAGAACCCTAAGAAACAGAACTCTATTACGATGTGATGGATTTTAGAGTGCTAGACTATTTTTTTTTTTGGGGGGGGTGGTTATTGCGTTGCATTTATGTGAAGAATATGCTTGCTCATTAAACCCCATCAGAATAAAAATCAATTTCTAGGGCTTGGTGCACTCGGAAAAACTGAGGCTGCTGGATGCACGTGTAAAATTGTACAAGAATAGTATGTTGTTTTTTAAGTTCTGAAACAATAGACCAAATTCTGGAAAAACCAACGCGCAGCAACTTATCAGTATACCTAATTTATGAAATTACACACACTGACATATTTAAAATCAACTCTCTTAATATTCTCGCATTGCAAATTGGCAAGTAGGGGACATGGTCATCGAGCAACTCGTATACTTATTCGGGCAGAATTTTTGTGTTCCTCAACCATGTACTTAGTAATTAGTATTCATCCTGCTAAACTTAATAGGAATACGTGACTGAATTCCAAACCCAATGGACAGATGAAAACAAGTGCTCATAATTACAGAACTTAAAGAAGACACTTGAATTTCCTGATAAATTTCCAAAGGAAAAGGTGTTGAATTTTGTAGAGAGGAGAAGAGAGTTTTTCCATTTCATAAATCAAACATAAAATTACAACTGAATTTATAACCAAACAAAAACAAAGAAAATATGGGAAGAATCCTTGATTTATTTCATCAATCAAATGATTCCTTCAATCAAGTTGATTACATCAATCAAAGAGATCTTACACCTAGAATCAACTATAATAGTAACAAATATAATCAATCCAACAATCTCAACACTCCCCCTCAAGTTGGAGAGTAGATGACAATCATTCCCAACTTGCTGCAAACAGAATTAATCAAATGCTATATATGCACTTGCTGAAGGTAGCATCAGTGGCAACAGCACGAGTGAGTAAATCACGAGTAGCAGAGGCACAATAAAAACAGGTGGAGCATCGAGTCGAGTAGTAATTAACATTTGGAAATCATTTAAACCCACCAAGAGGAGGTCTACTTTCAAACAACTAGCAAGAAGAGGAGGTGCACTTTAAAACACCTATCGAGAAGAGGAAGTGCACCTTGAAACAACTATCGAGAAGAGGAGGTGTACTTTTAAACACCAATCGAGAAGAGGTGTACTTTTAAACACCAATCGAGGAGACGAGGTGTAGTTTTAAACACCTATAACATGGGGTTTAGATGAGAACCAAACGGTAAAGCTTGAAGATAAAAGTGTTGCCATGAGACCAAGGGATGGAAATCAAGGGATAGACAATGAGAGTAGTGGGAGTAAGATGATATATATGGGAAGCCATAGTTTTGTTGGGATTAATGAAATTCAAGGGACAGTAGATTTGGTGGTCCGGCAAGCAATAAAACGCTATCACCCGCTGGCAAGAAGGAAGTATTCTTAAGACCCCAAGGCAAAGGATTTTAATCCTCTGATAACATGTTGAATTTTGTAGAGAGAAGAGAAGAGAGTTTTTTCATTTCATATATCAAACATAAAATTACAACTGAATTTATAACCAAACCAAAACAAAGAAAATATGGGAAGAATCCTTGATTGATGCAAACAATCAAATGATTACGAAACTGAAGAAGAATTAGAAAAGACTTGGTATAGAATCAAGAATCTGGCTTCACTCTGGGCATTTTCTTCTAAGAATTTTGGAATCTTGACTATATCAGAGATTGCTAGGGATTGGGGTTTGGCTATGCAGTAGCCTTATTCAGGGTTTAGAGGTTTGCCTAGTGCCTAGGAGTATGATTGTTGTGGTTAGGGAATAGTGCCTGTTTTTTGGGTAGGGGGTCAGTTTTGATTTGTAATAGGGCTTTTTGTCTGTTGTGATTGTGATGATGGGGCTGTTTCTTTCTTGTTTTTGTTTTTGTTTTCTGGTGTGCTTGGTGGTGGATTTCTCATCCACTTCCAGCCCCTTTGCTTGTATCTGATTTTGCCAATCAATAGAAACTTCTGATTAAAAAAAAATCAAATGATTACTTCAATCAAGTTGATTACATCAACCAAGGAGATCTTACACCTGGAATTAACTATAATATTAAATAATATAATCAATCCAATAATCTCAATAAAAGGCAAGAAGTTTATGTTCTTTTACAAAAGCCAGTAAATTGCGCCAGCTGTGAACAACTGTGCTAATACATGCCATATATTAATAGGTAATCAGAACATTACCTCAGCAAAAGATCACATGATACAAGACAAAGACTAGCGTAAGAATAAGTATGGTAAGGAAACTTAATTATAATGGAAAACATATTTTATTTATTATTATTAGGTGTTGCTACATATTTTTTGTACTTTCCATAAATAAGGGGAGCTTAAAGATTTGTTCTTCAATTAGGATTTGACTTCGTAGGTTATCACCTACTCTTTTGCCCTTTTATTGACATTCCTTCCCCACTGTAACCTCACTTTTATGTATACCAATAAGCTCTGACCCTCAATTTGAATAAGCTGTAAGCCCTTAAGCCAATATAAAATTCTTATATATAACCAGTACATATTGACACAGATTTCATTATTGTGGCAGGATGCATTTCCAATCAGCACTACATTTAATAAAAAAACAATAGAGACCAAAATGATTGACCAAAAATGCCAGAAGAAAAAAGCACCTGATGAAGGGAGCTAATGCGAAGTGCCTGGTTGTTATTTCTCTTAGGCAACGGCGCAACACCAATTGTATCCAGGTGCTGCTATGAGAAAAGGATCAAATTAACTCTCCCTCCAGTTTCTATTAAACCTCTTATATGAAGAACAAAATGTACCTTAATAAAGAACTGATACTTTTTGCTACTCAACAAATCCATAGTAGGACCACACGTTACAGGATCCAAGCATAGTTCATAAAGGAGCTGCATGAAGAAACAAATTGAGTTTCAATAAATTAGAAGCAAATCATTGATTCCGATATGATAATTATTAGGCAAGGTCATAACCTGAAAACCAAATTCATGAAGCAGGGCATTGACATCAGGTTTTGACAGCTTGTCCAAGATATCAAGAATAACCTTTAAGCAACTGGGTGTGAATAAGAAATGAAAAGGTCAGAATCTGAATGCAGAAGCAATGGAAAAAAAAAGGAAAAAATGCTTTGCAAACTAATAACTAATCAAAACCTGTAATGAAATTTAGGTTGTAGCATCGTCCTCTCAACTGGAGCATCAAGATCAAACTTGAGTAACAAATGTGTTATATTTGGGACCGGGCGGCTAATATTATCAAGGAGAAGCTGCAAGGGGAATATACGGACCATGTCAAAGACAATGGGCCTAATATTGAGGACCCCCACCTCCCAAAAAAAAAAGTGGCCTTTTCTCTAACTTGCCCCCTTTTTACATGGAGGATTAGTTACTTTGCCCCGCATTTTATATCGAGAATTAGACTTGCCCCCTGCATGTGAGGGAATGTCAAAGAATTGGATAGAAAGGGGGGGTTATGGCAAAGTATTACGTTAATAAAATAGACATCACCCCCCCCCCCTCTCTCCCCCCCCCCCCAAAAAAAAAAACCAACCAAAATCAAAAACAAAAAAAAAATTATGTAATTATTTGAGAACCCCTCACATGCAGGGGGCAAAGTTCAATTATTGTGAAAATTGGGGGTAAGTCTAATTTCACGTCAAGAACAGAGGGCAAAAAAAATTCCCCCCCAAAAAAAGAGTCAACACAACTAACCTGCATTATGAGAACACCTGGGTCATCACTGCTGTTCTCAATAACCTGACACTCTTCTGAACGTAGTTCTAGACAGGCAGCATAATCCTCAATCAAAAAGCTTGCTGAGTTAGATTTTAACAGCAATTGTACAATCCCAACCATACGAGAACTGTTAAATTCACAAAAGGGACAAAATTGTTGTGGTCAACAAATCAATTTCATAAATAAATGCCAGAGCGACACCTCACATTAGAAATCAGAAAATGAGTCAACGGATGATACCTTAAAATACTCATAATTTTGATGGAGCATTGCTGAATTTGTGGATGGAAATCGTATCTGACATACTCCAACAAAGCTACAATATGATTATGATCTTGAGATAGTATGATATCCAACGGCTGCAGGGGTATGGAAAACAAATGGAAATTGTCCATGAAGGTGCCTAATCAGGTTTAAAAGTTAAACTGTCAAGGGAAAAAAACAAAGCAAAACAATTTAGGCCATACAATCAACATTTTCGATATGTTCAACATTTCCAAGCACCTCATAGCATTTTCGGGTTGTCCAGCAGGCTAGGTGGCAACTTGGTTTGCTGGGTGGCTAGACGAGATAGGCAGACTTTTTACAATCCCTCCTAAAATAGTTTTGTTGTCACTTTTTTGAAAAGTTTTTTTTGTTTTCACTCTTTGTATACAAGTATTTTGGGTTTAACAATTTTTCAAAAAGTACTTTGGCGTGTTTGAATCATGGGAAATATTTTTTGGGGACATTTTATGCCTTTTCATAAAGTTATTTTTTGTATTAATATATTTATAAAGGTATAAATTCGCAAATTCTTAACAAGGGAATTTTTACATAATAAGTCCAAGTAAGTGCTCCAAGGAGAACATGGTGGCGGCCGCACCGCCGAGGCAATGGAGAAAGAGGAAGAATCCCCTTCCCAGCACCACCAACACCATCGCTTGATGTATCGGTTAACTGTTCTTCATTCTTTTTATATTTAATTTCATTTTTTAAGAATTTTAAATGATTATTCTTACTCTGAAACAAGTTTAATGATTTAGAGATTGACCGATCTTTTATTATTTTTAATTCCCTTTCCTTGGGCTCAGTAAGGAAACTGAACATAACTTTCTAACCTAAATGGTGAGATATTAATCCTTTAGTGGTAGTAGTAAATGGATATAATAAGTATGAATGGAAGTCCCAAAATTATTATGTCTGTCATGTTTCGGATTAAGACAAAGGATGTCTTAAAGCAAACACCATCTTGACAAATATGAACCTTGGGCAATTTATACTTCATAATCATTTGACTACCATTTGCTGAGCTTAGTCTTTCATTTGTTATTGCACAATAGGTAATAGGAACTAGGCCTTCTTGAATACAATTCAAGTCTGCCCCTGCTCATTAATCATATCTTCTAGACTATTGACTTCTTCATTATCCAAATCATTTACTTCAGATGTTTCACATTCTTCCTCATCAAAAGAAACATTTAGTTTTAATTGAAATGTTCGTTTGTTTTTTAACTTAGCTAGTTTACTTAGTACTTCATGTCTTAAATCTGGAATTTCATCTTTAAATTCTTTAGTTTCCCTTTTTAGTTTACTAACTTCTTGGTTTAATTCTTGTAAAGTAATTTATTTAACTGGGTTTTTAAATCTTTCTAAGGTTTTATTCAAACTGAAGATAAGTTTTTCTTTATGTTTGATAACTTTACTTTCTTTTGTTTATTTGGTTAATAAATCTTTTAATTGTTTCATGTATTGAGTTTTCAATTGTGGGTCTGTTATTTTACTAATTGAATCGATTAACTAGGTTTTCTCCTCATCATTTTTGTATACGTTTAATATTTTATTGCAATGTGTATTTGTGCAATTATCTACACACCTTAAAGTGACTTTTAGGGCTTGACTATCTTCAATATCAAATTGGTTACTAGAATTATCAGAAGATTGAGAAGGAATATCAGTTCCTGGATATTCATCATTGCTAGAATTATCTCAATTCTCATTATATATATTTAAAACAAAAAAAAAACCTACACCGTAGGCTCGACAAACAGATTAATTCATACATCTCCAGTATTGGTATTGGTATTCTAAGCATCTTTATGGGTGTTCACAGAGGGACGGAGAATAAAATGTTGAGACCAAGTCCCAATTATAATTGTGCTAAAATTTACATGACGCATAGGTATTAAAACTAGAAATATCCAACAAAAATTTGAAGTTATTTTTTTCAAAAAGAATTAATTAAAGTTCATAGAAGCAAAAGATAGGCTAAAGGGATCTCCTCAAAAACAATCAGACAAGATAATGAAATGATACATCAGATTAAACCAACTTCATAAGCAGCACGCTTGAGTGAACTTCACTTGAAAATTTTATGGCAACCACATTATACAGCTAAATTATATGATGAAAACCACAATTAGATTATTATTAGTAGTCGAGATAGAACACAATGTTCATTCTCTTAGTACTGCAAGTCTGGAAGAGTTAATTTGTTCATGACTTCATGCCAATAACCCCTAGGGTAGTATACCGACTACATATATAATGGGCAGTAACCAAGTTCAAGAAATAATGCAAGGAGTTAAAATTCCTCAATATTCCACAAATGATATCATAGAATCCAATTAGGGCTTATCCCAGTGCAACATTAGGCTGTAACTCAAAGGATGACATACAAAACCTCAACCATGGATACAATATTAGCCTTTAATGACGCTTTCATATAAGATACCAAAAGGAACACCATGGATCAAAGAACATCACTGTAAGAAAAAGGTCACCAAAACCTATACCTGATATAGAGGGCGCCAGAAATCAGAAACAATTAAGTCCTTCTCCAGAACCAGGATTATAATTTCCAAGGATAGGAGCACAGCCTTTTCTAGAAGTTGTCCATAAATTTGATTCGTGCGTTGAGTAATGATGGAATTAACTCCTGGCAAAAGAATTTCCATGATATTCCGGAACACAGTTTTCCCACTCATAAAATCCTGCCAAAACATCAGAAATTGCCACCTTCATAAACCCCAAAAACCTTTTCAAAAATAAAAACATCATAAATAAAACAACGCAGACCAACTAGATATAATTTTGAATGTCCTCAAAATGTTTTTGAAGGAGAAAATGTGAAGTCATTTTCCCTCTAAGGCAATGAAGCATAACCCAAGCACAAGGATTAAGGAAGACAACATATTCACTTCATGTAAGAAAGAACGAAGCAAAACCAAACAACCAACATGCTTGTCAAGTTGTCATTGTTTAATGTTTATACTTGCACATTTGAGTCAAACACCATTGCAGGAAAAGGGTTCAATGTTCACAAACGTCCCATCATAACAGGATAAAAAAAGAATAATTAAATGGTCCCACTTGACAATAGTAATTTTCAAAAAAATAAAATAAAAATAAATTATACAAAACAGAGTAATGGCAATTTTATCCGTTAACCTCATCCTACAAATACATATATATACATATATGTTAAACTGACCCTTAAGGGTCGGCTGAATGCAAGAAGAGAGAAAGCAAGGGCAAGGAAAGTTAGCTTCCTGCACATTTTGTAACTTTGGTTTGTAAGATAGTGTTTCCATTACTTTTCCTACAACTTTCTAACAGGAACACTTTTTCTACATAATACAGCCTACAAAAACCACAAGACAGTGTGAGAAAGTTACAAGAAACTTGTCCAATTACTTATGGAAAAAAAAATTCATTATTCATAAAAGAAGAAAATGGTATGTTTATAAATATGCTTTTTTTATACACGGCGAAGTGCCTACACCTAGGGGTAGATTTCGGGGAGTGGGGATAGAACCAGAGACTGGAGAGTGTTTGAGCCACTTGATCTACAACCCAGAATGTTATCTATCATGACAAACCCACATAGATCAACATTTCAAATCGGTAATGAACTACAGGATGTAAAATATATTGAAAAAGATTGACAGAGAGGAACCAAGCAATGTTCTAATTTGTAAAACCATTAGCCACCAAAGACTCTTGGACTAGTTTTACTTTAGGAATTAAGAAAATTAATAGAGTAAATAACCAGTCGCTAATTAAGTGACACAAAAAAGGGGACGAAATGCACAAAAAATGCTTGAAACCATATGATCATACAGAATTAACAAAAGCTGATAAGCCACAAATCAATAGCATCAACATGCTAATGCTTGATTTGAAAACAATTAAAATCAGAGAAAGAACCAACAAAATGTGCAAGGAAACTACAGCAACATTAATAAGAAGAAAAAGAAGAACTAAATACTTTCAGCAACTCGATGACAGGGAGCTGCATTTGAAAGTGGAGCTGATTGCTGAGATCGATCGACAACACTGTCAATATCTTCATCTTTTATGTCATACATACTCAGTATCCTGCACATTATGTTGTATATAATATTTAGAAAAGGGAAAAGCCAGCTTTGTTACAACACCACATTGGGACTCTACTACTTTAAACAAAAAAAGAGTAACTCCAATAAAAGTACTTGTTAAAACAAAAAATAAACGAATATAATTAAGACATGTAGCAGGGAAAAGTCAGGGAGAGCCCAAATAAGAAACTGTTGAACTCACGTCCGAAAATGCTGAAGACAAGCAACAACCAGCTGCCACTTCTCGCAAGGGTCTGCATAGGCTCTTTGCGGGAACGGCCCAAACACATGATCGTATATGAACCTAAAGATGCCAATAAATCTGCAAAATTGATCACTCAATGTCAGGGTTAAATGTATGTGTAAGACGAATGAGAATGTCAAGAAAACATAAAAAGGTTCAAAACCCAGTACCTACGCCCTCTATCACTTGCATCCCTTTCCTCAGCAATAAGGGCATTTAACAGGTTGAGGAACGAAATTGTCGAAGGATATTGTTCTCTTCTTGCTTCGATTTCGTTTAACTCATATCGCATATCATAGATCTGCCAAAGACAAAGGAGGCATAACCCATATAACCAGAAAAGATTTTGAAACAAACAGTATATAAACATAAAGTGAACTTCGTGTCTCCACGATACTAAGATGAGATGTCCTTTTTTTTTTGAGAGATAGAAGGGGGGGGTAGAGTGTCTGTACTACAGGAGTAGAGTGCTTGTAGATCATTTGAGAAGGATGATATGTTAGATATCGTTCAGTTTCTCATTCTTTTGAGAATGTGGAGGATGGTTTTCCCTAAAAATTTGATGGAATATTTGATGCTAATATATCAGAATCTCCGATCCCGCTAAAAGTCTGATTAAAAAAAAAAAAGACCTCTTCTAAAAGCACCAATTGCATGGGCTGAGAAAGGAGGAAGAAAAATCATTATAGTGAAATTTCTGCATGATTACTAGAAATTTTTTTTTTCCTCATTTCAGGAAGGTAGCAAGTTCCTTCTTCCTTAGAACCATTTGACACATGTTCTCAGTAGTGACACAAACACCATACATAATAATTTGTAATGGATGTAAACCAATCAAATTCAAACTCCACTATAAGGAAATCAATATGCGAAGAAGAAAACATTGATTATATTCGGAATAGTGAAACCCAAAGCTTCTAAGTAATTTCATAAACAAATAACGTAACACGCAGAACCAACCTGAGTAGAAATTGGTTGCGCGTTATTCCCAACTTGATGCCCAACAACCACCGGTAGATCATATTGCTCAAGATACCTCCAAATGGTATCTTTTAAGTTTGGAGAAACTTGAATGAAACTTGATATAGTATTGCGTAAAGCACCCTACAATTGAAAAGAAAATACATGAGAACATAATTAACAGAAACTTGGACGAAGCACCTATCTTTAAAAAGACTGGGGTGGCCAAATGGAGGAGAACAAAAAGAGCCAACAACCTTCAGATAAGGAGGCACGTTTTCATAACTAAGGAGCTTAAATAATGGTTCAATATCTGGAAACCATTTCTTCCTTTCGATGGGGTTCCCATTTTCCACTACCTACACATAATGGGAAAAAATGCAGACAAGTTATTTCCAAATGGATAACAGGTATATCAAATACCACAACTATGTTATTAAAGA
This sequence comes from Lonicera japonica, assembly GCA_021464415.1. Lineage (NCBI taxonomy): Eukaryota > Viridiplantae > Streptophyta > Magnoliopsida > Dipsacales > Caprifoliaceae > Lonicera > Lonicera japonica. The sequence goes on from CM038469.1 coordinate 63,768,862, forward strand.
ACAGAATAAAAAAATATAATATCTTCCACAGAAGGAACTTCAGATTATATGCTTTCTTAAGCAAGAAAATTTACGTTTCAATTGGGGAGCATCAACCACAATTTAAACAATGAAAACAGCAAGGTGTTCCATAATGCCTTCCAACACAAATAATGCACACAAACATGCCATACAATAGGTGGCCTCATCAAAGACATAGACAACAAGCCGCAGAGGCTAGATAATACTTGGCTGAAATTGCGGGTTTACCAGATATTGTGGTTTAAACAACCCCCGCCCCCCCCCCCAATAAAAAATAAAAAAAAAAGAAGCCCTAGCAGCCTAGTACCTGCTACTGCCTAGCACTTTTCAGATCATGGAAGAGATATTCATTACAAATTTACAACCAAATTTTTGCAACTTAACACAGATTATGATATACCAAAAAGGGTTTAATAAAATAGATGATAATTTAAATATAAAAACAAAACAGATTATGAGTGAAAAGGGGAACTTTTTTTCTTCAACAGAAAACTCCTGTACTTCGCTAAGGTAGGCTATACACACATACATTTGTATGCACAAACAACAAACATATTTACATACATACATATAGAATTTATAGATAGATAGAGAGAGACGCAACAAGAACAACAGCAACACACATCAACTTTTTAATATGTACCTCACCACACAATTTTAATTATTTTATTATGCCACCACAACATAAAGACTAGAGGAAACATATAATGTTCCCACAGCAGAGTAACATTACGTGAGACCATAAATCGACGGATAAAGGTCAACAAAATATAAAAAGGGACAACTTAACACCTTCTGAAGAACATTTAAATATGCAACAAGTGCTTTTGCATCTCCCTCCTGAAACTCTGGTAACACTGCCCCAGCATTTTGAAGAGACTCTTTGAACTTTTCTTCATAAATTGATAAACAATCAAATAATGTGCTCCATCCAATAGAGCGAAATGATTTTCCTTGAAGCAATTCAAAAACTTTTGAAGCACCCTCTTCACTAGAAGCCTGAAAGCAATGACATGCCACAGCAATTAGTGAGTAATCATAAATTTCAAAGGAGTTATATAAACAGAAACTTCACATACCAAGGTACCCAGCATTTTCAAGAATGCCACAAGTGTTTGAAAATTAGTATGATCTTCTCCGGCAAAGTTTATAAATGTCCACAGAACATCATTGCCAGACAACAGCTCAGGTTCCTTCTGAAGTAAGCAAGAAAGGTAATATTTATGAGCCATGTCATGAATATACCAAACAATAAGATTCCGTATCAAAACAAAAAAAAAAAAAAATAGACAGTAGGAGAAACGAGATAATAAACTTCCCATTTAGTGATATGGAGCCATGGTACCTATAACACAGATTGTTTTGGTACACAGAGAGGAACAGCAGTGCGGTACATCATGTATGTAAAATGCAGTATGTCATGGGTAGCTTTTTTTGGGAAAGGAAACAAAGCTTATATTGATTGGCAAAATCAGATACAAGCAAAGGGGCTGGAAGTGGATGAGGAATCCACCACCAAGCACACCAGAAAACAAAAACAAAAAAGAAACAGCCCCATCATCAAAAGCACAAAACAGACAGAAAGCCCTACTACAAATCAAAATTGCCCCCATGCCCATAAAACAAGCACTAGCCCCTAACAACAACAATCATACTCCTAGGCACTAGGCAAACCTCTAAAGCCTGAATAAGGCTACTGCATAGCCAAACCCCAATCCCTAGCAATCTCTGATATAGTCAAGATTCCAAAATTCTTAGAAGAAAATGCCCAAAGTGAAGCCAGATTCTTGATTCTATCCCAAGTCTTTTCTAATTCTTCTTCAGTTTCTTCAAAAATTCTCTTATTTCTCTCTCCAAATACACCACATCACAACCATGCAACTACACCTCCATAATGTTTTGCATTTCTTTTTGTCGCCTATGAAGAACCACTTGATAGTAAGTAATTCATACCAAGAACCCAGAAATACTGCAATCAAGTCAAATTCCTTTCGGACCTTGTTCCAGATTCCTTGAGCAAAAGAACAGTGTAATAACAAATTATCAATGTTCTCTCTGTCCCGCTTGCACAATGCACACCATGAAGGAGATAGATGCATAAAAAGCCTTCTGAATTGAATTAAATCCACAGTGTTGACTTTCCTTAATGAAGCTAACTAGGCCAAAACACGAACTTTAGGAGGAATGCCTGATTTCCAAATCATATCCGCTGGAACAAAAAGATAACCTACATCAAATTTAGTAAGAATTTAAAAAAAAAAGACTTCACCGAGAACATTCCATTTCTATCTCCTCCCCAAACTCTACTATCCTCCTCATCACGAGACACTTCAACACCATGTAACCTTCCCAACAAAGCCCTATACTACTCCTCCGTTTCAGTAACATTCCTTCACAACATCACATTCCATGAATGACATTGGGTAGAATTCCAAGAGAGATTATCAGCAACCATAGCCCTCGGATTCTGCACTACTCCGAACAGTCCCAGGAAATGATCCCCTAAAACCATATCACCAACCCATCTATCCAACCAGAACTTTTTACAAGTTAAGATGTGTTAAAGGTGTTGCTGAATGTAAGAACATTTGAAAATAGGATAATAGAAAGTTGTCTTTACACTTCTATATGTTTGGTATTTTTGAAACTAATAATGTAAAACATTGGCTAATTAGATCATATTTATGTCAAGTTATGCTACTCTTCACCCTTTTTTTATAAGAAATGAAATTTTATAACAAACTCAAAGGAAGTCATAATCGAAAGAAGGGATAAAGCCAAGTGAATGAGAGATCCACTGAAGCTATACCCAAAGCTAACAGCAATACACCAAAATCAGCAGACCCACTACAAAATAACAGCAATCAGGACATAAAGCTGTGACAATTCAATATAAACATGAAACGATCAACAGAATTAAAAAAATTCACGGCTTTAGCCCATAACCCGACTAAAAATATGCTATGATTCCTCACTTCATCCACTGAACTGCAACTATTATTAAACACTCTTTTATTTCTCTCCAACCAAACTGACCAAGCTACTGCCAAAGCCAGAAGCCTGCATATGCACTTAGACATGATACCGGATTGCTTAAAAGACCACTTGATTGCAATAACCTCAGCCCACCTCCGAGGAAGAGCACCCACTAACCCAAAAAGGTTAAACAATCTAATCCACAAATCTTGAGCAAATTGGCAGTGGAGCAAAATATGATCAATGTCCTCTACATTTTCCTTGAATAGCACACACCATGAGGGAGACAAGCACATATAAGGCCTCCATCTTTGGAGTAAGTCGCACGTATTCACTCTACCCAACAAGGCTAGCCAAGCAAACACTTTAATATTTGAAGGGACACACACTTCCATATGAAATTGAATTGCAGGAATGGGACTAATGGTTGCAGACATAACAAGGAAAACTAGAAAATTAAAGAACTTGCAGAAGCTCACTTGGGATCTCATATAGTCATGGTTAAAATGCTAAAACTTTAGGCTAATAGAGTTCAGGTATGTCCAATTTATGGTTTCTTGACCTCCATGTGTCAAGCAAATTTTCTTAGTTTGTTTTGGCTAGAGCAATGGATGCCACGACTATAGGCTTAATTCCGTAATTATGTAAGTTTTGATTAAGTAAATTAGTATATCAAAAGCATGAATTTCCAAGTCTTAGCATTTGCTTTCAAGAATCACATAGTTACCAGTTCACTTGGTATCCTAGGTTTGGTGTCAGATATATGTTGTGCTGAATTAGATAATAATAATTGAATAGAGGGCGAAATTATATTTTGTACCAATATGCAATGTCTCGCGGTTAGGTGTAAGTGCCTAATATGTGACACAACTCCCCAAATGCCATAAACGCAATCTACTAATCGCTACCTTATTAGGAGTTCCTTAATTGAACAGTTTTCATAATTCAAACATGAAAATAATAAATTCCAAAACATACGAGTGAAAAACTCCACCAATCCTGTTGAATCACCAACTCACCTGCCTAGGCGGCCGCCTAGCAAGGTGAAGAGGTAGCAGCCACCTAGCGCCAAGGATGGGTTTGTAGAACACTGCTATATAGCAAGCTATTACAGGTTTTTTTAGAACAACGTGCTATTTGATGACTAGAACACAATTAATACTATTTGAGCTTCTTTTTTTGGCAATAAATATGCAGTGGTCACACTATTTGTCATATTGTAAAAAGAAGTTTGGTTTCGTTTATGCAGCAATTGTATTTGACAAAAAAGGACACATTTTTCAGAGGGGTAATAAACAATTTCTGGAAGTTTCTGAGGTTTATAATTGTTTTCTTTCTTTTCATTAGACTCTTATTCTTTTTGTTCTTAATACTCGGGTCTTGTATTTATTGTGAATTGGATATTTTGGATGATTGTATGGTTGTTATGTCATAGTGTATGGTTGTTGATAAATGTGAGTTGTATTGATTAATTACTTGGCTTAATTACAATTTCTCTATATTGAAGTATTATTTATGTTTTAAAGACACCAATTGGGATTGGAAGGCCGCTCTCCACTAAGTTTCCTTTCAAGTACTTGAACTTTCAAAGGACCGCTTGTATTCTCAAGTCTTTATTATGTCCTCTACTAATAATGTTTCTTTCATCGTCCAAAAAACAAGGATGAGAAGAATGAAAAAAAAATACTTAATTTAACTGGCAGAAAGCAAATAAGCACAATGGTGAAGTCTCTCTCTGCCAACTGCAACCTCAGGGTCTCCAAAGTACCAAATCAGAGGACGGGAAAGGCCTAACACAAGATGGTTTCTTAAACCTTCAGGGAAGGAATTTGCTCCCACGTAGCAGTACCTGTATAAGGAGGAAAAAGAATAGAAGAATAGTGCCACAAGAAGAATCAATGTCCTAAAAATCCCCACCCACAGACCTCGGCACTGCACCTACCCTATGCAATAGGCAGCAGCCCACTGCCATGCCTAGTTTAAAATTCCCTTGAAAGTGGCTTCGGATTTTAATGTACTAAAATTGAAACTGCTTTAAAATGGAGATATTTACAATTCTTCCTGAAAACGCTGCCAAAAAAATGAATTTTGTATTTCCCGCTGATACAAGCTTGCAAAGAACAATTCAACAACAGGAAGTCGTGAACATTTGACCGCTCGTGAAGATCGACTGAACTCTGAAATTTCACGTCATATTAGAAATGAAATCAGAGACCTCATTTGGTGTTTTCACAATTTAATTTATTACCAGAACCGTACTTGCATATTGGCGGATATATCAATAAGAAATTATACTTCAAGCATGTGGGAGTGAATCATATTTCACATTCAATTCCCAGGCATCTAATGCCTTTAACATGATATTTTCATCAACTAAAAGGATCCAATGTATTCTTTTAGAAAGCCGGTGAAATGAAACTTTTGACCTCCTTGTATTAATAAACTCACCCCCTTACTGCTCATGATTGCTGCAACCTCCCCAATTACACGTTCACCTAATCTTGGTGTTTTTTCCATTAGGCTTCCTGGTTTTACTGGATCTATCCAGCTTGTGCATATTATGTTCAAATAAATGTTTTGATATTCAAATTCCTCCTATACAAAGGCAAGTGCTCATTACAAAGTACCTTCTGTAATTTTTGGTCTGGAATTTGTTTGATGGACTATCTCTTTTTTACTTATCCATCACATAATTTCTGTACACGGGACTTTTAAGCCTTGAACGGCTATGCTTTTCATCTATATTTTCTATACTCACTTAGGCTTAGGAGGTGGGCTCTCATAATTTCGATCTACTTTTCCACTTGTGTTTGCTATAACAATCAAGTGCTCCTAGCCTAGTTTGGTAAAAAAAAAAAGAAAAAACACTATATATCAAACAAGAAACACAACCACCCAAGAAGCTTAAATCATAAACCTCCCAATGACAAGTTAACATATAGTGTAGAACAAAGAGGATTCGGACCTGATAAATTTCACTCACGAACTCCAAGAGAGAGATAAAAGTTTGAGGGGCCATTTCAGCAGCTTGTTGAGAATGCACACTACCATCCAGCACATAATCATGTGATCCAGCAAATCGATATGGACTGAGCACAGTCATAGCCTTATCCTTTGTTTCTTTGACCTGTCAGATCTTGTTATAAAAACCAGAGTGAAATTGAAGAGATACATTCACAATGAAGAATACGGTGAGGTTCTCATTATTTTTTTAATTTTTTTTTTTATAAGAAACGAAGCTTATATTAATAAGAAATCAAGTAAAAGCAAAGGAGTTGGAAGTGGACGAGAAATCCACAAACCAACCAATAAAAAAAGTACAAATTATAAAATTAGCAAGCAAACAAAAAAGGGGGCGCTAACGGGAGCTGCCCGAATCCTACATCATCAACAAACAGAACTACCACTACAAACAGCCCCGATCCAGAAACATAGAAAACCCACTAAATGGTCTTTAGCTAACATCCACTAATAGTTTGTTCCTAATCCATAGTGGCTGCCCAGTCTCTCTGAATGTCTGAATCTCAGAGTTTTTTTTTTTGGATTGGAGGGAATTGGATTCTGTTGGCTTCACTTATGGAAGCTTTTCAGGAAGTGTCTATTGCTGTTTTGCAAATATACTGGCGGGTTGTGCTTCATTGAGATATTGCTTTGTTTTATGCCACTACTTTGATCTATTCTGGCTTTGAGAGGGACCTTGCTCTCTTAAGTCCTGCTTTTTTGCTTCGGAAAAACAGAATGGAGGGAATTGTGTGGATCACGGATATGGGAAAATTTGGCTCTATAAGGCAGTTTGGATTCTTTTCTTTAGCTCTTTTTCATATGCTTTTTTATGTATATCGAACGTTTGAATGGCTCTTTGAAAACCCTTCGGCCATTTTTAGCCTAAAAAAAATGAAAGTCATAGCCTAATGCATTACAAGCTAATGATCATTTTGAAGCTAGTAGAGAGGCTTCAACGTCATTTCGAATACTTTCAGGGAAAATAACGGTGCTGCGGAATTTTTAGTTAACCATGGGAGTGCTATCAAACTCAAAGGTGAGATATTTATGACTCTTACGCTCAATTTCTGTCCAAGTTAAAAGGGGTTCTCAGAATGCCTAGATGTGGTGTGCCTAATACTAGAGTTAGAGGAAAGTGGTCTTGTAGCTTTTGTACATTGATCATGTCCCAAAAAGGAAATGGAAATATCAATTTGAGACGCACCAAAAAGGAAAGTGGGACTATCAATTTGAAATGGGAGAGTATATAGTTTCATGATTAATAAAATCAATGGAATCAAGCACATGAAATTAAAGAATATTTACCAACCTTGTCTCTAGCAAGTGGATGAGATAGAAAGCAAGTTACTAGCTTGTGCAGATACGCATTGTACATGTAGCTCATATCCTCGTCATCATTCTGTACAAAAAACAAAAGAACTAAATTTGAAATCTTAATCAAAACCTAAAAAAAAAACAATAATAACTTAAAGTAAACACAATCATAATGCTTCCCCAAAAAAATGACATTGCCAGCCCTAGTAAATGCAAAAAGAATATATGAGGAAAAATATGCAAGTGCATATCAACCAACAGATTCAGAGAGAGAGATGAGGAAAAGAGGGGAAAAAACATCAGAGAGCCAGAGGAAATATTTACTAATTTGATCCTACTTTTGTAACCTTTAAATTTATTTTTTGATAAGAAAAATCAAGTCGAGGAGACCACTAAATATGGCAAGATAAAAACACAAAAAAACATCAAAATATCAATCCGCACGACACACTACTAAACCTAAGCTCCCTATATCAATAGGACCTATCCCGCAACAAAAAATATCCCAAAACCGCCGGCCAGTCCCGTGAAATATCTGTAATTGTAACCTTTAAATTTATTTGAACAGATGTATTCCTTCTCAATTGCAGATGGTTTCAAGGCTTATAATGTTGGGCAAATTTATTTGGCTATTTATAAAATTTCGTTCTTATCAAAAAAAAAAATCGCGGATTAATCGACACCTAGGCGCTAGTCGGCATTTAAACACCACGATTATGCACTAGTCTTTTCATAAAATTGGCGGGCTAAAAAAGCAGGAATTAATCAGGCAATGCAGGGATCATCAGGATTAATTTGCCAAATTAATTACTTGTTCTTTTTTTCAAACAAAAAAAATGAATATTCTAGTAGCAAAAACCTCCCCCCAATACGTTCTTTCCTCTCTCAGATTCAAAGAATCACAGACGACTGAAGTACAGAGAGAGTCTCTCTACAACTCCTCTCTCTCTCTTCTCATTCCAATCTCTCTTGAACGACTCAATCGAGCACACACACACTATAATTCAACTCCATCATCAAGTATTGTGTTACTAGCATTTTATTAGTGTTATGATATTCAGAATAATATTTATAATGGAAAATCGTTTGTCGGATTAATGCTAGTCCCCCCCCCCACGGAGACCTTGGAGCGCCCAGTGATTTTTAGAACATAGGGCAAAAATAATAGTGACGCAAAAAGGGGGAGACCTGCGGCATGGACCTCCCCTCAAAATATTTCAACTGTCTAAAGAGCAAAAGAGAACACGGTCACATTTTGCAGAATTGCTCCTTTAGTCACTTATTTTCTTTTGCAGTAAAGTTTTTTAGTGAATTTGTAGAAGAGGGTGTCACAGAAGAATTGTCAAATCGTATTGTCTTGGCTCTATTTGAATGGCTTAGTTAGAGAGAAATAAAGGCAATATTGATGATAGAATGGAGGAAAAGAAGAGCTTTGGAAAAAATGAAAAATTAAATTTGCAACTTCTCTATGGGCTTCAACATCTAAGGACTTTCAGGATTCTTCACTCTCATGTGTTACCTAAGTTGGATGGATCAGATGAGTAACTTGAAGTTTAAGAAAGCTAGGTCTATTTTGTTCCTTGCCCAGTCCTCTGTTTCAGCAAGATCTTTATTATTTCTTCTTTCTATTATCTTCTTATTGTAACGGTAAAGGACTCCTTGTTTAATATGATTTTTAATCCATTACTTAATCAGTATATTAGATTATGTTTCTCATCAACAAAGGTAAACTAGAAACGAATCTGATCACTTCCTGCAAACAAATAGTTCTACTGGCCAGAATCCAAATATTATAAACTCAGGAATATACCAAGAAAAAAAAATTATAGAGAGAGAATATTATACAGCTCCATATGCATTACATGCTCTCAGAAGCTAACTACAAAGATATCCATGAATTTTGTTCACCTCCAAATGCATTGCATTCTTTCACTACAAAAAATAACCTAAAACCGCACCCTTTACCTACCACCACAGGAGAGTTAGTTGGAGCACACATCTAATCTATTTAAAAGCGGAAGGAAAGGGCAAAGAAACAGAGAGTAAAGCCACCCTATTTTATTTAATTTTTTATAGGAAACAAGGCACTTTCATTAAAAAACGAAAAAGTGCAAATCAGTCAAAACAAAGAGAGAGTCCTATGGAGATGCGGTGCTAGCTACAGCTTGGGGTGTTTGGATGGAGAGAAATAAACGCATTTTTGAAGGGAAAAGCAGCTCAGTTGAGGATTTGCGGGATTATATTATATTTATTATAAGATTGTCGTCAAGGGCGTCTAGAGTTCTAGATGGTCCAGAATGTTTTCTGTTTGGTATTGATCCAGCTAGTTTTTTAGCTTAGTGAGGCCTAAGTGTAGTGTAGTCTTGTTTTGTTGGCTGGGTTGTAGTCAGTCTGGTGGAATTCTCTTTCACTAGTCTGTTTATTTTTTGTTCATGCTTTGTTGTATGCTTTTTCAAGTGGCAATAAAATTTTCTGTTTCTTATCAAAAAAAAAAAATTATGCTGCAGAAAAGCGGATGAGGCATCCACTGACTCAGCTATCAACAACATAGTAAATTGAGAAAAACATCAAACAACAAAGCCCAGCTATTAATCTAAAAAGCCATCACAATCCAAAAGCTATGACATTTAAATAGAATAAAGCTACTCTATTTAAATGTCAAAAAACAAGAACAACAACAACAACAACAACAACAAGCCTTTATCCCACTAGGTGGGGTCGGCTACATGGATCAAACGACGCCATGATATAAAATGGGAAATTCTACTTAAAACTACCACATGCTTAAAACCACCACAAAAGTACAATAAAATTCTTGAAACATGACTAGATATACCACAATTTTTTTAACTAAACAAAATTCAACTTTCCGATTTCCCTCACTCTTCTCTCTCTCCTCGCACAAACCCATACACAAATTAAAAAGTAAAGCCCCAACCAAACCTTTACATGGATTAATGTTTTAAGGTTGTTTATGAGCAAAATATTGACGTATTTTTGGTTATTTCGTTGTAAATTGTAAATTGTTCAAAGAATGAAGTTGTAGTCACTTTTCTTCACTCAGCCACACAATGCCGAATTTGGTACAATAAATCATTGACGAGTTGCCAAATCTAGTATGATATTCCGGCAACCATGAGATACATAATTCAGTGGAGATTAGTCGTTGCCGAAATACCATAGTAAATTCGGCAACGCTTCACTGAGTTATTGTACCAAATTCGGCAATGTGTATCCAAGTGAAAAAGAAAAAAAAAAGACTAGCACCTTCAATCTTTGAACAAATTACATCAAAATAACCAAACAAGACGTACAAATACTTCAATAGTTTGCTCATAAACGACCTTAAAACATTATATAATTACATGTGCTTATAGTACCACAAACATCTTCTTAATTCAAACAAAATTAGTAACTATATTTTTTGCTTGAAACACTACACTTTCTCAATTTTACCACAAAGAAAAGTGTGGTGTGAGTAGTTCTCATTTTTGTACTTTTTTTGTTTGGAGTGGTTTTAAGTACTTTTAGTGGCGTAAATAGAATGTCCCATATAACATACAAGTAGTCCTTTAAACAATGCCACAAGGAGTTATATTACAAACAAACCTGATAGGCTGCAGTCCGAAGAATCTTATCAAGCAAAAACTGGAAGACATTGTTTGAGAAAATGATTTCCAAGCACGCAAAAATATTCCGCAATTCACTAGATGAGGCACTTGATGCAGTCTCCCTTGCGTCTATTCCATCTTGAACAATCATTAAATGTACAGCCCATGCCAGCCTTACACAATCAACCAAACCCTCAACAATAGGATCATTTCCCACAGCCATTACCTAAACGCAAGATGATGAGTAATAAAATCTGAAAAGTCCAATGTTCTGAAAAGCATTAGGTTTTAGTCGGGCGGTAGGGGGGCCTAGTGCCTAGGCAGGGACTCGGTGAATAGGCTTGGCCAGAGATTTTTGGTTTATTTATATTTTAAAAATATAATATTAAAAAAAATCTATTTTACATCTAAAAAGGTATTTTAAGAGTTTGATGAATGAATATTTCTCATAATTGTAACATGGACCAAAAAAAATTAAAACAAAAAGGAGTGAAAAACTCCATTAGTCCTGCCAAAGCTCCATCCCGCCTAACAAGGCTAAGCAGCAGACTAGCACGACGGTGGCGCCCCTGGGCAGGAATTTTTACAACAACAGAAAAATCGATGACGAAATGAGCATATCAGAAATACAAAGCATCCTATTCAGCTTACAGTTTCGTGAAATTCGCGCCTAAAAGAAGCATCGCGAGAAAGGATGGATGCTTTATCTGACACTGTGCTCAAAGCATCTGACATGAAAGCAATTATGATGGAGAATAGGAGACTGTATGTGATCTGCACAGAAATAGAAAAATACACTTCGATAAAACAGTACAACTGAAAACATCCCATGCATTTGACATTCTAGCCCTCTATTTCTTCTATAACAATATAGGTTTCACAAACCAATTTATGTATTTCCTGTGGGAAAAATTCCAGCAGAATCAGTTTTGGTCAAAAACAAGTATTAACATCCAGCTCCCTTCTCTTGGTCCAGATAGGATTTTATCAAGTCTATAACACTCTACTAAACACTTTCTTCTGGAAGGTTATAGAAAATCCACAAACTATCATACATATGCAATCATCAAACTTCATATATAATACACTTATACACATTATTCACTCACAAGAAGTCTGGTTGAAGCTAGAAAGACTGGTATAAGTGTTTTTTCCTTTTTAAGCACAGAAGTTATAAAATTGGAGCACTGGGACCCACTGGCTGCAAAAGGTACTATGTTCGTGACATTCAAAGTGTTCTCCACAAAAAGGATAGTACAAAAGGCTTGAGGAGAAGCTGTACTAAACTATACTAGAAATGCTAGACTGACTAAAAAATGTGCACAAAATGAGTTGTCACTTCATGATTGGAGGAAGAGCGTAATTGGACCCAATGACGTACATGTGACCCACTCTCATCCAATCATGAAGTGACACCTCATATTCCGCACATTTTTAGAGAGTGTAGCATTTTTCAAATAATAAATATCAATTGACACGATATCTTGAAATGTACCACCCTAAGTCCAAAAAAAAAAAAAGCATAACAAGATACAGTGAATGGGAATAATGAAGTAAGACCTGATGCTTTAAGATGTCAGATCTACCATTAAGTTCTGTTGCGCTATCTTTTAAGGCAGTAAATATGTCCTTTACATCTTTTGAACCTGCAAATAGCAAAGTGAATAGTGCAGTTACAAAATCTACTTCTTGAAAGGAGATTGGGAAAAAAAAGCTCCTCCATTACTTTCACATGCTTGATCCTAAGGAAACAAATAGGACAAAGATTGCCATTCTCTTTCACGTAGTGAGTACAGTTATGATTTAGAGTGGTTTGGGTTAGGGGTTCTGGAGCTTCTTTTCCCATTAACAATAAGTTGTATTTTGAGAGGAGGGACTGATTGAATGGCCCATGTTCAATGATAAATAACTGAAACCAATATATCACTTCATTCTTAATGGCTATTGGGGAACTTTTTTTTTTTCCCCCATAAAGAATCATTTAGGTTTGCCGAAGCCACTTCTTGAGAATGATGCCTAGGCGAAAAATTCACATCCTACACTAAAGGCGACTCACATTAGCAAAGGCAGGTGCGAACAAGTCACCAAAATCCTCAATTTTGCTAGGTAATCCTAGAACAACTTCTACCCGCTCAGCCACTTCCAATTTAACTATGAAATTTGGACAAGGATATGCAATATGCAACACAGTACGACTCAACAGCTAGCATTTTTGAAAAATTTAGGCAAGGGTGGGCAAGGTGGGGAGACAGCAATTATTAATTTTATATTACAAAGAAAGTTGACATTGTTCCATTTTACAAATGAATCAAAATCATTGGATTGTTTTACTAATTTTATATTTAACCCCAGTTTCATTTCGAAAAGCTTACATACCAGCCCAAAAACATGCTGACGCAAGTCGGCCAACCGCCAATGTACTCAAGGATGTCAGGAAAAAGAAATAACCTTGGAAATTTTTTGTGTGTTCAGCAATTGTCCCAGAGTGTCGAGATAGTGTCAGTACCAAATATCTTTTTGACAGGATAGTTAAGCCACGATGAGTGGCAGTGCTTCACAGCTCTTTAGTAAACCTTAAACCCAACTTATCCTCTTAACTTTTAGCCACAAAACCCATCATCTGCATCAATACATCATGTACAAGTTTTTGAATACTATCTACAGCGTCCTAACTTGTCTAGGTCCACTAAGAGAGTTAGTAGAATAGAGTCCACAACGAGCATTAAAGAAGACGAAAATGCTGAAAATTTTGAGGCAGCATCAATTACACGAGAAAATAAATTCAAGGCACTAATAAACCCACACAGACTATATATATAATTCAAACACAGCACCAAAATATAATGAGTTGCCAAGGATTCAAAAGGAAGGAAAAGCAGGTTGAGTTTGTTGATAATATGCAAAGGGTTGAAAAGGTGGGGAAAAGGTTAGATGGATGGTTTAAGGGTTGCTTATCTAGAGGAGGTAGATTAACGCTGATACAATCGATTCTTGAAAGTATTCCAATATATTATCTTTCCCTTTTCAAGATTCCTGTGGCGGTTGCTAAGGCGCTTGAGAGATTGATGAGAAATTTTCTTTGGGAAGGCTATGAAAAAGGAAGGGGGGACCATTTGGTGAACTGGGAGCAGGTATGCTTGAGCAAAAAACATGGTGGTTTGGGTATTGGTAACATTTTAAAGAGGAATGAAGCTCTTCTTGGCAAATGGATTTGGAGATTCCCTCTAGAACAAGATTCTTTTTGGTGTGCGATTATTAGAAGTAAATACGGGATTCAAGAGAATGGCTGGGATTCTAATGTAGTGGTAAAAAGTTCGCATCGTAACCCTTGGAAAGCTATATCTGAGAATATTGATAACTTTGTTAAACATACTCGCCTCAAGGTGGGAAATGGAGATAGAATTAAGTTCTGGACAGATTTGTGGGTGGGGGAGGCGCCTCTAGCCTCTTTATTTCCACGTCTTTACAGGTTGTCAAACAAGTCTGACGCTACTATTGCTTCATGTTTGTCTAGAGGAGGGGGATCTGCAGCAACTTGGAACATTACCTTTCGTAAAAACTTCGATGATAGGGAGACTAACGATTTTTGTAGACTTTTAAATATGGTGGAGAAAGGGTTATCAGGTAGTTTTGATGTAGATTGCAGAATTTGGGTGGGGGAGAAGTCTGGGTTATTCTCTTCAAAGTCATATTTTGAGATTTTGACTGCTTTTTCTAATGACAATTCCTTTGCTTCTTATAATTCGATTTGGAAGGTGGGTATTCCTCCTAAGGTGAAAGTTCTTGCTTGGTTGACTGCATGGAAGAAGGTCAATACGTAAGATGTACTCCAGATTAAGAGACCCTATAAGGTTTTATCTCTATCATGGTGTGTGATGTGCAAGTGCAATGGCGAATCGATTGATCATTTACTGATTCACTGCCCTTTTGTTCATACTATTTGGAATAATATTCGTAAGGAGTTCGGTCTCATTTCAGTATTTCCCAAGTTGTGGTCTGAGGTCTTAATAATTGGATGGAGTTTTAGAGGTAATAAGAAGAAGTCAAAGGCTTTATGGAGATCATGCTGTATGGCTGTCTTATGGTGTGTTTGGGGTGAAAGGAATAGAAGAATTTTTGAAGACAAAGCAGAGCATGTTGATGATATTTGGCAGAGGGTTAAATCGTCTGCTTCTCTATGGGCCTATTCGTCTAGTTTGTTCAGTTCATTATCACTTGATGATCTTAGTCGGGATTGGAGTGCAGCTATGAGTTGAAGGATTTTGGATGAAATTTTAGTCTGGTGGTTTTTGGCAGAGGGTTCTTTTTGTTTGTTTTGAGATCGAGGATGGAGCTGTTCCTTTTTGTTTTTGTTTTATTTTCTAGTGTGCTTGGTAGTGGATTTCTCATCCGCATCCAGCACCTTTGCTTGTATCTGATTTTTCCAATCAATATATAAGCTTTGTTTCTGATAAAAAAAAAAAATTTAGTTGCTCGTCTTTTTTCTGCTTATTTTCCAGCTTGATGTTTATCTAATGCTTGTTTATTGTGTGTTTTCCTTTTCTTTCTCTGGGGCTTTTGGTAGACTACTTGTAAACCATTAGCCCCCTTACTCTTGTATTGATTATTTATTTTCAATATAAGTTTTGTTTCTGATCAAAAAAAAAATATGCAAAGGGCTCAACATCGAGAAACTTCAATCAAGTATTCCTTAGAAGCTTGAAACCAAAAATATTTAATAAATATCCTCAACAAGGAAACAAAGGATTCTTTGTGATGTAAAAGGTACCATAGCTACCCATTCCATTAGACCAACTCAGCCTTCGAATCTCGCTCTAAACTCTAAAGCCAGAAGCTTCTAAGAATATCCATTATTGAAAAGAAAAAGTACAAGTTTTCACATGGTTAGTGGCCCACGGGAGGGTTAATACTTGTGACTTATTGCAAAAGAGAAGACCAAATTATTGTTTATCCCCATCCTGGTGTGTTTTATGTAAGCAAAATGAAGAAACATTAAGTCATATTCTGTTGCATTGTCCTTATTCTTATTTCATATGGGCAAAAGCGTGGGCTGAATTCAGTCTGTGTTGGGTCCTTCCAAAATCTGGGGCGGAGCTTCTTCCTATGGATATTAACATTGATGGAGATATACCAAAAAGCAGGACCTTGTGGAGGTACATCAAAGTGGCAGTTATGTGGATGATTTGGATAGAAAGGAACAATAGGATTTTTGAAGGAAAGGAGGAAGAAAGGGAATGGCTATGGGAAAGAATCAGATTTGTGGCATCGTAAGGGGCTTCAAATTCCAAATCGTTTAAGCATTGTGGGGTGGAATACATTAAACTTAATTGGAAGGCTATAATCCTTTGAGAAAAGTTATATGTGCATCTTATTTATGGAAGCTTTGGCTGTATTTGATTCTCATCATGCTTGTATTTTCGTTTATGTACTGGTGGTGGGACAGCTTGTCCCCCTTCACTTTGTAATTATTTTTTGAGTTTTTAATTAAATCCTGTTTCCTATCACACACAAAAAAAAAAACCCTTCCTCTTCATATAAAAGTTAGCCAAAAGCTTTAGGCATTTGTAACGCAATTGGAGAGAGAAATGATGACTAAGACAGATTGTGCATCAAATAACTATTTGTTTCCTTTCTTTTACTTTTTCAATAAGAGACACGAATTTCATGAAAAGAAACTGAAAGATGTAGAGGAGGGGAGGGGAGGATGTCCGTCAACCTTCACTCATTCCAAAAACCCTAAAACATTTACTCTCTAAAACCAACAACACATCTGCCCACTCTCTCTCAAACCCAAACAATATGTATGATAAGACCTCAAATCTCGTGTCCTGTCACACAGAGGCTCTATGGCTGTGGCATCGCTGAGGTTCTTGACCACAGTCATAACTGCAATAAGTTCTCCACGAGCACCACCTCTGTATATACAATGACCGCAAACATTGCTTTCTCTCATCTAATTATCAGCTAAAACTCCGAAAAGAAAGAATAGGGGGGCAATTATGGATCAACAGTCATGGTGGTTCGCTCCTAGTTTTCAGTGAGGACAAGGAGTATAAAAATCTATCATATAACAAAGATAATCATTCGATAATCATACAATTTGGCCGTTGGACCACTATTGGGATGTTTGCCGGTGGTCGTAATGAGGTTGAGTGGTGGCCACAACTTTAAATGAAGCACCACCATGGTGTTCGCCTTCCCATCCCAACCCCTTACCCAAACCCCCCTATCATCTTGATTCTCTCCGTATTGATATTCGCAAATTATACTCTCCCTAAATTGCTCTCTCTCAGAATAGTGTACATATAAGTACGCTTTTGTTTTGACTTTCTCTCTCCCGCCATACGCAACGAATTTGTTGCTCCTGCAAATTGCAATTATACAATCTATATATACAGCAGTTTCTTCAATAAAATGCTGAGACACAATTGATCTGATTAATTTTCTATTATGTTTAAATTAAAGTCTGTTCTAGATTTACTCTTATTCTAACTAGTTTTACAAAATCCCAAAATTATTAACATAAATCCTAGTGGCGCCATTTGGGCCCATAATGATGTTTGGGAGATTTTTCTCACGTTCTCTGCTTTATTGAAGCAAATCCTTGAGTGGATTCCAATTTTTCTTCTGGGAAGGTAATTGAGGGAGAGAATGGAAGGAGTTCCATGAGACCCGGAGAGATACAGTCAGAAAGAGAGAACGGGATCCATTACAGTCCTTCCAACCCAATTACTGCACCACCCAATACCTCGTGCCCATTATACAAACCATAATGCATTTCAAATTGGCCCATGCCATATCACATATACATGAAAGATATCAGTTTACTTTAATATTTATCTTGTGTTTTCTCAATTGTAAGTAAAAGAAAATTTAATTCTAAAATCCTAATAAATAGAACAGAAATGAATTTCTTCAAAAAAAAAGGGATAAATTTAACTTCAGTACTTTTGGAATAAATAAAACTTCTTCAATTTCAATTTCAATTTCAATTTCAATTTCGATTTCGATTTCGATTTCGATTTCGATTTCAATTTCAATTTCAATTTCAATTTGAATGGTACAAAAATACTACGATAAACCTATCAGATTCACATGAAAATTGCAACAGATCCTTCTATCTTTTATGATTCTTTAAGACCCAAGCAAGTACAACGAATTAACCCCAAAGAAGATTGTTATATGTTAGCTTACTTGTCCTTACAACCAAAACAGATAGCACAAGGCAATGAGCAAGAATGAGTCTTTCCCTACACACAACAGCTCGCCTTTCCACAAGAGCGCCTCTTGAGTCAATAACATAGCGCTCAGAGTTTGGTCCGCCCAAACCAGCTGGTTCTTCACGATTGAGTTCCTAGAATGAAGTAAATAACAATGTTATCCATATTCCATAATACATACATATATATATTAGACTGTGAACTCTGAACAGAGATGCTCCATCTTATGTTACAGCTCATTGATAAGAAGACAAGTTCTAGTCCAATTAAATCATGAATGTAACAAAGAAGAAACAATCTAGTAGGTCAAGAAGTTCTCCGGGATGTGTTTTTTTCTTAATTGGAAAAAGTCCTCCAGAATGTTATACACAAAATAAGAATAAAATAAAATAAAATAAAACAAAAGACAAAAATCAATGATGGGCGGCTCTACAATTTAGCCATTGGTCAGCTCCTGCTAAACCCACCAGAACGAAGCAAAAAATTGCCAAAGTATCTGACCAAAGGCATAATGGGCAGGGTCTCCCTAAAACGTCCTCAAGTTCCTCTCCAATGACCCAAGGAATAGACAATAAAAGTGTCTAAAGATTCTAACTATACTTCATTCGGGGTCTACTTTTTTTTTCGGTGCCCAACTTCCTCTCTTCACTTTGAATCATGGAAAAAGGACACTATTTCTTGTTGTGAAGGCTTATTGCTTTGGTTCACGCTTTCCTTTAAACTACGCAATCATACCCACTTGGATCCCAAAACAACAAATCCCTATGATTAACAGCAGGTTAACAATCAGACACCTCTGGGCAGGACAATTTGAGAAGACGCTAAAATTGGAAGTCCTATGGCGCAAACGTAAACCTGCTTAGACCCCTCTCACCCATATTACCTCATCCTAGAGAGTAGCTGCAAATTTTGCAATATAACCAAAACATTCTTTAATCACTAACATCTGCTGAAATAGAAAATTTGTAATCAGTAAACCATATATAAGAGAACACACAACCACCCGACCAGCCCTCAACCAAAACCCAACTCCTTGGCCTTACCCCAGGTTCCCAATCGCAGAAGGAAGCTTCCTCTCATACAACTCTATTTAAAGAGAAACTCTTCGAGCAATGTGGGGAGTGGGGATTTTTCATTTTATCGGGGATTTATCGGGGATAAATCGGAAAAAATCGGATATGCACTGTTCACCATATAAATAATATTTTAAATAATATATTATATGACAATATGTTAAATAAAACAAAATAATAGCAAAATGTACATTAATAAAGTAAAATGCTAAATAAAATAAAGTTGAAGTGTTTGAGTTTGTCAAATATATAACATATTATAATTAAAAAACATGTTCAAAGTTCAAACCACTAGTATAATACATAAAAAAAACCAACCCAAGAGAAATTTGGGCTTGTCAACTTCTAAGGCCCAGCAACTATTTTCCGATCTTAAAGAGACAAAATCAAATTAGGGCAACTACACAGCCACCTTAGCTCGCACTCTCTTCTTCAAACTCCTCTCTAAACAATTTTTTTTAAGTTCTCTCTCTCTCTCTCTCGTCTTCTCAAACCCATAGTACCTTACTTGTCCTTCACTCGTCCAAACAGAGCAGGCAAGGCAGAGCAGCAAGTGTCGAGTGGGAGAGGGTGCGGCAGTCGACTGAGCAGGTGTCGAGTGGGAGAGGAACGGCGAGTGAGAGATAGAGAGAGGTAAGCGAGGTTGAGGACGAGTGAGAGATAGAAAGAGGAGCTCGACGTCAGGTGTGAGAGAGAGAGGAACGGCGAGAGTGAGAGTGAGAGATAGAGAGAGGAACGGCGATGTGTGGTAGTCGTCGAGTGAGGAGAACGAATAGGGTTTGGGTTTGAAAAACGTTGTCGTTTGATTTGGCAACGTTAAAAAACAAACCATTCAATTTATCGCCGATCCTATTTATCGCGATTTATCGGAGATAAATTGCCGATTTATCCTCGCCCGATAAATTGAACCGATCAAGCCAAATCCGATCGGCACACTGCCGATTCCCGATAAATCCCCGATTTATCGCCGATAAAAACCGATTTTTAGAACACTGGTTCCAATTAGCCATCTTGTCATACACTTTACATATGCAGTCACCAACTAATGATACATGAACAAAACAATGTGTGTAAACTAAGTGTCATGACATTATTGGATAAATAGTGTAGATGTGCCCATTACTTCATTTTTGACCACTTTCTGCCCAATCATGAGGTGACACCTCATTTGGTGCCCAAATATTTGCGCACGCCTTTTCTAATTAGCATTATTCTGTAGTGCACTACTCCCTAATCCATTTAGAATTGACTTTTCGCCTCCAATCCATTGCCATTCACACCATCACTCTAAATAATTTTTTACTTACCTCTCTATTTGCACATGGACTTCTCTCCATGATATCCTAGGCATTGTTTCCTCTGGAAAAGAAAAACGAAAACCTCAACCCCCCCCCCCCCAAAAAAAAATCATTGAAGGAAGACATAGAGTTACCTTTCAAGCTAAATCACAGATCTTAGACATTTTGATAGTTGTTGGACTACAATCGTTACACACAATCCCTTATCTTCCTTTCCTGTCACGAACAGAAGCTACTAGAGTCTCTAACACACAGCCACACTTCAAGTCTTACACCAAGACATGGTGGTCCTAGAGGGATTTTGGACTGAGAGAGGGAGAAAAAATGGCAACAGTAAAGCCATGGCTTTTTATGCATGAGAGGAGTTATATTTGCACAGGGAGTGGGTGGTTTCTAAGAACCGACCTTTAACCACTCTCATTTGAATTAAAATAAACAACTCGTGCGTGCTCCATGCATCGTGGGTCAGTTCAGCCTGACCCGATTTCTAACCATCATTACTCAAACTGATATAACTTTTTCTTCATGAACTTACCTTTGACCATTAATGCAATTGTGCAAACCCTTGCAATCCTAAACATGACAATTCCTCCATAATTCTGCCACATCTCTATCAAGCCATGGTGAGAAAGAATGCATTAATGGGTCAAAAAAGGAGAAAACAAAGAGTGAAGAGGACAAGATGTCCTCAAGAAAATAGGTGTACTAAAAGACAGCCTGGGCTGCTGCCTGGGCAACACCTACGAGCCAGGCGATGCCCAGGCAATGAAATCAGTGCCTAGGCCTTAGATTAATTGCTGGATGAATTAGGCAAATTTTAGGAGGCCACGTATTTGGGCTGGGCGGGGCTAGGCGGGCTGGGTGGGTGGGTGGGTGGACAGAATTTCTTCTTTCCAAACAGTTAGCTGTTAACTATTTTTGAAAGAAAGACAACATTTAAGAAAATGGAAGAAAACCCATCAACAATCGTAAGCAAACCCATCTTCTATTCCTTCCATTCACACCACACCCTATCCCCCTGCCGCGAGGGTGAACTTTCTTTCTGCATTTCTTTTTATTGTTGCTTTTTGTTCAACAGCATTTTCATCATTGCTTGAAATGAGTTGAAAGTTTCATATAGATGTGGACCTTTGCTTCAATTTTGTTGCAGATAGCGGACCTAATGTCTATGCTTCATCTGCTTTTGCTAATACTAGTATAATATTTCTAAATATACATATATATATATATTAAAAGAAAAATTACCGCCTAACGCCCTTTAGAACATTGAAGAAAATTCAAATAAGTAGAAAGACAAACACATAAATTTTCACCCCATCCCCAGACTGCAATGGCATTTGAAAAATCAGATGAAACGATATAAAGACCTTAATAAGAGTAATCAATCTTTGTCGAAGCCCAGAACCCATAAGATCTTCCAAGAACTTTTGAATGTCAACCACAAGATCAGCTTCAAGTCCCTGGTCAAGCACAACTGCCTGCCACAACCACAATAGCAATGCAAACCAAGGATGATGATAACTACTATAAACAGAAGAGAACCAAAGTTCAAGCCAAAACAAATTCAAGTTCAAAATAGGGAAGAAGGAAAAAAATACCCTCAATAGAGTGTAAAGCGCAGTAATTAGATCTCTTCTTCCAGTATACCAAAGTCCTGCTGCAAGGCGAAAATTTTCTAATGGCTCCCGGCCCAATAAGCCCCACTAAGAGGAAAACACAGCAATCATATCAACCAAGAAATCAATATTTCATGATAAGTACTCGCTAAACATTTGACAAAGAGAACAGGAATTACCTCTTGGTTGGCAGAAACAAGCAGTTGGACACAATCTATTTCATTAAGGTGGAGATCATCACTCAGTTTGAGAGCCTATATTCCAAGCAAAGTAGATAACAATAGCATAAGGTAAAAAGATGAGCAATCATGCAAGAAATAACCGGTGATTCTAAGCCCCAGCCGAAAAAAAACCTTTCATTATGAGTTTCAAGTATAAGCCAATCTAGAACTTCTGCAATTTAGGGTCCATTTGATAACAACACAGAAAAGGAAAATAAAAATAATAATAATAATAGTGGTTGATTTTTGTAAGATGTTGGAAAATAAGTTGAGATGTGGTAAGATGTCTTCTTACTTTGTGGCTTTTTCAATGGAAAATTTTTCTTTCGTGGTTGAGGAAGAAAAAATTTCCGCAAAAAATAATGAAGGATGGAGGCTCATAAAAATGAGCAAGAGATGGAGAGGATCTCATCACATGCCTCAACTTATTTTCCAACTCTTACACAAATCAAGTGTTTTTCTTATCACTTTCCATGTTATTATCAAACAGAGCCTTAATATATTTCCCTTTTCCTACACATATTTCGAAACCTAACAAAGGTAAACAGAAATGATCCGGCAAAGATTTTTGAGACTACCGTAAATAATTTTGGTCTCCCAAGTGATCAATAATTTGATGGTTGCAATGTTTATATTTGCATTTGTGTATCGAAATTTGCTATTGCTAATTGATTCTTTGTCAAAAGCAAGACGGTAAATACATTATTCCTCACCAAATGTTCAAATCACTTTTTATTTAAAATATATATATACTCAGCACCAAACTTACCAATCATTTGCATATTAAATAGACACGAATTATAACTAACACGCCAGAGAATTGAATACAGTTTATGATCAATTACAAAAATATAATTCATTGAAATTTTCTAAAAGTATTGGGGCAAAAAAGGACTGGAAACAAGCAAATACTATATGTAAGATAGAACTAACAATCTGAACATCCTGATCGTCAAGTGAGATTGGCCCAGAATCCGGAAGCCTGACTTCTCTAGACTGGACTTGAGCTCTGTCTGAAGGCTTTGGAGGCTACATATCCGAAAAATAGTAAATTAAAAACTGAATTCAGCATAAATAACAATATTTCGCTACTTACTTTAATTTCACTGTTGCTATATACACACTATACTACATGCTTCAAACTTCACGGTACATAATGGTACACATGCATTACACAGCCAGGCTCTAGAAAGGCTATCACTCTTTAGTTAAATAAAAGATTTCCTTTTGAGGTGGTAAATGGTTGAATTCTTTTATGAAATTTGGTGGAGTTGATCTCCATGATGATTCAATTCCACCAAATTTCATCAAAACATTCAACCGCTAAATACATGAAGTACAACTCTAAAATTTCAAGGGCCAAAAATGCACACGTATATGTCAATTTTTAGTTCACCATTGCCCCTTATTATAATATAGATGAGCCTTACAAAATGAAGTAAGACTAAGCAGAGTGATCAAATGCAGGGGCAGGAGGTAAAAAGGATTAAGAGGGGGCAAATTGGTATTCTGATGTTAAATTAGTAGGTCGTAACCCGTGCCACCGTTCAAAAAATGCATATTTAATCTCGGACACACAATTCTTTATCCCTTATACATTATCAAGATTCAAAAACCGTGGACCTTTATTATACAAATTTTTACAAAATTAAAAAATATATATTAGCTATTCTGCCCCCCTTTAGTTTTGAAAAAAGATACTAATAGTATTGATTTTGCTCCCCCGTTAAGATTCCTAGCTCAGCCCCTGATCAAACTTCTTTGATCTTACACCGGTGTAATTTGAATCTTGCCGTATATATATATATATACTAGGTTGTAACCAGTGACAAAAAAATATCTTAAATGTAAGACGCGCAATTATTTGTTATATGGATATACATGAATAAATGTAAATGAAATATATGGATATACATGAATAAATGTAAATGAAATTAGATGCGAGTGTAAATAGAGAAAGAGAAAGCACCGGAAACGAGAGGAGGGATTGGAGAGAGGAGAGGGAGTGGCGAATGACGTGAATAAGTTCGATTCTCTGAGAGGGAGATGGAGGGAGGGGGCCGAGGAGCGATGATTCAATACTGGAAAGTAGTTGCTTTGGGGACACCATTGCTGCCTGAGTTTGGGGAAACCCTAGAAACAACTGGCAACTCTTCTCTCACTTCTCTCACACAAGACTCAAGAGGGAAGGGATAGCACAGAAAGGCGGGAAATGCCCTAAGAGAGAGAGGGAGAGAGACCCAAATTGATTTGTAAGCGTGTAGATGATGGACGGGCTTCTACCGGGGTTTAGAGGGTTTTTCCTTTTCCTTTTTCATTGTTGGAAAAAATAATAATAATAATAATAACATTCTTAGCATTTTCTGAGTAACAAGCTTACAATGTGTACCGGACCTAGTTATTATATATAAATAATTAGTTAACAATCCGTAAGATGCACGAGTATTTGATAAATATGTAATTTTAGTAATGTTTGTCTTAATAAATTTAACAAATAATTGGCTTTAATATGTTATGTATGAGAATAAAATATTTATTGCCTCCGTTTAAAATTAATTTTGCAACTTTTACTTTATTATTTTCAAAAAAATATTAATTTCAATCTAATTAATGGTTGATAATACGACTCATTTGCTATGACAAATTGAAAAAAAGACTATTAATTTAACACATTTTAAAAAAATAGTATAATAAATGAAGCTACTTCCAATATTTTAATAATTATTATTATTTCATTATGCATTAATAATATAAAAAATCAATTAATAAATAATTAATGTTACTACAATTAAAAATAATTAATGTATCTACTTCCTTCCTAACACTATATAGTATAGATAATAATTATAATTATATTATTTATTAAGGTGAATAATTAATTATTTATTAAAGTATGATATTAAGTGTGTTATTTATTGCCTATTAATTATAAAAAAAGAAGGTGCATTAATACTTTCACTTCTCTCATTTTATATATATAAACTCAATAAATAGGTCAAACGGGGTAATTATGGAGCAAAGTTGGAAAAAAAAAACAGCAAATTAATTACATTAATCACATATTAATTATGCATTAATGGAGGGACTTCCTCCATTTTATATATATATATATATACTATAGATTAAAATAATTATAATTTAAAGATGCTTATAATTATTTTTAGAATACATAAATTCCTATTAAAGAAATTAATGTTCTTGTGGAATAAGGAGAGTGGGAAAAAAAACTAAATCATGCATGAAAAATAATAAAACTATTTGTATTAACAGTATTGTTCACATTTTCAATAATTTCTTTGTCGTATTTATAATTATTGGATGAGTTAATTTTATAATTTCTTACTTGTATCTATATATTTTGGAATACGTAATTCCGTTTGTAATTGAAACATTTTGAGAGGGGCATTAAAAAACGAGAAGTTCAAAGATTGTATGAAATAATGCGAAAACATAAATGGTGATTTTGATGCATGAATGATGTATGTATGTGCACAACTACATGAGGATATGAAAAGATATTAGAATATTGCATCAATATTTGAAGAGGTGAGACGATATAATAAATAAATAATGCTCAATTAGTCATTTATTATTGACATGTGGCAAATTCTCATGCAAATAGAGCATTTTACTTCTATTTATTATATATCATATAATATGATATATAATACCATAGGTCCTATGACCAACTCGAAAATTAAGTACTTGTTTTGTTGAGATAAAATATGTTTTTTAGATAAGTTTTTAGAAAGTTTAAAAGTAGGTTCAAAAGTGATTTTAATTTTTGTTGAAGTTTTTTGCAACCAATTCAAAAAAATCATGAAAAAAATTCAAAAAATATTAACAATGGATCTTATTTTATAGATATCGATGAGTATGTTTCAAATATATTTTTTTTTATTTAATTTCAATTTTTTAATTTAAATTTATGGTATTTTAAATTTTGTATGAGAGAGAAAGTATAGTGAAGTAAAATTTGGGAAGTGTGAAGTAAAGTTGACTTTTTTGTAAAAAATTTCAAAACTTGATTTTAAAACACTAACCAAACACCACCTAAGCCTGCATACTAAACCGAATTGAAAATATTCGAACTTTAAAAAAAAATGAAACTGAAGAGGTTTGATTCGGGTCTAGGTCTGGCTAGTAACAAACTGAACCGAACCAAAAATAATCATTAAATACAAAACGAAGTCATTTTGTATACATGTATATGTTTTCTATTTCCCCAAATCCTAAACTACTTGTGTGCTATGAGCCTATGAATATTACTTTTTAAAGTTGTTCTTTATTAAATTGTTTGCAAAAATGTTTTTAAAACATTTTTTTTTAAAAAAAAATTCTTAAAACTGTTTTAAAAAACAATTTTTGTTTTTTAAACTATTTTGATTTTACTGTTTTTTTGTTGTATAATGCTTATGAATATCGCATTTAATTATTTGAAAAAAATATACATCAAAACTGAATGAAACTTAATGAAAAGGTTTGGTTCGGGTTTGGGTTTGGGTTCAAAAGATTTAGAAATCGAAACTTAACCGAACCGAAACTGAATTTCTATGTTTGATATGGGTTTTGGTCTACTTAATTCTTATCCCAAACCAAACCAAAAACACCCCTAACTTCAACTCATAATCTAGAAATTCACCCCGTTTGCAACCAAAATTAAAAATGGGTTTTAATGGAGTTTGAAATGACTAATTGTGAATAATTTTTTCAATCCGAATTGAATTTTTACTCAAATCTAAACTTCGCATTTTAGGTTTTTGTTGGAGAGATTTTATGCAATAATATTTTTTAATTTGAACATTGTTTAAAGTGTTTTAGACTTTTCATGCGTACAGTGGAGGCTTCTTAACGGCTGATCCTTGTGTTTGAAAATTTTTAACTTGTCATCCGTAACTTTAAAAAAAACAAAAAAAAACTTGTAGTCCCTGACATTTTTCAAGTTACATAACTGTTTCTAGTGAGCACTCACATCCTTATATATGTTAATTGAGTAAGATAAGATACACGTTACCATAGTTGAGTATCTTGAGAAATACAAGTTATAATATTTCGATAACTGGAAAAAATGTCGAGAAATACAAGTTATAATAATTCAGTACGAGATGAAATACCAATTATTGTAGTCATAAGGACCGCAAGCTAAAAACTAAGAACCGCGAGCTATTAACAAAAATAAAAAAATTATGAATCGCAAGCTAAAAAGTTCCAAACGAGGGACTGTGCCCTAATTTTTTCGTTTATAAATGTTTATTAATTATTGTAGTATTTTACAATTTTGTAGATGATGCTTATCAATTTTAAATAGACTAACTCAAATTTGGGCCCCAAGCCCAAAATGTATTATAAGTTGAGTTTTGGCATATAAAATGGATTTTATTTTGGGTTAAGTTTAGGTGTTAGCATGTTCAAAATAATTAAATTGAATATAGAGAGTCCCAAACCCAATTTCATATAACCCAATTAACAGGCCTACACTTGTCTAGCACACTGCCTCTAAATTACTTAGTAAGGGCGTTCAAAAATTTTAAACTTCCAATATTTTTAAGATTCAGTGTAATTTATTTTTTGAAAAGTGCAGAAAGTTTTAAAACAAAATTAAAAGTTAGAAGATTCCTAAAATTCCGAATATTCAAAAATTTGGAACTTTTTTTGAAATTCTATTTTTTTTTAAATATATATATATATAAATATAGCATGATCCATTCCATCCTATAAACACTTATATGCTAGACTTTTGTCTAAATTTACCCTTAAAACTATAAAATGCTGTTGAGCGCTTAAAATTGTAGAAATAACGATAAAACCACTTGATAGGGAAGAGGCATATTGCATATGCCCCAATTTTAAGGGGAATATGGAAACAACCGCAACTTTTTTCACTCACCTTTTTTACTATATATATTGTTTTACTATGTTGAGGTATTGCTTGTTTTAGTTAATGGAAAGATAAATGATTTTTTGATGGTAAAATGGAAAATAAACTTTTTATGGAAAAAGTAGGCAATTAAGAGTACAGTATTTTAAGTTTTACGAAGAGTGATGAAGAGGATAGTGACGGCAATGAAGAACTTCGATCAGCTTATGATAAATTGTGTGAAGAGTACTTCAAGCTTGAAAGAGGGATTTAAGCTTGCTGCTAAGTTGAAGTTTTATAAGAAGATATTGAATGAATCAAAACTTAGTAGGGAACTTTTCGAGCATGTAAAGAGTGACAAGTTGTACTTGGCTTATAGTTGGTCTTCAAAAAATATGAATTAGGAATTTGATGATAAACAAAGGATTTTTAAAAGCAAGTTGCACAAGATAGTTGCGTTAAATGTTAGTTACAAGGCTTAACTATGAAAAAATATAATTAAAATGTACAAAAAGTATGGCAATTTGGACATTAAAATTTATGTTTGTTTTCATTTAGTACATCCGTTAAGGTGCTAAATTAAAACTGTCAATAATTGTTAGCGTGGCACTAACAAATCTTATTCATCTACCAACTTGGCTTGACACTCCAATTTTATTTTATTTTTTTGAGGAGTTTCACATACCATATATATACTACTATATAAAGTTAAGACTAATTTCAACCACCATAAAGTAATACTAAGTAATATAGACTTTTAACTTGCATGCTTTATCCCTACATATTATTTTTTATTAAAAATGAGGATTGCAATTAGGTTTGAACCTTGCGGTCTCCTTTTTTATTAAAAAAGATGCTTGCAAGTAAGTTTGAACCTTGGGCTTTGACAAAGCAATATTATGCTCATGCACTAAACCACTCAACATCATTCTTTTATATTTGGGTTTAAATTAATTGCATGTATTGGTTAGTCTAATTAAATTATTAAGGGTGATACTATTTAACTCCTCACAAAATTACTTGTATCAAGCCATTGTCATGGTTAAACTCCCACAGTGAAAAATTACTGCTAAGCATTACAAATAAATAAAAAGGAAAAGTAAAACACCACTAAAAGTATTACATTGAATATATTATGAATTGGGTTCGGACCCAAATGAAGTCGATATATCCAAGTCATATATTTTCTTAATAATTCTTAGTAGATACATTTTCAAAGATAAAACAAAATCTTAATTCAAAGATGGCAATATTTTATTGGTCAGGATTGGACTTAAGTAAGACGCATGTAACAATTATAGTGCGATTCTAACGTGACTACATGGCCATTTCAATTGGCATGCTAAAATGCTAATTTTAGTATAAATGGAGTAGTACCGAATACTTAAAAATGTTAAAGAGGGAAGGGGAATGGTAAATGTATGCTAAAGTTAATTAAAAACCGACAAACATTTAGCATAGCCGATACATAATGTATAGTTTTAATAGAGTCGATTCAAAGTGCATAGGCTGATAATTTTATTTTATTCTTTTAAAAAAAAAGTCACAGTCAACACATTGTGCACCGACTCAAGCATGTTATTTTATTTTTGTCAAATTTCATGCTTGTTAAATGTAACAGCTCTATCATCTTTCTATAAATTGTAAACCAACCCCAACACTTTTATTCATTCAAATGTGATCGTTTGGCCACTGAAAATAAGTAAAATGTCACTGTTGGAAGACTGCAGTTAAAATGAAAGAGCTGATATACATAACGTTGACCGAGGAGTGCACACTCATAACACACTCACAAGACATTATGTGCATCGTCTATTTTTACCATAACCAGTGCAAATTTTTCATAATCATATCATATCATACCATATTAGATAGATAGTAGAATGCTCTATTTATTTATATTGTTGCCAAGTGTCCACTTTTAATGCTGGTACGTTAAAATATGTTAGTCTCTTCATTATTTTTGGCCTTAGCATCTTTTTTTATTTTGAATGATGGGTTATCTTATCAAACATTTAAAAATATTTATCCTTGTGCATTTAAGTGCATTAGCGTGTAGTGGATGTTATAACCCACTATTTCATTACACATCATATATTATAAATGATAAAACTCTCTTTTCTCATGTAGTGTTGGCATATGTCATTACAATTAAGGTGTCTTAATTTTTCATCCATGGTTTTGTAACTTCCATTCTCTCTATACTCTTCTAAATAATAGTATTTAATTTTTTTTAATTACACTATAATTGATTATCCTATCAAACATTTAAAAATATATATCCTTGTGCATTTAAGTGCATTAGTGTTTATAACCCATTATTTCATTACACATCGGTCTCGTTTGATTCGGGTATTATGGCCAATGGGATTAATAATACTAGTATTAATAGTACTGGACTATTAATCCTGGTATTAATTTAATACCAATACCCTGTTTGATTCGTGTAGTATTAATATTGGGATATCCCATATTGATGTTAATACCATGTTTCATTCTGTAACTCGTATACGGGATTATATTTTGGATTAAAAAAAAAATTAAAAATTCTAAAAAAAAATTTTAAGAAAAAAATAATTTTAAAAAAAGTTTTACAAAAAAAATTTAACTTTTTTTTTTTGAAAAAAATTAATAATAATAATATTGTAGTAGTAGTGTCATTTTTGAAAATATTATAGTAGTAATGGCATTTTTGAAAATATATGGTTCATTTTTCTTAATCGTGGATAAACAATACCACACCCCCCATGGTATTAAATTATACCACAAAGAGTGGTATTAAGTTAGTACCGGTATTAGTAATCCCAGCACATTTGTGCGAATCAAACAAGGTATTATAAAAAAAGTAGTATTAATAATTTCATCCCACTTTTTAATACCCGAATCAAACGAAGCCATCATATATTATAGATGGTAAAACTCTCTATTCTTATGTGGTGTTGGCACATGTCATTACAATTAAGGTGTCTTAATTTTTCTTTCATGGTTTTGTAACTTCCATTCCCTCTCTACTCTTCTAAATAATATTATTTATTTATTTTTAATTACAATATAATAATGAATATTCAATTTCTAATTTTATTCTCGTTAACTTCCCTCCATCTCTATCTAGATTATATATATATATATATCATGCCTTCATTTTTAAACCAAATAGTATGGTAAATCTATGTCATATTGTAATGTTGTTTGATAAGGTCTTTTGTTGATTTTTTTTAAGTATGTTGTTATATCCAAAATTTGTTTCTAATTATATATATATATATATATATTTTGCTCTAAACATTTTTTTCCAAATGTTGTCTAAAACTAATTAATATTTGAGAACTATTTTCATTCTATAGTCTTACACTTGTTCTTTTAACATTAATCACATTTCATGTTTGACTGCATGTCTACTTATTTTGTGATTCATATTATACAATATTGGCGGTGATCAAATATGTTAGTAAAATGTTGATTAAATTGCCAAATTAGATATATACAACACAAAATGTACATATTACAATACAAAAGTGTACATAAAATATCAAACATGATAATGTGATATATTATTACTACATGTAATATAATATAATCTATAATATAACATAGAATAGCATAAAATAGAGGTTTGTATCTCTAATTATACATGTCTAATGATTTAATTACAAATAATGTTTATATTATATTATGCAGTAACTTATATAAAGTAATACTGTAACTAACTATATTAGTGTTTATATAATGTTAATGTTACTAAAGAAAGAATAAAAAATAAGTTAATATTATTAAAATACAATTAGGACCAATATTACTAATGGTTGTATTGTTTCAATATATAACAAATACAGCAACATATATTATATTTTGTAGTTATAAAATTTTAATTAATATATATTTTTTACTTTTCCCGTACCTCGTAGAGGATGAACACTAGTTATTAGTCTAAATTTAGCAATTTAATTTAGCTTTTTGACACAATAGAAGTGCAGATCGCGTAATTAGTGCTGAAATGTTATTGCTCGAATTGAACTTGTAAGGGATCTGCAGCCGTTTAAGTTCGGCCTTCTACTTCTCTCTCAAAAAAAGTTCGGCCTCCTATTAATTTGCAGACCTATTGGCATGTATTTTGTCCTCCGGGGATCCGCACTGCAGCCGTTTAAGTTCGGCAGACCTATTAGCCTGCATTTTGTCCTTTTAGAATAGAGAGAACCTTTTTCAAGTGAGACATAATGGGATATGTTAAGGCAATATTATTCCCCACCAACTTCTGTAATCTAAAAGCATCAATGAACCTAATGTGTTTGTTATTCCCCTTTTGTCTGTAATATAAAAGCATCAGTGAACCTAATATGTTTGTTATTCCCCTTTTGTCTGTAATCTAAAAGCATCAATGAACCTAATGTGTTAGTTATTCCCCTTTTGTCATCTTCTTTTATTTTATAATTTATTTACATAATCTGTCCATTAATTTTTGTTCTTTTTTAAGGCCAGCAAATTGTCCAGAGATCGAATCATGTTGAAATAATATATATATATATATATATATATTTGAGTAAACAAAATAGATAGGGAGGGTGACACTTTTACAGATATACTAGGGAGAATGATGCCTATAACCGTGCAACTATGCCTCGCCACTAAGTCAAGCCACGTACATAAGAGATAAAAACCGCATTCAATACTTATTTAATGGCATAATTGTACTCCTTCCGCTACAAGAAGTTGTGCAACTAGTGACGAATTTTTTGTGACAAAAACATATTTTCCGTCGTGATCTGCCTGTTAGTAACATACTATTTGTGATGAAATACATTTTCGTCTCAATATATACTCGTTGAGTGATGGAAATTTGTGTGTTGGTTACAAAATGTATTTCTTAGTCACAAAACTAATAATTCGTCACAAAAATTGCGGCAGTCAAGGGTTTAGTCAAGAAACTCGAAGTTTTGTCACTAACGGGATTTTAATAAATGTAGCACAATATTTTAATAACGCAGAGAATTTTAGTGGCCAAAATCAATCTTTTGTCACCGGAGACATTTAGCGTCGCAATTTTAGCGACTATGTAGTGATAAAATCTTTCGTCATTAATGTAATTTGTAATATATTTTTTTTTACTATTTTAGTGATAAAAAAATTTGTCAGTTAATTTGTTCACGTGGAATTTGGAGTCCAATTTGATTTTAATAAGTTTAGCTTTTTAAAATATACTAATACTAATTGCCAAGCTGATCAGTGGCTGAGAATGATATTGGGCACATTGATTATATTTAGAAAATTAAATTCTTAATTTAAAACAAAAATAAATAAATATAGTAAATGCTTAACTTGAAACGGAAGAATTATATATAACTGCACCTAATAACCCAAAAATACTGATATACAATTATGTCCAATTGTCGTTTTTATTCCTTTAGTTGGGAGATCTTATCTAATTAAAGAGACTACCAAGAATGGTCACATTTTGTGCCAAAAATCACTTAAAAAACTTTAGGGTAAGTGCAAATATTTAAAAATTATGGATAAAAGTGAAACTCGAAATAAATATTAAGGAACATACTTGTTACTGATTACTGTATTGATTTTCTTTTTTGCCTCTTACAAAGATGCACCTGAGGAGAACGTGCCAACTCCGTTAATTTGTATAACACTGTATATAACTTTAGCATCTTATGAGTGCATCTTATAATCGGGGACCAAAGTAAAACTCCATATAAACTCTAGGGGAAAAGAGTATTATTTACCCCTCACTAGAAAAAAGTAAACAAATTGGGAGATTATGTTAGAAATAGTATATATATATATATATATATATATATATATGGGGAGGGTTAAAATTATACCCTTCACGTTATTAAGTAGTTTTACATCTTTTTATAATCTGGAAATAAGGTAAAAGACCTTGCGTAATAATATTTTTAAGAAATAAGAACCTAGATATTATTATCATTATAAGTTAAGGGTTCATTTATTAATTGTGTTTTAAAATAGGTTTTGACCGAGTGCAAACTTTACTTTGCACTAAATTGTGTTGACCGTTGAGTGCAAATTTGTTTTGCATGATGTGCTTATATTTTTTAACAAATATATTCTTATATTTCATTCATAAAGTTTTAAAATAACGTCAAATAAGCACAAATACATAATAATATTTTAGAAAATAAAGAGTGCAAACTTAAATTTGCATAATTTCGAAAAAATTATTATGTGCATTTTATTAATAAATAAGTTTTGAATATGTAATTTGTTAAAATTATTCTAAAACACTGTTAATTAAACACTTATTTATAATAATATGTGAAAAAACATGTAGTGCAAACTTTATTTTGCATGATTCCCTAAAAAAATACAAAATTTAAAAATTTACTGCAAAGTTAGTTTTGTAATCCTTTTGGAATTTGATCAAATATAGGCCCTTAATTTTAAAAAATATTATTCCCTAATTTTTTTTGCAGAAAACTTTTTCATACAAGCCCTATTTTTTAATATCCCATTTTATATTTATTTAATAGTAGAATTGATGAATTAGTAATTTGAAAAAACTGTTATAGATGTGTGTACAACTTGAACCTTCCTTCTATATACAGGAATCTGTCTAGCCTTTGTTATAGGAATCTATGAGATCGGTATCTTTTTTGAGATGTCTTAACTCTCAAACTAATAGGTTTATCTATTTTTTCAGATATAATTAATGTACAAAATAAAGTTAAAGTGACACAATTATTTTAAGGAGGAGAAGTATATATTAACCCCAAACAAGGGCGGACCTCTGTGGGGACAAGGGGGTACGGGTGGGTGTTCTCTCCTTGAAATTTTGAATTTTTTACTTATATATGATACAAAATAAATTGTGTATGCAAATGCGTATACTTCTTATATATAATTTGAGGAGAAAAATTAAACAAAAGTGAAGGGTGTAGCGGTGGTTAAATGCATAAAGGTTTAAATTGGTTATTCCCCAGGGGTCAACTCTTGTTACAATTTTATTTTTTTATAGCATTTTTTATTTTAGTCCCCTTCACTAAAATCCTGGGCCTGATAGGCTGTAACGTATGTACGTACCCCCTAGATTGATTGTGACCTGTCACTCTCTTTAAAGCACATAAAGTGGATGAACACCCTATACTAGTTTCGATCATTCATCATCATATTCTTCGTTCTTATTCTTGTTCTTCACTTGGTCTGAATTATATATATTCAGAGCTTTGAGATACCAAAAGGGAAGAATACCAAAATATACTCATCACTACTAATGGAAGTGACAAATAAGTTCATAGTTATGAAGGCGCAGATAGAGGGCAGCCCACAAGAGTCTGATTTCGAGCTTAAAACTGAATTACTTTCACTATCAATACTATCTGGGTCCAAAGATGTTATAGTGAATAATATATATGTATCCATTGATCCTTACCAACTGAATAGAATGAAGAGTTACAGTTCCTCACAAAAAGCTTCAGAATTTTCAGGCCGTGTTAATCCTGAGGAGGTGAATCGTATTGGAATTTTGTCTTTCGTTTTGTCCATGATTATTTGATGTCTAATCCTAATTTCAACATTGCCCAAGAGTTATAATTCAAGTGGTGTTGCCTTACTTTCTACCTTAGAAGGTTGTGCGTTTTATTCTCTTCTCTATATTTTCAAAAAAAGAGATTTTAGAGCTTGCTTTAAAAAAAAATTAAAAAATTATTTGCAAATACTAATGTAAAATTTAAATTTTGGGGAAGACAGGCAATTGATGCATTTGGAGTGGGGAGGGTTGTTGCTTCTGGGCACCCAGATTTTGAGAAAGGAGATTTGGTAGCTGGAATTACAAGTTGGGGAGAATATAGCATAGTGAAAGAGGGTGGAATTCTAAATAAACTGGATTCCATGGACTTTCCCTTATCTTACCATGTTGGAGTTCTAGGTATGCTAAATTGCGCGCTATTCAATTCGTTTTTATTTTTGCGTAATTGATTTCTTACTCTCCTAAAATTTATTAATTTATTTCCTAAAGTTTTATTTGTTATAATTAATTTAATTGTGTGTTTCCAAGCAGCATTCAGTGGGCTAACAGCCTATGGGGGTTTCTTTGAAGTATGTAAACCAAAGAAGGGAGAGAAAGTATTTGTATCTGCTGCTTCTGGTTCTGTTGGCCATTTGGTGGGTCAATATGCTAAGCTCTTTGGTTGCTATGTTGTTGGCTGTGCCGGTACCCAAAAGAAGGTCAACTTTACTTAATTAATTTGATAGATTCCTGTACTTGTCAAAACAATTTTGATTGCCACTGCATAAAGAAAAAATTAAGATTCAATTCTTAAGTTTAAATTTTTTAGACTGTGTTGTATAACTTTTATTTGTTAAATGATCCAATTCTTGTTGATACTTTATTAAGATTTAGGATATCTCTCCCACAACATAATAATATCTACCATACATTTTTTGTATATACCCAGTAGTATTTAGCTTCAAATGCTAACTTCTCGCGCATTAAAATTCAGGGATCCATTCTGTAAAAGAAGTTGTGGACCACATCTTAAAACCTTTCAAACTCAAAGACTAAATCTAAATGACCCTTGCGTAAATTAATATATCACTAGCTAGCCATTTTGATTTTGGCAATTATAGAGCTATGTTTTTTTTTGGGGGGAAAATTAAATTTATTAATTGGCCAAAAATAGACTTATTATAGTACAACCAAACTCTCAACACAAAAAGCAATCTACATACCTCTACGCCAATACAAAAAACACACAGCAAATCTATTCCTAAACCAAACACAATAGCATCATGCTATGGTTGTTTATTATAATGTTCTTAAAAGAAAAACAATTAATATTTTGCTTTGACTTGAATTAATACAGGTGGACTTGCTCAAAGAGAAGCTAGGTTTTGATGATGCATTCAACTACAAAGAAGAAACTGATTTAAAGTCAGCTCTCAAAAGGTTAGAATATCTATTAATGTTCGGTCTTTTTATAGATAATAATATATGCGTTCTTGAGGTATATATGAGTGTGGCGAGAAAATGTAGGGTACACCGAGTGTATCATGTTCGATATTAATTATTGTTATGAAATAAAAGGATTGAACGGTGAAACTAAATAGATAAAAAGAAGGACAATTGTCCCCTTCAATTTAAGAAAAAAATGTATTCTACTAGCAAAGGAAATTATTTTTCAGAAATCTGTAGTACAAAATTGAAGTTTATCTAACGTTTTATTTGAATAAAATGTATATTACTAGGAAACATTCATAAAGTAAAATACTAATATTCAAATTGCAAACGGTCCTCCCAAAAAAAGAAAGAACAAAATTTCTCGATTCTCCTCCTTGTACAAATCCATGTTTTGCCGGTTGGTTTCTTGCAACTTACATGAATCTAGCTATATCATTGACGCAAGTTTACTAATCAATTATATCGCTTAAATTATATTTTAACGGCTGTTAAAAATTTGTAATAATAGATACTTTCCAGATGGAATTGACATATATTTTGACAATGTGGGTGCTGAGATGCTAGAAGCAGCAGTTATGAACATGAACGCATTCGGTAGAGTTGCTGTTTGTGGGGTAATCTCTGAATACACAGATGATGGCAAACGAGCTGCGCCAAACATGCTAGATGTCGTTTATAAGAGAATCAAAATCCAAGGATTTTTAGCTGCGGATTACTTTTACGCATACACAGATTTCATCTCAACAACAGTTGATCACCTTCGAACTGGAAAAATGCATGCACTCAATGACATTTCGTTCGGTGTGGAAAGTATACCATCGGCTTTCAAAGGACTCTTTCGTGGCGATAATATAGGAAAAAAGATGGTTCAAATTGCTGACGAATGATAAACTCCATGATTAATTCAACAAATCTCGACTTTGGCTTCAATTCTCAGTGCTTCAACGAGTGCAACCACCTACCAAGTCCAACTTGTCTATGAACTTGATACCTATTTAAATGAAAAGATTACTAATCTTTAAAAGATTAAAATGAAAAAAAAAATCGGTTCTAAAGTTTTAAAAAGTGCAATTTAGTATTGATATTAACTTTTTTTTTCCTAATTAATCTTAATAATAGTATTAACCGTTGTGGCGAATGGTTCAAGAAGATTTTGAGTTCGAATCATGACAAATATAAAACTATTATAGTTTGTGGTAGGTTCATATTAGCTAGCAGAATTAGTCTAATATCTAATGTTGTGTGGAGAGTACTATATAATCCAGCTATTATATAAATTAAGTGGGAAAACATAGAAAAAGAAAGGGCGTAAATTAAGTGAGTAAAAAAATAAAAATTAAAAACAAAAGAATAAAAAAATGCATAAATTAACTAATTAAGTGGGTAAAATATTAAAATAAAAAACAAAAGAAGAAAGGCGTGCACGACATTAAATATAAGGGTGTTAGTAAAGGCACCCTTAATTTCTTATTTTGACACTATTTTTTAAGCACCTAAATATATATATATATATATATAAAATTTTGAAAGATCACCCTAATTAACTATTGTGAGAAAAAAGGCTCCAACTTCTTCATTTCCCCTCTCTCTCTCTCTAAAATTATATATTCTTGTACCCATTTCATTTTCCCTAAAGGAGTTATATAGTTATTTTTATTTTTTTTGAATTAGTTATATGGTTAAGTCACTCGTATTTGATTGTGGTGATGGAAGAAAACAAATTAAATATCAACTAAAATGAAGAACAACTTCATTATTCTCGTCAAACAAGAAAGAAAATTGCAAAATAAAATCTATATGTATTCACTGAACACATCCTCCAATTTTGTCTAGGTCTATTGGTTTCAATTTTTTAGTTGCTTTCTTTAATTCATATTTGTGTTTGGATACAAGGAAAAAATTAAAATCAACGAGAGTGTTTGCGTTCCCATTTATAAAATATATGTCAACGGTAGCCATTTTATAAAATAGTTATAATGAGTGAGTAGTGTTGCTATCTTACTAGAGGTAGGTAGGTTTGATAATGTTACTAATTCTAATGCTTGTTGGGTTATTAAAGAGATAGAAAAAGTTAAGTCGTTGCCTTAAATCACCAGAAAGTTGGTCAATTAATAAGTGGCAATAATGAGATGCTGCTAACTAATTAATTGGAGGATATATGAAGATGGGTCTTTCTAAATTGAAGAAATATATGCATTGTAATTGATTCCAAGATCCATGAAAGATCTCTCATCAGGTCAAAGTTAGCTATTCGTAATTGCTTGATGAATCTAATAGCTAGGCCAATTTGTCATATCTTTCGAAAAAGCAATAGTGCAGCAGATTTCTTTGCCAATTGTAAATGTAATATAGTAAGAGTTGTACAGATTTCGATGATTATTTTATTCCTCACAATTTGAAAGGGATTATTAACACTGATAAGCAGGTCATCCCTTACCTTAGAATTAGATGGAGCTTTCTTATTAGGGTGCTCAAACTAAATAGGCACTTTTAAAACAAAAATTAAATTAGATATCTAGATGTTATAGTTGTTAAAACCAAAAATTAAGGGCCTGTTTGGTATGTCTCTATTTTTTTTCCCAAATTTTAAAAACTCAACTCAAAATCAACTCTACTTTCACAC
This sequence comes from Lonicera japonica, assembly GCA_021464415.1. Classification (NCBI taxonomy): domain Eukaryota; kingdom Viridiplantae; phylum Streptophyta; class Magnoliopsida; order Dipsacales; family Caprifoliaceae; genus Lonicera; species Lonicera japonica. Next base: position 63,808,618 of record CM038469.1, read on the forward strand.
TTTTCAAAATTTATTTCACTTTATTTTCTCTCTCTAAAAACTATTAAAACAACATAACGTTAAATTCAAAAATCAAAATTAAATAAAAAATATATATTTAAAACATACTTGTCGAGATCTATAAAATAAGATCCATTATGACTTTTTTTAAAAAAAATTATGAAATTTTTTAGTTGGTTAAAAAAAAACTAGAACAAAAACCAAATTCACTTTTCAATATACTTTCAAATTCTACCGACCATCATTTTTAAAAACTCAACTCAAAACATACACCAAACACACCCTAAGGATACTTTTACTAACACCCTAAATATGAAAACATATCAGAAGGACCAACTTTAGAAAACAAGCCTCCGACTATGGTACCAATTAAAGAATTTATATTAATAGTACAACTATTGGACTTTATCATGTTTCAAAGTATATACATGTATTATATACCAAGCAATAAATTCATAACACAATTGTTTTTTTATACAAAATAATGATTTTTAAACGAACTATGAATCAACAATAATCCAATGTTCTAAAAATCATGAATCGGAAATCGATCGGCAAGGTGGGGAGTGGGGATTTTTCATTTTATCGGGGATTTATCGAAAAAAAATCGGATATGCACTATTTACCATATAAATAATATTTTAAATAATATATTATATAACAATAATACAATATGCTAAATAAAACATAATAGTAGCTGTAGCAAAATAGATATTAATAAATTAAGGTGTAAAGTGGTAAATGAAAATAATTAAAGGGGTGCTCAATAATTTGTTAAAGTTAAATAATAAAGGAGAAAATCACATCATGCTTTCAGTCAGTCAGTTTTCTTTCCCTTCTCTCTCTCTCTATCTATATCTCTTCGTTCCCCCCTCTCTCTTCGTCTTCAACTCTTCGTTCATTTCTCTCACTCCAGAAATCTCTCTCTTCCCATGATTTTGGATAAAGGAAAACAGGTGCTCTATATGCTTCGATCCTCACACTTCGTAAATATCTCTCTCTCTTCGTACAAATGGCGGATTAAAGCCAAATTTTCAGAGCACCGGTGATGATCAGTACTTCGATTCAAAAAAATGAACTGAACCCCTAATTCTTCTTCTTCTTTGTCTTCATTCTTCAACAAATCCCTATTTTGGCGAGTGAGATATAGAAAGAGGTAAGTGAGGTTGAGGACGAGTGAGAGATAGAAAGAGGAATGGCGAGCTCGACGTCAGGTGCGAGAGAGAGAGAAGAACGGCGAAGAGTGAGAGATAGAGAGAGTAATGGCGATGTCGAGTGTGTGAGAGTCGTCGAGTGAGGAGAACGAATAGGGTTTGGGTTTGAAAAACGTTGTCGTTTGATTTGGGAACGTTAAAAACAAACTGTTCAATTTATCGCGAATTTTATTTATCACGATTTATCGGCGATAAATTACCGATAAATGGCATATTTCTCCTCAAACGATAAATTGAACCGATCAAGCATAATCCGATCGGCACACTGCCGATTTTCGATAAATCCCCGATTTATCGCCGATAAAAACCAATTTTTAGACACTGCAATAATCATATTGCAATAAAAGTGGACATAAAATAATCATAAAACAATAATCTATATTATAAAATATTAAGTTTGACCAAATTTATTTTAAAAAAAATTAATATTTAAAATATATTAATCAAGATCAATGAAATAAGATCTAGCATGACTATAAAATTATGTAAAAAAAAGAAAAGAAAAATTATTGAGTAACATTTAAGGACATATTTTATGTGTTCGTACATTATTGGTTATCTCAGTTTGTCATTTTGAGAATGTTCACGGTACATCGGTTAAATTTTTGAACTATTTTCAAATTATACTGAGAGACGTGATTGAATTATTTTCATATATAGCCTTAAGTTTATTTTTTTTTTAATATTTTGCCGAGATAAAAAAATATGATTATTTGAAAAATTATAAATAAGTCGGTCCAAATCAATCTACTTTTATTTTTCTATCACGAAAATATATTGAATTTATGTTTGTCGATTTAGATTCGTCACATGTTATTCTTTTTTATCTTTTTATCAGATCTTATTTATGTTATTGTGCCGAATGATACGGGTATACCCTAATCATATATATATTAAAACTATAGTATAATGGCCCCCTAATCCTCCATTGCTTTCCGGGTGTCCCTAATTAATACCTTATCCTCCATTAATACTCTATTAATAACTTATTTACAATATAATAATATCATACTCATTTATCTTCCATTCACATCCACGTATTTTTTTGTATCACTTTCTTTATCCATTAATACTCTATTAATAGCTTATTTACAATATATTAATATCAAACTCCGCCCTCTTCCATTCACATACACGTATTTTTCTGCATCAGTTTTATAGGTAATTATATTACATTTTTATAATTAATGCTTTAATGTATTCTTATTATATCAATGAAATTCTAGCCCATCAATCTTTTACCACTTCCCGTCAACTCTCATTTTAATGCATAGATGAAAGTGCATTTTATCTTCAATATTATCAATCCTTTTAATTGTTTACAATCTTAATCCTATAATGCCTATTTAATCTTTATCCCTCATTTTTTAACTTGCCTTCATCTCCTTCCCTTCTACATGCATATCCCTTTGTCTTTCTTAATCTATGGATGCACAAAAGTGACCATAAAACTTTATGCTGCAAGTGTATTGTATGAGGAACATATGTGAAGATGGTTTTAGTTTAATAGGGAGTTGAATATAGTTTTATTATATTGGTACAAAATTAGTGCTTATTCACCTAATTATCATCCCTTTGTTTCTTTAAGTTTTAAATACATACGTGATTAAATTATTGTGTGATCATTTTTATTATACATGAATTCATGTTTTCCATTATATTCTCACTAGCCTTTCTCTTTGTGATATATCAAGGAAAAATAAGGAAGGCAGACAAACTCTAACTTTTGGATTTTAATTTACCAACTTGTGTAATTATTATTTTTTAGGCTAAATGACCAATAAGTACAATGTACTTTACCACATTTTTCACTTATACCAATGAACTCTATTTTTTATCAAAAGTACTAGTGAACTTTTTCAATTTTTCATTTAAGTCCAAAACGTAACTTCCGTTAAATTCCTCTAACGGAAGTGTGATATGGCAACTGATGTGGCAATTTAATATGATGTGACTACTGAGTTGGCATTGTAATATGATGTGGCAAGTCTCTCTCCCTCTCTATCGGTGTTGGTTTTTCAGCAACAACGTCGGTAGTGGTGTTAGTTTTTCAGCAGCAACGTCGGTAGCTTGGTGTTGGTTTTTCGGCACCAACCTCGGGAATTACTTTATTAATAATGGTGAATAAAGAATAAAACAATAAAAAAATAGAGATGGCCGGAATCAATAGAGGTGGCTGGAGAAATTGGTGGTGATTGCAGGAATAAATGGAGGTGAAAATGTGGAGATTTTTTCTCCAGCCACCTCTATATTTTCTCTTATAATATTATAAATCGATTTCCGACGAGTCGTCATTGATTGAGGAGATTGGCAAAAGGTTCATGAAGGAAAGAGATAAAAAAAATGGAGGTGGCCGGAGAAAATGGTGGTAAAGGTTGGAATGGAAAATTTGAAGATAGAGAAAATAAGTTGGGAAGAAGAGATTAAATGCCACGTCATTTTTATTTTTTTAAAAGTGCAACGTCAGATTTGTTGTGCCAACTCAGCATTCCATTAAAAATAATTAACGGAAGTTACAATTTAGACTTAAGTGAAATAAAGGGAAAATTTAATGATATTTTTGATGGAAAATGAAATTCGTTGGTATAACTGAAAAAGGGATAAAATACGTTGTGCTTATTGGTCATTTAGCCTTATTTTTTAATTTAATGTAAGTTCATTATATAACTTAATTATTGTTAGAAGTTTAAAAATTAATAATTGAGTCTAATGCTTTACACATACTAGAAGGAAATAAAATTAATCCATGACATACATAGCATGTAAAATAATGCGGGGGGAAAAAGTAAAATCAATTGTTATCTTCTAAGCTAGTTGACAGTGGAAGTGAGAGTTTAAAACTTTGATTACTTATTTACTATTGATAAATGCATTATAAATTTGGGTAGGTTAATTTTTTAATTTATATATATATATATATATATATCTTCTTACATGTAGACCACTCAATTGAAAAGTGGAAGTTTGATGCATCTTTTAAAAATCTCAATTTTTTGTTAATCAATAGATTCAATTATTTTATTCGGAAAGTGACAGATCAATCAAGAGTAAATTCTTTTCAAATTTTATTGATAATTAAAACACAAATAACACATAATTGTTGTCAAAGAACTTTTACAAATTCTATAATTATTAAGAAACAAGTAACTCATATCATGTTTCAGTATTATCACTCAAAAATTATTGTAATTAAAAACTATTTGGAAATAAGGAAAAGGTAAAACATTAATAAAGACAATTCATATATGTTCCCCAAAAAATTAAGCAAAACAAAAAAAGTAGTGCATTGCACAAGTAATAACTTAGTATTGGGGTCAAAGTGAACATACAATAATTATAAAAAAACAATAAATGTAGACTAACAAATGGTTTGATAAGAGCATCTCCATCGGGTAGGGTAAATTAATAAACTTACCTTACGCCTATTCGCAGCGGTCAAAGTAAACATGTAAAAAATAGAAAGGTATGGTAGATAATATGTAAACTTACCATTTTCTTAAATTTTAGTCATACGAGTGAACCTTACTCGTATAGCTTATACGAGTACAGAATATTCGTATAGCTTATACAATATGAATTACGGTATAATAGAAACACTCTATCCCAAGAGCACGTTAAATTGTTGTCTTATTTGAACGATGAACAGCGACATGTTTATGACATTGTAATGGATGCCGTGAGATTAAATAGAGGTGGTGTGTTTTTTGTATACGGATATGGAGGAACTGGTAAGACCTTTGTATAAAAAACTCTATCAACAGCTTTGCGATCAAAGGGGGAAATTGTATTGAATGTAGCATAAAGTGGCATAGCATCTTTCCTTTTACCCCGTGGTAGGACTGCTCACTTCAGATTTGCAATTCCACTAAATCCGAATAAAAATTCAACATGTAACATTAAACAGGGAAGTCCACTTTAAGAGTTAATAATCAAAAGCAGTCTTATAATTTAGGATGAGGCTCCTATGATGAATAAATATTGTTTGAGGCTTTGGATAGAAGTATGCGAGATATTCTAAAATTTAGTAACCCAATGAGTTAAGATTTACCATTTGGAGGGAAAGTTGTAGTCCTTGGAGGAGACTTTAGACAAATATTACCTGTGATTCCGAAAGGTACTAGAGAAGATATTGTGCTTGCAACTATCAATTCATCGTACCTATGGAGAGATTGTAAGGTGTTAAGATTGACAAAGAATACGAGGCTCCAACATGTTAAATCTGACGATGATTGGATTAGCTTAAAGTGTTTTTCTTAATGGATAGCAAGTATAGGGGATGGAACAATTGGCAATTTGAACGATGGTAATGCAATTATTGATATACCAGACAACTTATTATTAGATGCATCAGATAATCCTGTTGAGTCAATCGTGAACAACACATATCTAAACTTTACTTTTGATGTCAATGAAACTGGATATCTTCAAGGCAGAATTATACTAGCACCGATTCTTGATGTTGTGGAGACTATTAATGATTACATGATTTCACTTAATGCAACTGAAATAAAAACATACTTAAGTTCGGATACAACTTGCAGGTCAGAACGAAATGTTGATATTTTACAAGACTTTCATACGCCTGAATTTTTAAACGCAATTAAGTGCTCTGGCGTCCCGAACCATGAATTGAAGCTAAAGGTTGGCACTCTGGTGATGCTGTTAAGAAATATAGATCATTTTATGGGGTTATGCAATGGGACTAGGTCGGTGATTACAAGATGTGGAAACCATGTTGTTGAGGCAAAAATTTTGGCAGGCAGCAATGTTGGGTATAAGGTTCTTATTCCAAGAATGACATTAACCCCATCTGACCTTAGGCTGCCTTTCAGACTACAAAGGAGGCAATTTCCTTTAATTGTGTCATATGCAATGACAATCAATAAAAGTCAAGGACAATCACTGTCTCATGTAGGGTTGTATTTGAAGAAACTAGTTTTTAGTCATGGACAGTTATACGTAGTTGTGTCTAAAGTTACAAATCGCAGAGGATTGAAAATTTTGATTTGTGACAAAAATGGAGGACCAACAAATTCAACTACAAATGTAGTTTTCAAAGAGGTTTTTCAAAATTTATAGTTGTTTTCTTGAACTTTATTAACTTTTTAGACAAATGTATCTCATTTATATACTCATTTCTTAAATTTTCATTATTACTCCTGTGCTAATTTTAAATAAATTCAATGCATACAAATTTTCGTGCAATCGCATTGGTGAAATACTAGTTATTGTAATTAAAAACTATTTGGAAATAAGGAAAAAGTAAAACATTAATAAGGACAATTCATATATGTTCCCAAAAAAATTAAGCAAAACAAAAAAAGTAGTGCATTGCACAAGTAATAACTTAGTATTGGGGTCAAAGTGAACATACAATAGTCATAAAAAAAACAATAAATGTAGATTAACAAATGGTTTAATAAGAGCATCTCCATCGTGTAGGGTAAATTGATAAACTTACGTTACGCCTCTTCACAGCGGTCAAAGTAAACATGTAAAAACTAAAAAGGTATAGTAGAGAATAGGTAAACTTACCATTTTCTTAAATTTTAGTCATACGAGTGAACCTTACTCATATAGCTCATACGAGTAAAGAACATTCCTATTAAAATAGTAATTAAAAAAATAAAAAATACAATGCTAGCTCACTTGTATGGATCATTTAGTTTGTTTTTTTTTTAAAAAAAATACCCCGTACGAAGCTGGGATACTCTTATGAGAATTTCCCATACCAAGCTTGACTTTTTAGCAAATTTTCCACCTATACAAGGTTGCAACCCTCACATGGCTATTTATTGTTTTTTTTTTTTTTTCAACTTATACGAATGACAAAGCTTCATATGGCATTTTCTTTAAAAAAAATGAAAAAACCCATACGAGTCTAGGACGCTCGTATGGGTATATTTTTACCATTTTCGCTGTGAAAAACTTTAAAACTTAATAACCAAAAGATAAATTTGCCCTAAATTTTACCACATCTGCTGTGAATGCTCCAGGGGAATTAATAGTTCGTTTAGATGGAAGGAATGGGAAGGAAGGAAAAGAAAAAGAGGATGAGGGATTATATTTATTTTATTTGGATATAATATTTAAAGATAATTAAATGGAATGGAAATGGAAGGAGTGGGAGGGAGTGCCATTTTTCTTTACTCCCTTGCTTTATTTCTTTTCAATATTGGGAAGGAAATAAAACATTTTTAATAAACAATTTATTTTTGGGGCAATTAGGCATAAGGGCTCATTATAATAATAATATAATTATAAAAGACACTTACAAATTAGTCATGTAAATTAAGGACATTATAAAAAAAATACACTAATACCCTTTCCTTATAACATCTCACGTTTCATTAAAATTGGTGTTAAACAGATTTAGCACCATGACAACAACCATAATGTACTGAATGAATTTAGCACTACCTGTCAACACACATGACAACAACCAGAATGTGCTAAATGCATTTAGCACCACAACCAGAATATGCTAAATGCATTTAGCACCATCTATAAATACACATGACAACAACCAGAAAGTGCTAAATGCATTTGGCACATTTACCACCACATGCTAATACATTTAGCACCATCTTTCAATATACATGATAACAACCAGAATGTGCTTAATGCATTTATCACCATATGTTAACACACATGGCAACAACCAGAAAGTGTTAAATGCATTTAGCACCACATGCCAACACACATGACAACAACTAGAAGGTGGTAAATAGTTTTAGCACCAATGTAAAATAGAGAATAACAAAATTAATGAGATCATCATCCACTCAATTTATTTATATGTATATATATGGATTGATGTAAGGTTCGTAAAAAAAATTAAAAAAGAGTTACGATCAATTTTTTTTTTCAAATCTCGTTGGACTGTCGAAATTGGTCGATTTCGATAGTAAAACGATATCTGATCGTCTTTATTTTTCGCGCAATTATAGTATCTTTGTCTTTCGAATAACATATCAAAAAATTAGCCCAATCAAACGGTTCAATCAAAAGTTATATCCGTTTTATGATTGCACCTGCAGAAAAGAAGAATAAGAAGAAGAAGAAGAAGGTGACGATGATGAAGAAGATGATGAGAGCGGCGAAACGATCGGAGAGTCAGGTGGTGGTTGTGGTGGTGGAAGAGGTGAGATCGTTGGTGAAACATAGAGGAATATTTGATTGTTGGATGAGAATCTAGGAAGAGAGAGATGAGGTATTAGAAGTTTCGATGCAGGAAGAGGCGCAAGTTGATTTACTATTACTGTAGCAAGTATTGTATGTGATAAGATATGTTTATATTAGGGGTATTTTTGTCCATCAACATTTATCATTTTTCTTAAAATAAATTAATATTATGAAAAGTATCCTTATTGTAAAACTAAATTATATTTCCCTTTATCAAACATGAGTCCGTCCTTAGAGTTCTAAAATAATACGGAGTGAGTCCCTATAACCTATTATTTATTTTTTTTAATAAATTACATTATTTTCTTCATTTCCTCAAAGTTATTTTTATTTCCTTTATTTTCCTCCGTAACTATTCAAACAATAATAAAATTAAACTAATCTCATTTTATTCTTTTTCTTTTTTTTATGATTAATTATTTCTTTTTCGCTCACTCCTTTCAATCAAAACAGATCCTAAATGAAAAGAGGAGATGTAGGGAAATCTTTGGTATATATATAATTTCTTTTTGGGCTAATATACTTCAATTTGGAGGGCTTGTGCCCCGCCCCACTCCGCCCCTAACGTATAAATGAAAAATTAGAGTTACGGGTATAACATAACAACGGATAGTAAACGCAGGCAGGAAGTTTACCCATTATTATAACTTAAATTGAGCGACAGCCGACGCCATGGTAGTCTCGTAGTTGTTGATATTGGTATGGGCTGAGGTTGCATGAGCCAATAGTTTTTTACTTAAATATACCACTTTTTTAACTTATTTACCAAACTAACACACTTTTCAACTTATTTACCAAACTAACACACTTTTTAAAATAGTGATTCTGAATCACTATTTTAATGTAAAAATAGTGATTTCGAATCACGTTTTTAAGTCAGTCGGGAATTAATGAAAAAGTAAAAATAGTGATTTGAAATCACGCTTTTTGGTTAAAAATAGTGAGAGTAAATCACTATTCATAATTTTCCTTGGTAAACAAAAATAGTGAAAGCAAATAACTATTTTAACATAATAATAGTGATATCAAATCACTATTTTAAAGTAAACCACAGTTTTTTTTTTGCTCTTCGAATAATTAGAAATAGTGATAAACAATCACTATTTTAAGTTAAAATAGTGAGAAAGAATCACTATTTTAAGGAACAATAATTTTATTTTACGTATCGTTAAATAGAAATAGTGAGAAGGAATCACTATTTTAACCTAAAATAGTGAGAAGGAATCATTATTTTAACCTAACATTGTGAGAAGGAACAATAATTTAGGCCAAAGACTAAATCACGCTCTCATTCATCTCTCCACTTTCATTCTTCAGAACAGAGCCCTAACCCACTACGCTTTTTCATCTACACCTTTATACGCCGACTACCACCTCCGTCTACATCTTTCTACGCCGACTACCACCACTATCTACCATCATCACCGGCCATAGCTTTCATATACCATCGGCGAGAAGACACAGTCGTTGTCGATTCTCTGTATCTACATCTTGCATGTCGCTTTTCACCATTCAAAAAAATTGCCATTGACGACTTTCGCTTCACCAATTTCTCCACTAACTTCGGCAACCCACCCGTGATTCTCTCTATTGCAGTCCCTGCTTGCGAGGTATGTACTTATTTCAGCATTGCCCTAATTTTTTTCGTTAATAATTATAAGATAATTATTTTGAAGTTTGGCCGTAATTTTGCTGTTTTGTAATATGCCCTAATTTTTGTTTTTGAAATTCTTGAACACTACATTTATGTTGCAAATATCCTAAGATATAGGAGAAAAATAAACATTGTCCTAATTTAAGGTGCGAAAAGTAGACAAATTTTGGATAGAAATATATATAGGTATACATGTATATATGTGTTACGTACAAATTTGTGGTAAACAAATTGAATGTATGTATACGACTTAGAATAGCCACTACATTTATATATATCTCTAGTGTACGTTGAAGTTATGACAGACTTTATGCTCCTAATGAATGGGTCATCCATTTAACAATAAGATATTTTATTGGATTCATTGTCTATTTTTTTTAAGTTATTGTTAAGTTAGAGATTCTTATTGTTTAAAATCAATATCATTGCATTTGGACTAAAATTTGATTACTATTATGAAGGTGGATAATAGAGAGTAGAAGTCATCTTAATTTGTTGGTGTATTGGGGTGGTGAGATAATTAATGGGGCTGAGCCGCTGAGGGATTGAGCTATTTTGGAGGACTAAAAAAGGGCATTAGGTTCATTAAAGGGACTACTTATGAACAATTAGTCTGCAAAATATATTCAATTACGGGTTTTGATCGCACGTCGTCCACTTTGAAGATAACTTGTAGAACCCCCGATCATGTAGGTTCTAATACTATAAATTTTTCGGGCATTAAAATTGATGATGATGAGAGTTTGGAATTTATGATGGGTGCTTGTTTGGATGTATCATCAGCTAACTTGATACATGTGTATGTAGGGATAGTTGAATTTAATTCCGGTGTGAACCTAAGGTCGAAAAATTTAATATTGAGCGGTCCGTGTAGATCACCACCAGTGACACAGTGTAATGCTTAACCACTTGATTTTCTTGAGGGTCGGCTTGTTTATTCCCCGAATGTCACTCTCCCTCCATTGCGATCCCATAGGCAAGAGTTTGGTGCCACGAGCAACGAGGTTCCCGAGGCCTCAATGGCATTTATTATGCGAGGGGTGCTAGCTAGTAACCGTATTGATCACGTGACTGAATCTGAGTACCAAACTAGAGATTACATTGACTCGGACAACGACGATAGTCATAGTAGTGAGAATGAGAACGATAATGATGTAGGGCAAGAAGTAAACGCGAATGGTCATGCCAACCATCCTATACCGCCATTCTATTCGCAGTTAAACTTTACAAATGAGAAAGCGACGGGGTCTTCAAATGATCACGCGTTAGTTGAAAATGAATTGTCGAAGGGTTTAATTTTTAAGACAAAAGAAGACCTACAATCTGCAGTGAAAACAATTTCAGTTAAAAATTCAAATGAGCATACTGTAGATAGATCTACTAAAAAAATATGGGCGATTAAATGTAAATTTGAGGATAAAGGATGCAAATGGCGTCTTCGTGCCTATTTGAGGAAGCAGCTTGGAAAGTTTCAAATAATGCAATATGAGGGCCCCCCCACACATGCATGTTTGATGAGTTGAGATTGAGCCATAAGCATTTGGATAAAAGTTTAATTGCCGCTTGGATTATGCCATTGGTTGAAGCTGATCCGTGCCTTAGGATTTCTGTTATCATAAAAGAAGTCAAACAGGTATTTAAGTATGATATAGCATATATAAAGTTATTCGTACATATATAACAATAGTAGATAAGTGTTGTAAACTCGGTTGAGACTATGTCAAACCTTCTATTACACAAATTAATATATTAATCTATCTTGAATTCATACAACTCTTAACAATAATGAAAATATCAATACCCCTAAGTCTATTCATGCATTTGTACCAATGACTGAAAATATCAGTAAAAGTTCAAATAACTTTGCAGTGTGTTGTCATATCTTGTTACTATAGCAATCACTGAATTAATATCAGTAACCCTAAGACTTTCCCTATTGATGCACATGTTATAACGACTGAAAATATTAGTGAAAGATCAAATCATTATCACTTTGCAGTGTGTTGTCATATCACTGAAAATGTAAGTGATTTTACAACACTTAAATCAATACGTGATTTTATAACAAATGTAAAAAAAATAAAAAAATTAACCAGAGATTTCACTCCTATATAAGAATCATACTCATGTTACTCTCATCTCACCCCAATCTCACTAAAAAGATTCAACTATCATCTTACTCCCATCTTACTATAAACAAAACATGGCTAACTCCTCTAAAATTAATGATTTAGTTCCCTTCATTCCATGTGAACTACAAATTGAAATACGAGCTCGATTCTTACGAAATCAAGCTCGTAAAATCATATTAATGTGTCAAGGGTTGTTACGAACTCCATCTCCTCTTTTGAGGCCAATTTTTTTGTATCAATGGCCTAATCTCGAATCTCCCTATCGTTCGGCACTTGCGTTCGTGCATTTACACTCATGGACGCCTTTGTTTTATGTCTATCTATGGTACTTGATAAATACTTATCATATGCCTATTGTCTTCTCGCCACATTTGTACATTACATGGGATAAATGGGTATACTATGACTACACTCTATTTGACAAGTTTTGGTTTGAAGTGTTTAGTGAAGACTGGAGGGTGGTTGCATCCGGACAAAGCTCACTGCATCCATTGACTGAGCCAATTGATAAACATATCCTTTTGATAGCAAAGTTCAATTCGAAGAAGCCTCCAATGAACAATGGAAGTCAGGAACCAACTCAATTTGAATGGGTAACTAATGCAAATGTATCTTTGCACGGACACGACTCAGAGAATTTGTTGAATATTGTATGCCAAACTGCCATATGGAAAGCAGAGTCGTTGAACACAGGTATTGAATACAATAATGAAGAAATAGCCACGACTCCAGATGCGCAGATGCAAATGAAAACTGATTGAAAGCATGTTTTTTTTTTGGTTTGGTGCTTATATTTTTTTACGTTTTTCTTAAATTGTATCATGTCTTATGTTTTGCGAGTAATTTTGTTGTCTTTTTTTTGTATGTCCCTTCCTCTATTTTCAGTTCATCCTACGAATGTAATTGCTTTTTTGTCTAATGCATATGACGGATAAGTTTATGTTCATTTAAATTTTAATTATATGTAATGGGTTTACCTAAATGTTTTATTTCTTCATGTACTTTTTATAGTTTTGTTTAATTTTAATTATTGAAAAATATTTAATAAATTTGCTATATATAATTAGTGGTTCTATTTAATGAACAATTTAACGAAAATAAAATTAACATATACCTTAAAATATATGAATATATCGAAAAATGAACAAAGTTAGATTCAAAACAATTTTAATAAAATTAAAAATATCTATTGTATAGTTTAATGAATTAAGAGTATTTAATTCAAATTTCTACAAATTGTATATTTTTATATCAATGGAATTATATGTGTCTAAATAATAAAATTAATAATAATAAAACATAGAACAATAAAAAAATAGTAAATAATGATTTAAAGTTAGTGTGCTTACATTAAAATAGGAATTTTCTCACACCATCTATGTTTTGGGTAAAGTTTGAGATTTTAGGAAAAAATGTTATTTCACTTAAAATAGTGATTTTAAATCACTATTCTTACGTTAAAATAGTGATATGCTTTCACCATTTTAGTTTTTTCAATATTTGATGAACAGTGGTTTTAAATAAATATAGTGGTTTGCTTTCACTATTCTTTACCAAAAACCGTGATTTCATTTCACTATTTTTCAGAATTCTAGAATTTCACATCGACTTAAAAACGTGATTCGAAATCACTATTTTTACATTAAAATAGTGATTCAAAATCACTATTTAAAAAAGTACGCTAGTTTGATAAATAAATTAAAAAGTGCGTTAATTTAATAAATAAATTAAAAAAAATGGTCTATTTAAGTAAAAAACTCATGAGCCAAAGTCTTCAGAGTTATATATATATAATTCTTCTGTTTGTGTTTCCAATCTTCCCGCAAAGTAAGTCTGTTTACTCTCTACGCCTCTCAAATATTCTAATACGATGATCAAATAATAATACATAAACTCTATTTGCACACACAAAATGCCGAATTTGTAGTCCCCGAAACCCTAATAACAATGAATGCTTAACACTGAACACTGAATGCGGAACCTTGAATTCTTAATGTTGAACGGGATTTCCGAAAAACAAGTTGTTCTTGATTTGTGTAAATCTCTCTTCTCTAGCGTTTACATAATTAATTGTGTTGTTAAGAGCGAAAAGAGTCTTATTTTCTTTATTGATTTGGATTGAAGAATAAAACTAATGGGTTTGCCAAGATTTACACGCCCTAAGGGAGGTAATGGTGAATCAAGCCCTAACCTTTATGTGGCCAACTGTGGGCCAGCTGTGGGACTTTCTTTCGACAATATTGCTTCAGCGTTCAGCACCTATGGGGCTGTAAAAGGAGTCCATCCAGCTGACGAGAGTGGGACTCGTGTTATTGTATGCTATTTTGAAGAGACTTCTGCCCGAGCAGCGTTAGATGCATTAAATGGACATCCATGCCCTGATCTTGGAGGCCGTTCTTTGCACATACGCTATTCGGTGTTTCAACAACCCGGTCGGGTACCAAATGTTCACTTTATTACACTTTCATGTATTCAGTGGTGCTCAATTGCTGTGTGATTAACTTTCTGTTCGTTGCTGTACTTGTTCTTGAATATGTCAGTCTTAACTTATCTGTTTTGTTTCAGGTAAGTGAATCAATTACAGTATCTTTGAAAGCTTCGGATTTGAACATTCCTGGCGTCTACTTGATGCATGACTTTGTTACTGCGGAAGAAGAGAAGGTTAAGATCTCTCTTTATTTTTCAGGCTTTCTTGGCTTACTCCCCTGTTTTCATAACTGTTCAGCTTTGCCCCCCATTTTTACATAATCCTTTGGGATTCCCTCACAGTCTAATGATTGTGAAAACAGGGGGTAAGTCTAATTTCGCATTAACAACAGGTAAAAGCAAAAAAAACCCAGTTTTTCAGATGTGCTATTGCTGTTTGTTCTTATTCATTAATGGCCTTTTTAGCTTCTTTGTCAATGAAGGCACACTCATCTTTGTGTATATAATTATATGCACTTACAACTTCGTATTGAATTTTCCAGGAACTTCTTGCAGCAGTTGATGGTAGACCTTGGCAGTGTCTAGCCAAAAGAAGGGTTCAGCATTATGGTTATGAGTTTCGCTATGATGTAAGTTCCGAAATAGTGCAGAATTAGCCTCGTGCAACTTTGATTGTCTTGGCAGTAATCTACCAAATGGTATATATTTGAATGCCTATTTTCCTTTTTTAAAACATGTTTAGCTTGTCCTTTGTTTTCACCTGCTTTTGTCTTCATTACACAGACCAGATGTACCTAAAGAATAGGTCATATTATATATATAGATACATATATTTTGGACCTTTTTGCTATTAATTTCTGTTCCTGGTATAAATGGAACTGTGTTAACCTGCAGTGGGAAAAGCTTATAGCTGTGTTTCTTGTAGGCTGTTTGTTGGCCTTATCGTTAAGGTGATATAAGTTAATTTTGACGGCCATCCATCATAATGTCTCGGTCAAATATGCAATGGTTTAAGTCGAGTTCCTTCATACAAAGATGACCTTTTTCACTGACATATTTGATTCGAATTCATCTTAGCTCTGCAGTTCTTGATGGCAGTCTATTATCAATTTGATGACTTGATTCAATGCTTGCTCATGTATATAGATACATTTTGTTGTCTTGAGGTTTGAATATGCTATCCTACCTAGTGGTTCTCCTAATTTTACTACGTTGGTTATTGGGTCTCATTTACTGAAGGACTGAAGGACAATAGGTTCCTAGGGGCTGAATGATCAAATTTTACTAGTTATTGATGTTTGTGCAATGTTTGATGACATTCCTAATCGTCCCCAGATGTCGTGTTTAAGCAATACTAAATCAGGATTGTGAAATTCTGACAAGCCAGATTCATGACGGATGATCCGTGATAATGAATTCCTTTTGGGTTGCATGCTTCTAAATTGCGCGTAAATTTTCTGTTATCTTGTAAGGGGATTAGTAATTTGGTAACTGGGAAGATTATTGTGCACCAGGAAACACTTTGACAAACTTTTGTTGTTTAGATGGAGTTTTTGAGCCACATGTTAAGAAGAAAATGGAAACAAAACAGCGTTAGTTGATTGAAGTATGAAAAAGAAAACACCCTATTTTTTTTAATAAGTCGAGGTATCGAAAGATCACCTTAGGTTTCAAAGAAAACCCAAGGAGTTGATATATCGGCTTCTTTGCAATAGAATAGCAAGATATGCTTTTAGTAAGGAGATGAACCTCATGCGCCCTTTTTGTTAATACCAAAGCAGTTTTGGCTTCTGCAAAAAGCAAATAGTGCATTGCATAGTTGTACTTGTCCCTCGGGATATAGGGATGTTGCATTGCTTCGGTATAACAGAAGCCATTTTTGCTTCGGTTGCCCTCCATTTTGGATCTTTAATACTTCTGATGTCCCAAATTAAGAGCCTTGGTTACTATCTGGGACATAATCAATGGACCAAATAACATGACATAATCGTCATCTAGTATATTCCCTTAATTGTGGGATTACATAATTTTTGGCTTTTATTGAGTCTGTTTTATTTCTTTCCTTATCTGTGTAATCTTTTAATAGATGTAAATATACATGTTGGCCTTGTTAATGAACAAGAAAAAAACAATTTTCTCTGTCCTTCTGGTGTCAGAGTTATTTTCCAGTTGGCAGTCATTTGCAACTGCACCTTCCAGGAGAGTTTTTTTTTATATACTATCTCCTGATGATGCTGTTTCAGTAAGTTGCTGCTTCTGGTGTAATCTGCCAAGATTTTTCTCTTATTTCTTTGAATTTTATAGGCCTACTGGTTTGTTTGGTAGTATTGTCCGCATCTTTTGCTGTGTTTCAGCAACTCATTTGGTGTTTGGAATGTGCTTCTGCGCTAGAACAAATTCTTTTTGGTTGCTCTCTCCATTTCTACTATTTCTTTTGGTTGCTGCCATCATTAATGAGGCAATATTTACTTCATACCTCTGATGTTACCCCACTGTTTTTGGAATGCCTTTTGCACCTTTTGGGCTTGTTTCCAACCTCCATTTCATATTCTATTCTTTTTTTTTATAAGAAACAAGATTCCATTAATAATATAAATTAAAAGTACAAATATAGAGGGGACAAGGAGTCCACCGACAAAACATATAACCCAAAAAAAGAAAATAAAAGCAATATAATCCTGCCAAAAACCACAGCCAACAATGCAACCTTAGAACAGATTATACAGTGGAACACTATTCAAAAATCCAAGCTCTCCAATTGTTCTTGATGTCTTCCACTCTATAATTTTTGAAAGGCTTGGTGTTGGAAGTCCACAACGAAGCCATGAATTTGACTCTTTCCCACAGCCACTCCTTTTCTTCTATCTTTCCTTCAAAAATTCTATAATTCCTCTCCATCCATAATAGCCAAAAGGAAGCGACTTTGACACATCTCCATGGCTCCCTGCCCTTAGATTTGTCTCTGTAGCTATTGATTTCCAACATAAGAAGTCTCGCACCATCTTTGGGAATGGCCCAACTAAAACCAATTTTTGCATCTGACTTATTGATATTTTCTTCAATGGTATTGGTTTGTGTTGCATTTCTTCAAGGGCCTCGTTTCTTCCTTTTTGATGTCTTTGGGGTATTCTCTTAGTTTTCTTACAATGAATTAAAGGTTTTTGTTGATGCCTGAGTGTTGTCCAGCAACGTTTTCTTGGTCAGATTAGCCCCTTGTGGCACATGTTTGGTTGGATCTTATTCCCACTTTGGTGCATTGCTTTTATGGAACTGAGGTGATGTTTTGGGTGTCCACATTTTTTAGTATAAAAAGAAGCATTCAAAAGTTCAAGGCTTGAGTATGAGGCTGAGGAATTTTTCAAGAGGAACAGCAATAGTAGTGTGCAAGTGGTCAAGGGTGATAAGAGTTCATTGTCATCTGGGGAGGATGGGAAGGGGTCACGATTTTCAGCCCCATCATCGTACTCTAGAAAACTGTCATCTAGTTGGCGCTGTCTTCTAGTGTATTCCCTTAATTGTGGGATTTCATAGTTTTTGGCTTTTATGAAGTCTGTTTATTCTTATTGTAATCTTGCTATTAATTTAAATACACATGTTGGCCTTGAAATCTGTTTATGCCCAACCTACTCTCTCTCTCAAGCTAATTTGGGATGCCCTAGTTGCTGCTGCTGTTAGCTAGTGGGATAGAAATGGAAATAGGATTTGTATGCGGTCCGGAGAAATAGAAACGTAAAAGAATGTGGCCCCACATGTGAAGAAAAATTGGTTAAAGAACAAAAAGAAAGCGTGTGACCATGTGTATGAAAAGGGGAGGTGGAGGAAAAGATAGGTTCCACTATATGCAACCAGCTTGAAAAAGTTTCCCCTCGAAATTGTCCTAAAGTTATCACAATTAGGCCCTTCCACAGATATTGACATCCATTGAATAAATTATCTTTTGATATTTAACTCTTTTGAGACGATTGGCATTGATCTTTTTATACTTTGAAGCAACCAATTTACAATCAGTTTTATGGTTTTTGCTTTATTGTGTTGGGATAAATTAATGCTGAGGCTGAGTCTAGCCATATTTTTGATTTTCTTTTGAGTGCAGACAAGAAATGTTGACACTAAGCAACATTTAGGCGAACTTCCATTGTTTGTTTCGCCCGTACTGGAAAGAATCTCTATGTTTAAGAAGCTTGACAATGCTGCAAATGTAGATTTGGACCAAATGACGGTAAATAGTTAAATTTCTTCTGCATTACGCATTTATTTAATAATTATCTGTTAGTGAACCAGATTACAAGTTATTTTGTCAATTCTTTCTATGCTGGGTTTGAAGAGGTACTGCTTTAGCGGGGAGCTATGAGCCCAAGGAGTCGAGCTTGTTGTGCACCGAGTTATAGGGCAAGGGGTTCTTTTTGGTGCAGCCGAACCCGAAAAGCCTTTGGATGAATTATCCTAAGCTGGAGTTTGACCGGGTTTTCTTGTAATGTAATTATACATGAAACACATGCGATGCATGTTCACGCTTATTTTCAATGCACATGCATCACTTAATTAAAATAAATTAAGAAAGAAAGAAGAAAAGGTGGGTTCAAGCTTGATTATTTTTGTATGTTTTTAGGAAAAAAATGATGATAGGGAAAATTAGAAATCCAAATTTTAGGAAAATAATGATGATAGGGGCAATAAGAAATTCAAAATTATTATCTTTTACCAACTGTTTAGTCCAAAAAAAATGAGAAACTAATATTGAATACATACTCCACAATCCACATAAAATGAGAAACTAATAAAAAAAACTGTTAAAAGTTGATGTGGGGTAAATTGTGGAGAACTTGGACTTTAGTTGGTGGATTCAACTGGTAATGTACGATACAGTTTTAAACATGGATTTGTTACCAAGTAGAGTAGTTGTGTGGGTTATCAACAGGGGCTTTGGTCTGCAAATTGTCCTAAAATTTAGGAGGGCAGCTTCTATTTCTTTATTAGTATAGCTGATTTTGTCAAAAAGTCCCGTCGATGACGTGTTATAGTTTTTTTTTCTTTTCATGATAGCATCTTCATCTTCTTATGCACATATTTTTGATTTTTGTATTCGGCAATTTGCTATCATTTTGGTACAGGTTAATGAGTACCCAACTGGTGTGGGCTTGTCCCCGCATATAGACACCCATTCGGCATTTGGAGGATCAATTTTCAGCCTTTCACTGGCCGGGCCTTGCGTTATGGAGTTTAGGAAGTATTCAGAAGGTGACAGGCTTTCAAAACCTACCTCAAGTTGTGATGGGGAGAGAGAAAATTCTGACAATAGCTCAAATTTCTTGAGGGTGGCTATCTATCTTCCTTCTCGATCGATGCTCTTGTTATGCGGGGAAGCACGATATGCTTGGCACCATTACATTCCGCACCACAAGGTTTTTCTTATAAGCTATCAATTCTTTTTGCACTTAATCTAGTCAAATGGATTCTAAACGCAATTGACGGAAATATAACTCTCGCCCACTACTTTTTGGACCCTGGAATACCCAATTATGAAACAAATCTACGGTACTCGACCGAAGTAAATTTTAAAAACTTCCAATAAAATGAATATAACTCACCATAACAAATTTTAAGACCTCTAATTTATAATTTTATATTACAAAAATGATATAAAAAAGTCAGGTTGCTACTGTCAAAGTAAATTTTCATTTAAATTTCCTTATCAATTTTCATATTATTAGTTTAAATTTAAAAGTAAAAAGTTGTTCAAAATTTTCACCCCGGTAGTTGGTTGAGTACTCGGGATTTGTTCTATACTACTAAGCAGGTATTTGTTGGTCCAAAAATCTGAGTGTGAGAATAACCAAATATCTAAATAAAGAAAAAGGAGTAATGATGTGTAAAGGATGTTTTACACACCCAACAAGAAAGAACAGGTTTCAGTCGATGATCCTTCCAATTGGATGGATTGGAGAGTGTTGAGATTATAAACCCACATCTATTAGAGTTTGCCGCATCCAACCCAAAACCAATTGGCCATGGGTAGAGTAGCCCCTCCTTTTTATATATTGCTTCATGAGGATCCAATTTCCTGATGTGGGATTTGCAATCTCAATGGGTGCCTGGGCGGAGATGCCCCTCCATGTTATATATTGCCTCCTGAGGATCCAATTTCCTGATGTGGGATTTATAATCTCAACGGAGAGCTTTCTAAATTTTCGTGACAGTCTGATTAAAAGAAAAAGAAAGTTGCATGACCTAGAATTGCTCTCTAACAAGGTCTTTTTAAGAATGGCCTACTCAGGTTCATTGAAACTTGTGGGGTCTCGACTAATCTTAGTCCAGGATTTTGGAGAAATCTTCGTGTCAGCTTTAGCTTTTTTTTGGGTGTTTAAGGAAGCAAAATACAGTGATGAATGCAAAATCGGCAAAAGTTTGAATATTTTTCTATGGTCTATACAATGATGAATGCAAAATTGGCATAAAGTTTGGGTATTTTGCTATGGTGTATATGGTGATATTTGCACAAGTTTGGATATTTTGCTATGGTGTATACAGTGAGTGATAAATGCAAAATTGTCAAAAGTTTGGCTATGGTATATACAGTGATGAATGCAAAATTGGCAAGAAGTTTGGATATTTTGCTACGGTGTATACAGTGATGAATGTAAAATACGCAAAAGTTTTGGATATTTTGCTATGGTGTATATAGTGATGAATGCAAAATTGGCAAAAGTTTGCATATTTTGCTCTTCTTTAATAATCATTAAAGAATGATTGTGCCGTTCGGTCATAATGGGAATGATAGCCCAGGGGGACAAAACTTAATACGGGTTGATGTAGCTTGTTCCTCTGTTTTCCTGCTATTGGGGAGTCAAAAATAGCTAGTAATTTCATGATAATTATTTATTTACCTTATTTTCTATATTGGCTTGGGTCTTTGTATTGGAAACGCAAATGAGAAGAGAATCGTGACATATACCGTATTTTGTTAAGATCTAAACTCTTGAAGGTTGATGTCTTCACTTTCATTCCATTTGGGGAATTATGATTTGGCTTTCGGATATTTTAGCAATGCGCCAATGTCTCAGCTCTTATTCTCCAAGTTGTGGATTTGAGTGAAGACCTTTTCAAATTCTTAAAGGCCCTCCAAATGTGACGTAGGACAAGAAAGGTAGAGAAGGGAAGCTAAAACGGAAATCGCACCCAATAATACCCAATTCAAATTCAAGCTGCCTCAACCTTGCACAATAGCCTGATTTATATAGGGTTACAATCTCCTAAGTCAAGTCCTCGTATAATTAATTTCCATCATGAATATTCAAAATATTGCATTAATCAGGCAATACAATATCTTCCTGTTATGTACTGTTTGGATCACTAGTTCAAGCAAAAAGGTCTTCGCATGGGGTGAAAGACGTGTGAATGATAGTTGTGAGTATTTGTGAATATGTTGCCCTTTATAGGGGAGAGACTTCAAGAGGAGAGTCTTTCAAACCTCTCAAGGATTTGAAGGGTACCATTGTACCAATGGCAGAAGATAGGGAGACGAGAGATCCACAAGACCACAACCCATAATCATAGTTGTCAGAATTGTATGATTGAGTTCGATTCTTAACAAAATAGATTATCGACTTTGACCATGAATCGGTAAGAATTGTGAATTGGAATCATGAGTCACTAGAATTGAGATTCATAAACGATTCTTTGAGGCTAGGGTTTGCGTGGGGTTATGTTGGTCTCAATGACAAAATAACGCTTCTAACCTTTTTTTCTTTACTTTTCCCTGTAAATATCTATACGTAGCGTATTGTGGGCTCTAAACGACCCTCATTCCTGTTCAAAACACGATCAAAAACCCGTCCTGCCTTCAGTCGTTGAAAGCCAAAAACCCTCACCTTCATTCATTCAAAGCCGGCTCACAGCAGGTACAGCACAATGTCCTCTGTTCAGTTGCTTTTCTTGTTTCTTTCGCACTCAAATAGGATCAAATCCTTATGCTTGGTTGCTTTTAATCTGTGGCATCTTACTATCTTTCCATTCCACCCATTCAGACTTGGTACAGGGTTTTGTAGATTTGTTTTTGTTGTCTACTTTGTCTCTTGAAAATATGGTTGTGAGAAAGAAAAATACCCCTGATCCGACATGGTATGTTGTGCTAAAATTAATGACATCATACTATTAGACAATGGAATGATATCCAACAATTAGTTTTAATTTCTAATTAGGTTTGATACTTACTCAAAAGAGTTTTATTTACATTCATTATTTATTTAAATCTTTTTTATAAGTTCTGCACCTAGTCTTACGATTCGTGATACGCTATACGATTCACGATTTGACCACTATGCCCATAATAGGAAAGCAAGAAATCGGTCCATGGGAAAGACCAAACTAAGGGGAGATATGAGTGTTAGCTTGATAATTCATTCATTGTGGTGCCTATTCTCAATAGCTCAAGCTTTTGGGAAATGGTATAAAAGGTTGGTTGTCTAGGAGATCTGAGATTCAAACATTGGTACCCAGTGTTCTAAAAATCGGGCCTAGGCGGAAATCGTTGCCTCCCCGCCCGGCCTAGGCCTAATCCTTTGTGTTTAGGTGCCGGGGTGATTAGGCGCCAATTAGGCTGGCTAGGCGCCGATTAGGCGGGGTAGGCGGGATTTTTCCCTCTTTTTTTTTTCCCTTCAAAAACAATGTAGTTTCATGTAAAAAAAAAAAAAAAACCACGTTCATTAGCTAGCCCTCTTTCAATCGACCTAATTCCGTTCTCCTCCTCCTCCTCCTCCTCTCAGTCTCCGATCTCCATCTCCTCCTCTCCTCTCCCCTCCGGCTGTATTTTGGGATGTTCACTTGGGTTTGATTGTTTGATCTTGTTTATTTTGTTTTTGGAATGCATGTTTTATTGGAATATTAATGTTAATTTCAAAGGTATATTATGTTTTGTTAGTATTATGTTATTTAAAATAATATTTTTAATAAAAAATCGTTTGACCGATTAATCCCCGACTAATCCCCTAGGCGCTAGGCCCCCCTCGCCGACCTAGGAACGCCTAGCGATTTTTAGAACATTGTTGGTACCTCCATCCCCATCTGTCAATCCTGACTATGTCCATTCTCCGTCTAATTCTGTTTGTGTTTCTGTCTCAGTTTGCTCTCCACGTGGGGATACGGGGGTTGCACGTGAGGGAGGGTGTTAACATGGTATTCATTGCAAGGATGGATTTGGATCTAGAACTCCCCTTGCTACCATATTAGTATTTGTCTATGAATATTTCAAAGTTACAGAGATTTGTCCCCCCAAATTTTTTGTAGAAAAAGTATCGCTCCCCCAAGTGTAAATATAAGAATCACCTTATGTATGATCCAATATATGATATTAATATTAATTACAAGAAGGAAAATGCCTGTAAGTCACACTCAATATCAAAATATATGGAAGCAAACAAATACGTGAGTGTAATTATGTTATAAAATAACAGAAATGGATGTTTTTCACCATTACATGCATCATTGTACGAAATTCAATGACGATACTGAGAAAAACAATTCACCACTAAATTGTTTATTGGCACGCAATATCACCACAAAAATCCCAATTTTTTGTAGTACAAGTGACATATGTTTTCGGCAACAAACCCCCCGAAGGCCAATGCCTAGCTCCATCCTTAATTCCTTGTGGCGCAGCTTTTGGGAGAGATGGTTCCTAATGATAAGAACATACACCATGATTTTATATTTGTTTCTTTTTCAAAATGATATGCTTCCTTGATTATTTTTTGAATTCTAATTGCGACTTGGTTATAGAGAGAGAGGCCTCTTATAGGTGATAATACGAAGTGTAATTATGGAATTGTATTTGAACAATGGTGAACATCTTGTTACGGTATCAAGTATCAACGGGACGATGGGTGAGGGTAGGGATTTAGTTTTATGGTTAACCATCAAAATAATTATGTGAATAGTAGTAGTCTTCAAGTTGGATCCTCATTTTCTTGTTTAATTGCTGGAGTTTTGGACTTTTGCGTTTGTGCTTTCGGTTAACTACTTGTGATGAAAATCTTTTTGCCCTGACTTATCCTTCGATTTTCGACATTTTATTTTCCAAGTCTTGTCTGTATTAAATTTAAATCATTTTATTTAATATATTTTCCTGCATAATGAAATTGAATGTGAGTTGAAAATTCTCTCTGCTACAGGTCGATGTGGTGCAGGACTCTGTGATCAGAAGGGGTGCAAGAAGAGTATCCTTTACAATTCGCAAGGTACTATTTTACGTAAAATTTAAGGATTTCTTCCATTAGGGCTGGTCCTGAGATATATAAGACCCTATACAAAATTTGAAACACAACATACTTCTCAGGCCCTTATTATGGATTATTGGGGCCTTAAATAACATAAGTTGTAAAATCTTTTGATGTAAAACAGATCATGTTGGGAAATATAATGAACTGCTGAATCTAAAATAGATAAGGTAGAGAGTACACCGGGTTGAGTCGCGGACTAAGTCGCTCTCTTTAAGACGTTTCGCGGCTCTGCCCGGAATTGTGCTAGCAGTTCTGATTATGCCACGCCGTCCCCAGGATGAAACAGCCCAGATACCCTCTGTACGATTGATTTGCACTTATGCAACCGCTCGACAATAACACTCTTTTAATTGCTCGGGATCGGAAATTTTTTTTTTTTTTTTTCTACCGCCGGAGGCTAAAAATTTTTCTGCCGGAAAATATATATTTTTTGTAGATGGATTTTTCTACGTTTTTTTCTCTGCGAGTATGTTTTTTTGAAAGCTATTTTAGATCCGTTTAAAGGGGAAAGCGTTGAGACAAACAAACACCTTTCCGGAAAATCCGCAAGAAAACATGGAGTGAAAAAGGAAAATCGAGGGAGCGTGCGAGGATATTGCGGAGGAAAAGAGGGAGCTGTCTCCCTTTTAATTTTATAATTTATTTTATTTAAAAAATAAAATTCTTTAAATGTATTTTGTATAAAAAGATAATACACTACACAAGACAAGCCTAAAGCCCGAGCCGGGCCGGGCCGGGCCGGGCGGCGCGCGTGTGGTGAACCACATTCATCCAAGTCCTCACCCAATAGCACAAAAGTCTAATGCCCAAAGGGCTCAAGCCCTTAAGCAAATTCTTCCATATATAAACCCATGAAAGGTTTTATATCTCTCCTATGTGGGACTTGGGATAACATCACATCAACCATCACATCACATTAAATCACCTTGTCTTGGTTTTATTTTTCTTTAAATACACAAAAACTCCAACAGATCACATGCGATTGCTCCCCCTGCACGCCCTACATTTGATTGCAAGTTTGAAAAATGATCTAAAAAGCAACTGTTATCTACTAGAAATTTCAAAAAAAATGAGTTCTCCAATCATGTTTTTAACTTTTGCAATAAACCAGACTCTTTAAGACCCAAATCGTGTATTAAAATAAATGAACATGAAAATTCAAAGCCTTCAACACTCTTTCTTCGATTTTTCCTAATGCAATGCTTATCATTTTTCTCTTTAACATGTTTGGTGTAGGTGAGGAAAGGACCTTGCAGATGTGAATTTCCTCAGTATTGTGATTCTCAGAGATAGGTAGGAAAAGTAATGTGGTCTTTTTGTAGTTCTAGACTAGATCCATTAGAATTTTGTCTGGGTAAAGACAACCCAATTCCCTCAATTTGTAACTTCCCAAATTATTCCGTCAAAATCGCAGTGTAATGTGTCCCTGTTCTGATCATGGAATAGACGCAATAGATTCATATTTTGAGAGGTTTTCATATGCTTTTCATCCCACGGAACCATATTACATGAGTGGAATTATGGACAACGGAAAAATTGACATGGACATGGTGGTGGTGGTGGTAATCCATTAGTTGGTATGTAGACTGTGTTTGATTACGTGTAAATTTTGCTGGAGGTGGTCTGCAAGGAAAACGTTAGACAATGAGAAGCTATAGTTATAAATGAAAAGACTGTAATTTATTTTTACACTGTTTTCTAGATTTGATGCAAGCTAATTGTATTCAATAAGCGCTTATAATGATTTTTACTAATCGCCCTTAAGAGAGATTGTTGGTAGTGAGATTTGAACTTAAGCTTCACAAGCGAAGTACTTTGAGTCCTTACAACTCAACATAACCTCGTCGGCACTTTCAACCAATCAAATAGTTGTGGTGTTAGAGCAAGGATCCACGTATCCACTTGTCAATCAACATTTTATTGACACTCAAAAGCCCAAACGTAAATTGTTACTTGAATATGAATTTGAAGAAGCCTCATATACTGTTAGAGAATCTCCTAATTTGTGATTCTATTTAGGGATGTAAAGGTATTAAAAGCCACAAACCTTTAGAGCGGTATATGAGGGATTTAAGGTCTGAAAAAAAGGTAATAATAGTCATCTTAAACTAATTTAAACGTTACACCCCCCCCCCCTCTCCCCCCTCCTATAGATAATGATGTACGCACTTTTCTTCACCAAAAATGAAGCACTTTTCTTCACCTAAAATCGAAATTTTGCCCATAGCGATGTTTCCCACCTTACCTAGAATCTGAAATACATGAGATGGTGGGAATTCGATCAAGAGAAACCAGAGTGGAACTGCGGCAGAGTGGGGCCTTGTGCATCAACTCCTTGCAGCATGAAATTGAAACAATAAAATACATACTGCTTTGGTCTCTATTTTGTAAAGTCATATATACATGTCAATATGGTATTCGTTAAAAAAAAACAAACAAAAAGATAAGCTATAACTATTACTTTATTCGTTTATTTTTCATTTAAATTGTTTATATTATTTCATCCTTGATCAGTTGCCTTCAAATTTTTCAACTTCAATTTCGAGTTATCTCAACAGCACAGAAGTACAACAAACATACAAGGTGTACAAGCATGAATATGAGCCACAAAAGCAAAAAGGTAAGAAGGGCACTTCTATCTAAAACCATTGAATTAAAACACTTGTATAAAAAATAACTTTCTTCACCTATGTTTAGCATCAATTAAAAAATAACTCGTATAAAAAATAACTTTTATTGCGATTCTTTCTCCTAATAGCTTAAACTTTTGGGAAAGATGATTCTTGACATAGTATTAGATGTTAGTTTTTTGGCCATCTATTATCTTGAATCTGTCTTCTCCTAACAGTAACAATAGAAGAATGAAAAACCCCAAGAAAGTCAAATTTTGAGGTGAAAACAGAAGATTGTCCTTTGTGGATTGAGGTTGGTTCCAATGATGTTATTGTCAAAAATTTATATGTATCAGTTGATCCTTACCAAATTAACCGCATGAAGAAATACAGTTCTTCCCAGAAAGTTGTAGATGCCATTTCCTCCCAAATTAAGAGGGTGTTTGATAAGGCCTAATGGAACTACAAACTTTTATCCCACCGCTAAATGTATTACAATTTAAGCATAATGTACAACAACCATAATGCATACATGCAGTGGTAAAGAATAAAAGTTTGCGGTGCCCTTATCAAGCCCCAATTATGAATCCTGCTTTTAATTTTTTGTTAGTATCTATTTATTATAAAGTCGGGCTTTTAAGATCCGACCCTTTAGTTTAAATCTTTTAGGATAAGATCCCTCACATTTCTTTTTCAAAGGATGTGGTCCTTGAATACAAGTAGTATTTCTCGGTTCTGCAGCCAAGAGATATTGTCTCTATCAAGGGTTAGAATCGAAGATACTTGATGCAGAACCGATAGCAAACTGGAAGATATAATTTAATAGATAATATCTTTTAGAGATTGCATCTTTTAAGAAAAAAGGTGAAAAAACACATATTAAAAATATTTGAATGCAGATATCGAATTCTAATTATTTATTTATTTTCTTATAAAACTGCATACACAATAAATGTGATAATTTGTGTGCACGATAAGGAATGTTATAAAAGCAAGTGGAGTGGGGAGAGTTGCGTTGTTCCTAAGTATTGAGAAGAATGGTTTGGTTAGTGGGATTGCAAGTCTCAGCTAGGAGGTTATACCTTTGTTAAAGGGGGCCACTTGTTAAATAAGTTTGACTCCATGGGCTTCCCAGTTAAATACCCTGATTAAAACATAATTGCTTCATTTTCTAATAAAATATTTTGTCTTTTACACGTTTTTATGAGTAATATTTAGTACTGCCTCCATCTCTAACTAAAATCTCATATTTAGTACTGCCTCTATCTCTAACTAAAATCTCATGTCTGACTTGCTTATATTTTAAGAATCAACTAATTTCAATCATTATAATCAATATTTAATTTTTATTATAAATTTTGGTATGGTGTTTTTTAAGAGAGTAAACGAATAAAATTTTTAGTAAAATTTGATGAAAATAATTTCTATAATTTGCTCCACCAATTTTTTTTCCCTGAATACTCACTCTTCTGTAACTTAACTACCCAAGAAACAAATGATTAAAAAAGAAAAACCACATAATTTACTCATCATTATTATAAAAGTAATTGCATACCATCTTAGATCCTTAATCTAATATTGGACTTATATGTGAAATAATTATGTGTTGTGAACTGTCGCATGGTTAAGTCCACTTTAAAAGTGATTAACTAAGGTTTAATTATTTTGAGTTTAAACGTATCTAATAGGGTGTGGGCATTTAATGTGTAGATACTTAAAGATAATTTCTATTTTTATGATGGGTTAAAATAGAAATACATAATAAATAGTAGGGTTTACTATCTATATATTGTGGTTATGGTCCCTAGATCGTACGTACGTATTATGTCCCTGTTGAGCTCCCATCATCACAGAGAGTATAGAGAAAACTTAAAGGATTCTCTAAAGAGATACATGTAGATCTGGAAGGCCAACCACTCGACTACAAAAACACACGCTATGGATTCAGATACGCTTCCGCATATTAATCTTTTGATTCTTCTTGGTGATACGATATTAACGATTCTAAGGTTTATGGTTATTTGGATCTAACATACCGTACTAATTCTAAGTGATGTGATACTTGTTCCGTCCTAAATTCAATTTAATATATATTGACATGCTTAAGATTTTTAATATACATTGCTTTCGAGCTTCGGCTCCTTTCAAAAAAATATATATACTGCTTTCTATATAACTCGTTTTTAACTCACGCTACGCGTGGGCGTCTTTAAATTTAAATATATAATAAAACACATAAACATATTGTAAATTATTATTATATATATACACATATATAGTTTAAAATATTGTATGATAAGATATGATGACATTGATATAATGCTATGCCGTTTAATTAGGTTACTTTTTTGAACGATTGTAGTAGAGTTTCATCATCGCCTTTCACGAATGATTATCATAAAAGAAATGCGGGCAATGTTACTTGTGCGGTAAGAGCACAAATCAAAATATAAGATTATATATATATATGGTTCTACAAAAGATATATATTAAAATTAAAAAATGTGACCCTATTATTTCCATTATTCTCACCAAATTTATTTTACTTTAAAATATTAAGTACTATATAAAATACTTTAAAACATTTTTAAAACTAACCACCTTAATCATTCAGAGCAATTATCAACACCCCTCCAGTAGTATAAAGTTGAAACTACGTACCACTTTACGTATGTAGAACATACTTGCACAAATTGAAAAAAAAAAAGAAGTAAATTAATAATACATATTCTACAATATTTTGCTTTTGTTAAATAACAAAATATATGTGATGGAGATTTGTACAAATACAACAAAAAAAGGGAGAACAATCCAATCTTGTATTAGCCTTAACATATCTATATATACACACGTATTATTTTTAATTTAATTAATAGTTAAAATAAAATTTATTGAATATCGTAAGTGATAATACATCCTTTACATGCTAAAAAGAAAATTATAAACTCTTAATTGGAGAAATACCAAATGAAAGTTTGAATTTTTAATTGAGGGAGTCCTGCATTTGCACATTTGGTGAATAATTAATAATATTTAACTCTTCACTATTAATTATTTTGGAGCTACTTTTCGGGTCTGTATGCATGTAATTATATATCCTATCTAGCTAATATTTTAAATACATATATAGATGTCTCGGTTCAATTTGATTATAATTATTGTTCCCAAAAAGGGATAGTTAGAGCATTTTTCTTTTAATAAAAGAAAAGTTTAAACCACTTCTTTTTAATATTTATTAATAAATTAAGAGGGATGGAATAAAAGTACTAATGACCACCATATTATATTATATTAGAAATAAGAGTCTTGATTGCTTGTCTATTTCAAGTTTGGAATTGGAATCAACTCATCACAAATTAATAAAAGTAATAACTGGATGCGGTGGATGCGGTGTGTTTACGAGAAAGGTTCGAATTATGATAGGATACGGTTGCCAAGATTTGAGCGATTTCTTTTTCAACAAATATATATATTGTTGGAGTTTTTGTGTATTTAAAGAAAAATAAAATCAAGACAAGGTGATTTAATGTGATGTGATGGTTGATGTGATGTTATCCCAAGTCCCACATAGGAGAGATATAAAACCTTTCATGGGTTTATATATGGAAGAATTTGCTTAAGGGCTTGAGCCCTTTGGGCATTAGACTTTTGTGCTATTGGGTGAGGACTTGGATGAATGTGGTTCACCACACGCGCGCCGACCGACCGACCGGGCCGGCCCGGCCCGGTCTCGGGCTTTGGGCTTTGGGTTATACAAAATACATTTAAAGAATTATTAAAAATAAAATAAATTTATAAAGAACTAGCTCCCTCATTTTCCTCCATGATTTACGCCAACATGTCCCTTGATTCCCTCCGGATTTTCCTCAAAGCTGTTTTTGGCTCCTACTTTATCCCTTAATAACGGATCTAATTTTGGACAAGAAAATCAACTTTCTACAAAAAAAAAGAAAACCAGAGAGCCTATCTATCTGTCTGCAAATATTTTCCTTCTGAAAAAGATTTTCCGGTGAAAAAATTTTTTAGCCTCCGGCAGTAGAAAATATTCCGATCCCGAGCAATTAAAAGAGTGTTATTGTCGAGCGATCGAAAACGTGCACATCGATCGTACAGAGAGTTTCTGGGCTGTTTCATCCTGGGAACGGAGTGGCATATTCAGAACTGCTAGCACAATTCCGGGCAGAGCCGCGAAACGTCTTAAAGAGAGCGACTTAGTCCGCGACTCAACCCGGTGTACTCTCTACCTTATCTAATTTGTTTTAGCAGTTTATATTTTCCAACAATTTTAAGACGATTTCTATCTGCTATTTTCTATAACTGTTGTTATGGCTAATGAACATAATCAAGCTGCTGCTTCTGGCTCATTGAATCAACCTTTTAAATTTGAGGGTCTGCACTTTAGGAGGTGGAAACAAAAAATGTTTTTTTACTTAAGTCTTAAGAAGGTGGAATCTGCTTGTGTTTCTGAAAAACCCACCTTCCCTAGTCCGATTTCTGAGGCAGATCATAAGACTCTCAAAACTTGGGAAGACAATGATTATGCATGCAGAAATCTGATCTTGAATGCTCTTCATGACGAGCTTTATGATGTTTACCTCCCGTGCAAATCCGCAAAAGAAATTTGGGATTCACTTCAAAAGAAATATGACACTGAAGAGGCTGGGTCTAAGAAATACGCTGTCAGTCGTTATCTGAAATATCAGATGACGGACGACAAGTCTATTGTTACACAGTCTCACGAACTTCAGAAAATTGCACATGAGATTATTTCTGAAGGGATGAAATTTGATGAGCAGTTTCAAGTGGCAGTTTTGATTGATAAATTACCCCCTGGATGGAAAGATTTCAAAAATAGTTTGCGTCACAAATCTAAAGAGTTTTCATTTGAAAGTTTGATTACTAAATTCAGGATTGAGGAGGAAAACCGTAAGCAAGATCGGAATGATGAGGTTCTGGTTGTTTTTAACAAAAATCAGAACTGTAACCAAAATCAGAATCGCTCGAACAACACCCCTCCTGCTCTAAGGCCGAACCGGAAAAATATGAAAAATCAGAATGGTGGAAATAATGCGAACCGGTACGGGAACCAGAATAGGAACAACCAAACTCAGAACCAAAACAGAAATGGCCAGGCTAATAATAATAATAATAATAATAATAATAATAATAATAATAATAATAATAATAATAATAATAATAATAACAGTGTGTTCTCTTGTTATCACTGTGGAAAGCCTGGTCATATGGCAATAAATTGTCGAAACAAACGCCGAGTTCCTCAGGCGAATGTTACTGAAGAAGAGCCCTTAGTGGCTATGATAACAGAAATTAATCTGGTATCGGGTTCTGAAGGTTGGTGGGTAGATACTGGCGCCTCTCGTCATGTCTGCCATGATCGTGCTCTATTTAAGACCTATTCTGATGCTGTTGATAAGAAAGTGTTGTTGGGTGATTCCCACACCACTAATGTTGCCGGGACGGGTGATGTCGAGTTGAAATTCACTTCTGGAAAGACTGTCATCCTTAAGGATGTTCTGCATACTCCAGAAATTCGGAAGAATCTTGTTTCGGGTTACATCCTTAATAAAGCTGGATTTGTTCAAACTATTGGGGCAGATTTGTTTACTCTTACTAAGAATGGTGTATTTGTGGGGAAGGGGTATGCTTGTGATGGGATGTTTAAATTGAATGTTGATGCTAATAAAGTTGTTTCTAGTTCTGCTTATATGATTTGTTCATTTAATGTGTGGCATGCTAGACTTTGTCATGTTAATAAGCGCCTTATTAAGAACATGAGTAAACTGGAAATTATTCCCCCTTTATCATTAAATGATTTCGAAAAATGTGAATTCTGTAGCCAAGCAAAGATTACTAAAACACCTCACAAATCTGTTTTAAGAGAAACTGAACCTTTTGAATTAATTCATTCGGATATTTGTGAATTTAATGGTGTTTTAACGAGAAATGGAAAAAGGTATTTTATTACTTTTATTGATGATAATTCGGATTTTTCCTATATTTACCTTATGAAAAATAAAAGTGAAGCAATTGATATGTTTAAAATATTTTCTACAGAAATTGAAAATCAGTTTAATAAGAAAATAAAAAGATTTCGGAGTGATAGAGGAACCGAATATGATTTAACTGATTTTAAAAATCTCTATACTTCACTTGGTATTATTCATGAGACGACTGCTCCATATTCACCTGAAATGAATGGAAAAGCCGAAAGGAAAAATAGAACCTTTGCCGAATTAATTGTTGCTACGCTACTAAATTCGGGGGCTGCCTCACATTGGTGGGGAGAGATTTTATTAACCGTTTGTCACGTTCTTAATAGGGTGCCTAAGGTTAAATCTAATTTATCCCCCTATGAGATTTTAAATAATAAAAGGCCTAATATTTCTTATTTACGCGTTTGGGGGTGCCTTT
The DNA here is from genome assembly GCA_021464415.1 of Lonicera japonica. Taxonomy (NCBI): domain Eukaryota; kingdom Viridiplantae; phylum Streptophyta; class Magnoliopsida; order Dipsacales; family Caprifoliaceae; genus Lonicera; species Lonicera japonica. The sequence continues at coordinate 63,842,548 of CM038469.1, forward strand.
CTTACGTACGTATTCCTGATCCTAAAAGATCTAAGCTTGCTAGTAGAGCTTATGAATGTGTTTTTATCGGATATGCTATTAATAGTAAGGCCTATAGATTTTATGATTTGAAAAATCAGGTTATTATTGAATCTAATGATGTAGATTTTTATGAAAATAAATTTCCTTTTAAATTAAAGAATAGTGGGGGTAGCTCATTACCTTCTAGCTCTAATTTACCTACTAGTACCATGCACCATGGTACATCAATTGAACCTAGGAAAAGTAAAAGAGTTAGAACCGCTAAAGATTTTGGACCTGATTTTTATGCATACACTTTAGAAGATGATCCATCCACTATTCAAGAAGCATTCTCTTCTTTAGATGCTGACCTTTGGCAAGAAGCCATTAACGATGAAATGGATTCCTTAGAATCAAATAGAACTTGGCATCTAGTAGACCTTCCTCCTGGTTGTAAAACCATAGGTTGTAAGTGGATACTTAAAAAGAAATTAAATCCTGATGGCACTGTTGACAAATACAAAGCACGTTTAGTTGTCAAGGGTTATAGACAACGTGAAAATGTAGATTTCTTTGATACTTATTCTCCCGTTACTAGAATAACATCTATACGTGTTTTGATTGCCCTAGCTTCCTTGCATGATCTTGTTGTGCATCAAATGGATGTAAAAACCGCTTTCCTTAATGGAGAATTAGAAGAAGAAATTTACATGGAACAACCTGAAGGATTCATTATTACAGGCCAAGAACAAAAAGTATGCAAATTAGATAAATCCCTTTATGGTTTGAAACAGGCTCCTAAGCAATGGCATGAGAAATTTGATGCATTGATTATTGCAAATGGATTTAGAATTAATGAAAGTGATAAATGCATTTATTATAAGACTGAGAATAATGCTTGCACTATTATATGTTTGTATGTTGATGACTTGCTTATTTTTGGTTCTAATATCCATGTAGTTAATAATGTGAAATCCATGCTATGTGAAAATTTTGATATGAAGGATTTGGGAGAAGCCAATGTAATTTTAGGGATTAAAATTACTAGGACGGAAAGGGGACTTTCTTTGGATCAATCTCATTACATTGAGAAGATTCTAAGGAAATATAATTACTCAGATTGTAAACCAGCATGTACTCCATATGATCCTAGTGTGAAGTTGTTCAAGAACACTGGAGACAGTGTTAGACAAACTGAGTATGCGAGCATCATTGGTAGCCTTCGATACGCTACTGATTGCACTAGGCCCGATATTGCTTATGCAGTGGGGGTACTATGTAGGTTTACTAGCAGTCCTAGTATGGAGCATTGGCATGCTATTGAGAGGGTCATGCGTTATTTAAAAAGAACCATGGACCTAAAGTTACACTATCAAAAGTTTCCCGCTGTCCTAGAAGGATATAGCGATGCTGACTGGAACACCCTGTCAGAAGATTCCAAGGCCACTAGTGGATATATCTTCAGTATTGCTGGAGGTGCGGTTTCTTGGAAATCCAAGAAACAGACCATTTTGGCCCAGTCTACGATGGAGTCAGAGATGATAGCACTAGTTGCTGCTAGTGAAGAAGCAAGTTGGCTGAGAAGCTTTCTTGCAGATACCCTTCTATGGGAGAGACCGATCCCAGCTGTCCTTATCCACTGCGATAGTACCGCGGCTATTGCAAAAGTTCAGAACCGTTCCTATAACTGTAAGAAACGAAAAATTCGTCGTAAACACAGCACGGTTAGAGAGTTACTCTCCAAAGGTGCTGTAAGAGTGGATTATGTGCGGTCTGAGAAAAATTTGGCTGATCCTTTGACGAAAGGACTAACGAGAGAGAAGGTACTTAACACCTCAAAAGGGATGGGGTTAACGCCCAACGAAATTTGAGTCACTGTAATAGTAACCCAACCTATGGACTGGAGATCCCAAGAAATAGGTTCAAAGGGTAAACAACAAGTTACAAGTGATACTTTAGAAATCATGTAGTATTATCTCATCCCTATGGAGCATGATATCTTGAAGCGGTGAAAAGGTTGAGCACATGCTCTTAATGAGTTCTATAGGTCTATGTGGAGTGGGGTACCGATGCTACAAGAGTACTCTTGATAGACTCACCTATGTGAATGTGGAAGAGAGGTCGCTTCCTATGGAATTTTGGGCAAATTCTCTAGAGCATTCACTAACCGGGATATAAGCACATGGCCATAACGTGCTGGCTTTTTGGACAACACTCTTGGGGCCGGTGTGTGTTGTGATTGTCAGAGATAGAGTTCAAAACTACGAGTTACTCTAGTATAGTCTGAAACACATACACTACGTAAAGGTTCAAGTTGAAAAATACCTTTACTTATGCACTGTCCTATGTATATATGCTCGATGAAAATTTTTTTTTTCCTAAAATACAAGTGGGGGATTGTTGGAGTTTTTGTGTATTTAAAGAAAAATAAAACCAAGACAAGGTGATTTAATGTGATGTGATGGTTGATGTGATGTTATCCCAAGTCCCACATAGGAGAGATATAAAACCTTTCATGGGTTTATATATGGAAGAATTTGCTTAAGGGCTTGAGCCCTTTGGGCATTAGACTTTTGTGCTATTGGGTGAGGACTTGGATGAATGTGGTTCACCACACGCGCGCCGACCGACCGACCCGACCCGGCCCGGCCCGGTCTCGGTCTCGGGCTTTGGGCTTGTATTATCTTTTTATACAAAATACATTTAAAGAATTTTATTTATTAAAAATAAAATAAATTTATAAAGAACTAGCTCCCTCATTTTCCTCCATGATTTACGCCAACATGTCCCTTGATTCCCTCCGGATTTTCCTCAAAGCTGTTTTTGGCTCCTACTTTATCCCTTAATAACGGATCTAATTTTGGACAAGAAAATCAACTTTCTACAAAAAAAAAGAAAACCAGAGAGCCTATCTATCTGTCTGCAAATATTTTCCTTCTGAAAAAGATTTTTCGGTGAAAAAAATTTTTAGCCTCCGGCAGTAGAAAATATTCCGATCCCGAGCAATTAAAAGAATGTTATTGTCGAGCGATCGAAAACGTGCACATCGATCGTACAGAGAGTTTCTGGGCTGTTTCATCCTGGGGACGGAGTGGCATATTCAGAACTGCTAGCACAATTCCGGGCAGAGCCGCGAAACGTCTTAAAGAGAGCGACTTAGTCCGCGACTCAACCCGGTGTACTCTCTACCTTATCTAATTTGTTTTAGCAGTTTATATTTTCCAACATATATATATATATTTCGATATGTACATAATGTTCTAGTTCTAGTATTTATAATATTGCATTCTTAATTGTTTAAATAAAGAAAAATGTAATAGAAAAAGGTTTCCGTTTTATCCTTTATATAAAATAATAATCTGCTCACACACTTAAACGATAAAAACCCCTAGGTATAAAATTGATATCATTGGACTGGAAAGAAAGCGCACCTTGAATCTGATCGAAAAGTCAAAAGAAAAAAGATTAATAAACTAGTTTACAAAATTCTTAGTGGGAATGATCATATCATATATACCTCGATCTGTATCCTCAATTTCTTTAAAAAAAAAAATGATAAAAAATTAAGCTTAGTGGGAAGTTTACATGCAGACGAATTGAAGATAAAAAGATCTAAAATAAAATAAAATAATAATGTTGGAAATTAAAGTGATTTGGCCATTGGATCAGGATGGGTCAACATTTGTTCATGTTCTATGTTGGTTGGTTTGTTCTAGATTTTGTAGTGGTGGGCATGGGAATAATAATAATAATATATAGTTTAGTGACTACACAGAGACGCACATGGAAAGAGGTTTACTCTTTTTGTGTTGCGTTCCAATGATTAATCGTATCGTATGGGAGTTTTTTTTATACAGGAGAACATTTCCTATACGTATTAAATTATACTTACGATTTATACATATTGATCGAGAATTTTGAGGAGATAAATAGATATATTTTTTGATAAAATTTGGTAAAAATAATTTTTCTAATTAATAGATTATTTCCATCAAATTTTATCAATTTTTTTTTATCAATTTACTCCATCAAAATCATCCTTAATCTATATATGTATTGTATATATGTTTGAGAATTTTCCATATATACATATATGCATGCATGTATGGCACAAAAATACTAACATTTTAATGTGTTAGTATATATATATTAATTAGTTAAGATATGAGTTTATATCACATTTATTCCTACAATCACCTTCTTTTAAGTATTATATTTAAGTTAACTAACTTAAGAAATGTCCATTTTGAGAGATAAATGGATGATTTTTTTTCATGAAACTTACGGGGGTGTATTCAATTTAGATTATATATGATTTTTTTGGATTTTGAAAGTCCATAGGTATTCAATTGAAATTTTAAAAAATCTTTTAAAATATTCAATTAGGGTTAAAAATAGTTTTTAAAAATCTTATGGTATTCAAAACTCAATAAATTTTGCATGATTTTATAACTAAATAGATTTTGATAGATTTGAGAGTATTTTTATGAATAACAAATCTAACAACAAATCTTATTTTCAAGCGAAAGATTTCATTATATGGATTTCTTTTCTATCTTTCTCCCAACTCTAGTTATTATTTGTTCTTGTCTTTATAATGTATTAAACCATTCCATTCTCTCTATCTAAAACCCTTTTCTTTTCTCAAACTCTCTATATTATTTTTTCTTTGTCTTTATAATATATTTAAATCCCTCTAATTCATTCACTTTATGTAAAGCATTTTTTTCAATTTAGATACTGCTACTTTCAAAGTTTTAATTATCTAATTAGTCATATTCTTCTGAAACTATAAAGATGTTACCCTTGATTTTTTTCTCTAACTTTATGAATTTTTTTAAATAAAAGATAAAAAAATCAAATAAAAAGGGCAAAAAAATCTAATACATTGGGCTTTTAGACTCGATTCAAACCGTTTGCGGCGGATTTATAATTTGCTTGTTGCTTTAGAGTTGTAATCAAAATTCTTTTATTATTTATTCTTTGATTTTTTATTATAAATAATTTTTGTGCTCGTGCATTGCACATGATTGTAAATGTCATTAAGTTCATTAATGAATATGTATATATATTAAGAATTGAATAATTAGTATGAAATAAAAATAATAATATATAAACAAAATATAGTATCAAGTGTAAAATTCAATTAATAATTATAAGAAAATCATAAAAAATTGTCACATTGAATTTTTTTAATAAATAGACGGCCATAAAATAATGAGAATGAAAATTAAGAGGACAATAATGAGAATGAAGAGGGCTATGATAATCATAATGATGTTTGAATGGAGCAGTATGAATTTTTATAATGTATTTCGTTAATTGTCTTTACATTTTTGATAATGTTACTTTAAACTCGTAATTAATTTATTTTATTGTTTGTCTTTTGATTTTTTTTTTTTTTTGATGGACTTATTAAAATTTGCAGAAATCCATGAACTTATTAAAATCTGCATAAATGCAAAAGAATCCATTCATTAAAATCTGTCTTATTCTATAAGGATTTAAAACTATTTATGAACTTAATAGAATACATGGATTTTAAAAAATTAGTTAGAATCTTTTAAAATCTGAATTGAATACACCCCTTTAGTAATGATGATTTCTATAATTAGTAGATCACTTATACCAAATTTTATCAAAAAAACCCAAACGGGAAGTGGGTTAATTAAAAATAAAAAATTTCAACGTTCAGAAATACGCATATATATCAAATTTTCAATTAACCCACTTTTTTTTTTTTTATGAAATTTGGTGGAGATAATCTACTTATTATATAAATCATCTCCAACAAGTTTAATGAAAAAACTTATTCTTTTACCTCCTCAAAAGGAACGGTCCATAAGAGAAGGGCCTTTTTCTTTCTTATCAAACTTTATCCCAAAGACACTTGAATCGGTTTGTCAAATTTTATATCCATGAAAAATGACTCATTCGATTGGATAGTCGCTTTTTCTTTGCTTGGGATATCACACTAAAAGTTCTATTTCATTTTTAGGGCATTATCGACGTAATTAATCTCACAATAAAAAAATAATAATATTTATTGTTGAATTAATTAAGTTGAAATTAGATTTTTTTAAAAAAATCAAAATTAAAGTAGACAATCTGTTTGAGATTAGAGAGATGCTAATTTAAAGTACTTATATATGTATGAATTTTTTTTAAGTAAGGACCTTAATTTAAGAACCTTATTTAAGGATTATGCCATTTGGCACGCTTCTCAAGGATTTTTTTTGGGGATGTTCTTCATTATGTGTAGAACATCTCTACCAAATTTCATTAAAAAATTCAACCGAAAAGCGGATTAACTACAGGATTAAAGAATATTGGTCCAGAATAGATATATAAAATTCATTTTTTTTTCAATCCTGTAGTTAACCTATTTTCCGGTTTAATTTTTTTATGAAATTTGGTAGAAATGTTCTACGCATGACGAAGAATTTTCCCACCAAATTTCATCAAATTTTTTTATTGAAAAGCGTGCCAAATGACCTGGTCCGTAAATAAGGTCCTTAAAAAATGGTAGTAGACTCGAACTTTGTTAAGGACAATTTTAAATTCTTTTAAGGAATAGTTATTTGAAGACCGTTACTTCATTTGTATAGCCTACTACCATTTTTTAATAAAAGTTTGACTCTAATCCTTGATTAGAGTTTTTTTTTAAAAAAATAATAATGAGATAGGCAAAATTTATATAATTACTTATTAAATTTATTTTATAATAACTGCTCAAAATGAAATACCTCTAAAATTATGGGTAAATGACGACCTTATCTCTAAGATGGCCCGGCCCTTAAATCATTCAGGCAATTTTTCAACTCTCCACTGGATTGATTATACATTGAATTATTATTAAAGTCAAACCCCTCTTTATTATTTTCTTCAGGAAAATGATGCAAAATATATAGTACCAATGAAAAAATATTTATACCAGTAAGTTGTAGTAGTTCATATGATGCAAAATATAAAATTTCGACATTTATTGAACAAGACATATTCTCGTACAAGTTTATATTCTTTTTATTTATACTATTTTTAACTTGTCTTTAGAGCACATATTTACAACTTTTTTTATTCTAATTTCTATGTATCATACGTGACTTTCTATTTTTTTAACTAATGAATTCAGATTGAAAATGCTTTAGGGTAATAAATGGGACATACTTTTAGCATAATATAATAGTAAATAGTTATTCACCCATGATGCATGTGTATTGACTTCGATATATCACATATATGTAGTGCAAAATGGGAAAAATATATATATATATATATTAACTACAGAAAATGATTAGTCAATTAGCGGTTAAAAATAAAGCTATCATTGGCTCTGCCAAGAGTGTGGATCTCATAGTTACACGTTAACTTTTTTTGTTTTTCAAAAGTAATAACAATAATAATAGTCACCACATGCTAAATTTAAAAGACCCCAGTATTTTATTTTACTTTTTTAGAAAAAAGACATAATATTAACTCCCAATGTCGACTGGATTCTGCCTATAATTATTATTGAAAAATATTTTTTTTACTATATATTTTTATTGAATGTATTAAATGAATCATACTTTTATTATATTTTATAAAAATATAATTTATATAATCTACTCAATAAAAATATATCATAAAATTTGTGAGTAAATATAACATTATTTTTTAAATATAATATAATATAATATAATATAATATAAATATTGTTTCGTACTGCTACGTGTCATACTTGGTCTATTATTCTTAACGTAAACGAAACTATATACTCCGTATGTATATTTGGCTCTGCCTACCACTTTTAAAAACGAGCGCGCACAAAGCTAAACTTTCCAACTGCCCCTCACTTAGCCGACCGTCAAGCTCTGGCTTACGTAATAATCAAAACCACTTTAATTACAATTTTTTGGGTTTGAGTGGGAGCTTTATATCACATCACCAATATGTTTGGTTAAACCACGTCAATTATATAAAATGGCATTAGAGCAAATTACGACTGTTACATTAAGGCCTCGTTTTGTTCACGGAAAGGAAATCGATTCCCTTATCTTTTCCATGAAGGTGGGAAAGTAAATTTTCTGTCAAATTTCCTTTCTTGTGTTTGGTAAACCATGAAAAGTATTTAGGAAAGAGTATTATTGTCTAAAATTTGAGTAATAAATGCTTGGAAAATCACATGGGAAAATCAATCCCATGTGTTTTGGGAGGAATGGTTTTACCCCCTACTTTTCCCTCTCTCGGGAAAGTGTTTCCGGAATTTGTGCTTACCAAACAAAGGAAAGGAACGACTTTCCTTTTCCGAGTACTAAAATCCGTGAAGCAAACGAGACCTAAGAGCTATGCTAAGAAAAGAAAAAGAAAAGATTTTTCTCGTTTTAATAAAAAGAATAAATATTTATTTAGAGTTTTAAATTGATAAATGTTTTCATAAGATTTTATACAAATGATTTAAATGATGAGTAGATCTTCTTTATAAATTTCATAAAAAAAATTAATCTACAAGCAAGTGAGATGATAATCAAAATTTTCAACATCCTAAAATGCACACACACACATATATATCAATTTTTTAGAATGCCCGCTTCTAGGTTGATTTTTTTTCCATGAAATTTGGTAGATGTGATATATTCGCTATGTGGATAATCTCTACAAATTTTCATAAAAAATAAAATAAAATAAAATAATCCATTTACAGCCTAACTCACTACATTAATAACATTACAAATTTTTGTTGTTGAAAGAGTATAGTTTGTAACGAAATTGTGTTTTGTCGCAAATAATTTATTTCTGGACGAAAATATGCTTTAATTTATCTCATATATATTATATATGGAACCTTAATTTGCTCCATTTATAAGTGTCCCTCGTTAATAAGCTATTATGTCATTCAATACAAATTTATATATGGTACATGGACAGAAAATAAGAGTGGTTTATGATTTTAAAGCTAGCCGGCCTTTTAATCCTATGTTAGTGTTAACTTTATCTTAATTAATTTCATTATCTTTTTAATACTCTTCGATCGAAAATAATGAACTACGTTTTTACATGTAATCACTCTTAACATGATTTAATTATAAAATCAACAAATTAAATCTTTTTTGTTAATTTGTCCATTATCATCTAAGTCACTTTCTACTATAAAATTTGTTAAAATTCGTATATCGCACTAGTTGAAATCTAGTTATACTTTCATCGTAAACTCTATCAAGTGCCGCTCTTAACTTCTTCTCCCTCACAACTCTCAGCTCTTATTGCTTACCAAAGATATTTAAAAAATTCTAGTCCCCAGTATCTCTCAAGTGGATTTAAATCACTTTGTAGTGTTAAGTCCACATCATTCAAAGTTATTCTTTATTAAATCAGTTTATAGGACTGCCTAATATTTAATCTTTTATGTGACACTTTGCTCTACGTGCACTATTCGCGAATATTACAAAATTTAAGGACGTAACACTTTTTTAATCCATACATTGATTAGAGGGGGACAACATTGTAGAAATGTTATGGAATTTAAAAAATATCTTAAAAATTGTAGTACAAATAAATATAAACTGCAATTTGTACTAGAATTTAACATAGAGAAATTAATGAATAGTTGAGAAGCATTCATACTTGCTTCTAGATTATTCTTTTAAAGACTCTTTTTAGGGGATATATATATATATAGTTATATACTATGCTACTATGTAAATGCAATTGCTTGTGCAACTTAAAAATAATTGACTATATAAAATAAAAAAATAAAACATAAATGATAAATAGGCTAGTGGTTAGTAATGATTTTAATTTCCTTAATCGTAAAGGTTCAAACATCTTTATGAGCAAAAAATTTTTTATTGAAAGAGTAAACTAGGGGAACAAATTGGACAACACAAAATTTTGACACCAACAACTTAGGGTTATAATACTCGTACCCGGTGGCGGAGGCTGCCTCTGGAATTTCATAAAAGAGTAGGGTATTATCTAGTTTTATGGATCATTTTTTAAGTTTTCAAACTTTAGGATTTAGTTTGTAACTGCTTTTAAACATTAAGGTCAGTATTGTAATAAGAGAACTAGGGAGAAAATAAACCTCCTTCCTTTCATAGAGAACTTTTTTGAAGTTTTAAATATTTATTGTTTGCCAAAACTCTTATTTCTATGACTATTTTTCTGATCTTTTTAAGGTAATTATAACACTTCCTATTTTCTATCTCTTTTTAACTGTTGTTGAATACTCATTAATTCTTCTTTTTTTTTAAATTATTTTTTATTCTCTCTACTTTCTTCTGATTTTATTATATTTTATGTTACATTTTTCTACTCTTTAAAAAAAGTGATAGATTTTTTTTTTGAAATAATTATTTACATGATTAAGTAAAAAGGGGTCTCATTTTAAATTTTCGCATAGGATCCTTCAAATCATAAGATCGCCCTTGAGTCAAAGTGCGCGAAAGTTGGTCAAAACATTCCGTAAAAAATAAGCCTCTCAAAACAAAAAAATACAACAATACATTAAAAAAAAACCATAATGCTCACATGATACTTTGGGAATGAGAATGAGTATTTTCATCCCAATCCAACTTATTCCCGTGTTTGGTTTAAAATTAATTTGTCGACATTCGAATTCCTAGGTATATCAATCCCAACACCTACAAGGTATTATAAACAACAAATTACTTTCCATATAATAAATGTTCACAATTTTGTTTATTGAAAACGAAAAAATAGTAAACTAACATTATAAATATTAAGAGTTTCTAAAAAAAATAACGAATAAAGTGAAAATTTTATTGAAGAATACGATTGTCAACCATTTTCATTTTATACAATATCATAAAATTTTAAAATATATAAATATAGTAACGAATTACTTCTAAATGAGAAAAATTATATTGTTTCTGTTGAAAACAAAAATATTAATTGAGTAATATAAATATGAGAACTTTTGTATTAACTTTAAAGAAAAAATTGAATAAAAGTAAAATGTAATGAAATAAAATAAAATACATTAAAATTAGTATCGATAGATTACTATTTTTAACAATACAATTATTAGTGATATTTTTTTATTCATTATAATTGAATAAATCAAAATTCACATTATTTGATGTTGTTTCCCAAATAATATTCCTGAAACAAACCAAACACGTACTATAATTTAGAATTACTGCTCGTTAGTTGTTACTGAGAATGAAATAATCATTCCCATTTTCTTTTATTTTGTTGAGAGAGCAAAAATACGTACATATATATATATATATATATATATATTTCGCTTCCAAATCGTCATTAATTTTTTCCCTGACCTCACTTCTAGCAGTAAAAAAAAATGTTGCTAATATTTTATAACATAATTACATCCTCAATGACAAATTTGTCTCCTAAATATTTTACCACTCTTAAAAGAATGAGGAAAAGATGATTTATTCTCATTTAGTAATGTATATTTATATACACTGATGGTTACAAATAATTCCTGAATATTAGGAGTTATAATTCAAATACATTTGAAACTTAACAACATAAGCTTATTATAATCTTAACAACGTCAATTCCTTTGACTTGTTCTATTGGATGACTATGTCATCTATCACCCCCCCCGCCCCTCAAGCCGAGAGAAGAAGAGTTTGTGAGCGAGAGTTTGGCGGATAAATCTTTATGCCATGTTGCAACTTGACTCTTTGTGAAAAAGTTGCTAGTTAGTTGATGCTGTGTAGAAATGCATTTGATCTTTAACGTACCACGAGCTACGCGTTCACTCGCGAACAAAATGATAGTCAATTTGAACATGTTTTGTACGTGAGTGCATGACGAGATTGAAGGCCATGTAGGTTGCACTAACATTATATTATCACAATATAAGGTGGGTGATTGTGTGGTGATGATAGAAAGATCTTTAAAGATATACTAAATTCAGGCGATGTTAGCTGTTGTGAGTGCGAGCGCTCAATATTTTACTGGATGACTATGTCATCTATTAGCTTCCGCCCGTAAATTTCCTATTGAAAGACTTATTTCTTGTGTTATCAATGTTTGTATATAACATATATTTTGACTATGCAAAAAGTAATTCTTTTGGGTTGTATTATTACTAAAGTAATTATCAATACTTTCAGAGCAATGTACAATACAACTTCTCAAAGTAGTAATATACCCTAAAAAAAATTACTTTGACAATAATATTAACCTTTTTTTTTTCCAAGATGGTGTTACGGAATTATTAAAATTTTAAATATTCACAACTAATTAATAGTCTAAATAGTAGTAGCAATTACGAAATGTACCTTTGCGAGCATTCCCTCAAAGATCCACCATTATTGCAATGTTTGAAATATCGATTACTCCCTTAATTTAGCCAATCAACTTCCAAGTTTCATAATCAACCCAGCTTAATTTGGCACTTTCTTTGATCAATCAAGTTTCCCAAAAATATGAAATTCCAATGTCACCAACAAAAACATGGGTCATTCTTCTTAATCAGTAAAAGACAGTCTTGGATTGAATTTATTCTGAATTTGTCCATACTGAGGATAATGGAGCTTTTTTCATTTGTGGGGAACCAAAAGCACTTGCAACTCGCTTGGACCGTTAAATTCACAGCCTCCTAATCATTCTGTACCATGTATACAAGATCTGCAAGGGTAACCACAAATCTTGGTGCATGTCGTAATTAATTTGTATTTTAAGTGGGCGAATCCTATTTATAATGTTGAATTCGATTTTGCCGAAAAGTCTGTGGCCAAAAATAATTTGTTTTCTAATGAAAATTAATTACATCACAATACAAATATAAAGCAAACGACCCAAAAAATTAAATAAAAAATATGTAGGGGTGGGAATTAATGAAGCCTCCATTGGTAACACATATCCACATTTGATTCCAATTTTCCAAATCTTGCCCTCCCCATCAAATTATTAATATGTCAACATCACCTTTTATAACTTTTGTAATTATTAATGGTAAAAATAGTTAAATGATAAGAACCGAAATCTTTCCACACAAATGGGATAGGCACATAATCTCTACCCGGCAATGTAATCCGTCCTAATCTGGTAGTGGAGAATCACTTTAGAAGCAAGTTGATGCTAACTTTTAGGGCTCCATTGTTTTAAGTTTTAAATAATTTTTAGAATGTTACATTATATTTTAGAATGATTTTGATATTTTGTTTGCATTTTGGGTTAAGAATGGAATTTGAATGTTACATTCCTTTGTTTGATTGTTGTCTTTTGCATCAGAATTTGAATGCATTTAGATATCAATCAAAAGCGCCAAGTGTTATTTTATTCTTTTTTTCTAGATAGTATGTAAGAGTGTTATTTACGAAAACGAAATTCATAAAAAAATGGGGGTTGGTTCCGACAGGAATGGTCTAACTATATATAATTTCATGGTTCTAAGCCAACTCTTGTGGATGTTTAGATTCCTAATGTCTATTAAGAGGTGCTAATATTCATTTTTGAAATATAAAATTTCAAAAAAAAATGTTAAATAGACTCAATGATAGAATAATATTACCAATAAGATGTATCCAGCATTCAAACACGAAATGTTGAAACAAACAAATTATATCCAGAGGTTTCAATTGGATAAGAAAAAGAAAACAAATTATTCAAATTCATCTTTTGGACTTTAACTTCAGATAAAAAAAAGAAATGCAACTTAGGGTGTTTGTTTTTGCCTCTGAATATTTAATAGAGAGTTTTAAACATTCACATATACAATGAGCCGGTTTTTTTTTTTTTAGAATCATTAAGAGTTTAACTGCTATTTTTTTAATGATTCAGCATTAAGAAGTACCCACTAAATACTTAATACTAAATATAAAATATTGTTTTATACAAACATTTAATATTCAAAACTTCATTCAGAATGAAAAAAACAAACATAATTTTTAAAACTTGAATTCAATATTTAGCACTAAGCATTCAACAATCAAATTTTTTTTTTAAAAAAAAAAAAAAAGCAGCCATAGATATCTCTATTCAAAGCTCCGATTAAAACAAAAGGTGAATAGAACTTTCAACGTCGACATTAAATATCAAACTTCAGATTCAGATACAAAAAGAAAAAGAAAAAGAAAAAACAAACCCATGCAAAAGTTTGAACTCCTTTTCCTATAAATTCTGAACTTTCAAAGACATCTCAAAGTGTGAATTGTAAGTGGAAGACCAAACCTTTCCTTCAAACTTTTTTCTTTAAAACCTTTGAATCCATTTTTCCTCACTGAGAATTTGAAAAATAACAAAAAAGAGGAAAATGGTGGGTACTATAGATTTGAGTAAATGTTCTTTCAAATTTAGCCTTTCTTGATTTATATCATTAATTAAGTTCTTTAAATCTTTATTATTTAATTTCTGTTTAAAGGAAGGGAAGATGAGTTGGACAGTTGCAGATGCTGTTGATTACAAGGGATTCCCAGCAGATAGGTCCAAAACTGGTGGTTGGATGCCCGCTTCACTTGTACTAGGTTTGCTTTCTGTATTCCTTCATTGCTATCAATTTTTTATTTACTTAATTAGGTACATCTTAGGCATTGTTTGGTGGTTTTTTTTTTTTTTTTTTTTTTTTTTTTTTTATCTCTAACTGGAAGCAAAACAACAACTAAGACATTTGGAGGTGGAACGTATTTTTGACACCCAAATAGGGGCGGAGTAGAATTTTTTGATGGGGTGAGTTGAATGAACACAAAATCTCATGACAATTTTTTAAATCAAAAGTTTTTCCTATGGTGGAAGAAGTTTTCAATTTTTTAATTAAAAATAATATAGTTAAATGTAATTTTATTTTATGGAAGAAAATTAGTGATTGTAAAAATTATTGATTTATAATTAAGTGTGTTAGACTAGATATTTGTTTGTTAAGATAAAATGGATACTTAAGTTAAAAGATGAAAGTGATTTAGAGTTAATCTCAAAGTGTGTAGGAGAGAGTATTTTTTTCAAAGACCAAAAAATGAATAAGGATTTCCTCTTGGGTGGGGCATATTATATTACAATTAATATTTTTTGGTTTAAAATTAAAAGTATCATTTCTTTTAAATGTTAATAAAAATAAGAGTTTCAATGCAAGTCTCAAATTAAAATTAAAATTTCCCTTTTAATTTATAATTAATATAATAAATTTCTTGATAAATTATGTTCTTAACTATTCATTAATTTAAAAAATATATTATATTTCTTAAGAAAATGAAAAGGTTAAAATAAATTCCTGATCGCTCGCAAAAAGGTCAAATAAATTGAATTTAACTAAATTAATTTACATGCATATGTGTTTATGTGTATCATATTATATCATATCATATATAATAATAAATAGTAAAATTCTCTACTTCAATACAGTAATGACATGTGCCAATATTAAATGTATTATTTTATTTTATCATTTTTCATTTTAGTTATATCCTTCCATCTTTCTCATCTCTCCATGTTTTACCGTCTTGTCTTATCATTTTTTTTTATTGTTACTTCTATTTATTTCTTTTAACATAGTATATACACTCAACTTTTAAACAAATCTTACAAGTTCAAGTATCTTAAAACAATGCAAGAGAACAAATTTTTTACAACTTGTACAAAATTTACACAAAATAAGAATATACAATATTGTTAGAGATACTTTTACAAAATATTTTTCAGTTCACATGGTCATGAAAAAATTAATGTGAGTTTTAGTCACACTGTTAGGTTCCATTTGATAACAACATGAAAAATGAAAATAAAAACAACTAATTTGGGTAAGAAGATGAAAAATAAGTTGATGCATATGGTGTGATCCTCTCAATCTTATACTCATTTTTGTGAGTATATGTCTTCCATCATCCTTTAATGTTTTGTGGAAAAATTTCTCCACCATCCCCTAAAGAAAATTTTGTCATGAAAAAAAGCAAAAAGCAAGAGTTAATCTCACAACATCCCTCAACTTATTTTCCATCTTCTCACCTAAATTAGTTATTTTTCTTTCGTTTTTCATGTTGCTATCAAACGGAGCCTTATAGTTAAATTATACTATACCACTACCATCAAAGGTTATATATAAAATATTGAAAATATACAGTTAGCTATAATACTTCATCACATACTAATATTAAAAAAAAATTATTGTTAAAACTAAAATGATTACTACTAAATGATTAATATTTATCTTGTCATTTTATATATTACGTATAATATTAGCATAAATTTATCTTTTAAAATATATTGACACATCGTGCGGGGTTAGATGTTTGTGTGTATTACGAGAGAGAGAGAGAGAGATTTATTCTTTCTTGTGTGGTAGAGTAGAGCAGCTAGCTCATAATTTTTTCCCTCTTCAACAAAGTTTAGAAGATGAGCTGGGCTGATTGTGGACTGACCGGCTGGGCTAAGGGGTTTATTGGCCTTTCTTCTTGGGCTGGGTTGGAGCCCGCTGAGCCCAGACCCAGTTCCTCCCTTGCACCCAAATGAAAAATATATGTGTCACCCTGGACCAAACGACCAAAATTACAGTTACTCCTACTGTTGTGAATTAAGAGTTTATATTTATACTATATAATATTATAAAATAAATAAATACATTAATTACTCATTAATTTATTTTTCTTGTATTTTTAATTATAGTAACATTAATTACTTTTTTTATATTCTTAATGCATAATAAAATAATGATAATTATTATAATATTGGAAATTTATTATACTGTTTTTTTTTTAAATTGTATGAAAATTAATAGTCTTATTTTTAGTCTGCCATATCAAATGAATTGTATTATTAATCATTAATTAGAATGAAATTAATGTCTTCTTGAAAATAACAAAGTAAAAGTTACAAAATTAATTTTAAACGGAGGCAATATATATTTATTCTTCGTACGCAACATATTTAAGTCAATTATATGACAAAGCTATTAAGACAAACATTACTAAAATTGCATGTTTATTAAACACCCGTGCATTACACGGTTAACTAATTTGATTTAAAAAATTCTAGTCTTTTTAAGGATACACTAATTTTAGCATGACCAATGGTTATGTACAAAACTTGTTTTGCTGTCTTGACGATCGGTACAAATGATTATGTCACAAAAAAAAATTGAAATATATAATTTGGAATTTTTGGGAAAAGAATAAAATTTATGGGCTCTTAATTTGAGGGGAAGGAGTAGTCTATTATCTACAATGAATTTGACGAAATAAAAACTCTGATTAATAACTTCATATACACAAATTTGGAATCCTAAAATTTTGCGAGTTATGTTATATTTGTTTTTGTCGAAATTTTAAGGGCTTGTCTGATTGAAAGTTGGAAAATGATTAGAAGAACTATTAATTCTTTGACAAGTTGGAAAAATAAATTACTGATTTTGAGAAATATTTTTTGTTGTTTATGGAAAAAAATTTATATGCTACTCAAAGAATTGGATTCTATAAGAAACATTACAAGTAATAAGGCATCTCATCTCAACACATCACATCGCTGATCTCATTTTCTAATTTTTATTATAATAATTAATTGTTTCTTTGATCATTTTCTAGATTTGCAATCAGACTGATCACCCGAAAAGTATTTTAAATCAATCAATAATTATAATTATAATTTGAATAATTAATATTGAATTTGTAATTAAACATGAATAAATTTGATTAATTAGGGATTGAAATATGTGAGAGGCTATCAACAATGGGGATAGCAGTGAACTTGGTGACATATTTGGGAGGAACAATGCATGTACCAAGTGCAGAATCAGCCAACATTGTGACTGATTTTATGGGCACTTCTTTCCTCCTGTGCTTGCTTGGTGGCTTTCTAGCTGACTCCTTCCTTGGCAGATTTAAAACAATTGCCATCTTTGCCTTCCTTCAAATGCTGGTCAGTCTTTTTTTTTACATTTCTCTTTTTTAAATTATATACTATTACATTCTTCCTCCTCCTCCTCCTACTACTTCTGCTTTAATAGCTGCATATTATCAACTCCATGAGTTGATGGAGTTCTGACAGTGGGCAGCCGACAACCGGCGGTAGCGGTGGTGGTTGTGTACATCTACCGACCACCAATAGAAATACCAAATTGTAGTGAAGTTTAATTCGCTTCGTTCATTCAACATTGAAACTCAAAAACAAACTCATTTCA
This sequence comes from Lonicera japonica, assembly GCA_021464415.1. NCBI lineage: Eukaryota > Viridiplantae > Streptophyta > Magnoliopsida > Dipsacales > Caprifoliaceae > Lonicera > Lonicera japonica. The sequence goes on from CM038469.1 coordinate 63,860,630, forward strand.
CCACCGACGTGTGATATTTACTATGAAAAAGTAAGCTGCTTTTCTTCTTTCTTGTTGATTCTTGAAATTTTCATGACGGACAAAATCCAGGGCACCGCGGCTTTAGCAATAACAACAAAACTACCACAGCTGCAGCCACCGCCATGCCACCCCACCACCACCTGCAAACGGGCCAATGAGTTACAAATGGGAATCCTCTATGCGTCCTTATACATAATTGCCTTTGGCACCGGTGGCCTAAAATCAAGTGTCTCAGGATTTGGGACAGACCAATTCGACGAAAAGAATGAAAGTGAGAAGGCGAAAATGGCCTATTTCTTCAACAGGTTCTTCTTCTTCATCAGCATAGGAACGTTGACGGCGGTTACTGTCCTCGTTTACATACAAGACGAAGTTAACAGAAGCTTGGCGTATGGGATTTGCTCTGTCTCAATGCTAGTGGCTGTTTTGGTATTTTTGAGTGGGAGAAAGAAGTATAGGTACAAGAAAAGCAGTGGCAGTCCGATTGTTTTTATTTTACAAGTTATTTTTGCTGCCATAAGGAAGAGGAAAATGGAGGTTCCTACTAATATTGGGTTGTTGTTTGAGGATTCTGCTGAGGGTTCAAAAATTCATCACACTGATCACTTCAGGTGAGTTTTGATTATTAACTTTTTCATATATATAGTAGAAGGATTGGAAGAATTATAAGTTTTGTTTTGTTTTGTTTGCAGTAAACTTAATGCAATGTATACTGTTTCTCATTCTTAAGAGATTTTATGAAATAAAATGTTACATGGCTATTAGGTTGGCAGTGATGGTTGGTGGAAAATCAACTGGACTACCTTTTGGCGTGCAGTTGATTTGCATCAAAATGCAGAAAACAGTGAAAAGTAAGCTATTGTCTTCCGTTACAATGCCAACCAAACACACTTTTTACTCGTTTCATTGGAGTTTTGACATTTTTTCAGGAGTCTTATAATTCATGTTAAAAGTATGAATCACAGTATCTTAAAGCTCAGAGCCCTACTTACACTAAAAAAATTTGGTAGCTTAGTTAGATGGTTCAATATTTTTAAGTACAAGAATACTCCCTTCATCACAAATTAAGAGTTCAATATGATTTCAACATTTTTCTAAAAATAGACTAATTTCAACCTAATGAATGGTTGAAAACAAAATCTGGTGGATACCGTCAGATTTGGTGCTTTGATTAGGTTTGAGAGGGGAAATTTGACTCTTAATTTAAGACATCCTAAAAAAGAATGGCGAGCTTTTCATTTTGGACATATATGTAGAATAAATGGCCAAGATTTATTATATTATACATGAATGTCCAAAATAAAAAAGGAGTCGTGTTCAATTTTTATACAGAACCCTATATAACTCACGCTTGGCCCGGCCCTGCCCGGCCCGGACATGTACTGTGTAATTTTGGTTAAGACTAATTGACTCCATGTTTGTTGATCAAAAAAAACAATTGACTCCAAAGTTTCTTTTTTTCCCAAATAGTTTCTTGGACAAGGCTGCAATTGTTACTAAAGAAGATGCTGAGACAATCTCTTCATACGGGCCAAATCCTTGGAAGCTGTGCAGTGTAACAAGAGTGGAGGAAGTGAAAATGATGACTGGGCTAATCCCTATATGGGCCACAACTATTATATTTTGGACAGTATATGCACAAATGATAACATTCTCAGTGGAACAAGCGTCAACCATGGAAAGATCCTTAGGCAATTTTCAAATTCCAGCAGGGTCTCTAACTGTATTCTTTGTGGCTGCCATTTTGATCACTTTGGGTGTTTATGACCGTTTGGTCATGCCCTTTTGGAAGAAATGGAAGGGCAAACCAGGTACAACATATATTCATATATACACACATAAATGCAAAGATGTATTTATATCTAATATTAAAGTCTGTCTCTGGTAAGAACCATTTGTATGTAGACTGGAATTTCAACGATTGTTTTCCGTTGTCAATACATTTAGTGACAAACTATCACCAAGTCTGATACCCATACACGTTGTCTGTACCAAAAACTGATTGCGTAATATTATGAAGTCAACACTTATAGTTAGGGGTTGGATCGCCCTACCCCCTTCCTTCTCCCTGCAAATTGAACTTTTAAGTGTACCCTTGTATGCATGGCTATGTACCAAATAAGTGAACACAAAATTCAACAGCCATGAAATTGTGTCACAGTTTTGGATCACCAATTTTAATTATCACTGCAATCTTTTTTTCCCACAAGGAATATATTTGCTACTTTTAATCAAATTAAACATATATAAATCAAACATACATCGCATTATATACATTGAAATACTCCCTCTACCCCAAAATTAGAGTCCATTATTCCTTTTTGGGTCATACCAAATTAGGAGTTCAACTTTGTTTAAAGGGACCTAATAAGTAGGCCAAATCTCACGAGTGTTAATAATTTTTTTTCTTGACTGTTTGATCCGACGAAATCAATGTCTCTTTATCAAAGTGTGCAAATCAAGTTGAACTCATAATTTGAAACGAATAGAGTATGATTTATGTTTTGAAAATCCGCATCCCAAAAGTGAATCCCAAATGATATGGCAATGCATTTGTACAACCCACTGCAAAAGCACAAAAACATCGTGCATCGACATATAATTTGAGACCATTTTCTCCATAACAAAATTATTAACAGCATCATTTGATTTGTTTCTTCAAAACAGGTTTCACCAACTTACAAAGAATAGCCATAGGCCTGGCCCTCTCAACCACAGGAATGGCTGCCGCCGCGCTAGTCGAGTTGAAAAGGCTGTCGGTGGCGAAATCCGTGGGCCGCACCACCACCACACTACCCATAACCGTGTTCCTTCTCATCCCACAATTTTTCCTAGTTGGTTCCGGTGAGGCCTTCATATACACTGGCCAACTCGACTTCTTCATAACACAATCACCCAAAGGAATGAAGACAATGAGCACTGGCCTCTTCCTCACCACTCTCTCACTCGGTTTCTTCCTTAGCAGCCTCTTGGTTTCTATCGTTAAGAAGGTGACAGCGCCAAATGGTGGGCATGGTTGGCTCGCAGACAACATAAATTATGGGAGGCTTGATTGTTTTTATTGGCTTTTGGCCGCATTGAGCCTTGTGAACTTTGGGTTGTACCTTGTTTGTGCAGTGTGGTACGGGCCTAGGGAGCATAAAGCTACTGTGGAAATGGAGAGTGTGGGTAAAGGGTCATTTGATGAGGAGAATGGTACTAGCTAAGGTTGTTTAGAGTTTGTAACGACCCAAATCTCACGTCAACGTTGTAATAGGGAGATTTTCTGTGAACATAAATATAACTTAGATGTGTGGTCATTGTGTACTGTGTGGGAGGCTGAAAACGAGCTAGAATCGTTAGTGGGTTCAATGATCCTTAAGTTGGACTAGTCTTTTTGGGGGGAGAATCCGAATTGTTAATTATACGGGTTATTTGGTTTAATTTGTTTGTTGTCAATGTATAATAGTAAGTTGTGGCTTTGTTTTTCATTTTTTTTCCTTCTATTTTTCGTATGGGATTTTGCTTCTTAATGAATGGTGGATTAGGACTTTTAAGTTTTAAGGAAGAATGCTTTGAGTTTGTGCCATAAATTGGAGGAAAAAAAAAGAGTTAAAAAATAATTTTCATTTTGATACCAAGAAAACACTCACTAAACGTGTTACATAGAAACTCAAATGATGTTTGATTTTTTTGAATAGAAGCTGGTGCGAAACCTATTAAATATTAATAAGAAAACAAAACAAAACAAGAAACAAGATTAACGAAACCTATCCTTGGGCCTGCAAAGCATATCATCAACAACAACAGCCTTACTTATAACGGAATCCCACCAACATAACTCCAAAGCAACATTAGATAAAATGTCTGCAGGGACATGTCCTTTCCTATAATGTGTGAAGCTCGAATTTCCATAGACGAACCCACACTTTACCCACCTCCTGTGAAGCTTCCAACAAGGCTTATAAGCAGCATTGAAAAAAATTCGCGAAAGTAATCAGAGTCCACTCTTTGGCAAATGCCAATTCAACAGCATTGAAATTTGCAGCCATTTCTAGACACCCTTATGCCCACATAAAAGCAGCTACACCAGCTAGCCAAGAACCCCTCAAATACTGGGTACTACACCTGCGAACAGGGCACGCCTGACGCAGCCGCCTTGGGTCCTCACTTTTGGACAATTTTTTAGGGCCCCAAATTTTTGTACATGTATATAGTCTACTTCATCAAAAAGAGCCGCGTTTTACAAATTCGCCTTGCGGCCTTAATTTTTTTGACTTTCCAGATCGGCCCTGCCTGCGAAGATTTGTCTTCAATGGACAAATCTATTTCTCAACACCCTATACACCAAAATTGGGCCATCCGCTGCAAATTGGCACCATGACTACGACACTTCTCATATGCATCTTTGAAAGAAACTTCACCATCCATTGAAAGAGACAAAACAAGCATTTCCCCGTAAGGATCCAATTCAATACTCTCAATTTAGTGTGCCACCAAAGGAGAATGACCGAGGCAACCACCACTATCACTCAACACTAAAATCTGAAACTTTAGCCACGAGTTTTCTAGAATGCCTAATGTTGTTTGAATATATTAATCTTTCTAAGGAATCAAATACTATGGTACACTTGTTTATCACTATTTTACCCTTGTACATAGGATTAGAAAAACGTTCTCCTTTTCGGATTTTGTCGTTCGTGAATTTTTTTTCCATGTCTGACAATTATAATAAAATAGAGAATTCAAATGTTCTAATGCAAGGCGGAATTGGACTACAAAAGCTTTAGTTTTAGTCCAAAGACTGGTTAAATTAAATATATTGTGTCCATGATATCATGCATCATGTCTATAAGGTCTAGTCCTCATTTTTCTTTGTGAGAAAATGCTTCATAAGCTGTCAAATATTCTTTAGATAAGGTAATAAATTTGTGGATTTTGTAAAGGCGCACTTGATTCTACTGTTTCCCACTATAAAATACTTCAATATTCTAAAGAATCAGTTTACATGGGACAAGTTTCAAATAAGAACAGAAATTGCAATTGCCAAAACAGTTTTGTTATTTAAAAAAAAAAAGGGTTGATTCCCAAAGTAAGATACATTTCTACAAAAGCTGGTGGTCGTTGAATCAGTTGAGAACTTACTGATCTTAAATGCTCTTTGTTTTGCCCTCTTAAATCTGAATCTAAATTGGTTCATTCTTAGAGGTGCAAACGTTTGTTTGTTTGTTTTGCAAAATATTTAGAGGTTGAATCATTAAGTTACCTCCAATTCATTCGAGCAAATCATCTGAATGACTAACATGATTCCAAAAATATCATTCTATACCTTTAGGCCTCGTTTGATTCAGGTATTAAGATCAGTGAGATTAATAATACCAGTATTAATAGTACTGGATTATTAATCCTGATATTAATTTAATACCAATACCCTGTTTGATTCATGCAGTATTAATAATGAAATATCTCATGCTGATGTTAATACCATGTTTGGTTATGTAACTTGTATACATGATTATATTTTGGACTAACAAAATAAAAAAGGTTTTAAAAAAAAAATTTAAAAAAAAATTTAAAATTTTTTTAGAAAAATAAATTTAATTTTTTTAAAAAAAATATTTTTTAAAAAATAAATTTAAATAATAATAATAATATAGTAGTAGTAGTAATGGCATTTTTGAAAATATATGGTTTATTTTTCTTAATCCTAGATAAATTATAGCACAAATAGTGGTATTAAAATAGTACCGGTATTATAATCCTAGTATATTTGTGCGAATCAAACAAAGTATTATAAAAAAAAATGGTATTAATAATTCTATCCCACTTTTCAATACCCGAATCAAACGAGATCTTAGTTCTGATATTGCATTAAGAAATAAAACAAACAAATTTTTCATATTCAAATTTTAACAAAAGAGACGCACGGAGTTGTACGCAAATCTTTTACAAAAGCCTATATGCAAAAGTAAATATTTACAATTCATCAATTTTCAATTGCAAAAGTCCCAACCTAGGGCACGTAGGCCGTAGCTGTAGGCAGGGCGTTCTTTCTCTATCACGAAGAGAGAGAAGGAATAGGTCTCCAAAGCTTATGGTCAACTGATTCTATAAATCATTGTTTTAAGTTAAAATTTTAAAATTTATTTTAAAGTTGAGTCTTGAAAAGAAGATTTTTAAATATGATTTATATTTGATACGAAAAATTAAAATGCATGAGAGAGTAAAACATATGAAAATAAATTTATAAAAAAAACTCATAAAATAGTCACAATGCATTTTATTTTATAAATTTCAATGAATATGTTTCAAATATATATATTATCTAATTCTGATTTTTAAATTTAAAGCTAAGGCGTTTTAAAAAAAAGATAAGTTTTATGAGAGAAAGTAAAGTAAATTTGGATTTGAAAACTGTGAAATGAGATATTAAAAAACAGGTACTCCGTAACTAACAAGATTTTTTAAAAAAACATAAATTAAAAAGTGTTTTTAAAAACCTAACCAAACAAGGCCCGGTCAAGAGTCACAATCTTGCCGTACTCAAGCATTTGCATATTCAAGAAACTATGTATAAAATTGTTCATAAATCACTTCAAACTAACAAAAGTAACTGATTCAGTCCAATTGGATTGGATCCATTTCTGCGAAACCATAAATATTGCATCAATTCCGGTTTCCGACGCATCCAAATCAACCCGAACCAAACGGTTAAAATAACTCCTAGGGTGCTACCATATCAAAGACTTCGGACCAACTCAGCAAAACAATAAACTCCCCCGGAAATTGGAATTAGATATTCCTCATTGTATTACCAAAGGAACAAACCTAAGTCGTCTACTTGGCTTCGCCAATTGCCTTTATGCACCCATTGCAACCGAGGCCTTTCACCGCACCTCACAACAATCCGAAAACAAAGTAAACAATTAATATGGAACCTACCACCAATACCAATGCAATCCAATATATTGTCTCGGATTTCTTTAGATTTAGAACTTCAAAACCTTAGTTGGGTTAGATGCAATGCGGATTGCCTAAAAATAACCATATCTGAATCAACGAAACACCCCACAATTAACAAGGTTTAAAGAAAGTAAAGAAACTAACATTACATTATATAGCAATTCAACACAAGTAACCTATATAGAAATTCAACACAAGTAACCATAACCATCAACAAGATACCAAAAAAGATACCAAAAAAGAACATACGACATAGAATAGAGCCTATGAAATTTTAAACATCAGCCTCCAACATTAACATCTAATTCCTTAAACATCAGCCTCCAACATTAACATCTAATTCCAATTGTGTGAAACAAGAATCTCCAAATTCACACTATCCACACTCCAAAAATATCGCAAACTGCATCTCACAATCCAAAAATAGAGTGGGGGAAAATAATATGAAAACTGACCACTAGTACAGATCCAATCCAACATTACATTGCATTGGATTCTCTATAAGGCGGAGATTGGAATGAATTCGGAAGCAAAATCCAAACCAAGGAACACCCCTAATTTATCAAGGTTTAAAGAAAGGAAAGTAAACAAACACATTATATAGCAATTCAACAAAAGTAACAATCACTAACATACCAAAACAGAACAGAGTAACATATAATAGAGCCTCAAGTTTTTCTCTAGTCATGGGAAGTATAATAATTTAAACATCAGCTCCCAATACATTAACATCTAGTGACATAACACCAACCAATAAAACTGTAAAATTACACAAACAAAATGGAGAAAGTAAATGACCCAAGCTACCAAGAAGAGCAATTTGATAGAAATACCACATCTTCCTCAAATTGTGTGAATCAAGAACCTTCAAATTGACACCAAATCAACCCTGAGATTCATTCTTCTTCGCTCCATCTTCCCCTTCTCTCTCCTCCAACAATTTCCCATCCTCTTCACCGGACTGAGAAGCCTTTTTCTGCGCCTCTTTTGCCTTAAGTGCCTGCAATTTCGCGTGATTGTAATATGCAACACCCAAGAAAGCAAGCCCATACCCAAACAGATTAATGGGCGTGACAGTGTCTTTTATCACTGACCAAGAAAACGCGATCAAAAGCCAATCCTTAACAACCCCAGCTACATTCATCGTCAACGCCGACGTTTTGCCCACAAGCAAAAACACGGCAAGATTCAAAGCAAAAGCACAAGCAGAATTAGTCCCGAAAACCAAGTAATCAAAATGGAAACTCGATGTCTCCTTCAAAACGGGGTACTCTACGAAAATCCACGGGATGGACAAGAAGACAAAACAACAAGGGGCTACATAATAAAGGGACGTTATCGGATTCAATGTGATACCCTTGGAAGTAAGGAGAATCTGAATCATAACCAATCGAGTTGCTTCAAAACAAACAGCACCCAGCTGGAGCAGAACTCCCCAGGAATCGAATTTAGCCTCGCCGTAAGCTGCAATTGCAACTCCAACCGAGATTGAGAGCATATTAGCCATTATATTACTCTTGAACGATTCTTTTTTTAACATAACCCCGATTGAGTATACCGCCACCGGCATTAAAGCTTTAAGCATTTGAATAAACGAAACAGATAAATAAATATAGGCCGAATTCGACAACCATAAACTGAGAGAGTAAAGTAAACCGATGGGTACCACTGATTTCAAATACATATCTCTTGACATTGAGACCGGATCTACGAGTTTGAAGACCCGAACAAGAAGATAAGCCAGTGAAGAACAGAAACCCATGTGGATCATAGTAAGGGAAATTGGGTACGGCCAGTTGTACATTTTCCGGTCGAGGATGTACTTGTTGTAGACGATCACAGCGAAGCTTAGGGTGATCCAGATCCCAACATAGGCGTAAGATAGCAGGATCTTCTTCACTACGCCTTCGGATAGAGCACCTCCTTTCCCCATTTTGGATTGATCGGACTCTATTTGGTTTGAGATCTGAAACCCTAACCCTAGTTTTTGAGGAGGGTTTGGTCAGAGTTAGGGGGAAATGGATCTGATTTCGGGTTGAAGTGTCAAAGAGGAAGACTTCTAGTGAGATAGAGATAGAGAGATCAGGGGGGAGGTGATATAGGGGTGAGTTTGTTGGGTTTTTATTTATATATATATTTTGATTTGTTGGATTGAATATTAAGAAGGTTTTACTAGAATTAAAGGTTAAATATTGAAAGTGTGTTTTACACTAAACTAGCTTCTTTTTTTAATTTTAAGTTCTTTGGTTCATCTTTATATTTTATAGTAAATTATTTATTTGATGACTAAAATGATTTTTTTACCAAAAGAAGGTAGTAATGAATTTGTTAGGATTTTAGTTAAATTACTAATGGTTTATAGTAGTAATAGGTGTTAATCAAGGTTCAATTTTTGTGGACGCATTTTAAAAATTTATGCGGTTTCAAAATACAATAAAATTTATGCATAAGGTAAGATTACATTCACAAATCGTTTACAGATTAATTAAAATGAACATAAATTAATTCGAACAATCATTATTATTACATAAAAAGGAACAAATATTTATAGTAAATTACTTTGTTTCTTGTTTTTATAACACAAATTTCTTATGTGTGGTCCACACATAACTGAAGTTAAATATTCAAAGTGTGGCCTGCACAAAACTAGTATACTCTTCGAATTTTAAATACTTGGTTCTTGTTTATGTTTTTACAGTAAATCATTTATTATGTGATTAATGAATTTGTGTTAGTCTCATTGATTAAGTTATTTCCAATTACCTAGTTTGCAGTTATAGTAAATTACTTGTTTTTATAACATAAATTAAGGATGTGTTTAGGTTATTTCTAATTACTTGGTTTGCGGTTATAGTAAATTACTTGTTTTTATAACATAAATAAATAAATATGCATAAATAACATTAGATTATTTTTAATTACTTGGTTTATTTATGGTAGGTTATTTGTTTTTATAACATGGATTAATGGTGTGCTTATAACACTAGTAATTGCGTCGGTGCCTACTGCCTAGGGTAGTGCTCAATCTTATACATATGCATATATATTTATTTCTACAACTTATACTATGACGTCACAAGTACAAACTGTGTCTATGACAATATTAAATTGTATTTGTTTACATTTAATTGAGAGATACATGCATATATTAGAACAATTTAAGTATCAAAATGTTTACGTATTGTTTGGTTTACGGATTCGAAAATTTGAAAAAAGAAAATATTTTATTTTTTTTGTTTGATAAGTATAAATTATATAAATATTTTTTTGACAAAGGAAAAAGTAGGAGGTAATGTCATTTATCTCAAAACCTATGTAATTGATTTTCCTTTGTGATTTCATCACATTTATTATAAAATTTTTAGACAACAATATCCTTACTTAAATAATTTTCATGTTTTACCAAATACAAGAAAAGAAACTTGACAAGAATTTTAGTTTTCCATCTCCAAGAGAAAGACAAAGAAATTGATTTCCCTTCCATGAACCAAACAAAAATTTATATGTTTAGAGTATCTCTAACCGTCTTATATAATTTTGATTTGTGAAAAATTTATATGTTTGGAAAAAAAAAAAGAAAATTAGTATTTAACCCATTTTCATAGGATTGTTTTTACTCAAACCCAGTCCATTTCAGAAATTGGGATTTAGCTTATTTTTTTGTTTTTACCCCAATTGTTTTACATTTGGCCCGGTTTTATTTTAAAATTAATTTCATTATTATTATAAGGATTTAAGCATGATATGACCCCCTTGCCCTGGTTGTTGATTGGATCGATTATGGCTCCTTATTTTTTGTTGTTGCGGTTACAATAAATAGATTATGATAACCACATAAAGTATAGGATAATTGATAGTTGTTTTGGTGCATATCCATTATTAATCAAATTATGGGATTAATCCTTATCATTTACTTTTGTCCTTCTATTTTATTGGTGGTGTGTTTTATTCTCAAGCCATACGTAAAACAATTATTTTTCATTTTCATCATTTGTATTGGTCTACACATCATCTTTTTACTTCTTTGCTACAACGGTCTTCTTTGGTCAGAGGTACGTTTGCATTTTAGAAATATTTATTGCCATTTGGTCAAGATTTTTGTCACATTATTTCATTACTCATTAGGTTTTTTATCACATGTTGCATTTTATTTTTGTTGATCGATGGTTAGGTAGGTTTATAGTTTATAATATCAATTTATTTTGTAGATGTATATCATTTTCATGGGATAGTCAGGGTGTATCACATTAATATATCTATTTTAAATATTTCTGGTGTATCACACTAATATATCTGTTTTAAATATTTTTAATGTATTAAACTAATATGTCTACCATTTAAATAAAACTATCTATATAATATGTCTCCCAAATCTATATAATATGTCTCCCAAAAAATAATAATATGTCTACTCATATTAGATTAGATAATTCGGTTCAGTGTTAAAAATTTTGAAATTCAAAACAAAACTAGATCATTTGTGAATAGATATTTATTTATTTATTTAAAAAATATAACTAATGTTTATCCAGTCAACAACAAAAATTTGAATATTTAATTGTTCCCTTATATTATGAGAAGATAGAATTTAGGGTATTATTGAATATTAAAATTAGATGTCAACAAAAGGGTAATCTCGGAAATCAACTAAATAATTTTTAAAATGAAAGAAATAATTGAAAAATATTAATTAGTAACTATCCAATCATTTGGACTATTTACTAATTTCTATTTCGGAATGGGCTAGTTGCAAAACAATTTAAATTAATCGAGCTACACACAAAAAGGCCCAAAAAAAAAATAATCTCTAGCAGTCTTTTGAAAACTTTGACACCTATAATTTGTATAAAAGAATCGTGTAAAATAGAAACTCAATTTATACATCTACATCATCTTTCTCTCTCCTTAATTTTTTATAAAAACTTTAAAATGATATAACTAAAAATCTAAAAAATAGTTTTTAATATAATTTATATATTTAAAATTTACTCATCAATAGTTACAAAATAAGATCGATTGTGACTATGAAATTATGTATAAAAAACTTTCATACAAAACTATTGAACATTACATATATTCTATTTGTATGATTTTCATTAGTTCATTTAAATTTTACACTTGAGAATCATTGAAGTATAAAATGGACATGTCTATAATTTATGTGTAAAACTCCTTTATATATATGATTTTACACAAAAAATATATATACAACTATTAGAGATCCTCTTTGTTATGCATAATTTGTATAAGAGAAAAATAAAAAATTTGCTATTAAAATAGACTTTTATTATAACGTGTAATGTACTACAACTTAGCAATTTTTGCGACTTTTAATGTTTAGCAATAAAAAATAAAAAATAATTGCAATGATTATTGTTATACATTTTTCTACCACGCAAACCATGAAGACTTAGAATTGCCACTTCGTTTTAATAAATGATGTAATATCTAAACTAATTTGGTAACAGAAAAGAAAGAAAGAAAAAATAATATTACTGTTCCCAAAATAGACATTAACAAAATTATACTCCCTCAAGCCTAATTAAATTTGACTTTCATACTCTTTTAAGAATGTACTAATTTCATAATAAATAATTGTTTAAAATAAAATTTATTTGTCATCATAAATTTTAATATGTTAATTATGTTTTGAAAAGAAATGTGCACTCTTAATTTGAGATATCCAAAAAAAAATAATAATAAAATATAAATTTAAAACAAATACTACTAAGTATTTATATCAAAATTCTATTAAAACGACTTCTATGGGAAGGAGTGAAAGGAAGCCTTCAAATATATGTGCAAAATGAGTGAAAGGGAGCTTTCAAATACTGAACTCGTGATATCTTTATTACAATGATAAATAGTATGTCAATACACCAGAAAGTGATGGGCCAAAATTATAGTAAAACATATTTATGCAATATATTAGATAAAAAACTATGTAATATATTGAATGACATGCCTTTAATCGAATTGGGTGAAATTAGTGTTAGTCCGGCCACTTTTTCAACTAAACCAAATATATGTATAAATTATTCATATCGTTAAATATAATTAACTCTTTGCTATAGTACAATACTAATTTAATAAACTATATTATATATTTTTAAAATTTTACAATAAATGTAATTACTTTGAGGGTGGTATATATAATTGAAAATTTAGTCATCCGCAAATTGCGGGTATTGAGAACAAGTCGTATATAAAAGAAGAGAACTAATGCCAAACGGCAGCTTATATTGCTGCTTACGCCAACTAATTAAAATGTTTGTTAATACTCACGAGTTGAAAAAAAAAAAAAAAAGGAAGTTGAATAGTCACGATCACGAAGGAATCAACGGGCTATTTAGTGTTTGAGTAAAGCCTAACTTCGTTTCACTTAAATTCTCCTACTTTCAAATTAACAGCGAACAAAGTGCCATTTTTCTAAAAAAAATTAATAATTTTGTATGGAATGTTTAAATATTATTTACTTATAATTCAAGTTCTTTGACATATATTACAAGATAATTTTAGTATAAATTTATCATTTAGTAAACTATGTTTATTTTCATTTAACTAATAATTCCACTTTGATTTTAGGGTTTTTTTTTTTTTTAGAAAAATACTTATTTGATCGTAATCCATGACAAATAATACAACTTATTTTTTATATTGAGATTTGATATATTAATTATGTCAAAAAAAAAACACGACTATAAATTTGTGCCACCTTGAAAACACTAATGAAACTATCAATTTTATAATTTAAACCACAAGACATGTATTTGTGAATTCCGGGGTCGATGAGTTTCCTTTGATTAAAGTTGAGAAAGGTTTCATTTTGTACAATAATTCATTTATTTTTAATATGAACGGTGACAATAGACACTTCTACAATGGAATACGACGATAGATGATCAAGTCCGCTAATCAAATATGTGGGACTATAATACAACTCATAAATAACTCGTCTCTCCTAATTTTGATTCCAAAACCAGCCTATAACATAATCTATAAGTATGACATCTCAATAGTTGACTGGTCTAAGTTAGTTTTGGTGCATTAAAATTGACTTAAAATACATTTATCACAGAAAATAAAATAAATGTACATCAAGGGCATTGAAGAATTCAATTGGATGACTATATAATCATCATCTATAAATTGGAGACTCACTACCGCATGAATGCATATATTTTAATTGTAGTACACCAAATGTGATATTTCATATGTTATCCTAACGTTTGTTTTTTTCAATAAAAGAATGCTTTGTTAAAACTTAAACATATGATCTCTAAATTACAAAGAAACACATTTAATCACCGGCTTACTTAAATATTTATAAAATAAATTATAATTTAAATTATGCATAAAAAAAAAAAAAAAAAGAAGTTACCATACATCGTGTATATATAAATGTGTAATCATATTCAAATAGTAACAGAAACGATGTAACTAGACTTTTAAGAGTGTGTTTGTTTATTCAATTCCCGTGAGACTCCTCTCCGCGGACCAAATGGGCAAAAAGGTTAATAGAGCATGCTTAACGGCGAGTCTTTCACATGGGACAGGTGAGAAGACCTCGGGATCTCTTCCCCCCCCCCCCCCCCCCCCCCCCCCCCCAACCCCCAACCCAACTCTCACTTAGACGTGTCCTTTACTTTCTTCTTATTCTTCTTCTTTGCAAATGTGTCCCTCGCTTCTTTAAAAAGGAATAAATTATCCCCCAATTGATATTGTGCTTTTTAAGTTACGTACTACTTTTATTTCTTGCACTGCTGATTGTATTAATCTAACTCTCAAACTCTCTTATCAAAAAATAAAATAAAAAACCTAACTCTTAAACTCGGTGGTGGAGTTAGGATTTTCCTTTGCATGGGGCTATCACAAATTTTAAAAATTAGAGAAATAAAGTTAATAAAAATTTAAATAACAATAAAGTGAATATATTTTTTCGTCTTAAATTGACGGTCTCATTTTCTTTTTATGATAGCTCAAATCAGTAAGACATTTTGTTTTGAAACATACACAATGCACTAAATTTCACAATATAAAATAAGTTATAGCATTGATTATGTTAAAATTATTGCTCACCCAAAAAGTATTAAAGTCAAATTATATTTAAAATAGAGGAGTAAATTATCTACATCAATATATATATATATATATATATATATTAAATATGTCATTTCAAATTTATTTATTTTAACTATTATAACCAACTTTCTTGATTTTTGTAATTTTAATTGCTAGTACATACTAATATATACACTATAAATAGTATAATTATATTAATGATACAAACGATACACAGAAGTATTTGGGGTCCGAACTATTGGGGAGAGAGAAGGGATGAGGATGATAGTGACGTGGTAACATATACACGGTAAGAAAACACGTAGTTAGGGCATTATAGATTTCTCGAAAGATTTTCTCTTATATATGCCTTGCCAATATTTAGTTCGGATATGAATTTTCATTCATGAAACATTTGAATTACTTCCTCTATATATGGTCCAAAACTACAAATCTAAATAGGAACGGAATAAGTGTTAATTACTAAAATAGTTTTCATTTTTATAAAATTAAAGAATAAGTCCTAACAATTTTACAAATGTAAAATTGTTATTGTTATTTTTAAGAACTGTGAAATGTCGTTGTATGTATTTATTTAACAATAAAAAGAAAGAAAAATAATAGAACGAAAAAAGTTAATAGTAAAAAAATAATATTTTTCTTAAAAGAAATATAAATGGGAAAAAAAATTATCTTAGGTAAAGTAAAAAGGATATTTTGATCTTAAGAGAAAATCTAAAATAGAATACCCGTACTAATCATTTATTTTCATTCATTTAAGAAGGAGAATTTTGAAGGAATAATCAATTTCAAGAATTATACATTCCAAGCATAAAACTCAAACTAAATATCAGAATTCTTCTAAAAATAAAATATTATATTTTGGAAATACTTTAAAAACTTAAACGAAACTAGCCCTAATTTGTTAAATACGTACTGTCCTTGGTTTGATACTTTGATTGTTTGAACAAGGCACCATAATCTTAACTGATTGTAATTTTGCCTGGGGCTAAAGACGGAAGGGATAGTTCTGGGCTTTGGATAGGAATTCGTGCCGGACTTTAGCTGGGTTAGCCTTCATGGGCTACGCCTCTGCTTAAACTCTGTATTATATTATTATTATTAATAT
This sequence comes from Lonicera japonica, assembly GCA_021464415.1. Taxonomy (NCBI): domain Eukaryota; kingdom Viridiplantae; phylum Streptophyta; class Magnoliopsida; order Dipsacales; family Caprifoliaceae; genus Lonicera; species Lonicera japonica. The sequence continues at coordinate 63,876,783 of CM038469.1, forward strand.
TATTATCAAATCATATACTATATACTATATTATTATTATAATAGTATTACAAAAAAAGTAACATCATCTCTCTTATTAATTGTTATAATAATTATTGTAATGATAACAACACGCTTAATACGAAAAGAAGTGACATTTTTCTTATTAATTACTATAATAATTGCCTTGATAATAACACACTTAATACCCAAAGAAGTAATATCCCTCTCTTACTAATTGCTTTAATAATTTATATTATTTATGATTATTATTAGTAGTAGAAAAATGGAGAAAGTGTAATAATTATAGTAATAAATAATTTTGATTATGAAACTTTTATTTATTTATTTTTTAAACTCTTTCATTTTTCATATTTATATATATACTTAATATATTATATTAGTATTATGGAAGGAAGAAGAAGTTGCCCTCTTTATTGTATTCTTTTTTTTTTTGAAATTATTTTTTGGGGCAATTGGGCATACGGGCTTATTCTAATAATAAAATAATTACAAATGACAATTACAAATTAGTCATGTAAATTAAGGATACTGTACAAAAAAGATAATAATACCCCTTCCTTATAACATCTCACATCTCATTAAAATTGGTGCTAAACAGATTTAGCATCATGACAATAACCAGAATGTGCTAAATGTATTTAGCTCCACTTGTCAACATACATGACAACAACCAGAATGTGTTAAATGTATTTAGCACCACAACCAGAAGGTGCTAAATGCATTTACTACCACCTGTTAACACACATAATAACAACCAGAAAGTAATAAATGCATTTAGCGTCACATTTCAACATACATGACAATAACCAGAAAGAGCACCATAATTAGAAGGTACTAAATGCGTTCAGTACCACATTTAAACATACATGACAATAACCATAAGGTGCTAAATGCATTTAGCACCATTTGTCGATACACATGACAACAACCAGAATGTGCTAAATGCATTTAGCGCGCCACATTTCAACATATATGACAATAACCATAAGGTGCTAAATACATTTAGCACCATTTGTCAACACACATGACAACAACCAGAAGGTACTAAATGCATCTAACATCACATGTCAATTGCTTTAATCTATATTATTTATTATAATTATTATTATTATATTAGTGAAATGGAGAAAGTGTAATAATTATAGTAATAAATAATTTTGATTTTGAAACTTTTATTTATTTATTTTTTAGACTCTTTCATTTTTCATATTTATATTTATACTTAATATATTATATTAGTATTATGGAAGGAAGAAGAAGTTGCCCTATTTATTGTATTCTTTAATTTTTCTTTTTATTTTTTTAAGCACGAACTGTATTATTATTATTATTATTATTTATCAAAAATGCATCAGTTTACCTGCGTTAATTTAAACATTCAATACTTTTATTATTTGGATTAATTGTATATTTTATTGTATAGTTAGGGCTATTTTATATGGATTTGTATTGATATTATACAATTTAAATATTTTTTTCGTTATTACATAATTATTTTTAATAATAATTTAAATACCATCTCGTGCATCACACGGGTTTGTACCTAGTTATATAATAAAATGGAATAAGTAATACAATTAATGCAATATTTAATAACTTTTATAAATATTAATATAATTTTTTCCCTCTAGAGTTTTCTTAGGTTAATGTTTGGCCTTTTGGTCTTCTTTATTCTTTATTTTTATAACATCACACGTTAATGATGGAATTTATATATACCTTATAGCTTAATTCCATTATTTTACTCTCAATTTGGTATATAAACTCTTTTACATTGATTCAAAAGTCTGTTTATCCATACCAAATTATATTTGTATTTTATATAATTAGGTTGTTGCATTGTTCTTATTTATAATTTTGTTTTATATATGTTTAGGTCTATCACTTAATTCTGTATTCCTCAAGTGAATAATTTTACATGATAAGAACTGTATTTGAATTATAGTTTTTGCAATTAAATTATTTTTATTTATCTTTGTATTTTCTTAGGTCAATTTATTGCTTCTACAATTTAGGTGAACAAACGGTAAGTTTTGTGTTAAAATTTTAGTCTTAAATTTCATTCATTTTCTTTACTTTTGACTTTTAATTGAAGGCACCTCTATTTTATGAATGACAAAAACTTATTTTATGATCCTTTTAAAGTTTTTACTTTGATTCTTATGAAAAAAATTTAAATATTGTTAAATTTTGATTAGCACTATCTTTTATCATATTGTATACTAATTTATTTATTTTTGAAACAAGATATTCAATCATTCAACAACGGCCGAAGTGATTACAATTTTCAATGTTTTTTTGGCAAGTACAATTTTAATATTTCAATCTCACAAAATTTGTGAGAAACAGGTGTTATCAAGTTATTGAGTTCATTATTTTCGAGGTAAGATTATACAAAGAGCAATGCTACATTTATCAGGTATTCTTATTACTTATTCTTACTGACATGCATTACATTAGTTGTACCTTCACAAGATACAATAAGGGTGTGTTTGATTACAAGTATGAAATTTGCATAAAAAAAAATAAGTTCTTGGCAATTGAATTGTCTAGAATTAACTTGCATGAAGAATGTCAATTAAATGTGTTTGATTGTCTTAATTATCTACCTGAAAAATATTGGTTGTGTTAAGACATTTTTAATGTAGAAAAAATTATTGGTATTTTTTTTACATAATTCTATAGTCATGATGGATCTTGTTTAATGGATCTTTTTTAATTGATCTTGATTAGTAGATTTTTTATTTTAAGTTATGGCATTTTTAATGTAAAAAATAGGTAAAAAATTGTCTCAAAAAATGTGCAAGTAATATGAAAAATAAAAACAAGCGCCCCCCCCCCCTCCCAAAAAAAATGTTTTCAAGCTCCCCCCAAAGAAAATGTTTTCAAGTTTTAGATGGAAAATGAGGTGAATAGTGAAAAAAGATGAAATTTGTCTGTCAAGAAAATTTTGACAATCAAACACATCAAAAGTGATAACTTGGGTGAAAAATCCCTATTTTATATGAAAAATTATGCTAATCAAACACACCCTAAAGGTATAACCCATTTAATACACTCAATAAGAATATTTTGTAAGATTTGTAGGTAAGAAAAACATTTTTCTTAGACATATATTATAGTTTTTTTTTTTTTAAATATACTACAACACTATTCAAAGTATTAGCATATTCTATTAATTGAGCTGTCCAAGTATCACAGGGGTTATACAAGATTAAGGAGGAAGTAGAACATTATGTACTCATTAATTACCTTTTTTTATTCTTAATGTTAGTAACATTAATTAATCATTAGTTATTTTTGTAATATTCTTATTGCATAATAAAATAGTATTTTTTTATTTACTATTTAGTATTATGGATGAAGTAGCATTATTTAGTGTACTATTTTTTAAAAATAGTTTAAAATTAATAGTCGTATTTTCAGTTTATCATAACAAATGAGTTGTATTCCTAACTGTTAATTATATTGAAATTAATGTATTTTTTAAAAACAATAAAGTAAAAGCTGTAAAATTAATTTGAAATGGGGGCAATGTATATTTTATTTTTCATAAACAACATATTTAAACCAATTATTTAGTAAAGTAATAAGACAACGCTCGTGCAATACACGAATTCTTAACTATCATATTTGTATTACGAAATAAGTACGTAATGTATGCAATGCAATTATTAATGACTCTTATAAATAATAATGTTATTTTTGTTTCTAGGTTCTTTTTGAACTTTCCTTACAAAGTGAAGAACTTAATTATTTTTGTTCTTTTGGTCTTCTTTTCTCCATACTAATTATTACTTATTAGTAAACATTAATGGTAATATGTATATATTTACACGTACACACCTATCTTCTGAATGTTTTCAAACATTTTAGAGTCTATTTGATAGCAACATGGAAAATGAAAATAAAAACAATTAATTTAGATGAGAAGATGCAAAATAAGTTGAGGCATTTAGTGAGATACTCTCCGTCTCATACTCATTTTTGTGAGTATACGTCTTTCATCCTCCTTTAATATTTTGTGGAAATTTTTTTTCCACCATCACCCAAATAAAATTTTGTCATGAAAAAAAGTAAGAAGTAAGAGTTAATCTCACCATATCCTTCAATTTATTTTCCACCTTCTCATCTAAATTAGTTATTTTTCTTTTCATTTTTCATGTTGCTATCAAACGGAAGCCTAGTGTTCATATTCATGTCAAATTCGGTTTCCATGTGGAATTGTTTGCTTATTTTTATTGTTTACCTTTATATTTTTGTAAGTCTTTTTTTTCTCTTTCAAGCAAACAAATCTACATGGTAAGTTTTATATTAAAATTTTAGTTTTGCAATTTTATTTTTGTTTGCTTTTGTATTTTTTTAGGTTTATCTCTTGTTTCTCTATCCTTCAAGCAAACAAATTTACACAGTAAGCTTTGCATTAAATCTTTTAGTTTCCAATTCAATCTTACTTACTTTTGATTTTGATAATCAATATTTTTGCGTGATTACATAAACTTATTTTATTTTCCTTAATGATCGCTTAAAGTTCTACTTGATTATTATAAATATTTTACATAATTACAGTTTGATCTTCACTTATCTTATATCATCTAACTGCATTACTTGTTGTATGATATAATTGATATTTCCCTTTGACAAATACAATTTTGATTTCTTAATCATATTTTATCTAAAAGTTAACTCTCATATTCAATTCACACATGCTCTTCAAATATATATATATATATATATATATATATATGTATATTTGTTCAAAAAAATAGCAAAGCGATGACTATTATCAAATAAGGTCGACGCAGACGAGAGTTCCATATATCCATATTTTAGTTATGCTAAATTACTTATTCTTATGGAATTTAACAAGTTTTTTTATATAATCAGTTGATTAGGACAAGAACTTCTGAAAAATGCTTTTCTTTTCCCTTTTAGTGTTAAACCATGGGTTTAAGAGTTTTTTATTTATTAAATTAATAGTTTAAATTTTTTTCAGGTAATTATGCATTTATAATAATTTTTTTAATAAATTACAGCGCTATTTGAAGTATTAACTTATCCCGTTAATTATGATTTAATACGCCCACACATTGCGCAAGTTACACACTAGTTTAAAAAGAAAAATAGCTGTAGATGTTGTTATAGCAGTACTTGATGTCCCAAAAATCAAGTTGCATCCTAAACCGTCGATTTATTTAAGTAACCACTAGAATAGTCCCGACAATGTTGGGGGCTAGCTGGGTTATATAAAGGTGGGTCTTCCTCAGAAGTGTAGATGAGGTACGTGCCTTGGTAGAAATTGAGCATCTCGACAATGATGTCATTGTTCTCATTACATTCCTCATACTTTAGTCTCTTTTGGAGGTATTCTTTTTGCAATTTATCTTTCTTATTATCGTTGAACAATGCATATCGACCCATGGGGGAGTTACGGTTTGGAGTTAATGCGACGAACTAGAAGGATGAAGAGATCAGACGCCTTAAAAAAAGGTAGAAACGACGAGTCAAACATATTCGCTCTGAATAATAAATAGTGAACTTAGTTTTAAATACGGGAATTTTTTTCTTCTTTTTCTCCGAGATGCGGAAGAAATAGTAAATGGAGAATGGATTAAACCTTATATTAGAGAAGGTTATGTTTTTGGGAAACTCCCCACCACGATGGATGATTTAATGCTGAAAAAGCGGATGTCACTCTAGTCATGGCACGGCGCGCCAACCGCTACATGACACGTGAACTAGCCCCAACCACACATGCTTAAGGCTTCCCCAAGAAGACAAGCGTTCGTTGTGGGTTCACTTTGGTTCGTAGCGGATACTGGCCCTTTACGACCAAACGCACAGGCCTAGCTTAGCGATAGTGCACGAATTGAGGAAACATAAAATTATTATTAAACTACTAGGCCAACCCAACACTTTGAGGCCCACGAACCAAACCCGATTCGGGGGGTGTAATGGTCAAAGGGTCAACGAGGAGGCGCATTTAGGCGCTGAACTTGACTTTCGCTAAGTAGGATGGGAACTTGGCACATCTCGATATTGCCCAGATCAGGCGAACAATATGCTCGACAAGGTAGAGAACGTGTGAATCAATGTGATAGAACTTTATTCATCACGAGAAATACGTGCTTAGTCATCAACTTGTGATGGAAGTCACCCACCTAGGCCGCTTTTCACCCGCTGGTGCAAAATGTAGCCACAAGATCCTGACATTTATGTGATGTAAAAGTGATCGGTCTTTAATGTAAATCATTTCATAATTAATGCAGAGGGGTCCATGTCTTACAATAACTGTCTTTTAGTTATGCACCCTAATTGAGCATTATAACCCTAATTCTAGACAAATATAAATATAAATGGATAGCTCAAGAAGGGGTATCTATTTTTCATTACTAAGGAATCTAGAGAAATAGATAGTAAGATATAGAAAAAACTAGTAGCTTGTCTTCTTGTTTTAAACTTAATTGCTAAAACAATAAAATCATACACACAAAAGAAGAACGAACTGCCAGTAGACCTGAAAATCACTGGAGGAACCTACCTACAGACAAAATATTATTGTCTTACATCTCATACTACTAACGGTGCATTCATACTCAAGACGAATATCATCTTCATGGGACCGCCCAAATTTTCGACTACCTACAATAGCAATACCTTATATTAAGAGCATGCTAGTCATATTACCAAAGTAATATTATCTTCGCCAGATCATAGCACTATTTTAAGAAGTTGTATGTATGATTCTAAATTTATACATTGTTCTGCCAATAAAAATAGCTCTGGCAATAAAATCACCCGGAAAACATCTATATTATGGAACTTAGACAATTCTCTTAATGGCAATGTGTAGTTCTTCATTTTTATAATGTGTGTCGAGATATTTGTAGAAATGTTGTATATGTAGTTGCAATAAATTTATTTAGGTAGAAAAACATAAAAAAATATTCTTAAATGGTATTTAATTTCTTCTTTACTTGTCATTTATTTAAGAAGAAAGATAATTAATAGGTTTAACAGTATTTAATAAAATTGTTTTATGTAATATAGGGACAATCTATTTTCTATCACAAATTATAAATTTCGAAACACTCATATTTTTTTTTATATGACTCACCTGTCATCTCATATAAAAATGGCTATTTAAAGTCCTTATTGAAGCATATTTTTTCCAACAAAAAAATTTGCTTTGATAAAAACAATTATTAGAGATGGCCTTAGTGATATACTGAATAGGGTATATTTTTCACTGAGAAATTGAGCAAATTTTTATGCCGTTGTACAAAATACTCTAAATTTTTAGGAGTACTTTTTTGAATTGTATAAATAAAAGTACTGGCAGTACTCTAGAAAAATTGTATAAGGGTGACAACTAATAATATTGTCAAAATATTTTTTAATAATGTTAAAATAATATAAAATATTTAAAATATAATATACAATACATTGTTTCCTTTGGCAGCTTCGAAAAATTGACCAAATTTTGCACTATTACCCTTTCTCTCTTTTTTTTTTTACACAGAGGTTGCAAGCGAACATCATGTGCGACGCACCTGCTAAGTTACTGCATATATATATAAAAAGAAGTAAAAAATCTGTGTGTGGAAAACTAGGGTTTCTCCTCTTCTGGGTGGAGATTAGTAATACACCATTTATCCAGACAGACGCAAAAGGGAAGAGATGGGGGAAGTACACGATGAGTACCAGGTAGACCTAGGCAATCTCATGGCCTTCAACCCTCACCACCGCTTCACTTCTCTTCCCTCTTCCAGGTTAATTCCTTCTCACAACGATACTCTCTCTGTCTTGCTCAAAATTACGTCAATTTATCATCATATATACATATACATATACATATACATATTTATATATATACAGAGATAGAGGGGGGGGGGGCACTTAGAAAGTAGTGTTTGGTTTCTGAGTATTGTGATTGTTGGTGGAATTGTTGGTTTTTAGGGGTTTTGGGGAGCGTATTGCAGAGGTAATTTTGTGATTGTATATGCTATAATTTTTAGGCGAAATGAAGCTGTAATTAGAGTAAACTATTGGCAAAAAATACCTTTTCTTTTTCTTGTATAAAACCAGTGATATAATATTCTGAAAACATCAGTTGGAAAATGCCTCTTGAAAGGTGTTTTGCTTGTCACCATATTGGTGAAATAAAATCAAAAGTTTTGACCACATTCAACACAAAATGCAGTGGTTTTGTTTGTCACCATATTTGTGTATGCTTAATTTGAAAGGTACTGGCAAGTTCTTAACATATTCTCCTTCATTGCAAACTTGCTAGATTGATTGGGGGTGGGTGGGGGTTGGGGGGGGAAGATGTGGATCCGGCTTGTGTAAAGTGACGAAAATCACCTTAGAGGTCAAGTTATGCAATCAGGACTCTCTCTCTCTCTCTTTTTAAATTGAATGGTTCATATTTTGAGTTATCGCTAGAGGAAGTGTATTCCTCTGGGGAGGACTCTACATAGAAGCTAATCTGAGCTGTCCAATTTAAATGTCCAGATCATAACTTTACCTCTAAAGTGATTTTTGTCACTTTAGACGAGCCGGGTCCTTACGTGGTGTTTGGTTGAGATTTTAAAATCAAGTTTTTTAAATTTCTACCAAAAAGTCAGCTTTACTTCGCACTTCCCAAAATTCAATTCACTTCACTTTCTATCTCATAAAATTTTTAAAACACCATACCCTTAAATTCAAAAATCGGAATGAGATATAAAAAAAAAATATTTGAAACTTGCTCATCGAGATCTATAAAATAAGATCCATTGCGACTATTTTTTGAATTTTTTTCATGAGTTTTTTTGAATTGGTTGAAAAAACCTCCAACAAAAAATAAATTCACTTTTCAACCTACTTTCACACTTCCCAAAATCTTATCTAAAAAACATGTTTTAAAATCTCAACCAAACAAGCTATTAATGTTTGGGGAGAGTTGTATGTAATTGAAGTTTCCGTACAAGCTGGTATGAGATCCTTGAGATAGAGTTGATTAGAAAAGGAAACTCTAAAAAGAAATGAAGGCACTTTGGCAATGTGTAATTCTAGCTTAATGGTCCAAATGGAAGGAAAAGAGAAAAATAATGTTTTAAGAAAAGGAGATGGCAATAGTGAATCTGTATAGTTCTTTTAACTTGCATCAACCTTTGTTTTTTTAGCATAATTCTCCGTATTTTTTGGGTAGATAAAAGAATAGGAGGCCTGCTAATATGTTAACCAAATAGAACGGTTTTTCCCTTAATTTGTCAGCTAACAAAATAAAAACTTTGATGATTAACGGGCCAGCTCTGAAGTCTGAACTTATGATATTTAAGATTTTGTTTCTCTTTTATATTTGCAAGTCTTCTCATTTCAGATAATTCCTTTAGATTTAAGTGCTGGCTTGTTCCAAGCTTTTGAACTTGTATCAAGTTTGAGTGTTATGAAAGTTCCTATCATGGGATTCAAACTCTTATGAACTTATTATTTATGAATTTTACCAATTTGGAGTTCCTGCAAAGCATTGAACCTGAACAATGCAAAGCAATAGGCATCCATTTAAAAAGCTGGAAAATAATTGAAAACACTACTAATTTTTACTAGAACTTGGAAAAGAGACGAGTGATGTGGTGAGATATTCTCCACCTTTTTCTTATTTTCCGTGGAAATTTTTTCTTATCCACCAGCCAAAGAATTTTGTTCCATAGAAAATCCAAAACGTAATAGAACATTTCGCCAAATCACTTGTATATTTTTTCAATTTCTCTTTAGTAATGTTTTTAGTCATTTTCCAACTTTTTTTTTTATCAAACACACCCTATGGTGCATATGTCATTCTAAAGAAACTTATGTATTATTTTCTTTAATATCTAAATATTTTAGGGAGGAGCTGGTGAAGGAGTGCTTGCAACAGGGGACCAAATTAGTTCAAGCAGTTGCGGATGCTCTTTTCAACTTACCTTCCAATGAAGAAACTGATGGCCCCATTGTCAAGTTGCCTCCACCATCAACAAGATTGCCTAGGGAGAAGCCTGTAAGCTCGCTCTTCTAGTGTTTTCTATTACTTTACCCATCGTTGTATGTTTCCATACATGTATGCGTGTTTATATATCTCTTTAAATACCTTGAACTAACTATTATTACTCACACTGTCCCAATATTCTGCCCATAAAAGTAAGAAATAAAGAGAATAGTGGACTCTTGGTTTGGGATATATTTGGGAATATATAGCTGGCCTTCCTGGATGCTCAATAATCTTACCTCTACTATTAAAAAAGACCTTTTTGTCTTCAAAATTTTCTACTGTATAATAATGCTTTGATTTCAAGTGAGATGCCTTGATTTTTGTCCAGTCCATATTGCATTTAAGTATCTTATTTTGGGATGTTGGTGTATGGAATTATAAAATTTGATTCAAAAACCATTCTCTGGTAGCATTGTAGCAGGATATGATTAGTTTTTAGAACATGTAATGATAATGGTTTTTGGACTATATAATTTGATTAATTGGAGTCATTTGTTCTCGCGCTCTGCATCCATCACCTTAAAATATATTCTATAGAAAATCTAGCAATTGGGCGCGTCTTTTGTTGCTACTTCGGTAGAAGCAAGAAAGAAAATTATAATTGCTTTATCCAAATCCTGAAATCTGCACAAGTGTAATATTAAGATGTTGGAATATACAATTGCAGACTTGTTATCAATGATGGGGCACACAACATGTTCCTTTATACTGTGAATTCGGCCCACTTCAAATGCTTAAAGTTGTAATGATATGAAATATATGAACAGTTAAATGAACACATGGTCCTCCAAGCATGCCGATTTTAAGAGAATATTTGGTTATGTAAGATGTGTGGTTATTTGGCACTCACGTCTTTTTATACGCCTATTGAATTCTTGTGAGCTTTTAATTTTTCAGTTACCGTCTCAGTTTTACCATTTTCCTTTTTTTCACAAGATTCTTTATTGCTAGTATTAGTAATTGATTCCTTATCACAAAACTACCTTTGTTTATTTTCAGTTACCAAAACCCAAGCCTCCAACAAAATGGGAAGTGTTTGCCAAAAAGAAAGGTTAGTTTAAGAAGAACAATCTCAACTGCCTTTTTGGGCAATCTAGTACTTAGAAAATTGGCTTTTACTTATGCCAAAGGTGCTGAGAAAATGGCGCTACTATTAAGAGTTGCTTTGTTAAATTTTGGGTTCTTTAAAATCTCGTGCAGGTATCCAAAATCGCAAGAAAGACAAGATCGTGTTTGACGAACAAACTAGTTCTTGGAAGCGCCGCCATGGCTATGACCGTGTGAATGACGACAAAGATGTTCCAATCATCGAGGCAAAGATGACTGATGGTAAGCAACTTGAGTATTTATCATTGAATTGTCTAGTTTTGTTAGGGGCCGTTTAATTGTCCCTCAAATTTTGACTTGGGCAATTTACGATTTTTACATTTGGTTGTCATGTGTATGTGAAAATTGAACAATTGTAAATATGATAATTCAATTTGGTTCATGAAAACTCAAATTAAGTCATTTCAAGTAAATCTCGAAATTGCCTAATTCTACTCCCAACTTTGTAGTTCAAGAAGATAATAGCCTCTACACTTGATGTTGATGCCTCTAGACAGAATTTTAAATATCAGAGAGGAAATTAGAACATATTTATATTCTAACATTCGGAATTTCTCATTTAAGTCTTCTAGACACTCCATGAATTAGAATTGAACTGTATAAAAAATTCAAATTTACATTATTTAATTGAAATTGAATAATTTTGAAATTTGGCAAGTTACGCTACCAATGAACCCTTATTTCATCTATACTATATTTCTCTGCCTTTTTGTAATTACTTATTCATAGAACTTAAATTTGATGCTCTCTGTTGCCAAATCTAGAGTTGCATTATAATATCAATTGATCAAATCTTACAATAGCTAAATGCATTTTGCTCTTGATCATTTTTGCAGAGCCAGGAGTGGATCCTTTTGCTACAAGACGAGCAGAAAAGAAGCAGCGGGTTGAAAAGCAAGAGAAGAACCGATACAACAACTTGAAAGAAGCTGCAAAAGTTGGTGCCTTGCCAAGGTTTTACTCTTACAGTTTATCTTGGAACAACAAATTAAAAAAATCGAGTCATTTTTCTTTTATTTATTTATTTATTTATATATTTAGCAATGTTGCGTATGAGTCACAGTTGCTGTTCTTTGCTAGATTTCCTTTCTATATAGCACGATTCCCTTTTACTCCCTTCATCCCTAATTAGGAGTTCATGTTTGACTTTCACGTTTTCTGAGAATGCACTAATTTAATCGCAATCAATGGTTTAGTACAAAACTTGTTTCCTATCTTGAGTTTTGGTATGTTGATTGTGTTCTAAAAAGGAAAGTGGACTCTTAATTTGGGACGGAGGGAGTACCATTTTTATCTATGGCACACTTTGAATCTTTATTGGAGCCGTGTAACACAAGGTCCTTGTAAATTTTTGTTGGGGCAGCCATGTTCAATTGGCGGCCAGGGCTTTACCCATAACAGGAACCCAAGCTCCACCAAGGAAAGTTAGCAAGGACGAGCTACAAAATGTAGCTGGAATGGCGGCTACAGCAACTGCCAGCGGTGGTAAATTTGACAAGAAATTGGCTGGTGAAAAGCCCCCCAAACATGATAAGAAATATCGAAAGGTTTGTACTAAACCACCCTCTCCCCAGTCCCTATGCTAATGCATATATTTAACTGATTTTATGGGTTGCATTTATATATATTTGCTCACCTGTTCTTTTCATACAGTTCCTACCAGTGGTGGAAAGATCAGGAGTGGTCTCTTTAGAGCGGCAGCAAACAGAAAAAGTTCTAAATAAGTTGATATCCAAGAACTCCCACGAGATACTCAATGTTGACAAGGTACACACAAGTCATGTAGTGCTTAGTTTTAAATTTTTTTGTGTGTTCTTGGAGTAGAAAATGGGTAATTTCACATATGATGTGTGTTTTGGTTGAAGAAATGGTATCATGTGATTCAAACACTGAGACATGAATTATGAGACTTCTATTTGTGAATTTTGCCAATCTAGTATTCGAATAAAGCACTCGTGTGTTGATTGGTTTATATGGAAAATAATTAAATTTCTCGGAATTGTTTTATATAGAAAATTTTTCATGGAATGCCCATAGATTGCTAGGATTGAAAGAACTTTAGCCAACCTAGTGAGGAGATGGTTTTTGAATTACATAGAAAAGGACACGGTTAAAGTAGTTTAAACCAAGTTATACCATGGAAATTGATTCAATGGAAAATTGTGCAATCAAATCCCATTGAAGATGAAATTTTGAGCATTTCTCATGGAGTCTATTTTAGGAACTTCTTGTTAATTTTGGACCCGCATTTAGTCATTTACCTTATCATTTACTCTGTCGTGTATTGCATGGAAAATTAGGCGGTTAATATGTATAACGTGAAGAAGGATAAGAAACGAGGAAGCCAACGAGGAGGTGCAGGGAAGAAGTCGTTTTCCTCATCATCGACGTCAAGCAATTTGAAGCCAAAGAAGAGTCCTTACAAGAAAATGTCATCAAAGAAAGGACCTTCAAGTAAAGGAAAGTCGAAATGAAATTTCTCTTCATAACTTTATTTCATTTTGTAATTTTGCTTAGGCACCACAAGTTTCTTAATCGGGGAAGGAGATTGTGTTTTTCTTTGTTGGAATTTTTTTCTTTTTGGGCTAAAAATATATATTTATCTTTGTGTTGTATCATTTGAATTAAATCCAAGGGGTACTTAATATGAGCTACAAATCCAATTTACCGAACCGTATTCAGTTTTTGCTGCCTCGAGAAGTCTATTTCTTGCTATGGTTGTTCCTCGCTGCCACAGAATTATTTTTGTGATGTATCATGAATGTGTTTGCTTATTGGTTATTTAGTTGGCTCGAATTAATTCGAGGTGCGCATCTTAAAATAAAATCAAGGCGGTAATCATTTTTCATATTTTTGTTATAAGGAAAACAAGGGCACATGCCCATAGTTTTGATAAAAAGCACTGACTAGTTGTAGTCCCACCTTTGCATCGCATGTAAGGGTGTAAATGGATTTTCGAAAATTTGAATATGTTCATCCAAATGAATATTTGTAAAATAGGATTTAGTTAATATTTATAAATATTCAAGGAAACAAATACGGATATAAATAATAATAGTATTCGACTTGAATAATTTGTTCATATTCGCTGTAATTTAATATAAATTATATATATATTTTCATTTAAAAAAAGAGAGACTATTTAGAATATATGTGATTTGTTAAAATGAAAAGTTTTGTACCATACTAAATTTAAAATTGTAATTATTTTATACTTTGATTTGTCATTTTGATATGTATGGTTATATTATAATTTTAACATAAATCTGATTAGATTATTCAAAAGAAATAAAACAAATTCATTATTTGAGTTGAAAGTTTAACATAAAACATTAGTCATTATTTCAATATGTTTTGTAATGTTTCGTTATATATATACTTGTTGAGTTATATAATGTATCATTTTAATTGAAACACTATATAGTAAAATATATTTTAAAGATTAAGCTAATTTTTAAGTTAACAAAACATAGACATAGGCATAGAAAAGGGTGATTTTTAATTTGCGAACGTGGATAGACTCATAAAAAAATATTATTAATTTAATTTTATAAATATTATTTTAAATAATAATTTAATATTAAAATATCTATTAAATTAATAGAACGGCAAACTCTCCAACATATAGTAGAGAACAATTAACAGAACAGAACGACAACATATAGTAGAGACCAATTAATAGAAGAGAACGGGAAAAAAGAATTCGCACCACCGGTGAAATTGCCACCAAAACCAATGAAATTTCCGGCGAGTTCCCTGGCATTACATAGTGGGCATATGAAGCAGCAATATGGGTTCTTGATATAGAACTCTAAAGTCTGCCATAAAAATTAACTTGATCTGTTCTCTTACAAACATTTTTTTTAGTTAACATAATTTTGAATTTAAAATAAACCCCAAATCTGAGACATAAAAGACTTTGATTGTGAAAATATGATCCTTAATTTTTTATATTTGCAGAAAAACTATGAAATAATGGGGTTTTGATTTAAGAAAAAACTAAAGTTTCATTCATAATAGGAACAATAGATATGAAATTGGAGGAAAACACTTCTGCCCGTTTCGTGCTTTTCTCTCTCCTATATTTGTGCGTGGGTTAAAGAGAGATGAAGAAAGCGTGGCATGTTAGACTTCGGTGATAATTTTGTGAGTAGTTTTTGTACGTATAGAATTATTTTTAATTTTGATCGGCGATATACTTATCAATTTTGAAAAGGGTTATGTTGTAAAACTTTATTCAAAATTTACATGATTTAAGGGTGAATTATCTGTAAAATATGATGAATAGAAATAAAATCACCTATAAAAAAATAAATTGGGATATTATTCGAATATGAGATATCCAATAAAATAAAAATAAAAATAATTTAATATATTATCTAGTCTATATTCGATCCCTTTATACTGATTTTAAATTAGAGTGTATGCGGTTGTAAGGCTATACTTTAAGGGTGATTTGAATGTCAGCCTATGCTTATTGTCACTTCAAGTGCGTCTCTCTTCATCTTGGGAGAAAAACGATCGGGAGGGGCTAATTCAAGCTCCTCTGGTAAAATAAGAACACCCACATTCAAAGCCCTCTTTTTACTAACCCCTTAAAATTTATCACACATGTAAATAAAGTGTCTCTAATAATGCAAGAACAATCACCAGAGATTATATTAAAAGTGCTAGATAATTTATTTAAAATGTCACTTGTCATACCCGAAGAAAACAAATAATTATAATTTGTTGTTTTTGTTAATGAACATTGGATTGGGATATCGAGAAAGAGGGTAGACTGTTCAACGTTCAATAAAAAAAACAAAAAAACAAATGTGTTAAATGCATTCCGTATAAAATGAATAAAATATTATATTTTTTCTAGCGAGAACTTAAAGTATGAAGGTATTTAATGACAAAGAAACATGAACTAATAATAAAGTAAATTCATTCATGATTTTTTTTTAAAAAATGGTCAACAAATTTAGATTCACCAGTAAAGAACTCCCCCTATCTATGAAATAGATAATTAGATATCTTTATTTTCTGTTTAGTTTTGGCCGACAGTCCTTTGGATTGTTCATAAAAATAAGCAAAAATTGAAAGAGCATATGAATGAAAATAAGCACAATTAGGGTCCAAGCAAAACTTGACCGAAAGGGCACTTGAAAAAAAAAATAAAAAAATATGTAAGCAAGGGGGTCACATGCGCACGTGAAACACGTTGACAAAATTGTCCCTTCCCCCCTCTATGGGCTGCCTTTCTATTTAATCACATTTTCATTTTGTTATATATGGTACCCAAGAACAAGTTTTTGCGAGAATTTTGACAATATTATTATAACAAAATAAAATAAATGAAAAATTGAAGGATGTGATTGTAAAAATTGAAATGATTGATAAAATATATATATATATATATATTTAAAACTTAAAAGAGGAAGTGATTTTGTTTATCATTAATTTTCACTATTCTAAAAACGTCAAAAAAAAAAAAGTATAAGAGCTTTGTTTTTGGTATGATAACCGGTTGTTTGGGATAGATTTGTCAAAATTTAAATTCGAACAGTTACGAAAAGACTCTATCTCCATATGTTTTACTTTTTTGCTCTACTTATTTGAAATGAAAATTTTCCTTACCGATTATATTTTAATTAAAGATATTTAAAAATAAAAAATATTATATTAATTAAGAATGATCGAATATATCGTAACCTGACCAGATTTAATAGAACTTGATCCGGAAGTTCACAGATCCAAGGGTCCATTTTGGCATCCCCGGTTGGTTGGTAGGTGAGTCTTAAAATTAGGCGAAAAGCATTTGTGAGGAGGGTGAGTGACGTTACTTACAACATTTAAAAATTCCCTCGTCATCAATCATTCATTCAAAGGCAAACAAAAACTTTCTACCTCCCCAAACCAATTAAATACCTTCTAGTATTGAAGAAAGAATACACTGCCCTGCCCCCCTATCACTCCCAAATCCTTCTGGGACTTTGTTTATCCTCCTTCTCTCTCTCTCTCTATCTCTATATATATATATAATATATATATATATATGTATAGACAGAGAGAGAGCTTGCAAATCAAGAACTACAAAGTCTACAACTGTTTGTGATTTTTCTTGATCAAAACCACCTGGTAATCTCCACCTACTCCTCTTCATAGATTCCCTTGATCTTGTTCTGAGTTCACTATATTTTTATTATTACATTCGTGCGCTTTTATTCCACCAAATATTCTCTCTTACCCTCAATTTTTAACCTCCAATTTGCTATAGTATATGTTTTAGGGGACACCTGTTGGCCCAAATTTAAAACCTTTTTTTACCTTAAAAGCATCAAATCCTAAGATTTTCAAGACAATTCTAAGTGGGTATCACTACCTTACAAATACTTAGAAAAAGTAAAAACATAGTAAACATGGAGACAAGAAGATTGCAAAAAATAGAAAATAATGGAGCTGGTTTATTCCCAAATTTTGGAATTGGGTTGTTATGTTGCCCTCGAGATGATTGTTCTCGATCAGATGGCGTATTTGCAAGTATAGGGCAGATGGGAAAGGGATTTGGGATATCTCCGAATTCTCCTATTTCGAATGGGGCTAATTTAAAGATTCAATATTCAAATTTGCACACCAAGTACATGGCTATGGCTATGGTGGAGCCAAGTTTTCGGAATATTGTTGGGGTACCGGAATTGGTGCCTTGGGAGGTGAGAGTAGAGGAGGAGGAGGAGGAAAAAGGAGTTTTGAAGAAGAAAAAGAAGGTTTTAGGGTTTAAGATGAAAATTAAGATTGGGAATTCGTCAATGAGGAGGTTGATTAGTGGGGCGATTGCGGGGGCAGTGTCAAGGACAGCGGTTGCTCCATTGGAGACAATAAGAACACATTTGATGGTTGGGAGTTGTGGGCATTCGTCGACCGAAGTTTTTCAAGATATTATGAAGAATGAAGGGTGGAAGGGCTTATTTAGGGGTAATTTTGTCAACGTTATACGGGTTGCACCAAGCAAGGCGATTGAGGTACGATCTTTATTTTGTTATTTGATTTCTAGGATCTATATTCCTAATCCTACACTCATGATGCATACATACAACATACAGCATACACACATTGCATATATATATATCTGTGCATAGGGATAGATAGTGTGATCTTTATTTATATTGAGGTTAGTGTGCTCTTCATTGGTTTACATGGAAAAGATTCAAGTTTTGTGCGGAAAACTTTTCCATTAATAAAAAGAACCTTACAGGACAGGGGATTTTCAGATTACATGGGAAAATGACAAAATAGTCTAAAAGAAGTTGTACCATGGAAATTGATTCTTTCAACATTTAATGCAATCAAACACCACTAGAGATGGAAAATATGGAATCTTGAGCACCTTCCCTGCAAAACAAGTCCTAACAAACAGACTTCAGTCCCTCATTGATTCATGAAAAAGATAGGCATTCGCTGTCCTTTCTTATTTCATGTTTGCACAATGAATTACTGTGCAGTTATTTTAGACATGTATAGAAATAGGGAGAACTATTCTATTTTATTCCATGATAATAAAGAATGAATACTAGGACATTATAGAGGGAATAACATCCTATTTTACATAAAATACCTATCAAGGTGGGATTCTACCATAAACCAAATAACATAAATAAATAACTAATCTAAATAATATTGAATTATCAATACTCCCCCTCAAGTTGGTGCGAAGATATCTGTCATGCCCAACTTGCTCACTTGAAATTCGAATGGTTGCCTTAACAGACCCTTGGTCAAAATATCCGCAACTTGTTGATTAGACGGAACAAAAGGAGTACATATTATTCCACCCTCTAGCCTCTCTTTGATGAAGTGCCTATCAATCTCAACATGTTTTGTCCTATCATGTAATACCGGATTGTGGGCAATATTGATAGCAGCCTTGTTATCGCAGTATAGCTTCATCGGAAGACTTATTGGCCTTTTGAGTTCTTCTAAAACCCTTTGTAGTCAAAGAACCTCACATACTCCTTGAGCCATTGATCTGAACTCAGCTTCTGCACTACTTCTAGCGACAACACTTTGCTTTTTGCTTTTCCATGTAACCAAGTTGCCCCAAAAAAACGTACAGTAGCCAGACGTGGACCGTCTATCGGTAACCGATCCAGCCCAATCAGCATCAGTGTATACCTCTATCCCTCTTTTATCGTTCTTCCTGAAGATCAGACCTTTCCTTGGGGAACCTTTGAGGTAACGAAGAATACGGTACACAGCCTCTAGATGCTCTTCACACGGTGAGTGCATGAATTGACTAACCAGGCTTACGGCAAAAGCGATGTCAGGGCGCGTATGAGACAAGTAGATTAGTTTCCCAACCAACCTTTGGTATCTTCCTGTTTCGACTAGAACACCGTCTTTAACATCTTCTAACTTGGTACCTAGTTCTATGGGAGTATCTGATGGCTTACACCCACTCATTCCAGTTTCTGACAGAAGATCCAATATATATTTCCGTTGTGAGACTACAATACCATTCTTTGAACGGGCCACATCCATTCCAAGAAAGTATCGTAGGTCGCCAAGATCCTTAATCTCAAATTCTCTGGCAAGATTTTGCTTCAGTTGACTCATTTCTTCAATGTCGTCCCCGGTCAAAATCATATCATCCACATAAGCAATGAGAACAGAAAGTTTGTTTCTTGTGGACGTCTTTGTGAAAAGAGTATGATCATACTGCCCTTTATTATACCCTTGACCCTTGAGGAACTTCGTTAGTCTTTCGAACCACGCCCTAGGAGATTGTTTAAGGCCATACAAAGACCTCTTTAGCTTGTAGATTTTTGTCCCAAATTCCTCAGTAAACCCAGGTGGAGGTTCCATATAAACTTCCTCTTCTAAGTCTCTATTCAAGAAGGCATTCTTTACATCTAACTGATTCAGAGGCCAGTCCAAATTAGCTGCAACTAATAAAAGAACCCGAACTGTATTTAGTTTTGCCACTGGAGAAAAGGTTTCGGAGTAATCGACTCCATATGTTTGAGTGAAGCTTTTAGCCACCAGACTCTAACCCATCTGAATTATACTTCACCGTGAATACCCACTTACAACCAACAACTGTCTTTCCTTCTGGAAGTGTTACTTTCTCCCAAGTAGCATTCTTGTCCAGTTCTCTCATCTCTTCATACACTGCTTCTCTCCACTCAGGAACATTTAGGGTGTGTTTGATTGGGAGTATTTTCCATGGAAAATATCCATTTTCCACTTGATTTGACAACTTAAGGTGTTTGATTGGCTTTTTTTTCTAGGCAATTGAATTCCCACTTTTGGCTCACACACTTACATTTTCCTTGTAAACAAGGAAAATATTTTCTTTGGGGGGGGGGCTAGTTTTTATTTTCCAGGCAATTGCACGGTTTTCGAGACAACATTTTACCCATTTTCTACACTAAAAATGCTATAACTTAAACTACAAAATTCAAAATTTAATAAAAAATTTATATTTAAAATCTACTCATCAAGATCAATTAAACAAAATCCATCATGACTATAAAATTATGTAAAAAAAAATACCCATAATTTTTTCTACATTAAAAATGCCACAATACAACCAATATTTTCCGGGTAGAAAATTAAGGCAATCAAACACACTACACTTCATTTTCCATGCAACTCAATTATAGGCAATTCAATTACCGGTAACTTATTTTCTTTCCATGCAAATTCCACGCTTGCAATCAAACGCACCCTTAAAGCTTTTTGAACATTGTTAGGAACAACTATATTTGACATACAAGAGATAAACGCAGAATAGGACGGTGAGATATTTTTATATGACACAAAGTTTGAAATAGGATATTTGGGAGTTTTCGTACACGCTCTGACTCATTTTCTAAGAGCAATAGGAAGATCAAGTTGATTAGACTGAGTTGACTCGGTATTATTTTGAGAACTACCTTCAAGTATCTCGGAAGTGTCATCGTGAGTATTATGATCCACCTCCAGGTTGGATTCTTGGGGTTATTGAGGGATGATTTCTTTCCTTCCTTGTTCTGGAATTTTTCTAGAATAAACAAGACCTTTATACCATTTTGCACACATTTCTGGTCCATCGGTAGTAATCAGATTTTGGGATGACACTAGCCCTGGTTGTTCACCATTACCAACACCAGTATCTTCAATATTTAATTCATTTATTTTCCCAGATTTTATGTTAAAATCATTAGGTGCTTGTTTATACAAAACATCAACTACCAAATTATCGAAACCACAACTACCATCTTCACTCGTGCTCTCCCCCTGAAGATGGGAGTCGTTGTAATATGATTGCCTCTCAAAGAAGGTGACATTCATAGAGATGTATAATTTTTTGGAAATTGGGTCAAAACATTTGTACCCTTTCTGATTTGAAGGATAGCCTACAAAAATACATTTGTGTGCCTTTGGATCAAGTTTAGAATATTTTGGGTCATGATTATGAACAAATGCAACACTGCCAAATATTTTTAAGGGAATATCCCCTAATAGCCGAGTGTTGGGAAATATGTCAAAAAGAAATTTGATGGGGGCTTTAAAATTCAAAGTTCGTGTTGGAAGCCGGTTAATAAGGTAAGTAGCAGTCAAAATAGCATCTCCCCAAAGGTATTTTGGAACTTTAGTTTGAAAAATTAAAGCACGAGCAACTTCAAGTAGATGTCTATTTTTCCTTTCGGCAACTCCATTCTGTTGAGGAGTATAATTACAAGAGCTTTGATGAATTATCCCATTTTTGACGAAGAAATCTCCTAACATCTTATTAAAAAATTCCTTCCCATTATCACTCCGAAAAATTTGAATTTTGGTTTGAAACTGTGTGTGTATCATGGTGTAAAAGTTTTGAAACACACTCCCAACTTCTGATTTTTCTTTTAAGAGAAAGACCCAACATACTCTGGTGTGGTCATCAATGAAAGTCACAAACCAACGTTTGCCAGACCAAGTGGGCACTTTAGAGGGACCCCAAACATCACTATGATTCAAGGTGAAAGGTTGTGATTTCTTATATGGTTGGGACGGAAAAACCGTACGTTGATGTTTTGCTAATTCACAAGATTCACACCGAAATTTAAACAATTTTTCATTCATTAATAACTTGGGAAACAAATGCTTTAAATACTGAAAGTTTGGATGTCCTAACCTATAATGCCATAGTAAAATCTGACTATCACTAGAAACAAAAATAGAATTAAAACAAATCTGCCGGTCTTGCCTTCCAGAGGTAGACCCATTATTGAAGAAGTAGAGACCCCCATCCTGTTTAGCAACCCCAATCGTCTTTCCTGAATTTGAATCATGAAATTCACAATGAGAAGCCCAAAAATTAACTTGACAATTGAGATCAAGAGCTAATTTGCTGACAGATATAAGATTATACGATAAATTAGGGACATGTAAGACATCTTTAAGAGTGAGAGACGGGGAGACGATTATGGTTCTTTTGCCAGCAACCGCAGCGAAAGAACCATCAGCAATTTTAACCTTTTGATTCCCTGCACACGGAGTATATGACGAAAAAAATTCCGAGATACCGATCATGTGGTCAGTGGCCCCTGAATCTAATATCCAGTTGCTATGGGATTTGATACAGGTAATTGTAGCTGTAAACTTATTACCTGACTGAGCTATGGAACATGAGGAGTCAGAGTTTCCTAAGGAATGAGCTTGAACCATTTTACACAGATGCTCTAATTGTTCCTTTGTGAATTGAAGTGGTTCTGAGGAAGATGGTTGCGTTCTGAGAAAGATGGTTGCGCTGAATCTGCATTGCTTGCTTGGAATGCTCGTGTTCCTTCCCTCGTTTTGTATCACGCTTCTTCCAATTTGCTAGTTTGCCATGAAGCTTCAGCAACTATCCCTAGTATGACCTGACCACTTGCAATGATCACACCACAATTTCTGCTTTCTTCCCCGTTTATCACTGTCTACGACTTTATCAAGGGCTACCAGTGCAGAACCCTCACCATCTGTACGGGGCTCCCGTTCGTCTTTCAACATCACAGATCGTCGAGCCTCTTCTCTTTGTACCTCTGAAAACACCTCTCTGATAGTGGGCAAAGGGATTCTGCCTAAAATAGGACCCCGAACTTCGTCTAGGTCCTTGTTCAGTCCAGCCAAGAAGACAAACACCCGACCTCGCTCAACCTTCTTCTTGTAACGAGCACTATCATTCGGGTTTTCCCACTCTTCAGTTTCAAACAAATCCAACACTTGTCATATGGCCATCATGTCATGGTAGTAGGCTGTAACCCCACGATCTCCTTGTTGCATCTTCCACAACTGATTATTGAGTTCGAACATTTGAGAATAATTGTTTAGATATGAGTATGTTTCCTTAACCGCATGCCAGATATCTCGAGCGGTCGGCAGGAACATATAGGGTTTACCAAGTCCAGCCTCCATAGAATTGATCAACCACGAGGTAACCATTGAATTCTCCTCGCTCCATGACTTAAAGCCCGGGTCGTTAGATGGGGGTGGTACTACCTCACCATTTACGTAACTTAATTTTCTTTTGCCGTCAATAAACAGTTTCATTGATTGTGCCCATTCGAGGTAATTCCTTCCATTTAATTTGTGACTAATATTAGACACAGGATTATCACTCACCGAATAAATAGTAGCAAATTGCGACATAGTATCTGTGAACGTAGAAGACGGGCTTATGGTGGAACCACTAGAAGATTCTGTGACACCCGGACTACTAGCACCCACTATAGCAAGTTTACAGTTCATATGGTAAGAGAATTAACCTAACCAGACCAAGAACAGGGACTGAATAGTACTAGACAGAACTGAACAGTACTAGACAGAACTGAACAGTATGGAACAGTAGCAATCTCACCGGAACAGTGGCAGAACTAACTGGAACAGTGGCGGATTAACTGGAACAGTACCAAAACGGATCAAACTCACCAAACCAAGACCAGAATACTGTGCGGAACTGTGAGATGACATGTACTGGAAAATTTGGGCTGGATCGGGGCTCTGACGCGCCGTCACGCGCGGCTGTAGTGGACGGCGCGTGAGATCCACGCGCGGAGGTGGGGTGGCGCGTGTAGGCGCGTGAAGGCACGTTTCCCGGTGATTTTTCTGGCGTGGGTTCTCCTGAAGATTCCGACCACCTCTGGAATGGTGGTGTGATGAAAAAACGACACACGTAACTAGTGTTTGAGATTGCACATACGTAACTAGGGTTTTGGCCGGAATACTATGGTGGCGGCTAGGATAAAACTGCCTAAGGAGTTCCTAACCCTCCTTCCTAACCTCCTCTGATACCATATAGAAATAGAGAGAACTATTGTATTTTATTCCATGATAATAAAGAATGAATACTAGGACATTATATAGGGAATAACATCCTACCTTACATAAAATACCTATCAAGGTGGGATTCTACCATAAACCAAATAACATAAATAAATAACTAATCTAAATAATATTGAATTATCAATAGTTTTGTAGCACTTTTAGTTATTTGTGCTTTTCTTCACTTAACAATCGGTGTTTTTTTAATCATTTATCTCTCTAGCTCTTCTATTTCCGGCTCACAAAATTTAACTTGCATTCCCTCCATCCCAAATTAAGATTCCACTATTCCTATTTGGTATGTCCCAAATAAAGAGTCCGCTTTCCTTTTCATAACATAATCCATGTACCCGAACTTACAATGGGAAACAAATTTTGTTCTAAATCATTGACTTTGATGAGTAGTGAATTTTAAAAAAATGTGAAAGTCAACTTGGACTCTTAGGGATGGAGGAAATATTTGAATGTGGCAAGTTTTATAATAGGATCGATGTTGGACCCAAGCAAGGTTCTTGGACTAATGTGCAAGTCTTTTAGGATTTTTGAGAGGCTGTTTTTGTTTTTTTACCATGTTTAATCCTTGGATTATAGGATTGATTCAAGTGTCTTGTTTGCAAGTTTTAACTTTGTTAACTTAACTATGTTGCAGTGGATAAAATTCATCCTCTTAGGTTGTCTTTTGAAGATTCTTCACATTTGGAGTCTTACACTTTAACCTTTGGGACCTGTTTGATTCCAGGCTAAATAGTTTCCACATAGGTTAAAAGTACTATCGTGGAAAATTTTCACCTATTCGGCATTGATCTTTCTTTATACAATTATATAGTGTTGATTTAACTTTTTACTTGTTAAAAGTACCATATTTTCCGCTATACTTTGTGTACTGTGAATAATTTCTCTTCAGTCATACACGTCTTGACAACGAGGGTTATGTTACCGTGTCCGTCCTTTTACTCTCTCTCTTCCTTACTTTTGACTCCAAGTACTTTGGCAATTTTCTTTTTTGGGTTATACTCAGATACAATGCCCTCCAATCAATCAAATTCAAGGGAATTTACTCGAAAAAGTCATTTATATGTAGCTATCATCATATGGTCCATTTTGAACCGAATGCAACAAGAGATCCTTAAAATTTCATTTCATGTCCTCAATTATGTTTTTTGTTATCTGATTCGTACAGCAAGGCCCCAAAAAACAATGTTCTACTATCCCCAAATCTACCTTTGGTTTTGGCCAAAGATCTGGCTGTCTAATTTTCTACCACTTACTGGTTTGGGCGAGAGGAAACAATACAGTATTTAAGAGTTCGTTTGATAAAAAAGCTGGAAAATGAGTGAAAATACTACTAATTTTTATGAGAAGTTCGAAAAGAGTTAAGAGTGATTTGGTGAGATGTTCACCATCTCCAAAGAATTGGATTCAGTATTTGGAGATGGTGAACATCTCACCAAATCACTTAATATTTCTCAACTTCTCATAAAAATTAGTAGCGCGTTCAATCATTTTCCTAATTTTTTTATTAAATGCACCCTAAAAGTTAATCGTTTTTGGTAAAATGATATAATAAGACTTTCGGGTCAACTAGGGGGGACTCAATGAGTGGTTGAGTTTCTAACCATTTTGGCCAAAAATCTGGGTCAATCATGGCAAGTTTAGTTTGTTTGGTTTAAAATAGATACGGGCAATGGCTTTGCAAATGGTGGGTACTGAAACCAAGTCGATTTCACTGTTTTGCATTAGTTTCAGCTTTGTGTATAAACGAACCATGATTTGAAAATAATTGCTTTTAAATCTTATTATTAATTGCGTTTCTTTTTTCTGTAATCATTATGATCTAGGAAGTCTGTGTTTGATCTTCTAATTGTATGCAAGAGAATACCTCACTCTCTTTTCTATGTATTTCTCTACTATCATTAATCAAATTTGGTTTCCTATCAAAAAAGAGAAAGAGGGCTAGTCTCTCAAAAGGAACGGCAATTTGTGGACTGGGTTTTAGGGATGAAATATGTATATATATTTCTGAAATTTGAAGCAATCATCCAATTTCTACCTTGCAATTGGTTGATAAACTCTCCTACGTTGTACTTGAAACTATTCTCTTTTTTTTTTTTTTTGGCAGTTATTTGCATACGACACAGTTAATAAGCACTTAACACCTAAACCTGGCGAACAACCAAAACTGCCGATACCAGCGTCTCCAATTGCCGGTGCCATTGCTGGAATCAGCTCTACTTTATTCACCTACCCTCTTGAGCTCCTCAAAACTCGGCTCACTGTCCAGGTAATTTTTAATTTATTTTTTTGTTTGTTTGTGTTTAAGATAGTCAATAATTGTTTTTAGTCCCCACTTTTTGAAAAGGTGTGTACATGTGTCATTGCGCTATTCGCTTAAAAATAGGACTAAGAATAAAAAAAGAAGTTATTGTGCACATGTGTCGACGCGCTATTCACTAAAAAAGAGGAACTAAGAACAATTCTATTTTTGCGCTTTATATTCAATGAGTCCTTGTCAGAGCAATTTATTTCTATAATTTCAGCCTAGTTTTGTGCTTACAAAGTATTACACATGTCAATACGTGTCATTTGCCAAAAAAAGTGAGGGACTAGTGACACAAATCATTGTTGTCCTTTTCTTGAATCCGGCCTTTTTCTTTTGTTTCACATTATCCATTGACATGTCATTTTTTGCATAAAATTCCCTCTCATCAACAGAGGGGCGCGTACAAAAATCTCTTACACGCATTTGTCAAAATCATTCAAGAAGAGGGGCCTGCGGAGCTCTATAGAGGCCTAACCCCGAGCCTAATTGGAGTAATCCCATACGCTGCCACCAATTACTTTGCCTATGACACGTTACGGAAAACTTACAAAAAAGTTTTCAAAGAAGACGAAATCGGAAATATCGCCACCCTCTTGATCGGATCAACAGCCGGTGCTATTTCGAGCACCGCGACTTTCCCGCTCGAGGTGGCACGGAAACACATGCAAGCAGGGGCTGTAAACGGTAGAGTTTATGACAACATGTTACATGCCCTTTTGAGCATACTTGAAAAGGAAGGTGTTTTGGGTCTATATCGCGGGTTAGGGCCGAGCTGCATGAAGTTGGTCCCTGCTGCTGGGATTTCTTTCATGTGCTACGAGGCATGTAAGAGGATATTGATTGAGAAAGAAGATGAGTTGTAGAAGATTGGAAAGCGTGTTTGGATCGAGGGAGAGTTGGTGGAAATACACAAGGAAAAGGAAGAAAGTATGCTATAGCTTGTGATTTGTAGTAATTTATTTTCCTTTCATAAAAAATTTCGGTACACTGGTGTAGTTGTTTGCGAGTTTGTTGTGAGTTTTGGTGAAGAGAGAATTTTGAAACATAATTATATTAGGACTTTCTTTGATATGTAATGCCCATGAGCTTCTAGTTCAATAACCAGGGCGCTTCTCTCGTAATTGAGAGGTTGCAAGTTTGAATCTGAGGAGGTGAGTTGCACCGCGTAATTAAAATGGAGAATTCTGTGGAGTTGCTGGATGGCTTGAGAGAGGCTGACATGCTGGCTCGAACCCTATTAAGGGCATGTTCAAACCCCATTTGGGATAGTTTCTCAAAAGTCAAATCCTACAAGAGATATTTATAAAGGGGAATGTTACAGTGTTACACCCATTTGTGTAGCTCACTATTTTCTAATAAAACTCAATAGTATATTTGTTTGATATGTGAAACTCATTTTCATTTATTCTTTTTTTTTTCTGTGCTCAAAATTCAAGTTTCAATGGGTTGATTTTTGCTTCAAAGATGAAGACAATACTGGATCGTGAGCTACCATTCTGAAAGAAGTTCATTCCAGGCAAGAGGCCGACTAAGCTTGCTGCTTGCCTTAACGGGAATTTGAGAGAGTGATGGATTTTGGGAAAATACTTGGGCATCTTCCTCTGGACTTCCGCTCCAAGCTATTTCATAAATGGGTTATTCTCCTGCTTAAGTATGTACTCTTTCTTCAAGTCACGATTGTCCCCAATGGGATACGAGACATACGGACCCCTCTTCCTCTTTACGGCTCCTTCATGCTACGGCTGTTTGGTTCTTTTATCATTTAGGAATCTCTTTCTTACCCTTCTTTAAACACTCCATCTATCTCAAATTAGTAGTTTAATTTCTTTTTCAGACATAATCAAGAAAAGTTGGCAAATGGAGAAAAACTTCAGTGCCAATGTAACATTTCTTAAAATGCTATCATGGTTGACTGTCCATATGAGGCTCGTAATGTGCTACGGGGATTTTAGTTTCGACATCCATTTCAATTTCGCGTTACTTTCTTGAAATTCATTATGTTGATTCTGTGACCTTTTAGATATATTAGTCATTGACTTTGCTAAGTGGGCGAGTTAATACATTTTATCTTTTTTTTAAAAAAAAAATAGAAGTAAAAAAGGAGGGGGCAAGGGGAAGTTTGTTAGCCCAATCCTTTCTTGCGGACCAAAAGAAATGATATTCTTCATATAATTTAATATCCATTTAATGCAGGAAACAAAAAAAGAAAAGAAAAAAGAAAAATATGCATCATTTACGAGAGATCCAAATCAAAGCCTCTCCACCAAACTTTAAAAATAAAGGATATTTGTCTACGAATTGCCAAAACTAAAACAAAGAAAGTAATGATGTCTGTTGTTTTGTTCTTGAACTATGATGGATGTCATTAAAGTGAAGGCTTAAGGTTCATGAACCATGATGTGATCTAAAGTTCCGGGCAAGGGGTACGCCGTATTCCTGTGGTGTCTAGAATAGCAGAGATGCATTCACGTGCAGGGAAGAAAGCCCGGACTATATATATAGTTCGGGAAATCCAAATGCTCATATTTTGGAGGGTGGGTCAATCATCGTGCACAAAGTGATCAATTTATCGAATCATTTTTGGCACACCGTGGCCAAATTATTGTACTGAATCGGGCACAAAAAATGTTAAAATGAGAGACCGATTTGTTTCCAAGTGGACTCTAATAATTTTAACTTTCTTTTTTACACTCGGACCCATAATGAAATTTCGTGCCAAGAACTTTTTTTACCAGAAATATATTGCATACACAGATAAAGAAAGTTGGGCAAAAATCACTACTGCACTACGGTAAGGTGATCGCTAATTAATTCACAATAAGAGAATTTACTGAGTTGCAGTGCAAATAGATAGACGATTAATTCATAGCATCAACGAAAACACGGAAAAAAGATGCATAATTTATCAAACAAAGCATTGACAACAAGCACATAATGATGACACCACAATCATCACTATGTCATGTTTTTAGCAAACAGAGAACTCTAGAAACATAAAAATAACAAATTTGAATAATTCTGATAGGAAGGACGGAGTGTTCCTCTATGCTTACTAACTACTTAACTGACAATTCTCCCAACTACAGATCTCAACAAACAGCTTAAGAGAAATTGTTTTGATTGACTGGATTCTAGTTGCTCACTTCTTAACTCTGCTCATCAGCCTCTCCAGCAAGTTCCCTCTCCTCTGCTGCAGCCGCCATCAATTCATCGAATTTCTCAGTCTTCCCCAGCAGTATTTCAATCTGATAAAAAGTCACAACGCCACCATTTTATCATATCATTGCAA
This sequence comes from Lonicera japonica, assembly GCA_021464415.1. Taxonomy (NCBI): domain Eukaryota; kingdom Viridiplantae; phylum Streptophyta; class Magnoliopsida; order Dipsacales; family Caprifoliaceae; genus Lonicera; species Lonicera japonica. The sequence goes on from CM038469.1 coordinate 63,906,818, forward strand.
AGTTGGTTTATTTAAATTATGGAAAAAATAACTTGACCATCGACAAGATGCCTCTGACTCTCCTAAGACCGGCCACCCGATACAACACAACACAAACATTCATCCACAATGGTTTGATTGTGAAATATTAAGTAGGATAAATTTATCCTACAGCATTGTTTTGTACAATATGCACATGATACAGTTAACTTTGACCAAGTTTCTTATACTGCGTCAAACTCTTCTCCAAACAAGAAGCAAGCGTATAATTGTGTAATTCTTGTTCACCAAATGTGAAGAATTGACCATTTCGGACTTCCCCTTTAGATATATCTAAAGGGATAACCCAAATCATTTGGGTTAAATTTATCTTACATCACCGGACAACACCTCAAACAAGTAGGATAAATTTACTTTTAGACCACTGTGGATGCTCCAATGGGGTTCTCTCGTTTTGCTACCAGATCACTCCTGAACCCCTCCACCTCACCACAAAATAATGATACCAAAATAGAGGAAAATATTAAATCATATATATTAAATATAAATTAAACAAAATTTGATGTAAAACCAAAATGAAGTAGAACTCAGATACATTCTGGAGCTACAGAGATGGCTATTAAATTGTTAGCACCATATCAAAACATTCTTCCTAGAGTAGCTATTAATACATATAAGAGAAACTCTGTCAACCAAGAACCCAGGCCGCCCCACTCGCTAATGTGGGGCGCTGAAACCACTCTGGGTAAAGCCCTTCAGCAAGGGCCACTAACAAGTTAACAGTCAGACAAGCCTGAACAAATGAATGACACATACGTATACATGATGAACACAAATTATACACCAACATGGCCCCAAGCATTCAATCATTTACTGGCAAGATATTAATTTATAATTATAATAAAATAATTAACAAAATGTAGTATATGGGTGTGCCTAAAAATTCAAATACTCCCTCCAATTAAGACTTGTGCTTTTCCTTGTGGTACGTCTCGAATTTAAGAGTCCCATCTTCATTTCGGGACATATTAATCGATCATATCACACCATAGTACATAAGTTTTATTCTTCCCTATAGATTAGGTTGAAATTAGTGTTTTTTCCAAATAGTGCGGTAAAAGTGCGACTAAATTGCTTTTAGGAGTGGCATCAAGAAAACCCCCTTTTTTCCCCGGATATACAATGTTACCTTCGCTTTTTGGATAGGGCGCCCTCTTGACTCGTCCTTCATGTCAACAGTCGATGTCATAATTTCTGCAAATAATAATCATTAAATTTCAGAGGGACTGTGCGCAAAGTTTTCAGCTATGCAAAATGTAATTCAAAATGTTATCGCCCAATTCAGATAAATTAAGAACAGACAGATCTTACTCCTCTCCACAGCAAATCCATTGTTTTTAAGAATTTCTGCAATGGTGACAACTGTAGCAATAGCTGCAAAAAAAAATTGAGAAAGCTTATCAACAACAGGTAGCACCATAAAAAAAAATGCCAAGCCCATTTAAAGAAATGCAATAAAAGCTATTATATTTTCAGATGACTCCCTGAAGAATACCCTTGTTTTTCAGATAAAGAGTCCTTCAAAAATAAATCATTAGTGACCGACTGAAAGCCAAACTGAAGAACTTCATAAGATAGTAAATGAGAAATATTGCTGTGACTCAATTTGCCCAGGTAACATAAGGGAATATAGTTTTTTATGAGATATCAATTATTACAAGGTTCAGCTGTTAATAACAATTATTAACCATCTAGCCCCTAAATTTGCAAGCAACAATTGAGTGAGAGAAACATATGGGTGAACATCCACCCAAGTGAGAGAAGATTAAGAAATATTAATGTGATATGTGGATACAAACACTCCGAAACCAAATGAGTATATAGAGTATCTCGGTTAGATAAATTAAGAATCAAATTGCATTAACTAAATGTGCTAGCGTGCAGTGGCGGAGCCAAGATTTCAACTAAGTGGGTGTCGAAGCCTTAAAATTTTAAGGCAAACATAATAGCATTAATAATAATAATAGTCCATAAAAGTCAAATAGGAAATGCGAACAACTATGAGAAATTGCAATAACATTTTACGGTTTTCCATATTTTGGAAGTATTGCAACACTTCCTCTTTGTCACTGTTATTGAAAATTTCTTGTTCAATGTATATCATTGAACAATCATTCGTAAATTTATCTCCCATTCGGTTGCGTAGTGCACCCTTGATGATATTCATTGCCAAGGCCAAGGAAGCTCGTTCAACACTTGCCGTTGCAACATGTAATAGTAGGGCCAACTTGACAAGCAAATACACCAATGGATAACCAATATGCTTGTCGGTTTCAACCATTTTTTGAGAAAGCTCCCTATATATATAATTTATTTATTTTCAAATAATACCTCATAAATAGTAAAAAAATAAAATTCGAAACGAAATGAAGCGCTCGCCCCCTGCTGCCCCTACATGGCTCTGCCAATGCTAGCATGAATAAATCTATGCGTGCGCATCAACATGTGAGAGGGGACGAAGAACAAAAGCTAAACGCATAGTCAAGTGTATTTCGGTAGATAACAGCGAAACATTTTATTTATCAAAATATGACCAAATATACTATGCAAATTTTCTGTCAAATATATAGGTTGTAACGAGAAGAAAAAAGTTTTTAGGAGTTGCGATGAGCGTCCCAAGAGGACTAAAGGTATTATTAGGTTTGATAAATTGAGCTTGCCCAACATGTGTTGTAAAAAAGTGTAATTCTTGTTTTGGTTGTTAATTAAAAAAAAATACTACACAAATTAATTCATAAATTCCGAATTGGAAGAATTAGAAATGGCTGTCCATGTCCCAAACTTCCAAGTTTATTTTGTTAAGTCCTCAAAACAAAGTCACATAAACTTTCCACCCAATGTACTTTTGTTTACCAACTAATCAAAACATTAAGCCAGGTCGGTTTGTATAACCCATTGAGTTTAAAGATAAAAGTTTCCTGATCTGTTTCTGTACACAGCCACTAGAAAATGTTAAATGAGAGATTGATGTTAAAAGCTGCTTCCTGTGGCGCTAGCCGCTAGGGTTTTAAACTTTTAATTTAGAAATAGAGCAGCTTGTATATGCTAGGCACTAGGGCAGAAAAGTAGTATAACAGGTGGGTTCGAGTCGGGTTTTCGAACACAAAACCTGGACCTGCCCTAAAGTCCCAAATCCACATCGCCTTTTTGTTCACAACCCATACCTGCCTGGTCTTCAAAAAAACCAAACCCGCTTCATTCGGGACATGACAAGGCGGAAACCCGCTGGTCGGGCTATTTTTCCGTCCCCGTATAGCCCCCCTAATGTGTAGATATGAGATATAACAGAAGATATTTAAAACCATTATCATCCATATGACATGGATAATGTTAATAAAAGCATAAAATCCTTACAGTCCCTATCAATAAAAACCCTTCATTTGACTAGGAAGGTTGTTTTATACTGGTATTGTTAACGAGAGGTGCTAAGTGATCTCAACAATGTATGACCCAATCACAGAATTATCTGTACAGACTACAGAGTGGATTCTTTTAAACTGACACAACTAATTTTTTTCAAATCAACTTTTTAAAAGCCTAAAATATTCGAGTCCAAGAATACTCACTAGCGTTTTGGTCTGTACATAAAGTAGGCAAAGTTCAGTTTCTCAATCTAGTCGCAAAGTACAACAAACAACCATCTCAGCAAAACATATGGTAAAACTGAGCATTAAAATCACTGTGCAATACAACACATCTATAGGGATGAAAAAGAAATTTAACCTAAAATATCATATTCATTAACATATGTATAATGATCATTGCAAGAAACTCCAACATAGTACAAATTCCGGCAAAAAGCTATGAAAGTTGAGACAAAAAACTTGGTCAACACAAAACAAAAAAGAGAGATGAGATGATACATGCCATAGATCATCTCCAATGGAATACTCAAAAACTTGGTCAGAAACTACTATAAAATTTTGATTGAAGGGTCAAAATACAACAAAAAGACATATGAGACAGAATCTATGTGATAGACTAAGAGCATCTCCAATGGAATACTCAAAATTAGATCATTTAAGAGTTAACAATGATATGCTCCACAATGGTTGCTTTTCTCAATAACCAAAATCGGGAGCCCACTATTTTGATTGGCCAGAAATTAATCAGATTTTAATTTTAAAGAAAATTAGGAGGGAGAGATTATCCAAATGTTTATCTTTATCTTTTCTTCTAACCAATAAAACCATAGATTTTTAATTTTGATTATTGAGTAGCTGAATTCGATTATTGGCTAATCGATTTTTTTTTATATCAGTGGGCATCTGGCCCCCTACAACTAAAATCCCGCGAGGCTCAGGCGCTTATTGACCGGAAGACGCCCCAGCGGCCCCAAGAATCAAGACACAGGAGAATCGAACCTGAGATTGTGCGCCTAACCACACAATCGGCGGAGGCAACCCCATAGGGTTTTATTGGCTAATTGATTGTTAATATTTGATTATGCCATTGGAGTGTGTTTTTTAAGCAATTTTGTTAAGATTTATTATTCTTGTTAATTTGACTATGCCATTGGAGATGCTCTAATAAACAGAAACATAATATAAAATTTAGGCAAGGGGTCAAAATACAAGAGAGAGAGAAAAGAAACAATACCCATGCCAAGGGCAGAAAGCTCCACCTCATTGTGTTGCTGCATATACCTCTGCAAACATAAATTCACTCACTTATTCATATATGCCTATAAAATTATAATTATAATGTACAGATTAAAAACACAAATCCGATCAAATATTTCAATTATAATTTAACTCATCAATCATTACCCCATATGACATCACGAGTTTACTGAATTCATAGAGATCATATCATATAATAAGAATGATAATAATATTTACAATACCTTGGCGAGATTGACGTAGAAAAACAAGGGTTTCTTGGTGTTAGAAACCTGAATACGATTCTTCTTGTGGGGATCAGCGATGGCTATGTTCTGCACTCCCTCCGTTATCTCTTCCATTGATTGATTGATTTATAAAATAAACAAAAAAAAAAAAAAAAAACGAGCCCTAAAAACTTCTCTCTCCCGTAAACAGGTGATTCAAAAATTCGTATCTGATAAAAACTCGATGAAAAGAATAAAAGGATTTGGGGTTTTTGTGTTGCGAGTAGTAGTAGTCCTAGTCTGATAACGAAAAGCGAAGCAGAAGGTTTAATGTATATCTACCGAGTTTGTTTCTTATAGGGAGAACAAATTCACTCTTTACTATTTTTCTTTTCCTCATTTGCCCCTTTCTCTAGGGTTTCTTCTTTATTTATTTACTAGGTTAGTCTGTGTCAAATGTAACGTGATACAGCTAATAATCGTATTTGTTTAATTTTTGTTAAAAAAGCAATTATAACTGAAGAGAACGTCTCATCTCAATGCAGGCTCAGTGATTACGGATGGTTAAAAATAAGATAAAATAATTATTAACTATTAATACCACACATTCAGTTAATTATTTTGAAACTCTTACATATGAAACAAATATCACACTCCTAGTTTTTTAACAAATACAATAGTTATATACTAAAACAAAACATTAAATCTAAATAATTATCTCAAGAAAAACCAATTTATAAGAATTAAAATTTAAATATTATTTATTTATTACGTATCAATATTCACATTTTCGATCACTGATTTAATTGTTTTAAACTTTATTTAAATATAAATTAAATTGCTTTAGTATTCTACGTGAGTTTCTCTTATATAATAAGAGATATTTGTAAAATAAATAATTTAACTTGACATCCAATATTGACCAACACTAATTTTATCTTATCCAATGTTTTATAGCTTCTCGTATGCTTCTAGCTTCTACAATATAAAATTTAGGCATAAGGTAAGTAAAATATTGCGTTCTCAAATATTGGCGAGGAAAAAAAACTACCAATTAAGCGTCCAAACCATCCAAACACGTATCAATACATTATCCTAGCTAGCTCTAACATTGATCAGTAAGATGTCTAAGCTCAAACATTAATTAGTAAGATGCTTAAGCTCAAATGCCATACTCTTAGACGTCTCACTCAAAAGGCAATCACTTAATTAGGCATCCCATTGCATTGTCAAACTAATACAAATGTTAACTCAAACATAGTGTACACACTGGAAATAATAAAAAAAATTGATAAATTGTTAATACAACCACTTTCTAAACCGTAATCCAATTTTAAAATTGGAATTCAATTTGAGATTATAAATTTAGGATTTAAAAATCACATTTTTAAATATTATGTTTGGTCAACTAATTATATAATTTGATTTCTAAATCTAAATATTTATATACTTAAATAAATAGTTTGTTAACATGTTAAGCATAATGTACATACTATAAACTTATTTTTACCATAGCGTACGTACTATAGATAATAGTGAAATAAATTGTTTAATCGTTAAAAACATCAATCATTATTATATTTTTTAAAAAATAATTAATACAATATAAAGAAAATTATAAAAGTTAATTCTTTGTATTTGACCATTTTTAAGAATCATATGTCGGTGGAGATCATATTGTTATATCAATTATTGGTACGTTTATTTTATGTATTATTTATATATAGTGGATTCACATTTACACTTAATTTACATTGAAACTAATTATAATTTTAATGATAACAATAACAGTTATTATTTTATTATTATACTATAATAATTAAATAATCCAAAATCAATTTATTTTCTAATCCTCCATCTTTGGAAATAACACCCCACTCCCTGAGATTTGAGAAGTTAAGATTTAAACTAAAAATTAAATCCTACGATTAAATAAAATTTGTAAATCTAAATTCCTTATTTTAACCTAAACAGAATACTTGAATTTGAAGTCTCAAACCCAAGTCTCCTCTCAAATATCGAATTCAAATGCACTCATTTATTTTTTTATTTTTTTCGACTTGCTTTCTACAAGAAGAATCTTTTCGGGCTTGGGCCTTTATTTGTAGGTGGAGTATTTTATTTCTACTACATGGGCCCTTGTAGCATCATATTTTATTTGTAAAATTTTGGGCCCTTAGAAAGCGTTATAGAGCTATACTTACAGTTTTGGGTGTTGCGCCTGAAAGATTGTCAGATGGATGACAATTGACAAACATCACTAATACATTATTCATGGGTCTGGATCATGAACGGATTGTGCATATCGGGACGGCTCTGAATTTTTATCGCCATCTATTGAGAGATAATTTTAGGAGTGTTTTCGGTTTCGATCGAGATAAAAATTAGAATACTTTAAACCTTTCTCAAAATTAATAGTTCGATTTCAATTTGGTTTAATTTTGATTTTAGTACCTATGAAACCCAAACCTTTTCCAAATTATTTCGGTTTTCGGTCAGGTTCGGTCTCATTCGATTTTTTTTTATATTGTTAAAACTTTAGTTCAAAATTGTACTAAAAATATAAATTCACTCAAAAGGAGCTACAAAAAAATTATATAATGTATTTATTTTAATAATTAGCTTAAGTAATTATTTGTAAATGTAAATAACCCATAGAGTTAGGTCATTTATATAATGCAAATGTTGTAAGAAAGTTTTCTTTTTTTTTTTCAACGTATTGTAAGACAACTTCAGTAATTACATTAAGTTAGCAATTTTATTTTTTTTAAAAGATTCGGTTTTTTCAGTCCAAATTTTCGGAGATCCCAAATCCCCAACCCAAACCGACCCAAATCAATCAGTTTTGGTTTTTTTTTCGATTCAAGGAAATTTCGGATTGCAATAGATTCAGTTCGATTGGTTCGTTTCGATTTTCGGATTTCTAACGACACTCCTAGATAATTTTATTGATAAAAAATTGTTACTTTCTCTGATTTTTATTAAGGAGAACGGCTGAAACGGTGCAATTCATATACGTACGATCCACACTATTTCCACATTATTCGTCACATATCGCCATCAAATTGAGATCCTATTTTAGGACCTACATTTTACTCAAACCTAAACTTGATTAGAGGATTCACATTATGGGGGTCAACAAATATCCTGAGTTAGAGAGAGAGAGAGAGAGAGAGAGAGTCAACAAATATTTATCCATAGGTTGTCCTTAACTAGTTAAGAGTCGATTTTGTAACAAAAGTATCTTAAATTATTTTTGTGCGTTAATTTGTCTCTTAAGCTCTCACTGATTTAAATTTCCGTGTCGATCACTATCTTGGTTCTTACTGCAAATTATGAAATACCTTGGTTGATTTTATGGCCGTAATTATTCATAACTAAGTTCAAAATTCAACTAACTACAAAGTTTGGTGGGTCAAATTTTGAAGTCCCAAAGATATCATTGTCTTGCAAGCAACCTGTCCATTATATATACTGCTCTTATTTGACAATTTCAAATGCGTGCCGTGACTTCTAACGTAACTTCGATCCTGGCCTATAACCCAAACTTAACTATGCGTGTATAGCCTATTTGTATGGTATTTATATGTATATAATTTTGTAAGAAAATATTATTAAAAGTAAAAGATAATTTACTAATTATATTTAAAGGGCAAGATTTTCATTCGCATCATTAGCACATAAGTAAATAGGCATTTAAAAAATGTGACACAATTTCAATAATTATTGAAATGTTTCATAACTTTATAATGTAGGAAAATTTCACCTTAACTTAAAAACACAATTTTCGTCTAAATTATCCGTTATAACCTTTGACTTTTTTATCCTTGATACATTTTTAAGATTCAAAAATTATTCTCCTTTGTTACAAAGATTTGATATTCATTGATATGACCACTAACTTTTACCATCCAAAGATCACAAATCAATCAACAATTCAATGGTCAAGATTGATTCTTGACTTAATACATTTAGAATTTATAAGGATATTTATTTAACAAGCTCTTTAAATATTCTTCTATGTAAAATTAACTATTTTATTAGTTTTATTTTCTTTTTCTTTTTACTTTTTTTAACTTTTATTTTTTTGTTGTTTTGGTTATTGGGAATTTTTTTTTTGTTAATTATTAATTTATTTAGTTAGTTTTCCTCTCTAACTTAAAAAATTAATCATTTAGAATATTAATTTATTTAGTTATGTTTTGGAATAGAAAGTAACTCATAATTTAAAATTAATAAGGTATTTTACTATTTTGATACAAGACTAAGTAAAGATATTTATTTAACACCCTCTTTAAATCTTCTTTTGTAAAATTAACTATTTTATTAGTTTTTTTATGTTTTGGTTATTGGCAAATTTTTTTTACTAAGGGAACCGTAACTCAGATATACTAATAATTTTATTTTATTTTTAGACCTTTTAAAATTATACTAAGTTTAATCTAATTAATTCCATGAGATAATATTTTTTATTTATCTTTACCATAGGATTGTCATTAGTTATGTACGTCAGAAAAAATAATTTAATACGGTTGAAAAGGAAAATAAAATTTGTAAATTAGATCATAACTAATTATTCTTTTAATGCATTTTTCAATTCTTTCAATAGTATTTTTGAAATGTAAAACTAATAAGATATAATATACTTAATACACTAAAATTGTTTTTTTAGTTATAAACCTCTCAATTTAATGAAATTTGTTTTCAACCTTAAAAAACTATATTTTTCAGGTGATTTTATTACTATTTGATTTCTTACAGTAATTCTCTTTTTGAATTTCATTAAATGATCCGTTTCCACCATTAATTTGTTTAATCACCAGTTGAGATAGACTTACAAAAAAAATACATATATTAATTATTTTTCACAGAATCCTATTTCCCTTTTTCCCCCGTGGTTAAGCATCAGATATATCTATGTACTATTTGTTTGAAGAATAATGTAAAATTACTTCCATTTTCTCCTTCTATGCATTTACTTTCAGCTGGCCTATAACCTGGTTAACATGTTAACTTAATGGCATTTTTGAAATGTTGCAATAAGATATAATGTACTTAATTACACTAGCTGTGTTTTGGTTATTGCCTAATCAAATTGTACAATTCAGATGATTTGTTTTCAACCTTAAACCATTATTTTTTTTTACAGGTATTTTATGTATTTTTGTTTTCTTATAATTCCCTTTTTGGGATTTTGTTAAATTAATCCGTCTCAACCATTAAGTTTAATCACCATAAGTAGAAAGAGGTAATGAAGGAATTTGATGTGACTGTTGTCCTACATGGACAAAAAGTCAAAATGCAATTTTCATCCAATCCAATGGTTAAAATCACACATCATTATTTTTATTCAAATAATTCTAGAAACTCCACTTTTTTTTCTCACTTCATTACCTTTCTTTACTTACACCTATCACCTAACTCCAACCTTATACTCTCTCCCCTTCCCCCTTGGTATAACTTTTAAAATTGTAAAATTTTAATTAATGTAATAAAGATATTTCTAAAAATGATATATTTTATTAAAACCCTTAATTTGCGATATAAGAAAAAAAGGGAGACTTAATTTTGACAAAGAAAAGTAATACAAATGTAGATTGATTGGTGGTAAAATAAGTAAAATGTTTTATATTGTGTGAACATATCCAACACAATCGTTTCCTTAATTAATTAATCTTTTAACAAATGGTCACTAACCTTCCGTATTTCTTAATTGATCTTTTCACTAAACATGTCAAAGTTGATTTGGATCGTGTTTATATGACTTTACGAATTTTAGGTATTATCGTTTCGGATTTAAATGAATACTGTTTTTTTTCTTGGTGAACAAATAATATTCAAACTTATTGTTATTTTAACAAATAATCTGAATAACCAAGTTGAATACATAACCATGCAAATCCTGCTGATGCTGACATTGGAATACGAATACGATTTATTGATTTGTATTAACTTTAAACTGATTATGATGGATCGGTTGGAAAGTGACAACAATGTAATATTATTTTATTGTTTGCGATAAGTGAATAAGGTTTACTTTTGACGGACAATGAGAAATTTTCAATTTTTAATGTTTTGAATAAAAAAATGTTAGAAATAAAATTTCAAAAAAAAATAATTAAATAAGTTTTGAGTTTATTACAATTTTCGTTAGGAAAAAAAAAGTAAAAATTAGCTTTGTCTACAAGTGAATTATCATGCCATAAGTACAACAAATGGAAATAAATAAATATTTTTTGTATTCCACTACTGGATTGTACATTTTAAAAATATTTTCGTTAATCATAAGTTGATTTATTTTTTCGCATTTCGTGCCCTGGGCACGGGCATACCAAAAAAAGTAAAAAGAGCTTTTTTCAAAAATCATGCCATAAGTACAACAAATGAAAATAAATAAATATTTTTTGTATTCCTATTTGTTACATATTTAAAAAAATTTTCGTTAATTATAAGTTGATTTAATTTTTTCGCTATTTGCCCTTGGGCACGGGCACCCTATAAATAAATAAATGAAAGCCAGTAATCTTCTTTTCCCAAGGGCAATTCACCCAAAAATAGTCATCAATTGTGTGTATCATGTGATGTAATCAAATTTGTTTATACTCCTTCCCTTTCAAATTTAGAATCTTATTATTTTATTTTTTGTGTTATCTTCCCTTTTTTTTCAGACATGATCATTAATAAATAAGTTTTAATTGTATTCTTCATCATTAATCACTAGTTTGAATCAGTTGTTCAAAGTTTTGAAAAGTAAAAAAGTGGTTGTATTCAGGGACGGAGTCAGGATTTTAGGTTTGGGAGGACGAGAATATAAATGAACCGACGGCAAAAAATAATTATCACAAAAAATATTCAAACTAAATTTTACCATCAAATAATAAAGCAAGTTAACGCAAAAATATAACATATATAATATGTCAATATATATAATTTGGATATAAATAATATAATTGAAGGGGCCATACTTAATCTTTTCAAAATAATTTGAGAAGACGAGCATTTATAAATACAAAATTTCTACTATATCTAATCTATTTTTAAAAAAATTTGGGGTGGCGATGTCCCCCCCTCGCCCCCTAGATCCATCACTGGTTGTATTGTAAGAATGTAAAAGTCAAAATGGACCTCTTCAATATTATTAGACTCAAACTGATTAGTCATATTCTTGCCGGTTTAGCCAACTTGTGGGAGGTCTAAATCAAAGATTTTTTGTACATAATTAATTAACAAGATTGAGTTGTTTTTTTTCTTTTCAATATTGGATTAGATTTTTCATTTTTGCCTAACAAAGCTTGTGGAAGATCTAAATCAATTTAGGACTTCACTTCGTGACACAACAACTCAGAATAATATGTTTTTTGAAAAGTCAAAACTAGAAGCTTTGATAATATTAAAAGGATCATGATCAAAAGATTAAAAATTTGTTTGTGTTATATCTAAATAAACATTAATGCGTTATTTGTAAAATTTTATTCCTTTTTTTAATAATTTAATTAAGATTAAGATATGATCAAAAGAGTTAAGTTAGGAGCAAAATGGTAATAAATTAAATAGTGATCGATAGTTTAGTACTGATATACAGAGGTAACTTTACCTTAATGATTCAAACCCAAAATAATAAAAAAAAAAAGCTCTAAATTTTTTTTTAACTATATATCCATATTTTTATCACCTCTTAAATTTAAATGGATCCCATTAAAATTTTAGAAAGGTAAAACAAATGGCACATAAATTTAACAATTTTCATTCGCCTGAGTTATGTTAACTTCTTGGGACATACATGCATATTGCCGTATTGTTGAAGTTAATTAGCATTATTGGGTGAATTTTTTTATCGAATTTAAAAATAAAAAAATAAATAGGGACGTAGACTTTAGAGCTAAAGTATTATCCACGCCTAGGCAAGGATTTTGAGATTTAGACCGATTTGTAAACACCAAAGATAGTTTTAGACTTATAATATAATTGATTCAAAGAAATAATTATAAAAAAAAGAAGAAGTGGATGCTTCAATAGTTAAGGGTTCATTTGATTGAATAAATTATCTCATTTATAATTGTTTCATTGTAATTTTTTTTATTTTAACAAAAAATTGTGTGATGTGATCTTTTATTTATTTATGAACTTGTATGATATTTATAAGTTATGTAATTTTAAATATATCTTTATGTTTTCTTATTTAATGTATTAGGTATAACTTTAAGTTTATAACTTTATATACTAGTTTATTTTTACAACTAAACGCTCAAATTAAATAATTTACAAATTAAATAATTTTAAATTATCTAATTCATAAATTAGAAGACAATTAAAGGGATACTAAATATAATTAATACAATTTTATATTGAATATTTAAGGAGAGAGCGACCCGGGTCGAGTTGGCGGAAGCTATTTTTTCAAGATTGAAGTTGTAGCTTGGAGTTAAAATATGAACCAGAGGATGAGAGCAAGAAGTATAGGAGAGGATGATGAGAGCAGAGCCTTTTTTTAGCTTGCCGACGTATAAGTAAAGGAGAGCAGAACCTTAATGTTTTCAATAGTTACAAATAGGTCCCTAAACTTTGAAAACTCACGAAAAGGTCCATTAAACTTCTAATTGTTTTATTAAATCCCAGAGGCCTGGTCAGTGTTCCCCTCGCTTGAGTTGCTTCTTTGATGTTGGTTAACTTCTAATTAGTACACGAGAAAGAGAGAGAGAGACTTAGCACAAGAACCCATGCTATTTTTTTTTCCATTTGTTCAAGATTTAGGGCTTCGTGATCACGAATTGATTTTTTAATTAGATGTGTATTTTGCGGAATCGCTTTGATGCTATACTTATTCTTTTAATGTGTCTAGAAAAAAAAGATTTAGATTAATGAAATAATGTCTGAATGATGATTTTGCTTGCTTTTTTTTTTTTTTCAAAAAAAGAAGAAGATAATATTGACCAAATGAGTTTATTTGGTATCGTTTGATGAAATTCAAATATAATTTGAGTTTCGGTTCAAGTGGTAAAAAATGCGAATATTTATAATGAGTGTCAAAATTTAAATCCCATTTTTTTTTGAACTGCTTGAATGTATCTATTGTTTGAATAAAAATGAAAATAAAAAGAAAAAATGTAAAAATAAATTCTCGTCCATTTGATTTTTGTTTAGTCATAAATGTGACTGAATCTATAGCCACACAACGAATTTTGATATTTTCATGAATGTTTCTAATACCAATCCAAATTTGGGGGGCCAGCCGACCTTCGGGGTTTTACACTGTTAATATTCTTGTGTAAACGTGTGATTAATTATTGTTTAAAGAGCAAAAAGAAAAATAAATACAAGTATTATTTTGGTCTACAGATTTAAAACATCACGCATAATTTAAATATTTTTTCACCAATAATAAAGAAAGCATTTTGATTTTGTTTTTCAAAGTAGTACATGTTCTAAAATTTAGTGACTATTTAAACTTTATATTTTATAATAATATTTTTTAAAAAAAAAAAATTTAAAGTGGATTTTTCAATTACCTTACATTATGTCATAAAAAAAAGTTAATAAAATTTATTAGAGTGCTAAAAAAATTTTCTTTTTTTAATTTTCTTATGAAAATTTCCAAAAAATGGGGAAATCATAAATGTACCAATGTAATGATAATTTATAATTTAAATCTTCTCCCTTTTACAATAGAAAAGAAAAATCTAATTTATTTTTCTTTACTACAAATAAAAAAAACAAATTTTGAGAAAATATTTAATATAATAATTATAACAATAACATGTTATCACTACTCACATTGTTTTTTGAAAGTTGTGTAATTCTATGTCCTCTATTACTCGGGTTTTGTTTATGTCATTCATTTCCTGTATTTTTATTAGATTTGCGATACTATATCATTATTAAATTATTATAATATTAATGAAAATCAAACCCAATATCTCCTTATCCTTGTGTGGAGCATAATTATTCCATCTCCATCTCCATCTCCAATGGCAAATTCTATTTTTACATTTTTGTCCTATGTGTCAAGAAATTTGTAGAAAATTTATATATCTAGTTGGCAATATATTTACATGGGTAGAAAATAATAGAAAAATTAATCTCCAATAGTGTATTATTTTCTCCTTACTCGTCATTTATTTAGGAATATAAAGAATTAGTGTATTTAATGGCATCCAATAAGATTGTTCCATGTCATATAGATAATTTCTCTCACCATTTTCATAGATAAAAATGCTGATAGAATTTTTTTATATGACCTATATTTTACTTTAATCTTTTATAACATATAAATTTACTTAGATAGAAATGACTATTGGAGATTGCCTTACTTTCTTGCTTAAGCACTGGTTGCTCGTAAATTTTGACACTGCTCTATTTGATGATCAAAATTGTCTCGGTGTTGGTGCGGTGATCCTGGACTCGAAGGATGATTTTCTTGCTGGATTCTCTAAATGAGAGCTCATCCTTTTTGATGCGCGAATAGCAGAAGCTTATACATTGTACTGGAGAATTAAGTTGGCCATGGATTTAGTATTTCGTTAGCTCCACCTCAAGGGTGATTGCCTCCTTGTCATTAATGCGCTAGATAAGGGGGGCGAGACACTTTCTTATACATTATTTTTAATTTAATTGGCGATGGCCAAAAAATTTAGAGTCCTGCTATG
Source organism: Lonicera japonica (assembly GCA_021464415.1). Classification (NCBI taxonomy): domain Eukaryota; kingdom Viridiplantae; phylum Streptophyta; class Magnoliopsida; order Dipsacales; family Caprifoliaceae; genus Lonicera; species Lonicera japonica. Next base: position 63,922,328 of record CM038469.1, read on the forward strand.
CTTGGACTTGCTATTTTGTTAAACCGTGAGGGTAATTGTTCTAATGTAAATTTCAGTTCTTAATTAATTGAATTGCTGTTATTTATTTTTAATTTTTATATTCGTAGGTTTCGCTACAAATTATCCTAATTTTTATTTTTATCGGAAACAAACTTAACCCGAGGGGGGGGGGGGGATACAATTACCATTTACAGAAGACACCATGTCGTCACTAAAGCAATAATAATCAATTAATCATCGTTATAAGCTTCCCGGGTATATAAAGCGGCGACGAACATCCATAAAACTTCCCATTTATGTGATCATTTTGAAGTTCGTAGCGAATCAAAAAAAAAAAAAAATCGTAGAGAGAGAAAATTAATCTGAGACAAACAAAAAGGAAAACAAAGAGTGTAACTAATGGGGGCAGTGAAGATCTGGGACGCCATGGAAATTGCCGAGGGAGCTCGAGAGAACACTTCTTTATCCGAAATCCATTCTTCTTCTCTCAGCGTCGACCACTGTCTCTCTCTTCCTCAAATGAAACCTAAAATCATGTATGTATGTATATATATATGTAACTAGCTTGGTCCTCATTTATATCTCCTATGTTGTTGTTTGATTTTCGTTTTTATTTTAATTGTTTGTTTCGATTTGAGTTACGTAGCTTTGTTTTGAATTGAATGTTCGTGGCTTAGGGTAAGTTTTCGCATTGGTTGTGTTTTGAAGTTTGAGGGAAAGGGAAATGGAAAATTAAATCAAGTGTTTGATTTTTCCTCTTAATGCACAATGGAAAAGTAAATTGAGTATAATGATGCAGAAATGGTGTTTGTTTTCTCACCTCTTAACGCTGAATTGGATTAAGATTCGGCATGCAGCGTTAAGAGGCAGCATGAATACTTTATTTCCTTTTAATGAAATTTTATTCCTATAGTATCCCTGCGTAAAATTATAAAATGCAATATATGCAGTAGTCAAATAAAATCAAATATATTTTTAAGAGGTTTCATTCAGCATTAAACATTCAGAGTTAGGCATCAAGTATTCAGCATTTAGAAGCCGTAAAACAGAGGGCCACTTCATTTATGGAACTGATTGCAAACATAGGTATAAGAATTATTGTTTGATTTCATTTTGTGTCTTATTAATGTAGTTGGTTCTAATTTATCTATTCTTCTTATTTTACAATTTTGGTGGGATTGATTGACTTTCACAGAGAATTGTGCAAGGATCTATTTAAGAACTGGTCAAATTTGGACAACTCGAACTTCTCTGTAGAAACAGTATCTGGTGGCATAACTAACCTCTGTGGGTATCTCCTCTTTTCTTGTTGATTGTTCATTTTGTGACCTTCTATGGTTCCTCAGTTGAACGAATATTTGTGCAACTGTTTTTGTACTAAGTGAGCCAAGAAAAAATCGTTACATATTTTGTTGTTCCTTGGTTCTTGCGATTCATTACCATGTATAGTGTTAGATGAAGTTATATTTCATGAATTGGTGGTCCATGCAGTATTGAAGGTTTCGGTAAAGGAAGAAAATGGCAACACTGTAAGTGTTACTGTTCGATTGTATGGCCCAAATACTGAATATGTCATCAATCGTGAAAGGGAGCTACTGGTGAGTTGCTTAAAGCATTCGTCTGCAATATCAATTTTATTCAAATTCATTCCTATTTGAGCAATACTTTAAAGAGTTGGATTTTTTAGCTTGCATCTCATTTAGGCCGCCTAATTCTGCAAATGCTATTGTGAACTCTTCTGCATGGAGCAGAGTCTGCAAAAAGAATAATTTTTGGATAATGCCTAATTATGCAAATGCTATTGTGAACTATTCAATGCTTGAATGGGATTTATATGATGCTATATAGCACTTATTCTATTATAATTGTCTATTCTACAACATGATTAGATTTTTATAAGCTGATCCACGCTTTAGATAATTTATACAAGTTATTCCTTCCTAGGAGCATTAAATATATTTTATCTTAATGTGCTTTTTTCCATGTAGATTTGTAGTATCGTAGTTGAAATAATTCCACTTTAATATTAGAACAAGAGAAATGTCTTGGATCTACAATTCACGCTCTTCATTTACAAATTTTCCAATAAGATGTTAATTTATTGGATTTATTGGCTTACCTCAAGAAGAGGTTGACACAGGATATTATGGTGAAGTAAGTTTATTTTCTCAATTGTGTAATTGATCTTTGGTTAATACTCAAAGACTGATGTTTATATCTATCTTGAGATTAGATTAGCTGAAAGCTTTGGCCAAAATATACCGATATTTTTTTTTTCAATCTTCAATTACTAACTTTCCATTTTCTTTTTAATTCCAGTATACTATTCACTTGCTGTTTTGAAATCAATGTAATACAGTTTCATTACTGTTGGTTCTAATGCATTACATTTGACAGTCTCTAGTTTGCAATTGTTTACCTCTTACTGTGTTTAGGCCATGCAATACCTATCAGCTGCAGGATTTGGTGCCAAGTTGCTTGGAGTTTTTGGAAATGGGATGGTACAATCATTTATATATGCTCGAACCCTAGATCCATCAGGTAATGGCAACGAAATTTAGTCAAATAATGTTTCATTTGATTTTCCTGACATTCGTATATGGTATTTTTGGGACTCTTGTCAAAGTAAATTTTCTGAAAACCCCCAGTATGTGCCAGATAGACGTCCTTGAAAGTGTTGCCTTCCATGGCAGCAGAAAATAACTTCTAACTGAAAGCATTTTTCCTTCCTTAAGTTGTGTAAAATATGTATCTGGTACTGTTAACATGATCATTTGTTTCTTTTTGTTCTTGACAGACATGAAAAAGCCAAAGATAGCTTCTGAAATTGCTAAGCAACTTCATAAATTTCATCAGGTGGAAATTCCAGGTTCTAAGGAACCTCAACTGTGGAATGACATCTTCAAGTTTTTTGAGAAAGGTATTTATCTTTTTAGGGTGTGTTTGATAAAAAAGTTTGAAAATGATTGAAAACACTACAAAATTTATGAGAAGCTGGAAAAGCAGATGATTGATTTGGTTACATGTTTAGTTACATTTTTGGTTTTTCCATGGAATCAAATTCTTTGGTTGAGGGGTAAGAAATTTTTCCATGAAAAAAGAGAAGAAGATGGAGAATATCTTACCAAATCACTCATCTCTTTTTCCAATTTCTCATGAATTTAATAATTTTTCCAATCATTTTCCAATTTATTTACCTTTTTGGTATTTGTATGTACGCTGAATAGTGTTATCTGCTTAGCATTAGATTGGTCTCCGATTTTTGGCAGTCTAGTTTGAAGAAATGATTACATCCAATGCACAACGTTTCTCTCGTGCCTGAATGTCTTTTTTGCCTGCAGCCTCCAGTCTTATGTTTGATGATAGTGAGAAGCAAAAGAAGTATGGGACAATTTCATTTCAAGAAGTACGTTCTGAAATTGTTAAGCTCAAGGTAGTCTCTCTCTCTATATATATATATATGTATATCTATCTATCCATCTATCAACTTGATCGTAATTTTTGCAATGTCATCCGTTCTCTTTCTTTGTAGTTAAAGAGTATGAGTACCTGTGACATAGCTATAAAAAATCGTCTGATTCATGATATGAATTGGTCAATTTGATAGGATTCATGTACTCAGTACAAAATCATATGAAGAATCGAAATCAGCACAGAATAGTGTAGAGTTTTACACTTTACGATATCAAGACTCAAAGATAGATTTCCCCCAACTCCTAAAAAAAATTGTTCTTTCTTAAAAAATTGTTTTCATTCTAAATAGATATTGCTATCGTAGAATTTGCAAGTTTTGGAACCTGTTTTGTGTTTGTTTGCTTTGATCATTTGTTATTTGATATGAATTGGCATAAGATCATAGGAAGACCTAGTAATATCCTTTTTGCTTTGGAGAACTTAAATGTTTGAAACTTAACTCTTCTAGTGATAGCATCTATTTTGTTCAAATAAATTCCTAAATTTTCTTTGCTTCTTTTTGATTGAATGTCTAACTTGAATAACTATTCATCAATAACTAGCATAATGAATGATGCTATAGATTTATTCTCTTGATAATGGCATCACCACAGGACTAGAGCCTACGCCTTCTTTTGTACTGTCAAACGGCCACTAAAATCACATGATGTACACATCTTTGGCTTGTGGTACCAAGAATGTACTTTAATTTTCTCATTTTACTGTTCAAGTTAGTGCCATAATGAATTTAGAAAACTGATCTGGTTTGGGAGTGTTGTAATTTTCTCTAAGCATTTAAAGCCTTCTTCTTTAGGGGTCCATTTTGGTCAATTACATGTGTTCTGATATGCTGTAAGGGATTTTAGTTTTATTTGTGGAGAATTTCTGGTGATTATGGACAGGAATTGACAGATCGTCTTAATTCTCCGGTGGTGTTTGCCCACAATGACTTGCTTTCTGGGAATTTGATGCTCAATGATGATGAAGGTATATATACGTCTCAGTTCTCTATTGCATCTAAATCTTAAACGTGTGACTTTTACCAAACCATGATGCGTTACTTATCAAGTTCTTCTTGTTCATTGTGTCTTAAAGTCATATGCACCAATCTTCTCCATGATATGGATATTAAGTAGGGATAATTGCAATGACCTCCACATGCTTTCTACATATTCCACCTTCCTTTGAATTTGGTCGAAAACCCCTTTCTCCACTTTTATCCAAAAGTCGGCACAGGTTGTGTAATTTCCGAGAACACGGGAGGTGTGTGTGATAATGACATTTGTAGAAGAAATCTGAGTATGCTATCTCCTTGAAAGGCAGCCTCTTTTATAAATCCAAGTTACCAGTCCTTGTGAGTGAACTTTAGGTTAATGACATTTGTAAAAGAAATTATCTCCAGGATTATGGTATAACCTGTGAACCTACACCATCCTATCTTGGCTCATATTCGTGGGTTTGTATGTGGAAGATGGATCTGTATAAGATCCAAAAATGATCTTTTTTTTTTTGATAAGAAATAAAATTTATTACTACTTTGAAACTGGATACAAAGCATGGAGGACAAGGTGCCGTCAAGCAGATACAATATTTAACCTCCAACCAAAAGAAAAGTAAAAAGACACAAGCTGCAAAATATGACTCGACCAACACACGACATGGATCAATTATGTTAACAAACAATTGCCCTCCAATTATATATGGTCTCATTAACTTAGAAATCCTCGATGAATTTGACATGTGAAGCCCATAGAGATGCTACAAACTTGATTCTCTCCCATGTCCATTCTTTTTGTTTGCGTTTTTCCGCAAAAATCCTTGGACACCTCTCCAACCATAATAACCAGATCGTAGCCAATTTGATGCAGCTCCAGAGTCCTTTTGTTTCCGACTCATCACCTTCAAGAGCCATCTCCTCATGTAAAATATCTGCAGCAGGTGTTGGAAGGGCCCAGCTGAAACCAAATTCTGCACACATCCACATGCCTTATCCCAAACAAAACTAGAATAGGAGCAATGCAACAAGATAATACCTAAAGTTTCCCCCGCCTTTTTGCATAACCACACCAAGATGGAGATAAGCATTGATTAGGTCTTCTCTTTTGCAATAAATCACAGGTGATAAAGAATGAAGAAGAAGAAGAAGAAAACCCCTCATCATCTAATAAACATTTTCTTCTATCTCTACACCCGGGCTGACATCCCCTCCAGAATATTCATCAAAGAAAGGAATTCTTCCATCTCTCTCTCATTGAACTTTCTAGTGAAAGACAAGTTCCAAGAAGCAATGTTTTCCAAATTCAAGAGAGCTAATGAGGCAATCCACTCTCCTTCATTCAAAGAAAGCCTGTATACCTTGGAAACTTCCAAATGCCCTCTCAAAAGTGAATTGAATTTTAATCACCCACTACAAGCTTTGTGTGATGCAAAAGTGACTCGAGACCATGGGAAATAAATTTCCACAGGCTTCCATAAGACCCGTATCTACCAATTTGGAATCCCACCCATTTTCCTTTAACCCATATTTACTTTTGAGGATGGAATAACATAAGGAGCCGCGATTAAGCGGGAATCTCCACAACCATTTAACAAGAAAAGCTTTATTACGGAGCAACAAATTACCAATACCCAATCCCCCTTTATTTTTAGATTTTGACATTGTTTCCCATTTAATTAAATCATATGATATGTTGCCACAAAATTTTTATGCATGAGGTATATAGGACAGTTACAACCAATCATAAGAATGGATGAGGTGAATGTAATGTGCAAATTGGGTTTCTCTGGTGTGGGTATGGAAAAAATATTCAATACAAGGGTTACAACAATGACATGTATCACATGTTCACATTGTTTCTTAAGAGGTGTGCATTTCTCTTTCCCCAATCACAGGGGTTTTGTTCACATCCTGATTTTCTGTATTCTTATTGGATCCGCAACAACATCTCATCGATGTAATTGTTGTATTGAATATTTACCTCATGGCTATGAGTGATGGTACATGGTAAGTTATTTAAGTCAGCACAGTGGCTTGTGGTGGGGATAGACTTTGTTGATCGATATTTAAGATCATGGACACTTAATAACTGTTTCTGGGTTGGATTGGTACTACAAGTAACTTATTTAGTAGACATATATGCCACAAAGGTCTACTAAGAATATGTGACGTCTATAATATATTAACAAGAACATTGAAATAATTGTTGTATATTTCTCCTTGAGTTGAGAACTCTCTTTGTTCCTTATTTATACGTGTACTTCACAGTAAATCTCCATTGCGCTATACTAATACTCCCCCTGTCTCAAGTTGATAATCAATCCCATTTTTCCTTTTCGGGATGTCTCAAGTTGATATTCCCATTTTCATTTTGGGACATAATCAATGCACCACATCTCACAATAGAAAATAAGTTGTATTTTTGTCCATTGATAAAATTGAAATTAGTCCTTAAAAAGCACCAAAATCAAAGTGGGACGATCAATCTGAAACATGGATGTAATTCCTAGTACATTAAACACTAGAGATCATCCTTCGGGCAGTGAAATTTCCTTTCTTGTTATTTATTTGTTGGCGATGGCAAAATAATTTTGGCATTCCATGTATATGTGGTGTCTAAGATGGTGAAACTAAGAGTAAAACGCAAAACATGTAAAATATGACAGGAGACATGTCAATGACTAAAGCGATGTCCAGCATAAACAGTTGAGATCAGCTAAGTGGTGATGTAGCCTCTGCACCCCCCCCACCCCAAAAAAAAAAAGAAGACAACCCAGCACAAAAGTGTACTTCATTTCAAGATTAGGAATATGTTTTTAGGGACATCAATTTCTTCTGATCTCCCCCTTGAAACTGACTTGTGTTTAGTTGTTTGACGTTCAGAGAAACTCTACATCATTGATTTTGAATATGGATCGTATAGTTACAGAGGTTTTGACATTGGGAATCACTTCAATGAATATGCTGGCTATGATTGTGACTACAGCTTGTAGGTTATCTTCCTTGTTCTTGCTCTTTCTCCTTTTCTGATTTGTTGAATTGGCATTTGATTGCTACTTACTAATTTTGGAACATGGTATTTATGTAGATACCCAAATGAGGATGAACAATATCATTTCTTCAGGCACTATTTAGATCCTGTTAGACCACATGAGGTGAGTAAGCGTGTTGAACTTGCAACTTGAATTGTGTTTTAAACTGGGGTTTCAAATATCTGCATTACTCAATTGAACAACCCTTGATGCATTTGTATATACTTATATTACATAAACCCGTGGAAAAAAATTCTTTGTTAATTTTTATCTGAGTCATTGCACATCATTGAATCAATTCATTAGGATCATGTTCATATGTATTTCACTCGTACAAGGGCTCACGTCGTGGCTTGTTTCTTTATGATTTGTTGGGGTCACATTAGTTTGTTGATTACCTTCATGAAAATGCACTTCTAAGTCCTAACTAATCTAAGTTTCAGTATCGTTTCGGTATTGTTCTGAGATTGTATTTTGATGGCATTTGTCTCAGTGGATATCTTATCCTCTGTTCAATATGGTATCTGGATGAATGTATCAGCTTTTTGATTAATAAAATACATTTTCGTTTCTTATATAAAAAAAATAATGATGCAAATAATGGTGAATTTTGTAGTCAATGTATATAACTATAGAACTTAACACTACTGTACAATGTGCATCACACGTTGAGTTGTTGCTCTGGTACTTCCTCTAGTAGTTCAGCAAGAAAGTAGAACATACATGAGAACGGTATTTTACTTTGTTATACTCCCTTTGTCTCAAATTGATGGTCCCCTCTTCGGATTTGTGCCTTTTCAAGGAAACACTAATTTCAACCTAGTCAATGGTCTAGGATACAACTTAGTTTCTATTGTGAGATTTGGTACATTGATCGTGTTCCAAAAAGGAAACGGGACTATCAATTTTGAGACATCCCAAAAGGAACGTGTAACTATCAATTTTAGAGAGAGGGAGCATCTGTTAGAAATCATCTCTCCCAAAAGTTGAAGATGTTAGGTAGTGGACTGACAATGGATATCACGCTTTCCAACAGTAATTAAAATCAGATTTTGGCTAATGAGAAGTACACCATTGTGCTTTTTACATGCCTTGTGGAGTTTCTACGCTGATTGTTACAAAACAATGTGATAATGGGAAAATAATGAGAAATAGCGAGATCACTCAACAAGTATTGATGCTACCGATGTTGACTAGTTAAAGAAGCCATAGATCGTTTTATCATGAGAATAGGAAACAATAACCTGTTTGGTTGCATAAATTGCCTAATTTTAAAATTAGTTCACTTTCAATTAATGAATTATTGAATTGTAAATTGGGCATTCATAAATTAGTCAATTCTAATTCATGGAGTGTTTGGAAGACCAAAATGAGAAATTCCAAATATTAAAATGGAAAACATGTTCTAAATTTCTCTGTGTTATTTTATATTTTGAGTAGATGCATCAACATAAGTGTAGACAATAGATCTCTTCCTAGTATAGAATTGGAGTGAATTCTCTATTTCTAGAATTAAGCTATTGCGAGTTTTACTTGAAATGACTTAATTTGGGTTTCAATGAATCAGCTTCAATTATCATATTTATGATTGTTCAATTTTCAGAGCTAAACATAAAAAAAATTAAAAATGGTAATTGTCTATTTCACAATTTGAGGAACTACCAAACGACCCCAAGTTGTTTTTTAGGTTGCAAGAAATGAGTTTGGAACAGAAAAAGCGAATAACAAGACAGCCTAGTCAAAGTCACAATGATCGGAGAAATCATGGCCGGTAAATAGGGATAAAATAATTCCTCTACTCATAGATCCTTTTAAAGATCGACTGCTTGGTAGGTGCAGCAAGAGAGGTACTTCCAGGAGGCTACTGAATTGGGCTCAGAGCAGTACACCAAATAAGTAATATCGGGTAGATCAAAATCTCCACCAATCTGAAATATATAAGTTTGGATCACAAAACAATGTTTTATTCTCTGGTTACAAATAAGTTTTATTCCATATGAAATCTGACAAATGACCCCTATTGAAATCCTTGTCATTGAGAATTTCTAAAGTATATTCAGAAAAATACCTTTCTCAGAATAGACAACTTAGATGCCAAGAAAATAGTTTAGCTTGCCTGAATCTTTAATAGGAAAAGGGAAGTTCTTTTGAGAATGATAATTTAATATATTGTCAACATAGACGAACAAAAAAGGTTGAAGAATCATCCTTTTGATGGTTGAACAAGGGTAGCTGACTTTGATTGAAAAGTGGAAGAAAATCTGACAAAGCAGTGAGTTTTCTTGACTGGCGGAAGCTGAATGAGACTCCAAGAATTGTTTTTCTCAAAAGCTTTAATATTCCTGTTTTATATTCGTTCTGGTAATTTCAAAGCCTGGGGAGAAACTTTTAGGCTCACTGGGAGAATGATGACAGTGAGCAGAAAGAAAATGTCTATTTGCAACAAAACTTTGGGAGATAAGAGAGTAGCCATGCTTAAGTGGCGATTAATGATGATAGATTGCTAGTAGATTTGGTAATGGATGGAAGATCTATAGGTGGGAGATAAGATTCTGGTCTTCACATGATGGTTTGGAAGTATGTTGATTGACTCTCTCTCTCTCAAGTTTGGAGTGATAGTAGCTGTATAAAAAAGGTGATAAATCACGTCGTTTGATAATCAGTGTGTGGTTCATGTGGATTAGTCATGAAAAGGAAAATGCCTTGTTTGCGTTGCGAGAGGTAAGATAAGTTTTAGTCATTATGTCAAGGATGTGAGAACCGTTTTGAGCTCAAGGGTAACAGGTAAGAAACATTCGGGTCTAGCCTGTTGGTCAAAATTATTTTTAAAAAGTGGATTGCAAGCAAATTTAAATTATTGAAGACATGCAAATACAGATAACCCATTTTGAAACAGATTTTATGTACTGATTTGCCGAAAAAGAGAGAACACAGGCTGGAACTTTAAGATATCGAATATCTAAACATATCATTTTCTGTATTCTTTCAATCTATTTTCTCTAATTTTAATTGCTGTGCTGTTCTCCAAATTTTATGTATATTTTGATATTTTCTAATGAGATTTTATGTTTCCTATAGAAAAATACCAGAGTAGTACAAAAGAAAAGTTGAAGAGCTATCCTATATTCATCCAAACATTGTTTTGAACGACAGGTACCCGACAAAGATGTCAGAGCTCTGTACATCGAGACTAATACTTACATGCTAGCTTCGCATTTGTTTTGGGCACTATGGGCATTGATACAGGTACATCATATCCTTATTCTTCAGCCTTTTTCCTAATTGCCACTAATGGTGTTTTTGCGGAACCTCAATTCCAAAGTTTAGAATGGGAATCAACTCCATTGCTTGGATACCAAAAAGGAGTTTGGAATTGGTATGGAAATTCATTGTTTGGATATCAAAAATGAGTTTGGAATCGGTTGGAATTCTAATTCTATGCATTCCATTTCCATAGATTGAATTCCATGCAGAACTGGAGAGTTCCAAAACTAATGTTACATGGAATTGTGACTCGTGCACACACCCACACACTGTCATACACAACAGAACTTTTTTTCGGTCCCATACACAAATTTTTGGGTCATTTAGGCTTAGGTACCTCGATAATTGTTGATATTGGTACATTATTTTCATATATTAGACTTAACCTGAGTCTAAATGACCATTGAAGTGTTGAGTTTGAGAGAGAGAAATGCAGACATAAAATGTTTCTGCAAGTGTGTGGGTTTGAGAAGAAAAATGGACTTCCACGCTGGTTCAACCGTTCAAGGGTTTTTTGGGTTTGAGAGAAATGAAGATTATAAAATGTGTTTTGAGAATTTTGTTTCAATGACTTTGTTTCATAAACTTTGATTAAGTTAGTTAAACTTTACAAAGCTCTGTTTTCTTTTTAACAGATTGTTGTGGAGAAAGTACCCAACTCTAATTTTTTGAAAAAGACATACCCAAGTCTAATAATTTCAACAATTATCGGAGTACTTAAGTCTAAATGACCAATTTTTTTCCCTCACGCACCCAATTTTATTTTTCTCCCATAAACTCTCTCTCTATATATATATATATTTACTAAACACAAAATTTTATCATAAAAACACGATTTTTATTCTCTCATACGCATAATGTTTTTTTCTCATTTACAAACTCAATTTTTTTCGCTCATACCCATAATTTTTTTCTCATACACAGATTTTTCTCTTTCATACACGCACATTTTGTTTTCCTTGTACAAAATAAATATCTCTTTCTCTCTCCCCCTCCTCCCTCCCTCCCTCCCTCCCTCTCCCTCTCTCTCTCTCCCTCATAAACACACATAATTTCTAAAATATGTAAAAAAATTGGAATTCCAAAAGAATTTATAAATGAACCTAACAATGATTTTGGAATTTAAACGAATTCCAAATGAAATCCACAGAAGTAACCAAACAATGGTACTGCAAATCAATATAGAATCTTAATTCAACATGGAATTTCAATTCAAATCGAATTCCTATTCCATATATCCAAACACACTATATGTTTGAGGTGCTCCTCACTGAATTTTAATGATTCAATTTCGCTGTGCTACAGGCAAAAATGTCCCCAATCAACTTTGATTATCTTGGGTATTTCTTCCTTCGCTTACAATGAATACAAGAGACAGAAAGAGAAGAGCATACTGCTGGCACAGTCATACCTCTCTGAATCCGGGACCGCGGGGTAAGATCTTAATGATTCTGTAATCTGTATGCATCATCATCAGTAGCACAGCCTCTTTATGCTGTGGAATTGCAAGGGGGGAGATGAGTTCTACGAGTCTCTCTAACCTCTAATTTGATGTTCTTTGTAAAATATTCTTTTGCAGACATTTAGAAAGAAGATAAAGTAGGTTGGATGGTATTTTTTCAGGGTGGGTGGGTTTTTTTTTGGTGGGGTGGGGGGGATGGTTGGGGGGGCTTTGGGGACACTGCAATGCTTTGTGTTGTAATACAGGAAAGATGTATTTTGATCAATAAATAACTTTGGATGGTGTTGGTGCATGACCTTCAAGTTACATCTTTAATTTTGTCCAACCAGTTGAACAGTAGGTGAAGATGTATACACACTAGTTTACATCGCACGAGCGATGCATGTACATGATGGATTCAGATAAGATTAGTAAATTTGGACCATTAGTTTAAAATTAGATGGCTCAGATTTTGGCAGGTAGTTTCTACCTCTAACGAGATCTCGTTTAGATAAAAACTTCTTGTCAACATATGAGCCATCTATTTCTAAAGTAACAATCTAGATTTCTTTTACTGTAGTCCAGAGTGATTATTAACACTCTAGAGGAGCCCAATCTGTGTGCAACTCATTTAAAGAAAAATACTGAACAAAAATTGACAAGGTTATGGATAATTGTAATCTAGCTAGCAGCAATGGTTCAAATCTCGTTGGAAGCATGCTTTTTTTTTTTTTTCAGAAATGAAAATTACAGAGTAAAATAGGCATCTCAAAAGTACTGCAAAGCTGCACTTGCAGGTGAGAGGCCTATTGGCTTTATATATAAAGTAGATGCTTCACCTTGCTCTCTCCTCTCCTATTTTTGTATTTGATTTATTTTCTCTTAGCTAGTCAAAGCACTTTTGGAAATATGTTAGATTTAAAATTGATGTGTTTTCATACAATGAACTATTCATGACAAAAGCCAAAAGTGCGTTGGAGATATTTTTTTTTTTTCGTCTTTGATGTCATGTTGTATTTGATTCATTTTATATAGATACTGTTATTTTTTCCTAGTAAGGTAGTTGGTAAGGGCACTGCAATTGTTACTCCTCTTTACTGCATGTATCACGTAAATATGATGAGTGTAGTATTGAGTAGTGACAGATAATGTTCGGGAGGGAGCAAGAAACAAGTACAATTTTTTTTAGCAGCGTAATTTACTCTTAGGTTTGTTTGGCAATTTTAAGCCTGAGAAAAAGCGAGGTCCCCCACCCACTCCCGCTAGATGCCAATTGTTCAATAGTAGGGTTGATCAATGTGGGTTAATTGATTTGGGATTCCAAGGATTCCCCTTCACCTGGATTTGCAATCGAGAAGGGAGAATCATAATTAACAGAGTTTCTATCTCATGGAGAACGATTTTTCCAAATGCCTCAGTGACCCTCTTGATTATGAGGTGTTAATGATTCATTCTTATAAGATGGTGGCATCTCTCTCTCTCGGAACACCTCCCCCTCCATGTAAAATAAAACTGCGTAGGGCGAGGGCAAGGACAAGATAGCCAGTAATAAGCTCCATTCAAATATGTATTGTGCCAGACATTTGTATGAATATGAGCTAGTGACTGTAGTTAGGCTGTAAGTGGTGTGATGAATCGTGTGAGCTTACCATGGATGTAATCGTAAATGTTTGTTGTCCATATGGCTTCAAGGAATATGAGGACTACATGTGTTGTAAAATGCATTGGAACACTGAAGAAAGCTACTACGTTCGGTACTGCTTGAGTATCCCATCTAGATTGATAATATATTGTGAAATTCATTCTTTTTTCTTTTTTTTAAATTAAATGATTGACAATGTTAGATTTTTAACTGTAAGTTATGTAAAAATAGTAAGTGCTAATATTTGTTTGAGGAGTCTACGGTCACTTTTTAAAGTTCCAAGGTAAATTGCTAAAGTGTGGTAGTTTAAAGGGATTTAATGAGAAAGCATTTGTGCTTCAAAATTAACCTTTCAACTGCCAACATTTGAAATGGACCAAAGAGAAACTAAAGTTGAGTTCGTAATTTTTTCAGATTTTTTTTTTCAATTCGTCTTTTAAAAATGCATAAAAAATGAAAGAAAAATACATACAACGGGTAATTTGATCATTTTACTAATTTTGGTAATATGAATAATAAAGGCTTCCATTCCCACTCGTATATATGAATAAAATGCTATGAACTTGAAAATCTTTACACACGTAATGAAATGCCGGATAATCTTTATATTATAGGATATATAGAAGTTTAGAATGGTACCACTATAATATAATTTAGTGCTTATTTAGTTCGCGTTTTTACTTTCTTAAAAAGAGAAATTGATAATTATGACTTTAAACTTTGAGTTTCGATCAAAGAATTCGGTCTTATGACTCAGTCTCTACTCATGATTATACGTTACCTTATCCATTTATTAAGATTCTTGTAAGTCACAAAAATCAGAAACTAGCATTTTAAAATGAAACAAAAACTACAGAAGTTGCTTTGGCAATAATCCACATTTTCAGAAATATAAAATTTAATTTGAAATGTGAGAATTAAAAAGTGAAATAGTTTAAGATAAAGTAATTCCTACTTATAACCTTCAATAATGCAAGATTTTACCAACTAAACCAACAATATTTGAGCAGTCATAACTGGAGGAGCTTTACAACCCAAAATTAAAAAGAAATAAAAGTTCAAACATTCTGCTCCAAACTAAGAGGAGCATGTAAACATCTGTGTATACATAATACTTATAACACTAACACCCTAAGAAGGACCCAAAAACAGCAAAAAAAAAAAAAAAAAAGAAAAAAAAAAACCTAATCTATCAAGCAGCTCATGGTACATATATGACCATTTTAACTTCAACCTACAACAGCCTTGTGTGCATCAACTCCTTTAAATTTACAATGGCCCATCATCATGTTTGAAGAACTTGGCAGTGAACAATGTGGCTTTTAAGCCGGTTCCGACCAGCGATGCTCGACCATAGATTAGTCACCAAAGTCTTGAGCTGCCCTTTTCCGGCTATATTCTCCCACAAATGTTCACCGGCCACTGCCCCTCCTCTCTCCCCACCAGATTTCGAAACATCAACCAATGAAATACTCATATTGTTTCGGATAATACAAAGTTTCCCATTTAACGGCACCAAAGCCGCCGCCTCTAAAGCCTTTGAATTCCCCAAATGCATCTTACTATCAATATGCTTACTCCAAGAATCAGTCCCTTCATCATAAACCCTAAGTTTACACCCATCTTTACACTCCAACGCGTAGAGGTGCCCGTTCAGGGACGCGCTCGGGTTCCTCCACCCAGCAACCATCCCATCATAAACTGGGTCCCAACTATCGGTATCGGGTTTGTAGACCTCACTAAGTACCTGCCTATGGGACCCGAGACCCTTCAAGAACCACTTCCCCTCATAAACTACACCAATGAAGGGCACCATGGCGGTACTCATATCCGATATGAAGGACCATCGGTTCTTATTGGGATCATAAACCTCAGCCGATCTCAAGGACCGGTGGACCCCCTCGTTCTCCCCACCTGCTACATACAAACAGTTGTTTATAACACATGAGCCAAAGAAATGGCGTCTCCTAAGCATATCAGGAGCACGGTTCCACTTATTTGTACGTGCGCTATAAAATACAACACGTCTCATCGAACCCTTTATTGGGTCTTTGCCGCCAAATAAGTACAGGTGGCACCCGCTAAGGACCGCGCACCCGAACCCGAGTGCTTCGGAATATTCCTTCGGCACGGGTGGGAGAGGCTGCCAAATTTGGTAAGTGGGGTCAAATGCATGCCAAGATATTTTTGTATCTTTGTCTCTCTTCATTACGTATATCCATTCTTCGGCAATTCCGAGGCTTTTTCGAAGGGAGTAAAAGAAGTTACCAGCTAAAAGACGATACCATCTTTTGCATACGAGACGGAGCTTGCGGTGTTCAATGCGTGGGACCCGGATTAGGCAAGCAATGGCGAGGTCGTCGGGAAGTCCGGGCAGCAGAGGGGATTGGCTCCGGTTCCGGTCACCACGTCCGGGCTTTGGCCGAGAAGGGTGGATAGATGGTTTAACGCTTGGTTGAAGACACATTTTTGTGCCAGGAACGAATTTCTTTCCAGCAACGGTTTTGAGGCGCCCATCTACTCGACAAAGACATGCTGTCGTGTCCACCTGCAAATATGCTAGTGTCAGCATAACAGCAATAATATATAAACATGTACATATATATATATATATAAATGCGCTTTTTTGACTTTGCCTTTGTTCCTTGGTGTGAAATTAGACTTGAACCCTTTATATCGCTAGACTTTGCCCCCTACATGTGCGGGAATCTCAAATAATTACATTACAATGTCAATTTTTTATTTTTTTTAACATTATCCTTTGACTTAACCCCCTCTGGTGATTCTGAAAACAAGCGGACTGCTAATTTCGCATATAAACTGGGAGAGAAGTAGAAAAAGCCCTTTAAAAATGGACATTGTAATGCCATCCTTTGACATAACCCCCTGTTTTTATGTAATTCTTTGAGATTTCCCCCGCATGGAGGGACCAAAGTCTAACTTCACATATAAAACAAGAAGCAAAGACAAAAAAGCCATTAAAAATGGACACTGTCGTTCATGAGTTGCTTATTATATTCCCCCCAAACTCATAACTTGATAGTTAATGGAAGGGGAACCAAGATTCAGGACTAGTATGACGGGCAGATATTAAAGTTCCTAGAAGAGAAATTTAAGGGTTGAATTGATTACAAAGTGAACCAAAACAATTAAACCTATTACGTTGTGCAAGCCTCATCTGGGCTGGAGTCGTTGGTTACACAAATCAAATAATTGGGCCACATCGTAAGACATGGAGTCCAAAATTGTACTTATCTGGGATAGACTGCATGTGCATAAAAATCCAACATCGAATATTTGGTCTCTAATATATATATTGATATATTCTACTTAAGTGAGATAAACCTCTAACTAGCAAACTAGCACCAAGTTGGTTGAAACTTCACACCTTGTCTTGGCCCGGGTGGTAAAGTTGGGGACAATGTCGGCAGTAACAGCCTAACAGGGTTTTTGGGACACTAACATGAATCGAATAGATTTTACCTAGGTGAAATGTATAACGCAAAACATCCTTTCAGTTGATGGCATTGACTTTGTTCACTATTTCTCTTCTTGCAAAATTGCAATCATTCTTCATAACTTCACTCAAATAGAAGATTTACTGCAAATTGTGAATATTTTTTCCAACTTCTCATCAAACTTGCAAGTTTTCCAAACATTTTTTCAACATTTTTATCAAGCGGATCCTAAGACATTACAAATTTGCATAGGGGTGAGCAACAAATGCATATCTATCTAATTCTTTTAATACAAAATTTCCCAGAATTTGAACAGCTAAATCTTAGAACAAGCATGATTCCATATTTCGAACAGGGTTCGTTTCAGAACACAAGATAACCAGTGATGTAGAATACTTATATATAATAAGGGGCAACAGGGCCGAATGGCCCTAGGCGTAATTGTAATTTGGGGCCTCTACACATATATAGATAGGTGAATTTTTTTTATAAATAACCACTCACAATTATTTATAAATTGGGGCAGTGAAAATCTGAAGACTCCTGATTGTTGATTGTGAGCTTCCTAAATTATTTTTCTTGAATCTTTGTAGTTGAACCTTAATTTAATTGTACATTGCTCCTTTATAAAATTATACACAGTGGGCCTTAACAATTAGCATTGACATGTAATGGAATGAATAACATGCATAGTTAATATGAGTGGGGCCCTAGGCTCATGGCCGGGCTTGAAGGGATATGGTTTTTGAATCTTAAAACTGTAGAAGGGATAAAGAATTGTGTGACTAAGATTTAAAATGCTTTTTGAATGGTTGACAATGGCTTTGGCACACCTATTAATAAAATATAGACGAAGGGACAGGTAAAAGAAGAGGATGCTAACAGACTAGCACATGGTCCCAAAAGCTCGCAAGCTTTACCGATTGATAATTCAACTCTGAATAATAACGATTTACACCCTTATTTATAACCTACCAATAAAACCCTAGAAAATCCTAAAGTTAAAAGACCAAAAAAACCCCAATAAGATAATTACCTTATATAATCTTAATTATCATTGATTATAAAATAATAAAGAATTACCCTAAATTAGATGCATAAAATACAAATACAATAGAATCTGTCTGATGTATCCACATTGCCCCTTCGCATACCCACAACTTAATTATCATTGTAACACTTTCGTTTGATTATTAATAGAAGCGTTGCTGATACAATAAATACTCCCTCTGTCCCGATTAAGAGTCCAATACCCTTTTTAGAGTGTTATTAATGTACCAAAACTTTCGATAGGAAACACATTTTGTTCTAAACCATTGATTGTGATCAAATTAGTGCATCCTTAAAAAATGTGAAAGCCAAACGTGGACTCTGAGTTAGGGACTTAGGGAATAGAAAATAATTGAATTGAAATGTTGTGGGTAAACCAAATCTATAGATGAAACAGCTGACAAGGAGTGTGTGGTGAAATAGGGTGAATGTTGTGTAAAATTAGGCATCGGTGTTCTCATAAATGTTCCCTCTATGACTGAAGCCAAGCATCATTCAGGTCTTAGGAGCTAGGCAGTGCAGTTAGCGGGACACTAGCGGTGGTGACGTCTTGTTCAAGCTTGTCTGGGCCCAATAGCTCGTAGAAATTTAACAACAAAATCTAAGAAATATCCTCTCAAATCAAATTTTGCTTGTGTTCAGCTTTGGCTGTCTAATGCTCTAAAAAGCACTGTGTTAGTCTAGTGGTAGGAGGGGCTAGCGACTAGAGTGCCTAGGCAGGGACTAGGTGGCTACGCTAGGCAGCCGATATTTGGATTATATATTTTAAAAATATAATATTACAAAAATCTAACTTTGCTTCTAAAAAGGATATTAACAGTTTGTTAAACGAATATTTCTCATACTTCAAACATGAAAAATAATACATTTTTACACAAAAAGGAGTAAAAAATTAAATTAGTTCTGCCAAATTGACATCCCACCAGAATAGGTGGCTGCCTGGCTAGGCTAAGCGGCGGACCACCACCTAACACCTAGGTGGGGCCTAATTGGCCATAGTCAGGGATTTTTAGAACGCTGGAGCTATCTGATTCAGCCCAACTAAACAAAATAATTGAGAAACTTGCTCTTGTATAAACAATCACAACCCTATTTCCCAGTTAAAGAACAGCTTATTGTTTTGCATTGGAAAGTAAAAGCCACATGCTTCGTGTTTGTCTAAGCTTTACATGAATAAGCTACAGGTTGATTATAGTTCCAAATGGCTGCAATGCATTACCAACAAACACAGCTTCTTATAGTTCCAAATGGCCACAAACCAGTACCAATGAAGCATGTTTTAGGGATTAATAAGTTAAAAGCAAAGTAGACAAACAGGCTGCTGAAAAAGAATTCATACTCTGCATATGCGTGAACATAATATCTGGTTCTCACAGTACACAATACCTGTTAATTAGTTGAATATAATCTTTCATATTTTTGAAGTTGAAACACAAAACAATATGATGGTGATGGCTATTCAGTACCCGAAAAAAAGAAGAGGAAAGTAAACATAGAGAAGAGAAAAGGCAAAAGGACAATGAGAGTTAAATATACACACACGAGCAAGTTATCCAAGCCAGTGGCAAATTACCCGTTACTTTGCAAAATATCCAAGTTATACCTATTGCAGTATTTGCCTATAACATTACCCAAATAGAATTTCAAAGTATTTAATTTTACTTAATGATAATTTCTAGAAGATGCCTTTTAAATACACTCACCAAAACATGCTTCTCACCTCAATTTTAAGACACTTGCAACTCAAACTTACTCATTTTTAAGAGACCTAGTTTCTCAATGAGAACCAACATTTGGCATGGCTTAAGTTACACATCAAAACATCGTTTTTATATTCCCTCTTTCCCCATTTCCTTTTTGGGACATAATCAAGGACTCAAGTTACCAAATCTCACAAGTCACAATATAAATTGGGTTTGTATTCTTGACCACTAAATTGGTTGAAAGTAGTTTTCCCTTAAAAAATACCAAAGTCAAAGTGGGATTCTTTTTTTTGAGACGGAGGGAGTAATTTATATAAAAATATTGCAAGAAAAATAATCTAAGGCGAACCAAATCCAGTACAATAATTAAGAAGAGACTATAGATTGTCCTTGGTATCCTCTCATATAGCATGGACTATAGTCTCTCTACTAATGATCCGCAATCACACCATTTTTGTACCTAATTGTGTCTTCAGTCCAACATATTTTGAAGCACAGAATTTGGTTTCAATGAGGAATAGAACACGGGGTTTTTCTCGCCGGTATAAATCTTAATTCAAAAGCTTGAAACTTCAGAAGGTTCTATCCCTCCTTTTCAATTCATGCAACAAATGTTATGGAGGTGGAAATATATGTATACTATAGATACAACATATCACATATGTGATATGTCTAAGACAGTATTATCTATCCCTCAAAAAAAGAATAGAGCTTTTAGAGTTAGACAATTACTATTTTTTACTAAAAGAAAAAAAGCTCAATTTATGAATTATATAGTCTAATTTAAAATCAAGAAAAATGGTTCCCCACAATTTTAATGAGATATTAGCATAGCTTACCCCCTTTTCTTTTTATTTTCTTAATTTCCAGTTTCCTCTCCTCTCTCCATTAGAGAAATGTTAAACTTTGCTTCTATAACTAAAGCTCAAATCTTATTGTATGATGAAAACACAAGACAATAAATAATAAATGTGAAAAACTACAAATGCTCATTTTAAGAGATTACTCAAATCAAACTCAAAGATGCATAATAAATCCACAGAGTCAATTAAAATAGCCACATAGTGAGTAGATAGATGCAAGATTCAACGGGGAAAAAAAAGACAGTTTCCAAAATGCAAATCCATATAAATCAACGGCAAACTTATCATAAGCTTAGCGTAGCAATGGCTTCAATTACACCAAAATAAACACACAGTATTGAACATGAGATAAAAAGATTACCAGGGGAGGCTGAATCACTCTCTCCATTAGTTCAACATTTATTTCATCTACTCAATACCCAATTCTAATTTTAAAACACACCTTCAAATTCCATCAGATCCTACAAATAACCCAAGATTCGAAAATTCAGATTTCAACAATTAAACAAATTCGAACAAAACCCCGGATTGGGTTTTCAAAAGAATGTGAAAAAAACAAATACCCAGATAAAATTGTAGCGGATGTGCTGTAGTAGAAAGAAGGAAAGAAGATAGAGGAAAGATCTATTCTTTAGGTTTGAAAAAAGAAAAACCCTAAAAACCCAAATGGGAGACAGTAGAAAAAGGGAGAAATGACGGAAGAATTAGAAAAGCAAAGAAGAAGAAAGAAAGAAAGAGACACCTATGGGTCTGGGGGGTGGCCATTAAATCTTTGGGTGGAAAAGAGGGCCCATTGAACCGAATGGCACAACCTACCAAGCACAAGAGTGCGTTTTAGATGAGACCAGAAAGAGAGAGAGAGAGGGGCCAAAAAAGCAAACCTAAACCATTAATGGAGAAATTTTAGAGAGAGAAAGAAGTTGAATGTTGTGTATCATGACACTCTACCCAGCGGTCTTAATGGGAGGAATGAACTCAGCAATTGACTGCAAGCACCTTTCTATCTTGGACATGTACTGTGCGAACTTCCAGCATAAGTCACAATTAATGTGTCGTGAATTTCCTACTTACAAGTAATTTCTTCTCCATTTTTTTATTTTCACACTTTTTTTCTTGGCTTAATATAATGTACTACTCATAAACTATTTAAGAGGCACTATTAATTATTAAAATGATATTTTAAATTTTAGTCACACAACATTTTAATATTTTATACATTTTCAAAATACAAAAATCATTATCACTTATTATATAACTCTATTTATTTTTTACATTTTTAGTATATAATTCTTATACACACTTTGATAGATTATATGACACTTTAAATGGTGATCTTACAAAGCTTGAACTCGCCTGGACCTAGTGGCTTATACAAAGAAAAGAAGGGAAGTAAGTTCACAATTGTTTCCAAATCTAGTAAAGCATGTCTAATCCTCTAATTGCCAATAAAACATGATAAGGTGTTAGTAAAAGCACCCTACAAATTCAATTTAATCACCCATTTTTTAGGCACCCATTTTTTAATTTAAAATTTTTAAGAGCACACGTACAATTAAGGCACCCTAATGATAAATACATTCTTAAAACAAAACATGTACTTATCTCCATCTTGGTGTATAAAACGGTTGAGTTTATAGATCACATATTTCTACATTGCAAATTTTCATCTTAAATATGGCATCAAATATTTGTGGTTTATTTCCTGTGGATTGCTCTAACTTTTACTGATGAAGTGGGTTAATTTTGTGAATAAGTGAAGAGTGAGAACATTGGAGGTTTGTCTCACCAACTAGAACTATCTCAATATCTTGAATTTGTTATCCTTTTCTTGTTGAATTAATTCCAATCTACTAAAAGAAACGAAGGAAAACATCATGCAATTTCAAAAATTCAAATTCCAAGCACTTAATTTCCTACTGTGCAAATTTTTCTTTCCGTATAGAAACAAAGAAAAAAGGGTGAATGGGAAAAGTATTTTAGAATGTTTGGCTTCAAGTCTACAGGCATACATTTAGCTTTTGGCATGTAGTAAAGGGGTATTTTGAAAAGAGAGTAAATATATCTTCCCCAGAACAATTTTAAGTATAGGGTGAAAAATCACATTGCAAGAAGAAGTTGGCAGAAAAAAAAATTGACAATACATACTTGGGGTTATTTCAAAATCAAGCTTAATTTGGTAAATTGATTAGGTATTGAAGTTAGATGCATGCAAACCTTTTTGGAGTCTATAAGATAACATAAAATAAAATACATAACACTGTGAATATATATATATATAAGACAACACACACACACACATAGATATATATATATATATATAATGTAAATAAGTGAAAAAAATGTCTTACCTTACAAAATCGTGCTGACTTGATATTGACGAAAAAGAGACGCAGTGATGAAGCAAAAAAAAACGAAGAAGAGACACTAGGATAAAGAAAAAAAATATATCGTGGGTTGATTTCTCAACTAGGGTGCCTTCAAAACTCATATCTAATTATATGAATTACCCCTTTTTTATAAAAAAAAAGGTGTTTAAATTGAAATATAAGGGTGCTTTTACCAGCACCAAACATGATATGATGCAAAAAACAAGATCCTTATATTTAGCAAACATGTTATGCTTGATGATGGAACTCATTTGGTTGGCTAGAAAAGCTTTTTTCTAAATTGACATTATCATCTTTAGTTTGCACAAGTCCTTGAAAAACTTTGCATATAACATAACTTTTAAGTTAATCGTCAGATGTTAATCTTCACTTTCTTAAAAGGTTCTCAAAACTCACACTTCAACTCTTTTTAGTATGTTTTTCTAGTCTTTACGAAAAATGCGCTGCAATAAAGCATATAAGAGTATCATCGTTCTTAGTTGCATTAACTTCAGCTTCTTGCTCGATCTTAGCCACTTCTAGTTCCCTTTCTAGTTTCATTCCCATTCACTACTTCTAGTTATTGTTCAGGTGGTGGAAGTGTGATTGTTTTCTTAATCACCTTCCCACTTCGTAAAGACCTTGATGGGTTTGAGTTGCTTATGGTATTGCTGCGCACCAGAGCTTAATGAATTGTATGCGTTATGTAAATGGGATTTCAGGATTTTTACAATTGCGTTGAGCTTAATTGGTTTATCCCTTGTGTGGCTCAATTGCCTCTATCTTCTTATGAATTGTGGTAAGCTTAGCAATGATCTCATTAGTCTTTTTCACATAATACACACTGCCTAGTGTGGTATTTGCTTTAGTTGGTATGCTAGTCTTCACGTTATAATCTTATTATTGAGAAATTTCGGACAATATTTCGAAATAATCCTCTGCATCAATAGGGCTTTTATTCAAGAATTGACCATTACACTTTGATTCCACAAAATTAATAAATGAAAGGTTAAAATCATTATAAAAGAAGCTTATATAATACTCCATTTCTTGTAACTGTGGTGTGGGCATCCATATTTCTTTATAACGCTCTTAACACTAGATAAGTCTCATGTTTCTTTTAGTCAAAATTTTGAATCGTGTTATTAAAATTGCTAGTGAAAGAAAGAGGAAATAATTTATTTAGAAATTGTTCTTGTAGGTCTAGCCACGAATTACTAAAATCAACGAAACAAAAATCTTGAACTCAACGATTAAGTTACAGAAAGGAAAGGTGTTAGTCATCCATTTCGCCCATCTGGGATCCTTCTTTTTGTGTGATAGCTAAGTAGATTACATTTTCATTATTGTTTCAATTATATTGGGAAATGTGACTTGCTTTCGATCACACATGTACCAGATTTGTTTCTTCATGAAATAATCCTTTATTTTAACGGATTATAGTTTTGACCCTGAAGCTTAGGAATTTACACTTTGGGCCCC
Source organism: Lonicera japonica (assembly GCA_021464415.1). Taxonomy (NCBI): domain Eukaryota; kingdom Viridiplantae; phylum Streptophyta; class Magnoliopsida; order Dipsacales; family Caprifoliaceae; genus Lonicera; species Lonicera japonica. Next base: position 63,947,079 of record CM038469.1, read on the forward strand.
CAAATTTTAAAAATTACAGTTTTGACGTCGATTTATCTAAAAATACCAAAAGTAAGCTTCTTTTTTTTTGTCTACGCCATGAGATGTTCGGGCTAACTTTCACGTGTTTCGACTAATTTTCATTAATAGATTTAAATCTATTATTGACCACAATTGTTTTATTACTGTCGAAAATTGATCTGAGAGCTCCCAGTCGACCCTAAAGTTCGAACCTAGTGGTACTTAAGCCCATTAGCCTTTGTTTACGAAACTATGGCTTTATTATGTCAATTGATTGTTTTGACTTACTAAAGTTTGTAAACCTGTGCTTTGGCCCTCAAATTTTCAAAAATTGCATTTTAGACCTTAAACATCTGAAAATCACAAAATATATCGAGTAAATATCACATTTGGTCACCAAACTATTAAGAAACTTTAAAAATGGTTACCTAAGATTGGTTCTATTTGGCTCATTAATACAATAGTTAGTTCCATTTTGGCAAATCCGTTAAAAAATTTCATTTGCGACTAACAGAAGCACTCACATGTTCAACAAAATGAGGGTAATTTTGTTAAATCCTTTTCTCTCTCTCTATCTCTCTTTCTCTTTGTGATCTTTAACCTATTTCTGGCACCCCCTCCGCCTCTCTCCCCCAACCACCATCACCATCACCATCATCAACTATGTTACGTTTTCCTTTGCCTAAACCTTTCTCTCATCACACACACGAACATATCAATGCAAGAAATAAGCACAAATTCCAAAAAAAATCAACAAGCTCATAATAACAAACAAATTAATTTAACACCAAACAAATTCAAGAAAAAAACAGATAGATCATCATACTAAATGAATGGAGAAACAGGGAAGGAAAAATGAATAGAGAAACAGAGCAACAAATCCTTTCATTTAACACCAAACAATTTCCAAAAATACTGCGAGCGTTTCGCTTGATTTATCACTAGAGCTTGGTTTTGCCTTCGATGTTACCGGTAGAGGGGCCACCAGGCTTCTTTTTGCTCCATCCAACAAATAAACAGAAGTCGGGTTTGTTGGTGACATTGTAAAAGAGAAATAGATAATTTAGGCTGAGATAGTGAGATTGCATTGAAAGGGGCTTTAGGTTTCTTTTAGAGTGAAGAATTGGGGGTAGGGATTTGTAGAGTGGGTTTGCCAATTGGGCGGCGCCGACTGGAGGTATTTTCCAGCGGCCATTACTTTGTTGAAAGAGCTACTAAAACGAGAACAACGATTGTTGTTCTTGGAAGTGATGAGAAATCTGTATCTATATCCAAAATAACTTCCTCTTATTGATAGAGATAGGTTCAAGATCACAGGGAGAGAAAGAAGGGTTTGATAAAAATTTCTTCGTCTTGTTGATTATGTTAAGGGTGTTTTTGGTTTCAGTCAGGATAGAAACTAAGGTATCCCAAACTTAAACCAAATGTAAAAATTCGGCTTCAATTCGGTTTCTAAATCTTTGAAATTCAAACTCGAACCAATTTTTTCGGTTCAGTTTCGGTTTTATTTTGTTTTCACATATATTTTTTTCTAAATCAATTTAACATAACAATGTAATACTAATAGTAATGTAAGAATGGTTCATATTCAAATTAAAGTCACGGTGTTTTAGAAACAATAAACAAACATATAGATACCATATTTTCGATTTAGTTACTATTTTATTAGTTCATTTACAACAACAAAATACATTAAATAAAATGATGAATTATCTTGCCATCATGTATGTGATAAAAAAATCTTACCAATATGTAGTTAATTTAATAATAAGGGCACACGTTAATGATGTTTTTTTTAAGATTATCACAATATGCAGTTAATAACTAACATATTCTTATAAAAGACCTTTTTTTGTATTATAGTATAATTAATGTGTGACCTTAGAGTATATATTAACATTTTTTTATTTTCTTATACATAATTCAGTTCGGTTTAGTTTTACGGATCGGTCTGGATTTGTTTGGTTCGTTCAGTCGATTTTCAAATTGGCCTTAACACCCTTAGATCGTATGAGTGCTTCTGGTAGAGGCTAACGAAATTTTTTTAAAGGAGTGGCCAAAATGGAATCAACTATTGTATTAATGGGCCAAATGAAACTAACTTTAATTAGGTGATAATTGTCAAAGTTTCTTAAAGTTTAGTGACCAAACGTGATATTTAGTTAAATACATTATGATTCGGAAAAACCAGACATTGTCCTAGATAGATGAACGTGTGGCTCATTAGGTGGTCCCAGATGAACTGTACGTTTTCTCTCCTAAAAAAAATTGAATTCGGGAATTTGTACTTTTAGACTCCGTTTGATAGTAAAATGAAAAATAAAAATAATTAATTTAGGTAAGAAGATGAAAAATGACTTGAGAGATATGGTGAGATGAACTCTTACTTTTTACTTTTTTCCATGAAAAAAATTTCTTTAGGTGATGGTGGAGAAATTTTTTCCAAAGAGGATGGAGGACATATATACTTATAAAAATGAGTATAAGATGAAGAGCATTTCACCATATGCCTCAATTTGTTTTCTATCTTCTCATCCAAATTAGTTTTTTATTTTAATTTTCTATATTACCATCAAATGGAGCTTTAGAGGTTAAATTGCACGGATTCGACCTGCTTCGAAGATGCAGCTAGTTTTTGAATTGAATTGAAATAAAAAGATCTAGAATAATAAGGAAATGAAAAGAGAATAAGCGAGAGGGATACCTCTTTAATGCTTGATTTGGCTTGTGATTGGCTTAGTTTTGCTTATTTTGCTTGCTTGCTTGGTTCTTCTTATTTAGGTGACGCTGAGAGTGATTTAGGCCTTGTTCACTTGCCACTTAAATCTGACAACTTAAAATTTTCAGATTTAAATGGTTGTCAAAGTTGTTCACTAACTAAAAAAATTAAGTGGCCACTTAATTTTTACTACTTAAAACTTAAAAATTTTATCCAAAATTTTAAGTAACAAAGTTGCCACTTAAATCTGAAACTTAATTTTAAAGGGTACACAATGTCTACTTTACCCTATCTTTTTTCTCAAAATGACACATAACCCACGCCGCTCTCCACCTCATCGTCACTTCCGTTCGCCTTTCTCCATCTCCACTGTTGCCGTTCTCCACCCTCCGGTAAGATCGATCTCTCTTTCACACACACACGCACACACTCACACATATCGCTCTTTCTCTCTCTTGTTCGTACACACACAGACGCAAGCACACAAACGCACATACACACTCACAAGACTCACACATATCGCTCTTTCTCTCTCTCGTTCACACGCACACACACGCACACAGACACATGAGCCATTATTGTTGGGTTTTTCTCCTATATTCTTGACAAAATTTTTGGAGAAAACCATTTCCCTTCTTGTTTATATATATATATGACGAAATTGTTGGGTTTTAAGCAAAATTTTCAGATTGATTGCTTTTGTTAGATGAGTATGCTATATATTTTTGTTGGGTTTAGTTAAATGTTCACCATTTTCAGTATTAACATTATATGAGTATGCTAAGGGCAAAATGGTCATAATAAAAAAAATTCAGTTTTCAGATGTGTTATATTAAAACAAACAACATTTTTTCAGATACATTTTTTAGAAGTAAACAAACAGCTTTTTCAATTTTCAGATTTCAGTTTTCAGTTTTTTTACCAAACGGCACCTTAGATGTGGTTTTTTTAGTTAATCAAGAGATGAATTAGTTTATTAGATGTTTTCTTTAATTAATTTTAATTGCAACATAACATCGTATCGTAAATTTTTAAATCGATATCCTTTAATGCGAAACCCTTAGGCCTCGTTTGATTCGGGTATTAAAAAGTGGGATGGGATTATTAATACCACTTTTTTTATAATACCTTGTTTGATTCGCACAAATGTGCTGGGATTACTAATACCGGTACTAAATTAATACCACTCTTTGTGCTATAATTTAATACCAGGGGGTAGGTGGTATTGTTTATCCAGGATTAATAAAAATGAACCATATATTTTCAAAAATGCCACTACTACTACTATATTATTATTATTTTAAAAAAAAAATTAATTTTTTTCCATTTTTTTTTAAAACTTTTTTTTTAAAAAAAAAATTTTAAATTTTTTATTTTTTTTTACAAACTTTTTTTTTTTGAAATTTTTTTTTTAAAAAAAAATTGTTAGTCCAAAATATAATTCCGTATACAAGTTACAGAACCAAACATGGTATTAATATTAGCATGAGATATCCCAGTATTAATACTACATGAATCAAACAGGGTATTGGTATTAAATTAATACCATGATTAATAGTCCAGTACTATTAATACTGGTATTATTAATCCCACTGATCCTAATACCTGAATCAAACGAGGCCTTACTGTATATATAGGTCAAAAAAGTGGTCTAGAGATCCGTCAATGAACAGTGTGGTGATCTCCTAAAGATTGGATTTAGTATGGATCCAGATGATCCTTGTGGATCCCTAATTTAGCAAAGAATGTTAGTCTTGGTAAAATATTGGGTCAAAACTTAATTTTCTAGCAAAAATTCGTTTTAATATTCGACTAGAGTTGTATAATTGTTAGCTCTGTAGTTATTTAAAAAAAAAAAAAAAAATTCCACAATTTTTCCATAGATTTCTAGAAGAAGAAAAGAAGCATGGTAGACTAAATTGAGAGAGTTGGATGAATAGAAAATTGAAGGTCAAATTAAAAAATTAGAGTCTTCTAATATAGACAAAGATCCAAGAAAATATTAATGTGAAGGCAAGCCCCACAAACCCTTCAATTCCACCAAATGCTTTAAAGTAGTAAAGATTTAATAATGGGAGAGACCCACCACATTATGGTTTGATTTGCCCACTCCACTAAGGGTATTTTCGTCTTTTCAAATAATTAAGTATCCCAACATAAGAATATTGTGTTGATTATTGTTTCTGTTAGTTCATGGCATATATATATATATATATATATATATAACTAGTGAAAGGAGAGATTGTGGTGATTGGATTAATTATGATAATATATTGCATCCATCATTCTTTATATGGTGGGGATATGTGAGTAGAAGAATTTGAACAAATGAGTGTGGAAAAGGATATCCACCGTTGAATTTTGCGGCAAAACATTTGATTGACCAAACACATGAAAAGTACGTGCATGCTTAGAGAATACCCTTTATTAATTCAGTCAGCCACACATGAAAACTGTAAATTAATTAATTAATTAATTATATATATATATATATGCGTGTGATTTTGCGTGGCATTTGACTTAATCATCAAAATTAAACTTGACATTGTACGATATAACAATATCAGCATGTATGTTGGGAAGTCTCTTATTTTTATATATTTTCAAGCTTAACGAGAATCCATGAGCTTTGACTGGATTAAGATACCCATCAAGACCAAGTATGAAAATCAATATCTTATGGTAATTGAAAACCTAATGTTAAATCCCTACGAATTACAAATTAAACGTGAGAATCAATTGGATTAAGATTATTGATACCTTTTTCCAATTATCACAACACAATCTTAGTATCTAGCGTTAAAAGTATTTTTATACAATATTTCAATACTTTGTATTTTTTGTAAGGAGTAATATAATAAAATATAATAGTAGTCTGTAATAAGTGCTATACATGATATAAAAGTTATAAATTTATACTCCGTATGATATAAACAAATATACATGCAAGTTTTTAAACATTGCAATGGGCTATTGGCCCATTAACAACACAATATTCATAGCTGTCCGGGAGAAGGTAGAAGAGTAAAATGCCAAGGGTCTTACTGTTTTCATCTTCTTAACTATGAATCAGTGAATGCCCAACATTCAGACTTCAAAATTAGTGAAAGCTATATCTGTTTTGAGTTTCATACTTCCCCAAAAACATTTTGAAATGAGATCAATATTCAATTCATACATATTTAGGGGTGGTAATTTCACATTTTCACGAAGTTAATCGGACAAATTCTCTTAATGTTTAGAATTTTTGGCATACCTAGACATTGTGTCATATTTAAGTCCAAATTTTGACACAAAATTAGAGCTAAACGTCATGATAATCGTATTTTGTCATGCAATTGTGTCTAAATTATACATATATATATATATATATATATAATGTTTCTACTTGTTTTGTTGCATGTCTTGTTCGTCTTTTATCCGGTACAAACACAAACATAATAACACAAATTGCCGGTGTTCAAACTTTCACTCTTAGGATTCGTTTGACGTTAAAGTTGGAAAATGATTGAAAAAATAATCAATGTTTATGCAACGTTGTAAAAAGAGATGAGTAATTGTAATTTTGATGAGACGTTCTCATCTTTTTCTTCCTTTTCATGAACCGTTTTTTCTTAACCACTGCCCAAGAATTGAAGTTCATATAAAACATAAAAGGTAATAGAACATCTCATCAAATGCACCCTTAGTGCTCATTCGCTTCGAGTGTCTGTGGATTCGTGGAATCTAAAATTGATAATTTCACATACAAAGTTCTAGACTGACACCATTGCAACAAAGGTCATGAAAAATCAAACCCAAGATCACCATGTCACAAAGACGAGGAGTATGCAAGCTAACTACAAGACCATTGGCTTCTTGGCTATAAGGGAAACCATGAAGCTCCATTTTAAGTAGTCTATAATTTATCAAGGGGTAATGCTATTGCCTAAGCAAAAAACGACACTTGCCAAAGCAATATAAAATATTTAAAGCATGATATAGTAATATACAACCATGTAATGCAATATTTGTTTTGATAGTAGCCAAAACAACGGTGGCAATAGTGTCTCCCCTAACTAAACTCACTATCCAAAATCCTAGTAAAACATAAATTATAGACCCTACTCAAAATGGAACTTCATGGTTTCCTCAATTCAATCCAATATAAAAGTAATTCCACAAGGAGAGAAAACACATACAAAGTCACCTACAAATAAATGGAATTTGCTATAAGATCAAACCATCCATCATAAGGCACATAATCAATAATACCCCCACTAATCAATTTCATTTCAAATATGGTCTATTGACGTACCATGGACGACATGTTTCTGAACTCACTAAGATCAAAAGAAAAAAAATGAGCTTTTTTTGTTGTTAGCACCGACGGTGAGTATCTGTCTTCTTGTATACAATGGAGTGAACAAAGTATCGACAAAGAATTTTCCACTCAAATTCAAGAAAATTTCAATCGATTCGAAGTGTATCATCGGCTTGTTGCCTAAAAGTTCCGATCACCAAATATGGCAATACGATCATGCAAGCCATGAACAGCGTGAACTGCAGGATATAAAGAAACCTTTTGAGTACTAGTACTACTTCCCAAAAGTACAACTTCCAAAGCTACAATAATAGATATAATGAGATAAATTGTAATGCATGTAAAATGTACCACAAGAGGCAGGGTCAAGAAACTCCATATTGGCCACAATGCGAAGCAGAACCTGTGATAGGAAATTCAGAAGAATAATCTCACAAGCGATCCCTTTATATATATACAAAAAGAGGCTTCATATCTAGACGTGCATATATATATACATATATGTGCGTGTTTGTATCATTGGGGAGACTTTGAAAAAGGGTGCCCTGCTTCTAAGCCACTACAGATTTACCCTTTTGAGGGAGTAAACTGTTGAATTTTTTGACAAAATTTGTTAGAGATGATCCTATTCACCATGGATATCGTCTGCACCAAATTTTACCAAAAAATTCAACCATTTATCCCCTCGAAGGGAAAGTCCGTAAATTCCTTAAAAGAAGGGCACCCATTTTCAGTACACCGGCTTTTAGCAATGGCTTTTGGCCACCAAATGGAATCCCCAATGAAAATTCATTGCTAAAAGCTGCTTTGAGTTTTTCCTTATTTTATTTGCGAAATTAGACTTACCCCCTATTTTCATAATCTTTAGACTTTGCCCCCTGCATTTTGGGGAATCTTAAAAGAGTACGTAAAAAGCGGTGGTTTCAGTCGAAGGATTACACTAAAAAAATTAGACATTGCTACCCACCCCCCCCCCCCCCCCCCCCAAAAAAAAAAAAAAACCACCACCCATTTTGCATGATACTTTTAGATTCTTCCTGAATGCAGGGGCAAAGTCAGATTATGAAACAGGGGGTAAGTCTAATTTCGCATTAAGAATAGGGGTCAAAGCCCAACACAAAAGGAGGAGAGGGCAGGTCGGGGTGGGGGGCGGAGTAGTTCCTCTTACAAGCAAAATGAGATGAGCCCAAGTATGGTAATAAATGGGAGGGCAGCTGTACATGATATTTCCCACTTCTCACTGGACTTGCGGACACCCCATAGTAACATACTTGAATACAAGAAGAACCCGAAATTCAAACCCACACCCAACATCCCGAGGTACAATGGTATTCTGCAGAAGGAAATATAAGCGATTGTAAACAATAAGAAGCAAAAAAGATGCTCCTGGGCTATCAGGATAAAGGCATTCTGTCTGAGAATATGTTTTTATAAATGTGCACAACACGCATATTGACTTACTATAGCAAAAACATTCCAAAAAGTACAAGCAAGCTTTTACTTTATTTGGATATTAGGCAGATGAAGGTGTCAAACAGTAGCCTAGTGTTTGTGAGGTATCAAACAACCTTAGCCTTTGTTTTTTTTATAAAAGGTCCAAGTCTCTCCCTTTTAGTACAAAGAAACCCACCCAATCTCGGGTGAGACTCGAACCCTAGATCTCCTGGATCCGGGTGGGCGCCTCAACTACTAGGCTAACCCACTCGCTCATCAACCTTAGTGTTGTTTGAATACAAAATTTTCGATGAGTCAATTTCTGTGTTACAACTTGGTATAGCCTGTTTTTTTCTCATTAAAACAAGAACAACTTATTCCCCGAGTTTCCATTTTCCAAGAAAAATATTTCCATGTAAAAAACAATTTCAAGGAATTCAATCATATTCCACTTCAACCAATCAAACAACACATCTTCTCTAATGATTTGCAGACTTTAGTACAATTTTCCTTCACTTCTTAGATAATATAGTAAATTACAATGTTCAAGGAAGAAAACCCGGAATCAACACATTTACTCAAATGTCTCATTTGCCTCAAACTCAAGGGTAGAAAAAGAAACCTCACTACAAAAGAAGTAATATCTTAACAAAAACATCAATCGACATTTTTTTCGTTCTGAAGGCAAACTAAGCTCTTAGTCAGACAAATGAGAAACGTAATGGTAGACAACTTATTATTTTCAGTATAAAATTCACAGATTAGGTAGCACAGGTCACACGCCAAAGGTCTCTATCTTGTCACTATCGTTATCTGTGTATCCATCTTTAACTCTTTTAAAAAAACATCAAATCAAATATTGTCTTCTAAAATTCACCAAGTATAGGTAAAAATGATAACAATGCTACGTTAGACATATTTTGAAAAGCATTGTCCATCTGAAACATATACTAAGATGCAGTAAAGTTCATCAACCTTACATTCCAGATCTTAACACTGCAGTTCAAAGATAGTGATTGACGAACAAATACGTAAGTTCTCTCATAGAATCCAAAGAGGCATATTATTAGATCGAACACCTTTTACCTCTATTTGTTACCATTATACTTCACAAGAAATGGCCACTCTTGCTTTTTAAGTGAACTTCCTTAACATTAATTCGTTCTAACAAACTCATTTCACTTCAATAACTTTAAATATGATTCTGGAAACTAAACCAGTTTAACACAGATCCAAAAACATCCCAATTTTAAATACCGAGTGATCACCCAAACAGATAGAATTGCCAAGAAATGTAAAACTACAAAAACCCATTGCCTCAGTAGCAGTGTTCTAAAAGGCGGGTTAGGCGGTGCCCGGGCGCCCTGATTAGTGCCTAGGCAGGTGTCTAGGCACCGGGATGAATTAGGCGGACTTAGGTGAGCACCTAATCTGGCTGGGCAGGACTAGGCGCGTCTAGGCGGGCTGGGCTGATAGAGTGATTTTTTATTTCTTCCTCCCCCCCCCCCCCCTTTTAAGGAGCTGCATATTTTTCTTTTTCGTTAAAAATTACCATTTAAGAAAACGGATACAATCTGCCAAACATCAAAAGCAAACTCATCTTCCATTCCTCCGATTGAAATCACTAGAAGACGTAGAATAAGAAAAGGTCGCTTTTGCTAATTACAAACTCACCATTCTACCTTATTTCCTCAAGGCTATCTTGAACTTTTTTCTTATTTTTCTTTTATAGTTGCCTTTTCTGTTAACTGGCCTTTTTTTTTTGCTTGAAATAAATTGATAATTTCGTATGGACATCAACCTGTGGTTCAATTTTGTTTTGGATAGTGGACCTGAAGACTATATTTCACTTGTTTTGCCATCATACAAGTATTATATACATTTATTATTAAAAATATTAAAAAAATGACTGCCTAGCTCTTAATTGCCTAGGCGTTGTTGGCGCTAGGAGCTCTATGGCAGCCTAGCACCATTTAGAACATTGCTTAGCAGTCACCAAAAGAGCACTATTCTAGCAACATTCCAATTACTCAAAAACAAGCAATTCAAAATAAAAAACAATACAAGTAACACAATATCTGCCAAAGAAATGATTCAATAACAACAAATTGGGCACAAAAAGATATTGTTACTTGGGTTCGAATTTGTTACCTTCTAATCCGATTATCATGCAAGAGGAGGTAAATGAAATTGGAGTGCCAATCACCATAATATATGATAAAAGCTGCAGAAGCAATCCAAAGTAAATTCTCCAAAACTTGAACCCAAGTCCTTGTCCTCGGGAATGAAGGCGACTGAGGAACCACCATTGGCCTTGAACAAGCATCATCCTCAAGGTCATCACCACTAGAAGCATAACCCCCTTGGCTATGCCTCAACCTCATACTTCCACCCCCAACTGGTGACCCACCAGACATAATTCCCAAAATTCGACAAACGAAAGAAACTAACAGCAAAATTCCTTCCCTCTAAATCTAAAAATCCCTAATTCACAACTTCCAAAAATTCAACAAAACAATCCAATGAAAAGAAGTACCAGCTAATCCTAAATCCCTAGATGGAAAAATTTATCTCAGATACAAATGAAGAACTAATGTTGGATATAGAAATAGTTTCAGTATGCAAAATTCACTGTAAAATGAATTGAGAAAACACAAATCAATCAACTAAGAAACTAAAACAGTAGATAATCATCATCTCAAACACAAAATCTCACTAACCCATCAAAACCAAATAGATCATTCCCAATCTCCATAAATACGAATTTAGAATCAAGTTTCTCAATGAACCCAGATCATATTCCGGGTTTCTAGCAAAACCCATATCATGCAAAACGCAAAATCATGAGAAAATCGAAGAGGATCAAATTGGGGATTCACTCAACATTATGACCCAACAAATGGTATTTGAATAGAATTCAAATTGAAATTGTTCAGAGTTGAGGATTACGAGAATCAATGACCATTCAATGCAAAAGGAGTGGTGATTGGTTAAAGAAAAAGAGATTTTTTTTGTAATAAGTGAGATGAAATGAAATGAACCCAACACGACTGGGGTCTTTGTTGAGGCTGAGAAGAAGAAGAGTAGTAGTAGTAGTTATATGCGTATAGCATAACAGACTTGGGAACTATACATATTTTGCAGTTGGCGACGTCAGATTCGTTTCTTGCATCCTTCATTAGAATGTTTTTGTTTCTTGTCTTTCTTATTTTAAAATTTTAGGGTTTTTCATTTTTCTTTTCTTATCAAACTCGGATGTCTTGGGTTCGACTAGGAAGAAAATTTAAAATGCAACTCTGGGTATAATTTTTAAATTTTCCTTTTTATAATATTTATTATTTTTACATAGGAGGTGTGTTATTGTATTAATATTGAAAGAATATGTGTTTTTATTAAAACTACTATGCTATTTGATTATCTCGAGTCGTTTTTCACTACAAAAATTAAAATTTAGAAATCAATAGCAAATTTACTAGTTATCAATAGGTTACTTTTGATTTTCTTCAACAATTTTCTTCAATTATTAGATATTTTATTTTTATGATATTTGTGGTAAATATTGAAACCGAACCAAGAAGTGGCGAATATTCATAACATGCACTTGTTATCATTTATCCAGTCAAATTGCAAGAAATCAATGACACATGAGATTGAAGAGAAATAAATATACTCTTTCTTGCAATTTGATTAATAAGTAATAACGTATATATATCGTTATAACTGTTGCATTGAATATTTTCTTGTAAATAGGATAGTTATACAATATTAATTGTGGACTAAAGATTCCCTTGAATTCTTGCAACCTTATAATTGTAATATTAATGGCTAATTTTGCTTTGACATTATTTCCAATGACAAAAACAAAGTTAAATATGAATTTCTTGAAACTCAAGCGGGTCATATATGACTCAAAGGTTTCAAGCTTCCTCAAGCCGATGCTCAAAGCGGGTTATTTTGGGTTGAGGCATGTTTCAAAGGATCGGCCGATATCGATACGATATGGCCGATACCGAGTCAGAATAAGGGGTGTTGAACCAATATTATGACCCGATATGATTAAATTCATGATATTTTGAAATATCACATTACCGAAATCGCATTGAGTCACTGATATTTCGCCAATATTTCACTTTGTATGTATAAAAAATAAGAAGAACATTGTTGGTCTATTCGTTTAAATAATTGAATAAAGTGAATAAAGTTATCAGCGCATTAGTGATCAACTATAGAGTTTAAACTCAGGCTTCACACCATTATGGTGGACATTGATACAATTATGATTAGGGTGCTGGTAAAAGCACCCAAAAATATCAATTTATACACTTATTTTTTAAGCACCCGCACTTAAGTTTTAATTTTGTAAGAGCACACATAGTAATTAAGGCACTCTAATAGAAACCTAAAACACAACAATATCTTTTATGACGAATTATATTTCATCACTAAATCAACTAGCATCTTTCATCACCAACTAGTGTAGTGAAGAACGGAAGAAGGTTTACAAAAAATGGGACTTTAATGCATTAATTGCATCTTTCATCCATAAAACAAATTATGGATAGCTCCGTCACATGCATTAGGAAATCATAACCGACAACAATGTTAATCTAATCATTTATCTTTATTTGATTTGATTTTATTCATACAGTTTAATTACATACCTATATACATGCATTCTGCCATTTTTCACCAAAGAGACAAAGTCAGGGAAGGGAAGTTTAATCGAGACCACTTGCTGAGACTCACATTGGGCATTTTATTTTTCAAGGAGAAGGAACTGGGAAAAACCTCAAAGGTAAATAGAAAGACTAATTTTAAAAAAAAAATATTGGGTGCCTTCAAAATACACGCTCTAATTATTTGAATTACCTTTTTTTAAAAAAAAATGTGTTTAAACTAATTCTTTTGGGTGCTTTTACCAGCACCCTTATGATTATGATAATTGTAGACATAATATATTCGGAGGCGGAATATGGTTGAGTGGCCAAATTAACCTCTAAAACCGCGACTTTGAACCACGGGTTGAGGTAAGCATATGGTTTTATTCCAAGTATAATGGTTTCAATTTTCATATTTAACAAAATCAAAGTTTTAATTTTTGAGTAAAAATGATTTTACGTAATCATATTTGGCCGAACACGTGATTTGCCTTCATCAAGCATCTTGGAGCATGTATTTTAGCATAATATACTTGTTTTTGAAGTTCCAAAACTTTTCATAATCCATTATAAAGCCTTTTCAAGTAAAACGTGCAATCAGATTTGATCGAGCAAATCTAATAATTTGATTGATCCAGTTTCCTCTGTCACGTTTTAATCGATCAAGCAATTTGCGTTACTTAATATACTCCTTTAGTAAAAGACCTTTGAAGTTGTTTAATTGTGACCACCAAAATATTGGCGATTAAACAAAAAATTGCCTCTTAAATATAGCACAAAATTATTTTCTCACCGAAAACTTTTAGTAACATTTTGACGAAAATCATTTTTTGTCCCTTAGAGACTATTAGTGACCGAATAGCTATGAAAAGTTTTGTTACTAACATAATTTGTAATGAAAAACGTAATTTAATTTAGTGATAAAAAAATTTGTCGCTTAAGAATAATTTTATATTTAAGATTGAAAGTTACAAAAGGGGCTAGACATCACACATGAAGTTGAGTTGCGTAAAAAGAGGCGATGAGGACCTTAATGAGGAAAATCTTTAAGGAGTTTACTTAAAAAAAATAAAAAATTCTTTAAGAAGTTTACCCAAAAAAAAAAAGGAAGTCTTCAAGAAAGACTTAGAACCATATAATATACATACACCACACATGCATGAAATGAAATTTTGTCCCATCAATTTGCATGCTTGCCTTTTGTTGCACGCCTATTTATTGTTTATTACTTCTTCCAACTTAAACCACCACCCAAAAAGCTATTCCCTCCCATAGGGGGACTTCATGACTTTATGTGTAAATAGCCTCTCTTTATTTCCTTTTTTGGTTTATCAATATATAAGAAATTACACATACTTTTTATGTGATTATCTCCCACACTTCGAAATTGGTTCTTCTCATAAAGTTCTTAGGATATTACTTCCATAAAATTATATATATAATTTTTTTTTATCTATTTAACTCTCAAAAAAATCATCTGTAATTTTTCCAAAGAAATATATATTAGACTTTCCTTTAAAATTGATTTTTTTCTGAAAAAAAAAGAAGAAAAAAAAAGCAATTTTTACTTTCTTTATTTTTAATATAAGATATTTTATACAATATATTAGAAATTGCGGCTTGTCTGAAAAAGTTTTTACAAAAGAAATAGAGAATAATATTTTTATAAATTAAAGGCCTATATTTAACCAAACTTTAAAAGAAGTGCAACATTAAGTTTGTAGTAAATTTTTGAATTGTAATTTGTAACGGTGTATTAGTATCGTGCAAAATTAAGTTTGCACTAGATGCTTTTAGCATATTGTCATGTTCAACTGTTTAATTGATAATTCTTTATAGTTATTTCAACAAGTTACAATTTAAAATCCATTTATTTATAAAAATCACCGGATAATTTTTTTGGATGATGTAAAATTGAGTTCCAACTCCTTGTTTTATATTATAATACATTACTATGCATTTGAATTTATTTGATATTACTTTAGAGTTACATGAGTGACACATATGAATATACTTGCAAATTTAATCTTATTAAATTTTTTAGATTGCAAATTTAATCTTGCTCCAAACACACTTTTGGACAAAACCCTCATTTTAAAACACAAGCAATAAAGAGGCCCTTATTTCAGAAAAATAATAAAAGCATGCCCTTATTTCAAAAAAATATTATTCCCAAGACTCTTGCAAAAAATATTATCACACAAGACTTTTTACCCAATTTTCAGTATTTTTTAAAAAAGAATTTTCAAGCAAATAAGATTTTTTGAGACTATTTAATAAGTATCAAAAATGATGAAATTTTTATTTTTACTTTCTTTGATTTAGCATAAATTCAATTAAGTGGCTTTTGGGTACAATAGAAACGAGGCAAAAGTGATGGTAGGTGAAAATTTGACTCCGGTTTTTGGTGTATAATTGGGTTGCATCAAAATATTAAAAATAACATGAAAATCAAACCATCCTTTTGTTTAAAATGCCAACTAGAAACACAAATTTACATGCAAGCCATTATCCCAAGAATATTTACGCATAATCAGACACAATCTTTAAACCATGTTCTAAGTTAAGAGCCGACTTTTACACAATTTTTGGAATACACAAATTTCAATATGATCAGTTTAGTTAAAAACAAAATTTGATACACTGATTATATTCATATATAAGAACAAACTCCTAATTTAAAATGTCTCAAAAAGAAATAATGTACTTTTAATTGAGAGGACAAAGCAAGTAATTTCAAAGAAATTTGTTAAATTCGTTGAAGGGGTATAACCTTCATATTAAAGCAACTCACTAATACTACACGTTTCATCAACCAATTATTTATACTAGATACATTAATGTATTGTAAATTACTACATCTCATTAAAATGCGATACATATATAAGTATAAATAATTGATTGATAAAATGGGTAAAAATATTCTTTTTCAAAAGAAATTGGAGATAAAGCCAACTGATCTACTTTAAGGAGCTATAATAGACTACTCCTCAATCTTGTTTTTGAAGATTCAAAATTGAAGTCCAAACCAATTTTGTTTCCAAACTTAGCTTCAAAAGAAGATATTGCTCAATTTCAATTTGACTTGAATTACTAATAGCCAGTGGTCCTTTATCAGATTACGACTTTCACCCATTTAAAATTAATTCATAAATTATTTTTTTTCCTTTTTAATTTAATTCACAATTCATCACTTCAAAATAAAGTAATTTTACAGATTAAATTTGAAAATGTTTGAAGATACTACTGGAAGATTTAAACGGAGAAAAAGTTTCAAAAACGATTTGATAAGATGTTCTCCATCTTTTCTCTATTTTCAAGAAAAATAAATTCTTACGCAGCCAAAATTAATTTTATTACATGAAAAACTCAAAAATTAATAAGTCACCAGTTCGTTTAAGTACGAAAAAAGATTACAAATTTACGCATTTATACGACCATAATAGAAACTTTACTGCATCAAACAAAAAAATTAAAAGAAATACTTGCATAGCATTTTTAGTAATCCAGAAACCAAGATTACCCGAATACATTTTTTATGAGTGAAGCAATTTCCAAAACAATTATGGCTATTACTAGAACAATTTAGAACTTTAGAAACACGACACAATTTTGGCGATATATGTATCTGGATATATATAATAATTCTTAATATTTGGAGGGATATACATATAATAATCTGAATAGTGCATATTTCAGAGGTGTTTTCGCAAATCAAATTTCATATAAAAATATGACACCAATTGAATATTTAATCATACTAATCGATTTGCGTTTTTTGATCACCATCATACATCAATCTTTCTCTATTAACTTCCTATAAAATAATCCCCATACCTCTACTGTCATTCATGTGATTAGTAATGTGAAAAATAGTCAATAATCCTCATTCTATAATTAATAAAAAAGAGAAAAAATGTTCCTAAAAATGCATAAACATAATCAATAACTGCTACCACTGCACAAGCTAATCAAATCCAGCAACATTGAATATAGAACATCTAGAGAGAGGTAACCCAAGAACTTACGGGTTTCGGTATCAGACAAATCTGCTTCAAGCTTGCGTTGTTCCTCTGTGAACCCGTCGTCCATCACCAACCACCATGATATGCATCCTCGGGGGTCATATGGGTCCACGTGTGCCACCAGGCCCAGTGTTTCACCCTGGTCCAGCTCCAATGACAAGCATAGAAAGTCCCTGTTTGCTTTGATTCCCACCATCAGTGCTTCCTCATGGAGCCACCGAATAACTTGGCTTGCAACCTATGGTACAAGTTCAAAGTCAATTCTATTAATATATACCGCTAGTCTCCTATGCGGACTTTCTCTATGCGGACAAGGCTTTTAGTGATGGTTTTCCGCCGATAAATGTGTGCACGCAGCATCTCTCTACAGAGGATCAAGCATACAGTTTTATGACATATTACAGGCTGTATGCCTATAAAAAACACAAGTACCAAGTAGTTCACAAACATAGTTTCAGTGTTTCACGAGAAGGGTTGAAATCCCTTTCTTCACTAGAAAAGGAATTAAAGCTCCACTACCTCTATAGTGTTTTGCAAGGAGGTTCACACACAATTACTTGTATTCAACTACTCGTATATTACTCCCTCCGCCCCAAATTAAGAATCTAGTTCCTCCTTAGGACATAATCATTTTACCAAAACTGCAATAGACAGGATAGTAATAACGTTTTGTTCTTCACCATTGATTAATTTTGAAAATAGTCTATTGACTCTATCCTTCTGTGAGAAAGCAAAACGGACTCTTTAACTTGGGACAGTGAGAGTATATGTTTAAGTGATACATTGGGAAAGTAAACAAAAATATGACGAAAAACAGCCTACATTTTTTATAGTTACTTTTCTGTATGTGGAATCATTCTATATACTGTTGCTATAAATTTTTTATTTGGTAAATATGCTTTTTATGAAACTTCATTTTAAATAAATGTGTATATATATAAAACGGACGCATGAATGAATATATATATATATGCACATGAAGGAATAGATTCATTGCACTCAATCATGCATATGAATGAACTTAAATTTATGTGCATCTTTAATATTAAAAATGACCTTTACTAGAAAACATTCTTTCATATAAAAGACCAGGTACAGATTCGTCCAACTTTTACTCATAAGTTGCCCTCCCTATATATGAAACCAGTTTTCTCTTACCAAATAATCCTAGGTTTCACCATTGCATAGAGAAGTTGCCTCTGCACATATCCCGTTACATCTTTCAAACAATAAACAAAACCCAGATATGCATCCTAACGTATGATACGAATGAATAGCACACAAGATGCAACAAATCGAATATGTACGAATTAAGAACTACAAATAGGACTGCGAAAGAAGACTTGTATATCTATTTTTTTTTTGATAGGAAACAAACAATTTTATTCCAAAAACAAGGAAAGACTTTACAAAGATTGCTACGATTCAGAAGATGAGGCATCCTCTGGATATCGAATCGTATATCTATTGAAATGGTTGCAAATTCAATAAACACAATAGGAAGTTGTTAGCAAACTAAATATTCCCTTTTTTTGGCACATCTCAAATTAATAGTCTCATTTCTTTTATGGTACATAATCAATTTACCAAATCTAGCAATAGAAAATTACTTGTATTCTCAACCATTGGTTAGGTTGAAATTAGTATTTCCATAAGAAGTACAAAAGTCAAATTGGGACTCTTAATTTGAGACGGAGGGAGTTATCTTTGTAATTTGTTTTAGTGGGGGTGACAAAATTAGAATTAAATTTGTGTGGTTATAATTTGTCTCCATATGAAGTACAAAAGTCACATTGGGACTCAATTTGAGATCGAGGGAGTATATTTCTGTAATTTGTTTTAGTGGGGGTGACTGACTTAGAATAAAACTTGTGAGGTTATAATTTCTATTTCCTACGCAGAAGGAATTCGTGTGGTGCTTCCTAGCCTAAGTATAATCCTTTTATTTTATGTCTATCAAATTTCAACTGATACAAGTATTTAGTGAAATATTCTAGTTCTTTTGGGGTTTTCCATGGAATATAATTCTCTGGTCGGTGTGCAAGAAAAATTTTCCATGGAGAACATCTCACCAAACCACTCATCTTTTCCAATTTTTGTAAAGATTAGTAGTGTTTTCAATCATAGAGAATTTGCAAATTCAACATACAGTGTAGTCACTGAAAAATTATAGAGATAGTGGCATGCCTGTTGCAGGAGTATCTCTGGAAGATCGGCCAAGTCACAGTCGTATCTATTCATAGAGCATATGTTCTCCGACTTGCCTTTAAATAGGCCAACTACATTAGGAGCACCTTCTCCTTCTACATTGATGCAATCATCATTGACCACCACTTTCGTACGAAACTGTGACTTTTTTACATTCTTGTCCAATGTCCTGTTTTGGGATAACCCTGCATGGAGAATAGACTGAGGAACTTTCATGCAGAGTGTCCATGAAGATGTCCTAGAATGCCAAGTCGGATGAGATATCAACTGTACATATGGTACCCTGCTAACCTGAATGGTAACAAAGAATATATCTTAAAGATAAGCAAAAAAGCTATAAATATATATATATATATATATATTATTTTGGCCCCCATTTTAAATGCAAAACTAAATTTGCCCCATATTTCATAATCGTTAGAGTTTGGCCCTTGCATAATTGCATGCAGGTGAATCTCAAAGAACTACAAAAATGGGACGTTAAGTCAAAGGATTAAGTTTTAAAAAAAATTAAAAAAATAGACACTGCCCCCATTTTCACATAATTCTTTGAGAGGGCAAAGTTTAATGATTGTGAAAACGGGGAGGGTAAGTCTAGTTTTGCATTAAAAACAGGGGGCAAAGTAAGGAATATAGGCCCTGATAAACAACCTTTTTTTTTTTACTTTGTCCCCAATTTTATATACGAAATTAGACATACTCCCCTGTTTTCATAATCCTTAGAGTTTACCCCCCGCAAATCTCAAAGGATCACATAAAAACGGGGGGGGGGGGGGGGGGGGGGGGGGGTTAAGCAAAAAATTACATTAACAAATTGCCCCCATTTTTACATAAATCTTTGAGATTCCCCCACATGCAAGGGGGCAAAATCTAATGATTATGAAAACAGGAGGGTATGTCTAATTTCCCATTAAGAACAGGGGGGCAAAGTCGAAAGAGCCCAACTTTTCTCTAAATTTCTTTACTATCTGAACATTGTAAAGCAAGAAATGAAGCCAAGTACCAGATTTTCCAGCTCATTGAGCACTTTGTTTGAAAAGATTCTGTGAGATAGAGACATACAGAAATGACCGAGCAGATTTAACCCATCCTTTGTTGGCTGACCAGAAACTGGTGTTTTACCGGCAGAAATGGATCTGTTCTTTGCTTTTACAAACACATGTTCATGAAATATTTGTTGCAAATAAATTTCACAACTAATCCGATTAGGACAACCCGACTTCTTTTCCAGGAAATTTTTCCCTTCTGCTAAATTTGACCCATCGAATGTTTCCATCGGTACAAGTGCTGATTCTGAATTATTGGTGCCTGCATTATCAACTGTTGGATCATCATCATCATGCCCAGATGGCACGAGTGAAATGAATACAGAGGCTCCTTGACCAACGCTCAGTTCCAAATGGTTTTCTCGAATCCCAGTTACATTTACACCTAAAGATGGGTTGAATGCTTCACGATTCACCAAATCAAACACCTGAATCGGAAAAAACATAAAATAAGTAAACAGTAAATGGAGTGCTTTTTTTACTTTGCGACCCCCCCCCCCCCAAAGGGCCGTTTTCACAGTAGTTGGACATTGCTCCCTGCATGCGGGGGAATCTCAAAAATTACATAAAAACGACGGCTTAAGTCAAGAATTACATTAAAGGAAACTAGACATTGCCCCCCATTTTTACCTAATACTTTGAGATTCCCTTGCGTGAAGAAAAGTCTAATGAAAATGAAAACAGGCAGTGAATCTAATTGCAGATTAAAATTTGAGGGCAAAGTCAAAAAGGCCCATAAATGAAAGTGAAATGCACACACACTGAAAAGAATTATGAAGACGATATAAAGAAAAAGGGTATTACCTGCTCATCAAATATTGCCCTATGAACTTCACAGAGGACAGAATGCGTTTCTTTAAGATGTTCATCATCACTCACAGATTCTTTCTTTGTTTCTTCAGAAACAGAGGAATGGGTTTTCATTCTTTTAGATTGTTTGTCAAGCTCGTCAGAGTGTGCACCGAGAAATCCAAACTGCAAAGAGCGGGTTGCATTTGGAGGTAAATTCACAGCCAGCATTCCAGCCGAGTCATGCTCAACACGCACCGTTGATACAGAAGGTGCGTGAAAGGCAGTTGTTGGATCATATAATGAATTGTCAAATAGATCAATATAGAAGCCTTCGTTGCCAGGAGAAACAGCCATGCGATGCCGTTTAACTTTCCAGTTTTGCTGCAGTCTATCCGTATATCAGATACAAGTCAAATTACAGATATATTCTGGTAACACAGACTTACTGATAAGCAACTATAATTCATGTGGTGGGAATGAAAAAATTGATAACAAATTAACAGTGTATTGTGCCAAGTAATTTTTATGAGCAGGTCCACATAAAGAGAGGATGACTGGATCTACTAAAGTTCCCGTATGACGACACATTAGTTTCACATAATAACAAGATAAAACAAGGAGAAAGCACTAAAGAGTATGTGAGATCCACGATATGCTTTTTGAATGTGAGACACATTTTGTTGATGTAATATGTCCAACATGCTAAAGGTACATATCATATAAAGGATGCTCACCTTATTAGAGCACCATAGAATCTTGCTTCCCGTGAAACCTGCTGTTCCAATGCTTTGGCAGATTGCTTAAAATATTTCCCAAGATTCTGTTGATCACAATGAAACAACTTAAACCACTTGTCGGTTAACTCAAACAATCTATAAGACTACGTCAATACAGAAATACTCCAGTTCCCTTTTGGGACACGATAGTAAACACATTTTATTCTTAATCATTGATTATGTTGAAATTAGTGTGTATCCCTAAAAAAGTGAGAGTGCAAGAGAATGATTTGTTGTATATTCTTCTCACAAAGGGAGGATATAAATACACAAGTCTAACTCTAAAATAGGAAACAACAGCTGTGTACAAGTGCAACCTATAATATCTCAGCCTATAATGAGCTAAATTGTAGCTGGTAAAGCTTGTAATGAGCTAAATAACTGCAGATGTTCACATTTAAAATACATATAATGAACTAATTAAAGCCTCGAGGAAACTTAACAAAAATACAAAAAACATGTGATTTAACTGGGTTTAACAAGTCAAACGTAGGCTTAATTTGGGACAGTGGGAGTGTTTAACACCAAGTGAAATAAAACTGAAATATGGGATTCATCACCAACATTACATACATAAGTGAGTGGATATGCAGAGAGACAGGAATAATACGAATAATACCCTGAAGCACTGTAACTTTGTTGCTGTAGATACAGCAAGGTCAGACAAAAGTTCATTAGGTAATTGCTTAGGCCTTGTCATTCCGGCCACTGTAACTGCATCGTTGGCTTCCACCTAAACATACCAAATAACAAAAAACTTGTTATACAGCAATAAAGGCCTCAATGATAAATACAAGGGTTAATCCCCCCCCCCCCCCCGGTCCCCCGTTTTCATAATTTTGAGACTTTGCCCCAACATGTGGGGAATTCTCAAAGAATTACATAAAACCGGAGGGTTGAGTCAAAAGATTACGTTAAAAAAAATTACAAACTACCATCATTTTGACATAATTCTTTGAGATTTTTATGCATGTAGGGGGGAAAGTCTAACGATCATGAAAACGGGGGGAAAGTCTGATTTACACAAGCTTCTGTAACAAACTTTCACTACTAATAGCTGGATCAATAAACAGGGCTGATAATCAGCCTTATATCTTCAGGTCCAATCAGAGCCATAACTAGCCATAACTGAAGATAGAAAAAGTCGCTAACCACCAAACAACTCCAACTAACAGTTAATAAGGAAGAAAATGAATGCTGTCACTTCTGGTGAAGTGGTCAGTACTCAGTAGGAATGACACCGCATCACATTGATGGATATTTTATAATAAGTTACACAATTCTACAGAAGTAAGATGAACACAAAACTCGCTAATTGAAATTGCAAGGTTAATGAAACCATATGCCAGAACAACATTGTATGGGGTCAGTTCGTTAAATCAAAACACTGAGGTATAGTTCATCACTTTCCTTCGCCCACCAAACCATTAATATTTAACGATCTTTCAAACTTCAGTTGACTGTCACATACCTGATATACCCCTCCCCCAGGGAATGTCCTATGCCCCCAGTGTAAGAACTCCAGAAATTGGGATGCCGAAACTCAATGATCTTACCACGTAGTACTTAAGAATGAGACCAATGAACTAGCATCTAGAACACCGACTTGTACCTCTTCACCGTTCTGTGGTCAAGCACAGCTAGAAGTTCTACTAAAAACTGCTCTTTCCAATCTTCTTGCGGAACAGAGACGTGTGAAAATGATTTTTTCGCAACTGGTCTAAGAACTTACCCTATCTTAGTAATTTTTTATTCTTTACTTCTGGGGTAAAAACTCAATAGTTAAGATCGAAGGGCCAATTTGAATTCCTTGGAAAGATAAATGACTTTTTGTAGATTTTAACCAGCACTCATGGTTCAAAGTAGTGGTTTCGAGTGCTGACTCAACCACCCAATTTTCAACTCGGTAATGGTTCTGGGTGATACGCACAACTCATTATTTAAAAAGCCCAAAAATTTATGAAAAACAATATAGAAAAATTCTAAAACATGAGATCAACGAGATGGATCAATTAGATAGGCATAATACCATTATCTAGTACAAATTACGTTGTCTACATTGAAATAGTAACATCATTTGTACTTGAATAATACACTATTACATCATAGTTCAGTAAATAGATAACAATAAAACCTTATAAAGCACAAATATAGATAAGTTCCATTATGGCTAGAATAACGATATCGATCATGATCATTAGTGTTACTTCAGCAGTGAGGATATAAAAAAGGTAGGGAATTGGCACCAGTTGGGTAAGGTTGGGATGAATGTCTAGATGACCCATAATCTGGAAAGTTTGGTTGGCCATGGTGATGATAGTATCCAAATCCATGATATTCGCTACTACTACCTGAGGATCCATCGTGATACATTCCATGATCACTTCCATAATGAAAGCATGGTTCAAATTAGGAATATGTAAGTTACTTTGGTCAAATTTTTTTATAGCACTTTTTTTTTTCTACACTGCCATAAGCTTTTTTTTTTTAACCACTGACACCAAGTGAACTTGGTTCATATCGCTTCGGTTTCGGTGACGCGGTTTCGGCGTTGTTGAAAAGCATGATATACATTGTTAGCCCACTACCTAACAGCTTAAGCTTTTGGAAGAGATGGTTCCTAACATGGTATCAGAGCTCAGATTCTGCAAAGTCTCGAGCTTCGAATCCTCCCACTTGCATTTGTTTCCCCCATTGTGTTTGTGCAGTATGCACGTTGTTGTTTGTGCACGAAGTGCACCTTTGGTTTCGTTGTCTATCCACGCGCGAGTGGCTCGCATGTGAGGGGGAGTGTTGAAAAGCATGATATACATTGTTGGCCCACAACCTAACAGTTTAAGCTTTTGGGAGAGATGGTTCCTAACAGGCGTGTATTGGCGAAAAATCCACGATTCATTAAAATACCGATACGATCGCAACACGATACGATCGCAACACGATAATGGTTTGGCACCCACCGCCACCGATACATACGGGCTTCGGCCGATTCTTCGAACCATGCCTGCAATAGATATAACCCCCAATTTTGTATTCTTCCTTTGACATGTTCCTATCTGCGAAAAACTTTGTTCTAGCCTGGGCCTGGAGTAGATTATCCTTAATAATTTGCAGGTTTATAGATGTTTCCTTCAAAAAATTATTTTACCTCTAACACACCACCTATTGATAGTCAGCTCACAGCTGTAACTCCCTCTTCTGAATTGACATTGTCCATGTAATTTAGTTTTCTTTTACAAAATACACATTTATTTTTAGCATATTGATGTTGTCAACTGTGCACTATAAAATCATTTTAAAAGGTTCAGAAAATCAATTTCACATGAGAACAATCCTGTGGAATTTCCAATCCACAGTCTTTTATACTGGTTTGTTTGGAAATAAGATATTTTTCACAAGAACAAGGAGATACAAAATTAGTGAGCTCTGTATCATTGAGGGTGCGTTTGATTGCAAGCATGGAATTTGTATGGAAAGAAAATAAGTTTCAGGCAATTGAATTGCCTAGAATTGAGTTGCATGGAAAATTCAATAAAATGTGTTTGATTGCCTTAATTTTCTACCCGGAAAATATTGGTTGTATTGTGGCATTTTTAATGTAGAAAAAATTATTGATATTTTTTTTACATAATTCTATAGTCATGATGGATCTTGTTTAATTGATCTTGATTAGTAGATTTTAAATATTAAATTTTTATTAAATTTTGTATTTTAAGTTATAGCATTTTTAATGTAGAAAATGGGTAAAATGTTGTCTCGAAAACTGTGCAATTGCCTGGAAAATAAATACAAGCGCCCCCCCTCTCCCCAAGAAAATGTTTTCCTTGTTTTGGAGGAAAATGTAAGTGTGTGAGCAAAAGTGGGGAAATGTTCTCCCTAGAAAAGAAAGCCAATCAAACACCTTAAGTTGTCAAATCATGTGGAAAAAGGGTATTTTCCATAGAAAAAAAAGCCAATCAAACACACCCTTAAATTTCTCCCAAAAGACAAATTCCACAAGAAGTTCAGGAAAATGGCCAAGAAACAATAGATTCAGTATTAGCAAAAGGGTTGAAAGAAATCCAACAAACCCAAGCTTTTTGAGAAAGAGTTCGAACGGTTATGACTACAAAGAGTACCTTGACCAAAAAATGTTTGAAACCCATCTGTTCACATGAGTCCCATATTTACTCCTAATTATAGATTTATAGCAGAAAGGGACTCTTACAAAAGAGGGAATCTCCATAACTGCTTCCCAAAAGCCCTCTCCTTTTTCTTTGGATATGGAACATCTTCCCTTCTGACAATATGCTCTTTCTCTCCTTCCGAAGGAAAATGTCTCATATCTTTCTCAGTTCTATTAGCCATAAGGCCAGAAGGGAATTTAACAGGTAGGCATTTACAGTACAGTGATGCTACTAAACACTGAATGGACCAATAAGTCTACCTCCTAGACTGGCCATCCTCCCATCTAATTTCCTGGAACCTTTTTCCAGGGATCCAAAAAGCAATATGACTACCTCCCAATGGAATTCCTATTACATCAGATATGGAAGAGAAAGAAGGTAACTCAGAGATAACACACTCGCACTCAATCGACCAAAGAGATAGAGCAGAGAAGACATGATCACTTGTTCTTTAGAAATACTGAAGATCACTTCAACTATGTCTTGCTCTCTACAAGTGTAGGACTTACATAGATGGTAGGGACACTCCTCCAACCATGGGTGCATGAACTATGATATATATACTAACTAGGAACATGAAATAGGGAAGAGTGGAAGACTTTCAAAAGGCATAACACACAAGCAACTAAACACTTTCAAGGAGCTAAAAAGGCATGAAATGCAGAATCTGTTTTTGGGGTCTGTTCTCAAGCTAGCTGCGATCTCCGTAGTTAGAAATTTATATCAAAAGAAATTACTATAACTCTAGTTTCAAACCCAAAAAATGGTTCGTTAATTGGATCTCTGTGGAAGAAGTTATAACCATTTTAGTAACATGTGTTTAGGTTCACTGTAAAGTGTAAAGTCAAAAATGAATTTTATTTTTTATTTTTTATTTTTATTCTCTTTCCAACTTCTCTTTAGTTACTCTTTATGTGTTTCCTATGTTTTGGGGAACATCAGAAGTTGCAGTGGCATCATCCTAACTTAAGGCCTACAAAACACCTCACTTGCTTCTTTCTAAGTTATTCTCGTCAACACTGATTTTGACTGCCACACTTCTGGCCATGTCAAGCTTAAGACCCAATACCTCCCCAAAAGCTCCGGTACATGCACCAACTTACAAGATCCAATTCCATCCTGGATACAAACAAGATGCTATCATTCGCACCTCACATTGTAACTAAGAATGAGATAATCTGACTTCTCCACTCCAATCTCAAAACAAGCACGGCGTTGCAAGCTTTTTTCACTAATATAATCAATATCAGCTATCAAATGAACAAAGGTGTGGGCAATGGATCTCCTTGTCTAATTTCCCTAGTC
The DNA here is from genome assembly GCA_021464415.1 of Lonicera japonica. NCBI lineage: Eukaryota > Viridiplantae > Streptophyta > Magnoliopsida > Dipsacales > Caprifoliaceae > Lonicera > Lonicera japonica. The sequence goes on from CM038469.1 coordinate 63,974,508, forward strand.
GCCTACACACGGAAAGCTAGAAGAGCTTAAGCATCCCTCAATCCATTTTTCTCCATCTTGCCCCAAATCATTTCTTGCCCATCTCATAATCAGGAAACCACCAATCAACATGATCATAAGATTTCTCCAAATCAATTTCGATAACCACCTCCCCTCTTTCTTATTACTCCTATATTACTCAACCGCTTCATTAGCTATGAGAGCCAAATAAAGGACTTGTCACCTCTAATGAAAACCCCTTTGTCCAAATCTATTGTTCAAACAGGAGTGGGTAGTTGGTCCGGTGGATGGAGCCTTGACTCTCCACACGGGCAACGCGAGTTCAAGCCCCCCCATCCCCTGTGCTCGGCCGCCCACACCTATCAATAGAGCAGATGCTACAACAGGAAAAAAATCAAGTGGTGCTCAAAAAAAAAAAATCTATTGTTCAAACAACAAATCTACTTCTCAATCATAGCACCTTAGCCAACAAAGACACTAGTCAAATGAAGCTGAAAAATCAAAGTACACATATAAATCACCTTGTTACATCACTAGCCTGTCCAAAACTTTCGAATCAAGTCAAAATTGAAATTACGAATTCAAATGCAGACAAAAGCCAAAATCATCCGAGAATTCTTCCTTGAGCTTCCCTAGTTGTTAGGTGGTGGTATTAAAACTCTTAGCACTACAATTAAATCAAACAAGATGACCCATAATTTTTCATTTTGAGGCACTGGATCCTAGAGCATCAACATCTATTAAACTGTATAAAATGTAGGATGGTTGGATTAGCATATCGAATTGTGTATGCTTCCACATGCAACTATTACATATACACATACAAGCATATATAAGTGTATGCTACAAACTGGGGTAAAATTAGCTCCTACCAACCAGGTTGAAAGGTACTACTGCCAATAAGTTCATATACAATTCCAAGATATTCTAATTTTTCTATGTGGAACATGAATCAAATAATCCGCAAAGGCTCTGCAACTCCTAATTCCCAGCTAGTGGGTGACTTTGCAGACCCTTCTGGACGTGACAACTATATAACTAATAACAGAATTCGAACTACCTGCAGTCCAATACCCAAACTATGGATTCTTTGATTCCAGTTTACACAAACTCGTTTAACGAATGTTCCCTTTGAAAAGAAAGGGAAGAGTACCCTAAAGTACATATAAACAAATATACATGTCAATTCACTGTAGAAATTGTGACTTACAGTGTTGATGAGATCAATAATGACAGAGAGCTCTTGATGAGCCAAATGCAAGTTCTCGACCACGCTTTGCCATTGCCATGGCGCTGCTGTGTCCTTAGAAGTACTCTTTTTCTGCTTCTTGTTCGGATCATCTTTCTCCACCGCCCAAGCAAAGTCTATTCGCCGAATTAGGTCAACTCGCTTCTCCTCGTAACCAACATCACTGCAACACAAACACACATGTATCAGAATGGAAACAAAATTACGAATCTTCACAAGCGAAGCGAAATTGAGTAAGAAAAAATTGTTACGAAGGGAATCTTTCGGCTCCGTGTTCTTCAATGACTTCCAAGCGCTTGATGGGGAGCTTATCTATTGATATGTCCAAGTTTCCTTCCATCTTCTCCACGTCTTCTCCGGAAAATTTGACAAAAATTCTGAAAGGAGCCCTAGAAGAAAGAGCGTCAAGATCTGTTCTGAACTCTTAAAATTTAATCTAAAAATTTATTTGTTTTGTTTTTAAGTGTTTGTTTGGAGCACTTAAATCTGAAAACATTGGGATAGTTTTCAATTTAGGTAAATGTTGTTTGGTTGGGAAAAAAAATAATTGATAGATCACTTGAAGTCTGAAAAATTGTGCAAAAGTTTTGAAAGTGGTAAAATTACCACTTGAAAACTGAAAATCTGAAAAGCTGTCTGTTTATTGCTGTGAAATACCCATATCTAACCCCTACTCTTCTCCTCTTCTCATTCTAATATAACACATCTGAAGCAATCGCTGCCCGAATTTTTGTTATTTCTTTTGGGCCCAAAATTCGGTAGAAACATGTTTGTAATCATATGCATGCAATTGGAGGAAGAATACTGTGTGGATTACTGAATCTACGTTCCCTCCTAGACAAAAGAGCAATCCGTGTTACATCTGTCAAAGATCTTGTTCTTCAATGCGTAGAACTACAGGGATTTTCTTCTAAAAACAGGCTAGCCATACTTCTTCTTGCATTTCTATTTATATCTATCTATCTATCTATCTATCATCAATCAATTAATCAATCAATTACCTAATGCATAAAATTCAGCTAAAAAATTACAAATACATAAAATCAAACCCATGTGAAACCTGACTAGCTTTTTTCAGTTTGGAGAGGTCAATTCAAGTAACAAGTGGCTTGGGCGGAGAGCGGAAGTGACAAAATTAAAACCGTGGGTGAATTCAAACAAAATTAAAATTCAGAGAGTAAGGGTTTTGTTGAAATATATGCATTCTTTGAAGTTATGTGATCACATACATAGTTATGTGATCCCACCTTGTAGGTGATTTAAGGATTTGAAGACATGATTATTAATCCTTGATATAAAATTATGTCTTTTATGTTTTAATATTTGTCAAGTTTGTCACTTAAAATTTTATTTTATGAATTTTTCATTTAGTAAGTGGTAATAGGGCAAAATTGTGGCCATATTAAAATTTGTTTCAGTTTTCAGATGTATTATATTCAAACAAACAACATTTTTTCAGACACAGTTTTCAGAAGTAAACAAACAGTTTTTTCAGTTTCAGTTTTCAGTTTTCAGTTTCAGTTTTAAGTTTTCAGATGTTCTATCAAACGCCACCTAAGTGTTATATTTGAATAAGTATTATTGGGATAAATTTACTATAATCCTTCTATTTTATAAGAACAATGTATTTAGAATGATAAAAGCAAAATATGTATTTTATTTTTAAAAAAAAGTTAAGAATTCAAACTTTTGGTCCGTTTGGATGGAAAAAGAGTGATGGAAAGAAAATAGTTAATTAAGATGAGAAAAAATGTAATAGAATGAGAAATAAATTGGTTTAATTTTATTGTTATTTGGATAGCTAAAGATATAAAAGAATGGAATGAAAAAATCTTATTTGAACAGAAAGAATAAAAGAAATGAAATGAATGTGATTTAATATCTTATTAATAAATTATGGTTAAATTTGAAAAAAAGTAAAAAAATTATTAAAAACTTTTTATTTCCTTCCTAATTCTCTCAATATTGGAAGGAAATAAAATAAAAGAATATAGGGGATTGACATTTCCTCTCAATCCTTCAGTTTCCTCTCAACTCCCTCTTTTAAATCTATTATAACGAGTAAAATACAATCCTTCATCCTCTTGTTTTTTCATTTCCTTTCCATTCTCTCAATCCAAATGGACTGTTAGAAGTACTCGTGTCTCCAATGGAACACAGCTCGAACACATATTCGGCACTGGGATTAACGCTGGGTTAGACTGGGAGCTCTCTAGGTTGAATTTTGACAGCTACAAAAATATCCACTGACCACTATTCCGCGAACAGGAATTAATTCATATACCTAAGTATCCCTCATTCATCAATAAAAAAATAAAAGTCTTGGGTTTCATACGCACAAAATCACAAATGATACTATTGTTGTTCTCTCATATTCGCACATGAGTTAGAGTTTTTCTTCAGTCTCTTCATTTTCTCGCTTCTTTCATCGTTCTCTATACTTCTCCTTTCTAATTGAGGAACGAGGGGCAACAACTAAACTAGTTTTTGCTTGTTAATAGTGCACACTTTGTACTTATGGGTCTTTTTGGATTTATGGTTTTCAATATGACATAATCCTTATTGTTCTTGGATAAGACTTGCTACTTGTGCTAAGTGATTTTATTTATATGTTGACTTATTCTCATAATTTTGGATCGCGTGATGCATATTATAAGGCTATATATATAATTATTTATTTATTAACCGTGCTCTTGTTTTACTTGCGTTTCATTTTTTTAAAAATTTACCGTCTCCGCATGTCCTTACCCATCGGGTATGACACATGTACCCATGCATGTACTTGGCTTATGAGCTTGAATAACAGTAAGCAAACATATGCTTAAAAGTTTATGCATCCTAGTCAAAAATGCCAAAAAATTTATATGTTTGGGACCAAACTACAACACATACGGTCAAAATGCAAATATATTTAGTGCCTAAGACCAAACGCAAAATTCATAAACATCCTATAATTTTTTAGGGATAAAATGTTACCCCTAGTTCAAACATATACAAGGTTGCTACATTGTATATGTGATTTGATTTTTAATCTTTGAGACTGTTTGGTTATTCTTGATCATATAATTTGTTATTATTACTGCATTGCTGTTGCTTTTATTTGCTAAGAAATATATTTTAAATTCTATGCTATTGCTGATCCAAAATCTGTCTCTATTGCTGCTGAATTTGTTATTGCTGAAAATTTTGTTACTGTGAAGATATTGTTTTTGTTGATTTTGTTAAGTAGTTTTTTGTGCCTGGAAATCTGTTTATAGTCCTTATTGTTGCTGTTCAAAAAATATGTTTTAAGGATTGTTTATTGAATACTTACGAATATCATTTGTGTGAAACCTGGTAAGTTAGGTTTGTTAAATTCCAGATCTAATTATTGTGTTACTGAATAGTGGTGAATATTATATGATAATTTGGATAAAAATTAATGATTTAATGAATTAATTGATTTGTAAATTTATGGAACGATTATTTAAAAGAAAACTTACTGATAGTCTTTCTTTGTCTAATCATATGCGTTTGAATAGTGATTTTTCTCAATTAGAAGGAATTAGTAGTTTTGCGAAAAAAAAATTACGAAAAAAAAATTGTGAAAAAAGGAATGCATGAAATATTTCCTCATGTGTATTTGATTCTTACATTGGCTTTGGTTTTACTAGTTGCCATAAATATTATTAAAAATACACTTCACAATAGCTTGATTGTTTACATTGAGAGAAATGCTTTTGTTTGTATCAATAACAAAACCATATTGCAACGTTTTATAATATGAAAATTCGTTGTGGACAATTGTAACTTGTATTATTAGTTTTGTTATGAATTATGAATGGAAATATTATCTTTTTATTTTTTTAGCATTATTTTTTTTGTAATTTTTAAAAAATTTTACACTAAGCCCCTTTAGTCATATAATCCTAGATCCGCTACTGTTTTTCACTACATTTTATAAAGAAAAAAAAATGCACGACATCTTTATAAGAGTGGGCTGGCTAAAACTATATAAAAGCCCTTCGACCTTGGGCACGACCGGCAAAATTTGTTCTCTTTTAAAACGTGTCTTTTAAGTTGGACAAAAAAATGAAAAAGCCTTGGCGAAATTAATGGAATGGATAAAAGAAGTTTGCAGAGATGCCAATTTCAACTTGAACACGTGCTATAGACATATGGACTTAATTTAAATAAAGGGGGAAGGGGGGGGGGGGGGGGGGGGGGGGGGGGTTAATTGGGTTACATTGACCAAAAATACCAACTTTGAAGTAAAATGGGAATTTGCAATTGGATAATAAGAAGAGAGTTGATCGATCGTGGACCTTTAAACCCATCAAACGAACAGTCCAATTAAACCTTTCCCTAGTTGGATGGAAAGAGAGAGAGAGTCAAGGCTGCATCTTTAATGGCCATTTTTATTATTTTGCGTTGTCTTTTTTAAAATTTGTATGGAGGAAGTGTACATGATAGAGGAGAGATATATATGCCGCATTTGGTCAATTTTGGTTGGGTGGGTATGAAGGGGATTTTACCTTCTCTGGTGGCTTTTATATAAATAAATAGAAATTTATTTTATCATATATTTCATGGTACTTAATTTTAGGAAATTTCTTTGTTTTTTCTTTATTTCTTTCTTTCTTCTAGTCGATAATAATATACAGGTTGATGGAAATTAAAGTTTCAAATAAAATGTTTTCAATGGTGTTAATTCCACTATACTTTTCAATTTTAGTTGAGACTTATATAATTAATTTAATTGGCCGGAGATATTTAATTGTTGATATGTAAGTTAAAAAATTTATATGATGTAAGAAATTTTTTCATGCGACTAACTTGGTCATATCATATGAAAATGCATATAAAATATTTCAATCGAGAGAGCTTTACCATTTTGTATTTCTATTATAAAATATTAGTATTAATGATCATTAGAGATGATCTTAATTTATAAGAAAAATATAATGCACATTTACACCCCTTTCCGAGAGCAAGAATAGTTTAATTAATATATTTTGCATCTCTCAGATAGAGTAAGAAAAAGTGAGTAAAATTAATTATTTTCAAATGTAAACTGAACTTGCATTTTCTTTATAATATTACAATTTGTTTTAAAATAAAAAAGTATACCACTATTAAGTATGTAGGAATGACAGAACCATATATGCCTTCCTATATATCTTATTGGTGTGAATGACAACGTTTAGTTATTTGTTAGACTACCTTTACCCCCAACATTATATTGCATCATGATTCATGAGTTTTGCTCGTGAACGATTTTAGACAATTATTTATTTAGTTTAATAATTAATTTCTCTCTCCGTATGCTATTTTATTAACGAAGCATTAGAAAGTAAATTAATATATACAAATGTTAAGCACGCCTTAATTTGGAGTATATATGGTTGTCATTTGTATGTGCCTTTTCTTCATTTTTTATTTTATTGGGTAAAAAGGATTTATTTGTACATATGCTAATAAAAATGAATTGTTTTTGAGATGTGTATTTTGAATTAATATATAAGCAGTTAATTTATGGCCAATAATATTTTTTATTGTATTATATTATACACCACATAGTGCATTTTTTTTATGCATGTGAATATCTAATTTATAATAAAAGTTATATATTGAGTAGTTCAACGTAGTAACGTAACTATCATTTTAAGCTAGAGGTGAAAAGTTTAAATCTCAAAAAAAATCATTTTATTTAACAAAAAAGTAAGTGCATGCGCAAAATTAGAAACATGTAAAATTGGTGTCATAACCAACTAATAACACTTTGGTTTTAATATATACTAGATATACTAGATATTGAGTGAGAAAATATATTTTGATATCTATGTATATGAAATGATAAAATTATTTTTCATGTTTTACAAATAAAATAGATTTTATATGCAAAACATGAAAAATATATGTTATTGTCACTTAACTAAGTGCCGCTACAGAGGTTTATCACAATTTAAATATATTCATAATATGAGAAATTATTAAATATATATTATTACAAATATACGTGTGTTGTGTGCCACAAATTTTAGTACGTAGATCGATAATGGAAATGGTGACAGCTAGGGGCCTAGAGCATATCAGAGCAATAGCAATATCGACATCAAATTCCACATACTACATACTAATTACTAAACCTTGAGCAAACCAAGGAAGCGTTTGGTTAGTTAAAATTTTAATGGAATGAAAATTGTTTTTAAGGGTAATTTTTTTTTAATTAAATTATTGAATGTTTTGTTTATTTGCTTGGCATTAGATTCAATAAAAACAAACTAAACAAGTTTTATCATGCAATTTGATTTGTTCAAAAATGTGAAAAATAATATGAAAGTAATTCATAGTGTTACTGTTTACAACACTGACAAAATTCAAATATGCATAATATTACTTCTATCTACAAACAAAATATTATGAAAGACAGAAAAAAAAAGTATTAAAAAGTATATCACAACTAGAACTAGGGAATAAATGTGAATGAAACCCTCCTAGTAGACATACACATATTAATGATTATATTTAAAATCAAAATTTTGGTCCTCAAATAGTTAGCTAGAACATTTATTTTTTTTGTAATTATATGAAAAAAATTAAAGATATTACATTAAGGGTGCGTTTGATTGCAAGCATGGAATTTGCATTGAAAGAAAATAAGTTACAGGCAATTGAATTGCCTAGAATTGAGTTACATGAAAAATATAATGTAGTGTGTTTGATTACCTTAATTTTTTACTCGGAAAATATTGGTTGAATTATGGTATTTTTAATTTAGAAAAAATTATTGGGTTTTTTTTTACATAATTATATAGTCATGATGTATCTTGTTTAATTGATCTTGATTAGTAGATTTTAAATATTAAATTTTTATATTATTTTAAATTTTATATTTTAAGTTATGGCATTTTTAATGTAGAAAATGGAAAAAACTTTATCTCGTGAATCGTGCCCAAGCATGAAAAACAAAAAATCACCTCCCCCAAAGAAAACATTTTCCTCAATTGCCTTGAAAATGCATATGTGTAAGGCAAAAGTGAGAATTGAATTGCTCAAAAAAAAAAAGTCAATCAAATACCTTAAGTTGTCAAATCAAGTAAAAAATGTTCATTTTTCATGAAAAATGTTACTAATCAAACACACCCTAAATCAACTCCAATAGTAGGCGCTTTTACTACTAAAGTCACATCAAGACAACTTTATAATGAAAGTGAGACTCAATTAGTTTAATGAATATTTTTATAATCTACCAATAAATTTAATTGCCACGTTAAGAGAACTATATGTAATGGCCTATAGGTACGTTTCCTAAGAAATAAATATTAATTATTCTAATTAGTCATATTATATTGTTTGAGAAATAATGATTAATATTAGGTGTATTGGTTTTGTTGACACAAGGCACCGAATCATATATAAAACAGTGCAATTATTACTATTTATGTTAGAATATTTCGATTGGAATATTTAAAATTAAATAATTAAATGAGTATTTGATTATTTATTAATACATTGTTAAACTTAGGCCTCGTTTGATTAACGGATTTGAGCATTTAAGAAAGGAAGGTATTTTATTTTCTTTGTTTGGTAATCACAAATTTCAAAAACATTTTGCTGACATAGGGTAAAGTCGGGGTAAAGTCATTTATCTCAAAACCCATGAGATTGATTATCTCTTGTGATTTTATAACATTTATAACAAAATTTTTGGACAATAATACCCCTATTTAAATACTTTTCATACTTTACCAAACACAAGAAAAGAAACTTGAGAGGGACTTTAGTTTCCCACCTCCATGGAAAATACAAGATAATTGATTTCCCTTGTGATTTCCTAACAATGTTACGCTTAGGCCTCGTTTGGTTCACAAAAGAGAAATTAATTCCATTGTCTTTCCCATGGGGATCGAAAACTAAAGTTCTTGTCAAGTTTCCATTCTTGTGTTTGGTAAAACATGGGCGGTATTTAAATAGGGGCATTGTTGTCCAAATTTTTTGTAATTAATGCAAAGAAATTACAAGAGAAAATCAATCCCATAAATTTTGAGAGGAATTAACTTACCAAACAAAATTGTTGCACCCACTACTTTGATTGATTAGTCATAAACTAATTAAATTTAGTTTTCCCAGAAAAAGGGATAAAAGATTATTTGAATATAAAATGATTTTTTTTTACCAGTAAAATCATTAAGATCTGATAATACCATTAGAGTGTGTTTTTTAAGCAATATTGTTGAAATTGATTATCTTTGTTAATTTGATTATGTTATTAGAGATGCTCTTCTATACTTCTTTTTCCAAAAAAAAAAAAGAAGAAGAGGAAGAAGAAAAAGTGAAAGTTATATATTTTTTCATGTTTGATAGTTATATGGACGATATAACTAATTTAATCAAAATTGAAATGGCTTAGTGTATGGTTTAGCTCGTAATGCTACCCACATTAATAGATAATTACTCGTAGGTTATCGCGTCGACATGTAATCACTTGACTCACAACAATTTAATTTTTTTTAACGATAATTAGTAACAAGTTATGTTGGGTGATCCTTTAAATTAACGAACTGAGTTCAAATACAATAATTTCATGGATAAAAAATTCAGCACACAAAAGAATAACACTGTATACAACAAAATATGACTCGGAATACAACTAAACCCAGGCACCAACAATTTTAGTTACGAATTAATTGTGTTTTCAATGCTATCTACGGCACATTTCAGTATATATATCTATGATACTATTTATGCTTATTGTAAATTACTTTTATATATTTCTAAAACTAATGGATAATTTTTGCTTAAATGTGTATATATCATATATTTTTGTATATATATACTTTTGGGTAATTAGCAAAAATGACTCCTGAAGTTTGACACAATTCCCTCGCTCATTCCTAAAGTTTAATTTTCGGTTGAAAAATCATTAAAGTTTTTAATTTGTCCCTCGCTCCTCCAAAAGCGGATGCGCCGTTAAGTTGGTTAGTATGACTCTTAAGTATAGTATTTTATTAGTCATTGTAACTCTAAAAACATTTGAATAAAAGAAAATGCCTTTTTTTACTTATGTTTTTTACTACCTATTTTTACGTGATGCATTACATGAGTTATTTGAAGGTACAACTCATGTAATGTATGCCGGTACAAATAAATGGTAAGAATATTGGTAAATGTAGCAATGCTCTTGAATAAATTTGTGATGTCAAACTCAAGAACAGCTTAACTATACTTAAAGCCAATTGGTGTCTAGCCTTAATCTTGGAAGATCAATTCAGTCATTTCCGACATCAGGGCTCTTAAATCTCGCCTTAACCTTCCTCTTTGCTTCATTCGCCGGATCGAGAATTCAGTGGCTCATGAGGTGGCGAAGTCAGCGGTGATTTCTTCTCTCCTAGTGGATTGGGTGTGTCTAATTCTCTGGTTTCAAATCGGAGAGCTTTAGCTTCTTTTTTCGTAGTTTGTTTTGTTTCTTTGTGTTCTTCTTCTGTGATAAAAAAAAAACCCCAAAAAATTAGTGCCTGGCCGTCTAATTAATGTGCTTAATTAGGTAAAAAGGAAGGAGAGAGATATGTTGATGTATTAATGGAGCTAAAAATGATTCAATTTATTGGCGATAATTTTACTACGTGATTTATTAATTTGTCGCATCGTTATATATCTTTATATTTTGCGTGAGTTAGAGAAGTGTTTTCTTCTAAAGTTCGGGGTTGTTTGGTAGATGTTTTGAGTTGAGTTTTTAAGTTGAGTTTTTAAAATATGGTATTTGGTAGAATTTAGAAATATGTTGAAAAGTTGATTTGGTTTTTTTTTGAGTTTTTTTCAACTAATTAAGAATTTTATAAAAATTTTCAAAAAACAGTCAAAATGGATCTTATTTTATAGATCTCGACGAATATGTTTTAAATATATATTTTTTATTTAATTTTGATTTTTGAATTTAAAGTTATAGTGTTTTAAAAAATTTTTTAGAGAGAGAAAGTAAAGTTAAGATTTTTTTGGGAAGCGTAAAAGTAGAGTTGTTTTTTAGTTGAGTTTTTTAAAATTTAAAGAAAAAAAGAAAGAAAAAAAAATAGCTACCAACCAGGGCTTGTTTTTGTTTTGTTTTTTTTTTTCTAAAGTGAGTATCAATAAATTTAATTTGAGAAAAATCTTAGTTTGAAGTAGTCCAATAATTGGGGGTATGTGCCGTCCCCCACTAAAAATAGAATCTTTAGTGTCAAACAACCAGCAAACGTGGTGTCTACGTGTAATAGAACATCACTCGAAACTAACTTATGAACAACACCAACACCAATTAAATTAAATTAAACTAAACTAATATCATATAATAACAAAATCCAAATCAATTACACATGCAAATAATTCATCAAAATTTCAAAAATCTCAGCTGTCTCTCTCTCTCTCTCTATATATATATATATATATAGCTGTCACTTGAACAATATACAACTCTCTTTCTCTTCCTCTCGATCTCTCTACATTAGATTAATTATTTCCAATTTATTTATTTTATCTCTCTAAATTTTGAGCAAGAAAATGAAAGAGAACAGGGTAAATCCGCTGCACTTGAAGTCATTGAATCACATATCCGTCGTCTGTCGATCGGTCGAAAAATCTCTTGATTTTTATCAGAATGTTCTTGGGTTTTTCCCAATTAGGAGGCCCGGTTCGTTTAGTTTTGATGGAGCATGGTACTATATATATATATATATATTCGATCTTTAAGATTTTGTGAATTTAGAATTAATGGTATTTGTTTTTCATTTCCCCTGTTTTAGAACTTTTTAACGTACTATATATAATATGTGTAATATATACTTTGTTTTACAGGTTATTCAATTTCGGTATTGGCATACATCTTTTGCAGTCTGAAGACCCTGAAAGCATGCCCAAGATTGTTAATTTAATTAATCCTAAGGACAATCATATCTCTTTCCAAGTACACCTCTCTCTCTCTCTCTCTCTCTCTCTCAACTCCGCACTAAAAATGACAGTCATCTGTTAAAAAAATGAAAAGAAAAGAACAATCAATTATGAGGTATAAATTGATAAATTTTTCATCAAAACTTGATTGAGATGATTTATACGATAAATATCTCCATCAAAATTTATTAAAAGATTCAATTTAATTGTGGGGTAATATGACAAAGAATTGATATACATGTTCACTTTTGAAAATTTCTTTTATGATAGTTCCATTCTCTCCTAAATTGAATGTTTTGATCTAGTCGAGATATACCATCCTTCATTGAAATCATCTTTAACAAATTTTCTGAAAAAATACATTCATTACCCATTTACCCCTGAAAATGGATCATATGTTCCTTCCTTTTCTTAATGTTTAGAATCCAACTGGTATACATGTTAGATTTGTACATACATGTAAATGTGTAAGTATGGATTTTATTAGTAACACATAACTATTTACTATTATACAAAGTCGGAAGTCATTTTGGCAGTTTTTAATTTTGGTTTTTTGAAATTTTATTTTACAAAAAAGATTTTCATTGTGGCATAAATAAGATGACTTGAACCATAGATAACATCAAGGGCAATGTGATTCTTTACAGTTGTGCTACTTTTTCGGCATGTGCGTTAAAAACCTAGTATAACTATATGGTGTTGTAGTCTTATAGATACAAATAACTCAGCATTAGCGGGCAGCCACATATGCCCCATAATAATGTGGGCCAAAGCAAGATTTACATAAAATTGGAGGGTCAAACTAAAATATATATAAGAGCTGGCATATATATCTAAGTGAATGAAGATATTAAGCGGATAAGTTGAGAATTTTTCAAACTTTTGGGGGTGCCGGGTTGGTAGGGGTGGGAAAGTTGAAAATATGATATTCTTGTAAAAGGAGGTTGCTAAAGTTAGTACACAAAATCCATTTTTGCATTTTCAACAATCAACCTAAAGTTGGCAAGTTGTTTAGAACCTCCCAAGTTGGTCCAGCAGTTGAAGCTATAGGATTTGATACCTCATAAAATAATGAGTCTTAGGTTCGATTTTTTTGGATAATAATTCTTTGGGACCAGCACTCTAATAGATTATAAATTCTTTAATTAATGCACTAGATGGAGGTGGAGAATGTGCATTTAAGATTACCAGGGAATGGACTAGCGGAGATGCTCGTAAGCTGTTCCGAAAAACACCCTTAGTGTTGAGAAAAAGAAAATCAATTATAACACCAATTTTTTATTTTCAGTTTTACTATACTATTAATTTTTTGCCAAGGTGGAAGAAACATTTACCCAAGTAACAAGTCTTAGACTAGCTTCCCTTTTTTTTTTTTGAAAAAAATGAAAAGAAATAATATTTTTTTATAACTGATATAATATAGTTTTCTACCTTTTCATTTTAAATCGAACTGCACACATACATACAAAAAGAAAAAAAACATGCGCTTGCAATAATATAGCAACTTAGGCCTCGTTTGATTCGGGTATTAAAAAGTGGGATGCAGATTATTAATACCACTTTTTTTATAATACCTTGTTTGATTCGCACAAATGTGCTGGGATTACTAATACTGGTACTAACTTAATACCACTCTTTGTGCTATAATTTAATACCAGGGGGGAGGTGGTATTGTTTATTCAGGATTAAGAAAAAGGAACCATATATTTTCAAAAATGCCATTACTACTATAATATTTTCAAAAATGCCACTACTACTACTATTACTATATTATTATTATTATAATTTATTTTTAATTTTTTTTTTTTTTATTTTGTTAGTCCAAAATATAATCTCGTATACAAGTTACAGAACCAAACATGGTATTTAACATCAACATGAGATATCCCAGTATTAATACTGTATGAATCAAACAACACTGATCCTAATCTCTAAATCAAACAAGGCCTTAAGGTTTTAATTTGAGGGTACTCCAACTTAGTCTAGTCTAAATATTATCGACAATAACCTATTCTTATGAAAAATCATGAGATCTCCTTTGAGTGTCATGTTGTTTTTCTATGTATATATATATATATGTGTGTGTGTGTATATTAATTGGCATGTTTTAATGTGTTCAAATTGGTTGTGTTGAAACAGTGTGAGAGCATGTCAACGGTAGAAAAAAAGCTAAAGGAAATGGAGATCGAGTACGTGAAGAGTAGGGTAGAGGAAGGCGGAATCTACGTTGATCAGCTCTTCTTCCACGATCCCGATGGCTCCATGATCGAAATCTGCAACTGCGACAATCTGCCTGTAGTCCCACTCTCCGGTGAAACCCTACGATCGTGCTCGCTCATTAGCTGTAACACTGTTCAACAAAAGCAACAGAATATTGAACAAATTGTATAGATGATGTTGATGATGATCATGAAAACAAGCAGCAAAAATTAAAACCATTCATTCATTGACATCTCTATATATATATTGGAACAATTAAAGACTATTTTAATTTGTTCATTTTTCACCTTTTCTTAGTTATAAGTGTTCATGTGTTCTGTGTTTTATTGTCCTTGTATTATTTCTATTGTGAGATGATAATTATTTGGAGGTGGTCAACAAAAGGAAAACAAATTTATTGAGGAGGCCAGGTAAACAAATAATTTTACCAACTCGGCATAATATATTTACTACCTTTTTTCTTATGTACGCACAATATATATACTATTTGGTTTATGTGTTATAAGTTTTAAATTATATTTTTGTTTTGTCCAAGAAAAAGATTTGATTATTTTATTTTCGGATGTCTTGAATCAAAAATTCAGTTATTTTTTGAGACAATCAATATATCGGTCTCACGAACACCAAAAATTCTTATCCTTGCTCAATCATCCAATCTCTAGCAGCTAGGAAAAAAATATGTAGAAATACTTATATAAAAGCATGACATATTTGAAAATGTCAATAATAATTTTTAAGTTGGTTGCTCTTAAAAAAATTGAAGTTAATGATGCATCACTTTGACATGCCCTAATAAAGAAATACGTTAACTTTTCAAGTTAGTTTCTCTTAAAAAATATCCACACTACTATCATTCACCAAAGATATAAAAATGGTATACATTAATACATGTGACATTTATTTATATTCATAGATATTTTTTCAATTTTGTTTTTTTTTCTTCCTTAAAGTTACATTCATGCACCTTTGTAAAATCTTGTAATTAGGAGACTCTAATTAATACACTATTATATACAGTGAAAAGGGAATTCAACCGTGCGCCGTAAAATTGTGTTAAACTTTTCATTTCCAATCTTGCCTCAGCATGTAATCCTTTCTTCTTCTTCTTCTTCTCATAAAAATATGTTTCTTGGAGAACTCAAACTCTCACCACGAACCAACCCAATTAAGCGCATGCTTGATGCCTTAAATGCTTAATCACTAAACCATTTATCATTTTTGTTAAACTATGTACTTTTTTCGTGCATAGTAGTTCAAGTTACTTTAGTATATATATATACACTAAAACATGTGGCACACGTGATGCGTATGCAATAATAAACACCTCCAAAATTTTTTAAAATCATATATATGATAGAGTTTTATCAATCAATATAGATATGCTATCTTTATATCTAACATCATCGGTTCGATTTATGGGAGCTAACATTTCTTTTTCACTAAAGTATAAAAGTATATTTTAGTAATTTAATACACATGCCGAAACTCGTGTCCTCACCTCGATCTATATATATGTACTATAGATATATGGATGCTAATGTCAAAGTAATTTTGATCTTACCAGACCAAGGAGTGTATAGTAATTGCACATTACACCTAACAATTAATATATTATTCTGGCACAAGCCAAAATTGCTTTGCATGCTTCTTATATAAATACATCAGTTTAATTTTCTCAAGTTAGTTTCTCACCGTCTTGAATTTATTGAATTCATATATAGAATTCTTTGAAAATTACAACGACTTTTCTTAAATTTTGAATTTATTTACTAATGATCTCCATATGCTTTTAAATACATATATATTCCATTTCAAATTGATTGTAAATGTCTTATCTTAATTTTATTTTCTTATTTTCTCTTAATATGTAATCAACGTACCAAATTTTACAATAAAAAATAAGTTATATCATAGACTATTGACTAACTATGTTAAAATTAGAGTTTGTTTTTTAAAAAAATATGCAAAATCAGAATTGAATTATTAATTTGAGAGAGATAGAATACATCTTTGTAACTTTTCAATTATATAACATAAGTTTTTCTTCTTTTGTTAAGGTTGTTATTCACCCTCGTGCACTGGAATTTTCAATTTGTTTTAAATAAAATAAAAAAATATCTATGAGAAGTAATTATATTTATTGAATATACAAAAATATGTACAAATCTAATAAAAGGGGGCTGCTAATATCAAATAACTTATACACTCATAAAAAATAAGTTTTCTTTCTAACACTCCCAACACTCCCATATATAATTTTAAAATTAATTAATTTAATAAAATATAATTTATTTAACAAATCTAATTTGACTTAGTTTAAACTCTCTCAAACATTCAAAACACACGACTGAAGGACAGAGCTGCGCGATTCCTCCTCCCTTCGTCTCTCTTCTTCTCGATCGTCTTAGGTATTTTATTCACCAGTCACCACAACGCGTATACTATTCTTCTCTCTTTGATCTCTGTTCAAAATGAAACCATGCTCTCTGGTTTTAAATTTGTGCGATTCCTCCTCCCTTCGTCTTTCTTCTTCATCGATCGTCTTGGGTATTTTATCACCGGTCACCACAACGCGTAATCAGACCTTCTTCTCTCTTTGATCTCTGTTTCAAATGAAAATGCTCTCTGGTTTTCAAAATGAGAGCTAATTTGAATTTTATTCGGTTCCTTACGGCCGAGATCAATTGGAATCGGTTGCTACGAGGTTAATGAGTTGTCCTCGGTTTAGGGGCCGAGTAAACTTGGCTGAGAGCTCCCAATTTTCTAATTCCATTCGGTTCTTTACGGCCGAAGTGCATAGTTGGACTCGGTTGCTAGGGGCCGAGGTTAATGAGATGTCCTCGGTTTTAGGGGCTTCTTGAGAGCTCCCAATTTGTACTTGACGGGGAAGGCATAACCACATGCCCTGTAGCGACGAGTACATTGAAACACCCTCTAATGATTTATGAATGAAATCACAAGTAACGAAGTAGTAAAAAAATAAGTATTTTGCCTCTTTTGGATCAAATTTCTTTTAACTTGCTCTTCAACTTGCTCATTAATTTGTCTCTCTCAATCTCTCTATCTACACTTCTCTTTTATTTTTAATATCAAATAAAAAAATCTTCGTTATCTTGCTTAAATTTCGAATTTTCAGAGGAAATGAAGATGAAGACGAGTTTAAACGTGGAACCTCGTTTGCTTGGAGTGGTAGGGCTTTTTAGCACGTGAGTTTTGTGAAGCTTTATTTATGAGATGGAGTGGTGGGTATTGATATTTAATGTTAATGATTGATTTTATTAATTAGTTTATTAATTAGGGTTATTAAATGTTAATGATTGGAAGTTATGAAATAAAGTGTGTGTCTATATGTAAGGCATTTAATGAAATGGAGTGTTACAGAATAATTTGAGGTGTGTCATTAGCAGCCCCCTAAATCTAATATATTGAGAAAGGTTCTGCATAATCATCCCTATATTCAAATTAAATAAGCTAGATTATATGATGGGAAATATACATGGTCATCAATAATTAGGTACTTGTTAATTATTGATAGCTAGACAACCCAACTCAACTCAACCCATCACATCACTAAATTTATATTTTTTGGGTTAATTATGATAGTAAACAACTAGGGCCTAATTTAATGTAATTTATGTCTCATCTTGTCTCAAATTAATCTCTAGCTATTTTATTAATGGGCACTAGAAAAATATAAAAGTATCTTTTTTTTTCAAATTAATGTATTCACAAGCATGTGAGCACATTCCTTGTAAGGTTGCCAACTGTGGTCTTGTCCTTATGGCAATTTTAAATTGTCCATGTGAATCATAATAGTGGGTTCTTGTGAATGTGAAATTCCTCTTTTTCTTTTCTTTTAACTAGTTAAATACTAAATTTATATAAAAGGAGATTTCAATTGTGGGTTAATATATCCTAGATTTCCTAAGGGTTGTGAGTGTGTAATTAATTTTATAAGGTAGGTATGATTCACCTTCTTCTCAACCTCAGATTTATATTAATTTCATTATTCAACTCTCACACGGCATGTTTATATGTCTAATAAAAAGTGATGTATTTTCATGCGAAAAGTTCGAATTTCGTTAACTTATGATTCAACCTATTAACACGAATTATAAGAGATTTATTATAGTGTGAATTTTCTAATTAATTTAAGATTTTAAAAATGAACCGAAACTCGAATCAAACAAAAACATATTGACAGTCATATAATTGATGGAGTTAGGTCTGGTGGTTGAAGTATTTGTTCTTTATGAAAAATGTCTTGAGTTCAGTTATCATATATTGAAAGTAGTATTTTTTTCCCTACAAAATAAACGAAGTGTCATTTTATAATTTTAGTTGCACACGCAAATATAATTTTACTCGCGCATAATACTATAGAATAAATTTGTTACTTGCACAAATATTAATTTGTGTCCTTTTCGCGTTATTCTTTTCCAAATCTGTGTCCAAGCTACGCAGTTTTGAATAATTGAACTTGTTTTAGCAGTATTAATGAAACTTAATTTACAAATAATGTTTCCCTAAAAGAGAGAGAGAATTATTTTGTGAGTACTTACTTCGAACATGTCTTGTTTCTATTTATCATTAAATATTTGTACCCGTTTTGAGAGTATAATTATATAACACAATTTGATAATTACTTTGTACACAGTAGTGGATCCAGATTTTTGAATTTGGGAAAACCGAAATACAAGCACAATTTTTTATTTTTTTGACATAAAAGTAATTAATATAAAAATATGTTTAAAATAACCTAATTGACGAAAACTCGCAATTTTTACGTATTGTTTTCTCCACATTTTTATAATAGTAAAACACATTTTATGCAAGATAAAATTTGTATTTGTATTTTTATATTTAAATTTAAAATATTATAAATTTTACTTATAGAAAAAATTTAAAGAAAATAATAAAAGAGTACTAAAATTTTTAAAAATCTCAGGAGGCCCAGGCCCCCACCTCCCCTATCCGCTGCTGTTTGTACACGACTTCCAGTAAATGTTGCATTTGTTCAAAATTTATTTATAATTGTTCTACTTTGTTGGTGGGTAATTAGTAAAAATGACTCTGGAAGTTTGACCAATATTTCTCGCTCGTCCCTAAAGTTTAATTTTCGGTTGAAGCATCCTTAAAGTTTCTAATTTGTCCTTCACTTGTCCAAAACTAGATACTCCGTTAAAAACTTTGACGGAAAAGACACGTGGATGAACTAGCGAGGGACAAATTTCAAACTTTAGGGGGTTATTCTAAACTTTAGCGTGGTTGAGCGAGAGACATTAGTCAAATTTCAGCAATCATTTTTGCTAATTACCCGTTGTTGGTCGAGCCAAATTATACCCAAAATAAAAAAGAAACATGGTTAAGGATTTAAATTGGGCCAAGAATCACAACATGATAGGGGGCCCAACCAATAATACTCCTTTTCTGATGGAAAATAAGACAAAGTAGACGTAAAGTTTGGCAGGCCTCTCTATACAAGTTAAAAAGGTTTTTGGGCCATATATTTTATTTTATTTTATTTTATTTCAGGATAGGGTGGACTGTCATTTTCTTACCACCATTAGAAGTATTTATTTATAATTCGGCGCTAGCGATTGTTGTTTTGGTTTGTATAATTGTATTTTTTTGGCTTTCGTAATATGAGGTTAATTATGGTCTTAATTGCGTATGAATGTGGTATTGATTCACTTGTTATGTCTACTCATTATGCGGTGATTGTTTGCCCACCTTTTATTTAGGTATCATTATCATTCTTTAAATAAGAAATTTTTTTGTATGATAATCATTGCTTATATATATATAACCAGTATTTATGATTCGGCATAAATGGATCGTGATAATGTGATATAACAAAAATAATGCAATGGTAGAAATTACGGTTAGCTCTGTGAATTTTTTTTTTAAACACAATAAATGAAAGCCGCCTAATGAATATAAGATAGTAAGACCTTGTTTCAAAAAATTAACATATTTTTCTTTTTTCTTAAAAAAAGATCTCTGATTATACATAAAATGGTTAATGACTGAAAATAAATATTCGTGGTTCAGATTTCTTTTTTTTTTTTTGAGAAACACTAGTGTGAGTTAAATCTTTGACCCTACTTTTCAACTTATATACAAGTTGACTAGAATATATTATCATTCATTATTAATTAACTTCGGTGGATAAATAACTACATTTTGTATAAAATGCCCTTGCTGACGTGTAAAATAACTTGCCTCGTGTTTTGTTGATAGGGATGACTCATCAACAATGAGTATATGCTAAATGAGTGGCCTATTGATACATTTTGCCTCTTGTTCAATTGTCCTAATTAAAGATGGCCTTCTATGAATCTATCCATACATACATATATATATATATATAAAGGAATACTAAAAATATATATAATCATAAAGATCCAAAAATATACCCATCAAATGGCTGAATCTGTAACGAACAAGACAACCCCACATTTTCTCTCTCATTTATTTGAGAGAGAGAGAGAGAGAGAGAGAGAGAGAGAGAGTCGAAGACATGGACAGACCAATTAATGTCATGTAATTTTGTTATGTGGATTTGGAAGGTGGCAAAAGTTTATTGATCATATATTTAATGAATAGGTCCATATTGCAGAGAGGGCATCTTGTTGCAAATATCATGGCCACAAAATTAATAAAATTTTGTGAGGGAAAGATATCATTTAAGTGATTTATGGGGCATGGAAAATCTGAACATGCATTGGACCGGCTCCTTTGCATCAAGGTACGGTCCAAATTGTCTTTTATGCATGTCTTCGGAAAAGTTCGAAGATATGTTAGTATTTAAGTTGTTGATTTGTTACATTCCTTTGAATACTAAAGTTGGAATGCTTTTGTCGTATGAAGTTCTTAAAAATTAATTGACTTTGTTTTTTGATCTGAATGGATAGATATTGTTTTTTAAATGTAGTAAAAGCCACAACTTCACAAACGCGATGAGCCAATGTTGATACTTGCATGCGACATTTAAGAAAACATCAAAAAAATTAAAACATGACCAGTTAAAATAAACCGCTAAGCCATATCAAGAAAGTTTGGGTGATTATTGTATACTAAATTCATTAATTCTAACCAATTTGTACCATTCTAAAAGAATAAAAAGTACTAATGCAAATATGGCATTATTGAGGTGACAATTATGCACATAAGGATCGTATGGGGCGAGTTGGTCAGTTCAACCACTCTACATCCTAACAAATATAATTATGCAAAATCAAAATATCACTTTATCATGTGTCAAATATGTATGTTTTCATAATTAATGGAAAACAAGGACTTCAAAGAATGTGAAGATGAAAATTTTCACATGGTAAACACTAGGTTCAATGTGGTCCTAATAAAACCAAAAGGTACTCTAAATGAAGTCCAATTCACTCAGAGTACAACTCAACTTTGCACAAGCATGCGATGGCTACAAATGGAGGATTGTCCTAGAGAAGTTTTATCTAAAGGGCCTATTTACAAAATAGTGTGTATATATATATAATGCCTAAAACATCTGAGTCCCTAGGGAGAGTGTACCTAGCTATTGTCTTGGACCGGCTCTACCACCATGCCATGTTTCCGATCTTTCCCTTTACAAAAAACCCACCATAGGGTAAGGTTTTCTATATATGCAATCCTATAAACAATTTATTTGAGATGTCTCTAAATATTTGGCTTTGATGCAATTTTTTCTCTGTGACACTTATATTTGGCAAAACAACATCCGACATGATACCACAACACTAATCGACACAAAGTTATAAGTTAATAGGTAAAGTTTTAATAGTTTTGAGTTGACCCAATAAGTTAATTGAGCGGGTCAATTAATATTCGTTAACATGTATGATAATAACCGTTAGAACTTGTTAATATGTGCATAATTGTATAATATTATATACGTACATGTATATGTATATATTTAGAATATATGTGTACAATTTGTATGGTATTACACATAGTTTACAATTTATATACACATATAGTATTATATATATATATATATATATATTTTATTATAGTTGTACTTAACCAGTAATAATGGGCCATGTTGAGTAATTAATTCGTTAAGATAACAAATCGGGTTTGGATATAATTTTTTTCACTTGATAAAAAATCACTCGTTTAAACTCGTTCGCTTAACATCTGAAACACGATAAAAATTGATACAAACACGACTCGAACTGATCTATTGCCAAGCATATACAAGTAATTATGAACTAATGTATATATCAAAATTCGTTGCAAATATGATACCCGTGCAATATAATACTATACTTGGAAATGTTTATATTATTTGATACATTTACATGATTTGGTTGAGAGATTAATGTGTATCTATTTTTATATGAAAGATCATAAGTTCAGGATCTTGTTTTAAGTATTTATATTATTGAAGTAATAAAAGGTAATTTTGTAATTTAATGGCACACAAAAAATACCCGTCTATCTTTCTCGCACTTAATATGATGGAGAATATCTACTATAATAAGAAATTGACATACATGCGCATTTTTAGCTTTAATTTTTTTTTATCACCGTCTCATCTTATCCCCTTTTAGGGTGAATTTTTTTGATGAAATTAATTTATAAAAGATGATCTACAATCGCAACAAAATTTCATCAAAAAGTTAATTTATTTACCCTTAAGGAGCAACATAGTGGTATCAGATAATTTTTATCCATACGAAGATTGTTTTTGCGTGGTAGTAGAAACCAAAATCTCAAACAAATTACACAATGTCATTTGGGTGCCAAACAAAGTCGTATTTTATCAATCGCCTATTTTACAACACAAGTTTAATTAAACGACATATTTATCTTACTTTTCCTACAAAAAAAGAAGAAAAAAAGAAGAAGTTATCAATAATCAAAGTAAAATTTACAATGTTTAAGTCCAAAATAAATATTCACATTCTCCTTTTTGGGTATCCCAAATTATGAGAATCATGTTTCATTTTCAGAATATAATCGATGTATTAATGTCTTGATTGTAACTAAAGTGTATTAATTAACCACTACTCCACTAGTTATTTTAAATTAGTGGGTTTCTTTTTGTTAAATTAGGCAAAACTCAAAATTTGATTCTTAATTGCGGAATTTGTATATTGATAACTAATATAATTTATAGATGACTAATATCATTGAACTAAATGAAAAAAAAAAAAAGAAGCGCTTTAGCTAACAATTGTATATTTAACAGTGTGATAGTGATAGTAATATTGAAATGCATATATAAACTACTAAGACTCCGTTTGATAACCATATGAAAAAGGAAAATAAAAACACTTGATTTGAGTAAGAAGATGGAACATAAGTTGAGGCATGTGATGAGTTGCTTTTCATTTCATGCTTATTTTTATGAGTAAATGTCCCCCATCTTTCATTATTTTTTGTGTAAAATTTTTCTTCCTAAACTATAAAGAAAATTTCTTCATTCACCACATTCCTAAACTTATTTTCCAACTTCTCACAAATATCAATTATTTTTTTTTTCCATGTTGTTATCAAACAGACCCACACAAGTGGTTTAATGGTAGCGCGCTGGATTTACCTCCGTATTTGACTAGGAGTTTTCTAACTTGAGTTTTGACAGTTGCAAAAATATTTTGGTGGCCAGTGACTAACTATTGTCCGCAAGTAAAGATTAATTAAAATACGCAAAAGTTGGTTCAAACATCCCGTGACGAAGAAAAAAGAAGAAGTGCATGTATAAATAGTTGTAGTTGAACTTTCAACATCAATTAAAAAGAAAGTGATATATATAAAGGGTGATCACATTCACAAATCAATTGTCACAGTGCAATGATAGATGGATGGTTTTGTATATATCAACCAAGTGAAGAAGAGAGTTGTCTAGTTGTTGTCTTCATCTTAATTCTCCCACGGCCCCCGGGCAAAATACCAACCACCCACATTCATACTCTTTTAACATTTTCTCTCCGCATATGTCCGTCCAGATAAAAATATGGGGGCCAATTCTACTATGATTCCTCAACTTTAAAATGCACTGTATTATTTTTTAAATCATTGACTGAATTTTACTTTATTCCTTCTATTTATTTAATTTGGCCGTTAAAGTTCACAAAAAGTAATCATATGCAACACAAATGACCATTAACTTTTAAAGGTAATTTGATCTAATTAGTGTGATATCAATCATCTTTCCCTTTGGAGTACAAGGTGATCAACTACAAGTATAATGTGACGTTAATTACCAAGCATGACATGAAATCATTAAAGCACGTGATGGGGATTTACGAAGAATGAGGTGCAATGACAGTAGCGTGAGGTAAATTACATATATATATATATATATATCTATATTATAAAACATCATCTTTGACTATTTTTTTTTAAAAAGTATAAAAACCTAATAGTTAAAAATACACATGTTATAGTGTACATTAATTCTATACTATTGGATGAGTTTTATACATACATTAAGATGTCAAATCAAAATTAAAACACTCACACCAATAACATACACACAATAAACTCTCGCATATTAATAATTCTGTCTACATTAAAAATGTCATAAATTAAAATAAAATATTCAAAATTTAATAAAAATTTAATATTAAAAATCCATTAATCAAGATCAATTAAACAAGATCCATCATGACTATATAATTATGCAAAAAAAAATCAAGAAAAATTATTGTGTAACATTTAAGAACGTACGTTATGTATTCGTACATTATTAGTCATCTCAATCTATCATTTTTAAGACGTACATTACATGGTTAAATAATGATTAAAAGATACTTTAAAAAATTAAAAACAAGTCGGTCCAATCCGATATATTTTTATTTTTTTCAACATGAAGATATATTGAACTTATGTTTCAGTTGTTCACAACGTTAGACTAGATTAGACAATGGGCTCAAAATAAACTGATTGATTTTGTCGATTTAAATTCGTCACACGTTAATATTTTAATTCTATTATCATATTTTTTTTTTTATTTCACCGTGCCGGATGGCACGGGTATACCCTAGTGTATATATATATAATGACAATGCTAAATTATAAAAGGTAATATTAAACTAATTAATTAGTTACATAATCATCCTTGCCTACGGTACCAAAAGACTATGCCGAAGTATGAGCAGAGTATCTTTATATATAGGAAAAGTTGATTGGTGGACAATAATCGACTTATTTGTGTAACCCATTTCCAAATAAATTTCTATTTTTCCCTAGAAAGTTTAAAAAACATATAAATATTTGCATGTGAAATGAAATTTTATTTAGGTTTATTCTTTTTGCAATATACTATTGTTGCACTACATTATTTTCTGACATTTATTATTACAACCTTATATTATCTGTACAGTATACATACAGTGAAACAATGAGTACCACATAGCTAGTGGGGTACCCTCTTAAAACAAAGGGACGGTGGGAGAGTGGGGGTCCCAAGTGTACCGGTGCGTACAAACAATCCCATTGGAGAAAAACATCCCTTAAGACTAACCAAATTAATTAAATCAATATTTATACCACTTTTTTTTTTAAAAAAAAATTTGTGGTTCTCAAAAAACATCAAATATTTATACCGCTTTGAAACAAACAAAATAACATCAAATCTCTCCCCCAAGCAATCCCTCCATGTTATTATCTCATAATCACAGCCAAACCCACATGGTTTGCTTCCCTAATTTATCTTTTAATAATATCACGCAAACTAGAGTACAAAAATAATTAATACATAAAAAAGACAAGGTTTTAGATGCTAAATTATAATGATTTAGTCTACTTTCCAGTAGCCCTAATTATTGACTGATTAATTAAATTTCATGCACTAAGAAATAATTTTAGAGGAACTTATATATATTATAACTTAAATAAGTGATTTAAATACAATAATATATTAGCCGGTAAAGGAAGTCCACTCTATTATCACTCCTCACACATCTATTACCCATTCCTTCTAATTTTGTTCAATGGGATCTTATTTAAGGTATGAACATATGAATTTTTTTACGAAGCTTTGTAGTGATTATTTTTATAATGACTATATAATCTCAATAAAATTTCATCAAGAAATTTAAATCGAACATAGGTGTGATAAAAATTTGACCATTAAAATTTTAGGTGATTATCTCATCTATTTTTGGGTTGAATTTTTTAACAAAATTTTGTAAAATTGATTTACTCATTATAGAAACAACCTCCACAAAGGTTCATAAAATTATTCATATATTCAAATCTTGAACTAAATGCTATTAAACAAAGTGAAATGAAATAATAACATAGATGAGCCAAGTTACTCTTGTCCCTCTTATTTAGTATCCTTTATTATTTTGAACTATTACAATGGGGCCCACACATTACATGAACCTCTCTCATTTAGGATCCCAACTACACAAAACACACCCACAAAATAAAAAACAAGCCAATGGCAACAACTCAAAAGAAAGGAGTCATGCATGTTTACAAGTTGGACACCGGAGCCGGCAGCCTCCCCCCGGGCTCCCCCCAAATTCCGGCCATAACCAAAAAGTCCAATTGGGGAGGCTTGAGAAGGTCGAAAACGTACCGAGAAGTCAAAAATATTAATGATGGGGATATAAAGAGGGAGATCAATGGAGGAGGTCAGATGGTTGAGACGGCGAGAAAATCGTCAGCCTTGATTTTGGAGGGAAGGAAATCGGTGTCGCAGGTGGAGGCGAATGTGGGACCGGTGGCAGCGTTTCTTCAGGTGAAAGTGTTGGTTACCGACATGCCGGGGTTTATGCAAGTCCATGCATTCCGGTGTGCAAGGAGGACTTATGATAACTTGGACAAGTTTAGCTCTAAAACTATGGCCTTCAACATGAAGAAGGTAAATGCTGCTATTTCATTAATTTCCTTATTCAATTCTCTTATACAACTGGAACGAAGTTAGGAATTGTTTTAACCGAAAATGGGGTAAAAGGTAGTTTTTTAACAAAAAAATCCATCGAATAATATTTTTTGAAAATAAGAGCCTCGTTTTTATTACTTTTCTAAAATAAAGGCCTATTTATCAATTCTATTTTAAAATGAGGTTTTTAAACAAAAATTGTATTTTGTGAAAACTTAACTTTGCAATTCAAAAAATTTAATGAAAATTTATTTTACATGATATGTTTATATTTTTTAACAACTATATTCTTATATTTCACTCATAAAACTCTAAAATAACGTCAAATACACCCAAATACATACTAATGTTTTAGAAAACAAAGAGTGCAACCTTAACTTTGCATAACCCTAAAAAAATGATCATGTGTATTTTATTCATAAATGAGTTTTAAATATGTAATTTGTCGAAAATATTCTAAACTATTGTCAATTAAATACTTATTTATAATAATATGCTAAAAAACATGCGGTGCAAAGTTAATTTTGCACAATTCCATACAAAAATACAATTTAAAAATCTACAACAAAGTTAATTTGGCACTTCTTTTGGAATTTGATCAAATATAGGTCCTTAATTTACAAAAATACTATTCCTTAGGTTTTTTGCAAAAAACTTTTTTTAAACAAGCCCAATTTTTTAGGACCCCCCCTTTTTTTCAAAGGAACAACCTTAATACTAATATCACTTCTTATAAATTAATGAATAATATTTAGTACTAAAATTATTTTTGTTAAAGTGTAACGGATGGGTGGGTTGGTTTTTTTGTTTTTTTTGGAGTTGGGGTAGGGGTATATGTGTAATTTTCAAAAATAATTATAGTGGTAAAAAGGCCAATTTTAAAAATTTAGGGAGCTATTTTCCCTCGTGGCTCCAACATGGTAAACAATAATATATTGATATGAGGTCTTTTATACGGATCTTTTAGAATATTTTTTTGTTACTAAACAAGATTTTAGAATATTAAAATACTTTTTGTAAAGTATTAATATTATTAACCTTTAAAAAAATAATATTTTACTTTACCAAAAACAGTTAAATTACATTGGTATAAAATTACATGTGAAATTATAAGATTAAAAACTTTTAAGCTGATTATATATATATATATTATATACATATGCGCGGGTGCACATATATATGTTATAATTTTAATAAAGCAACTTGTTTGAATATTTATAATAAATTTCAAATTCTTTTTAGACTTCATACCTTTTCGTTTCTTCCAAGAAATCGATTAAGTAATACCTTTTATTTAATTAGTATAATTTTCTTAGTATAAACTCCTAATTCTATTTTCTTAATAAATACTTTTTTTCTCGGAATTTAATGTAGGCTATGTTGAATGGTTTTGTTGAAATTTTCTCTTCGTATCTCTGTTTATGTTCTAAAATTATGGTAAAAAAATGCAACCGTGAGAGTTAGTAAATTAATTAAGTTTTAAATAAAATAAAATAAAATCATCAATTTTAGATATTCTCAAAAAAATAAGACTGTCAATTTAAAAGAGATCGCATTTTTAGACAACAACTATATGTGATCTTCGGTCCATGTTATGCAATAAATAATAAAAAAAATATGTGTTACACTTGCACATTATAAATCTATATAATATTTAGAGATTACTCCACCCATAACAATTAATTTTAGGTATGATGTTATGAACTTTAATATGTATTAAAGGGCGATTATTCACTCATGCATTACGTCAAACAGTCACACGAGACTTCACGTCACTTGATATAATCGATTAATTTATGTTTTTGGCTTCAAAATTATGCCACACAAAAAAAGACTGCATGTATTGATACGATAAATCTATATATATATAAATTTAGTGACTACTCTATAACTATTATCCTTTCTAATTTTCTAACCAATTAATGTTATGTTCCGAACTCTATCTCTCGCGTGCTCTCTCTCTGTCTCTCCCTCCCTCCTGTTGCACATGGTTAACCAGTGCATTTATGCAGGTCAACCAAGCAACAGGCCTTATACATTAATTTTACATTAATATAGATGGTGCAACATATATATATATGTATATAAATGCTCACAGAATTAAAAGGTTAGGTTCATTGTAAGTTCCCAATCCCATGTGCACAATCTCAACATTATTACTTAGTATTGTCAGATAATCATGTGTTAATTAAATAATTACAACTTAGTTATATATTATGCTCTGTCATATATGTAGACCAAACATAGGATGATATATTATAAATATATATGCACCTTCATCATATATATATATAGGGATTTTGACTCCTTAATCACAGAATTCAAGGGGTTGGCCTAGCGGAGGCGGGCCTGGATGTGTGGTGAGACGCACGTCGCAGGTTCGATCCCCCGCAACAGTATAATCACTTGGGGCCAGCCATCAGGCACCGTACCTTCGGACTAAGCGCCTGCCGGTGTCGTTTCTGTGGTTGTGGTACGCGGTGGCCGGCCACAACAGGCAGGGGATTAGTCTCATCCTAATGTGGTGTGGGATACCTCTGTGGCAATGGCAAAAAAAAAAAATCACAAAATTTATAAAGAAAATAATATTAATTATTAGCACTTTAATGTGGACATATAAATATGTCTATAGACATAGTACCTATGTGGTAGTAGCACTCATTTTCATAGTCATGTTTTAAAAGTATTATCTGCAACCGCATTGTTCATAAGATTGTCCTAATCATTTTAAAAAAAAAAAATAAAAAATTTGATATTGAATATAGGTATTGTTTGATAAAATTTAGCAAATAAATTTTAATAATACATGTATAGGAAAAAGTTAACTTGTTTGCTCAGGACACATATTACTGTAATTATAAATAGAAGGAATAAAGTTATGTATGAGAATTCATACCTAATTTAATGTGGGTTAAAAGTTTATTCTTTCTATAGATAGGTCATTAACATCATCATTAATAATAACCCTATAAGATATATTAAAGTTTGAAAAATAACTTATGAAAATATATAAATATGATTAGGAGTGTAGAGGCTTACTCTTACATTGTCTTTCTCCATTTTCATTACATTATCTTCATATTTATTATTATAATTACACAGGAGGCTCTATGTATCTAATGTGTATTTATTTTTTTGAATTCATAATTAGATAGAAGGTGTTATAACACGTTAATTTATTCATTCCTGACATTTTTATTGCATATTAATTTTAGACACTTTTTTGGGTTGGTTAAGGTATATATTGGTATGGAGCAGAATAGAAAATATATGAATGGTAAGAAGATAGAATTTTTGATTATTCAGAATTTTTCCTACCCCCATTCCTTTCTCGAATCATCTGTATCTGTTTATCGCTTTTATAAAATGAAAATATAGAGGGCCAACTCTAATAAATTTTGTAACTACGAGATTAATTGCTCATTTCACATGTTCTAATTATAATATATAGTCATTTGTCAGTTTTTGTTTTGTTTTTTTTTGAGCAGGAATTTGATAAAGTATATGGGCCGGCCTGGCATTGCATTGTGGGCTCAAGTTTTGGGTCATTTGTGACCCACTCCACTGGTGGTTTTCTCTATTTTACTATGGAGAAATTGTACATTTTGGTCTTCAAGACCAAAGTTCAAAAAACTTTGGATTGATCATTTTTATAAAATTAAACTTAATTCTTCTTTCTTTCTTTCTTTCTTTTTTTCCTTTTTCATTTATATATAAAAGTTATTTTCGAGTTTATTGGCAAGTGATTTTTATGTATTTCTCCATATTTTGTAAATGGCAAAAGAGTGCAGTTTATAAATATTTGTAGTTGTTGTTGTTCACACTACATCTTTTCTATTATTTTCTTGCTACAATTTATTGTATACTTTGTGGCGCACGATGCATAAATTTTGTGTATACATTATTTTAAAGTTTCTCTCAAATTAAACCATCCCTCAATTTTAGTTATATTAATTGTAACACAACTTCAGGTTTCTCGTACAATTTAACATTGAACATTATTTGGAGATCTTGTCAAGTTAGGACTCGTTTGATTGCATAAATTATCTTATTTATAATTGTTTCATCATAAATTAACAAATTATAAATTGTTTCATTTCAATAAAAAATATTTGTGGAGTGATTTTTTTTACATGAACTTGTATGATAGTTATAAGTTGTGTAGTTTCAACTATCTATATTACAAAACACCATTTTTGACCAATTTTTTTTCCATAAATTATAAAAATCTAATGACTAAAAATACACATGTTATGGTGTACATTAGTTCTACACATTTGGATGAGTTTTATATACACATTAAGATGTCACATCCAAGTTAAAATATGCACACCAATAATATACACATTGATGGTGTCAAAATCTAGAACAGATAATTGACGACCGACCAATCAATGAATAATGGTGAATTGGATCGTAACTGTGAACAGTGATTGTGAACAGTACCACCGTATATATGAACAGTACAAGTGAACAGTAACTGTGAATAGTACCACTGTATATGTGAACAGTGATTGTGAACAGTAACTGTGAACAGTACCGCTGTATATGTGAACAGTGATTTTGAACAGTAACTATGAACAGTACCGCTGTATATGTGAACAGTGATTATGAACAGTGACCGTGAACAGTACCACCGTATATGTGAACAGTGACTGTGAACAGTACCGGCAAAAACTGATTAAAAATGAAGATGAACACGAGACGTTTTTGTTAAGGTAGGTTCCCCCGGTAGCGCTTATGCTAGTCCGGCAGTACGTCCTCCTTTTGTGTGTGCTTGCTTTGTATTAGCTCAAAGGCAATCAATTTGGATGATAATACAAGCTACCAATCTCTCTCTCTTTCTATAATTTCCTTAATTCTATTTATAAGTATAGAATTAGGATTACAAATATTTCAACAGAATAAATAATAAATTGTGTAGGAGAAAGAGCGTATAAGGATTGGTATTTTTTTGGGGTATGAAAAGAGAGAGTATAAGACCTTCAAAAATTGGCTTGTATTTAGGAAAGATGGATGGATATTGGGAGAGGAGGAAGAGATGTTTTTTGGTGTGTTTTGAATGAATGAATGAGGGGGGTATTTATAGGTAAATGTAGAAGGGCAAAAAGGTAAATTTGGTAATGTATATGATGTGTATGCTTAGGTCACATGTATTCTAGAATGTATATGATGTGTATGCTTAGGTCACATGTATTCTAGAATGTACATGATGTGTATGCTTAGGTCACATAGGTAAAAATGGTATTTTACTGGAGGTAAAAAATGGTATTTTACTGGGGGTAAAAATTGGTATTTTACTAGAGGTAAAAGTGTTGAATTACCTTTGTATGCCAATGATAAAATTAGTATTTAACCCCATCAGCCTTGATTTTAATTTATTAAAAAAATATTTTGCCGAGATCAAAAAATAAGATTAAAAGACTCTTTAAAAAATTAAAAACAAGTCGGTCCAATCCGAACTACTTTTAGGTTTTCTATCATTAAATTATTTTGAACTTAGATTCCGGTTACTCAAAACGTTAAACTATACTTGACAATGAGTTCAAAATAGATTGATTGATATCTGTCGATTTAAATTCGTCACATTTTACTCTATTTTATTCTATTATCAAATCTTATTTATTTCACCGTGCTGGATGGCACGAGTATACCCTAGTATCTCTATATTTTTATTATTTAATATCTTATGTATTAATTTAAGTTTATGATTTTATATATTAGTTCATTTTTGCAACAAAATGCTCAAATTAAATAATTCACGAATTAAACAATTATAAATAGTCTAATTCATAAATTAGATGACAATCAAATAGACTCTTAATAAATTATTAAAATAGTGCAATGACCGAAAGTTACATTGTCCTTATTACCGGTTCAAAATCGGATGGATATACTATAATGTACATATTTTTGTGAAATAAAATTATGTAAGGGAAAATTTCAAAACAAAAATATGTTACAATTTTAATAACTACTAAAATAAGTTCTGACTTTATACTATATTATACATATTATTTGTGAAATAGATTGACGTACTCACAAGTACTGCGTATATTTTTACACAGGTGAGCCCAATGGTAATACATATAGAGGAGCCCAAAGTTATAAGCAAGTATGAATGAATAAATATTTCATGTTTATTCAAGAGGGGAACATTTGCACAAAATTTAAGCTAGACCTTACATATATACTTTATCGTTAATTATCAAATTAAGAGTTACTTTATTTTAAAAAAAATGCGCGCATTCATTTTCAAACATATTTTATTTTTTTCCTTTGGCTAGGGGCTGCCAAGGCAAAACAACTTTAACCACTCGATCAATTTCTGCCAAGATAATTACAAAAATGAGTTAGAAAAGGGACAAAATTAAGAAATTGTTTGCTTTAAAAAACGTGATACATTAATTAATTATGTGAAAAACGTAAAACTGGAGTCTTCATTAAAACATCTCAAAACTTCTATATTACTCATAGATATTTGAATAAAATAAATCTATATTACTCATAGATATTTGAGGATATGCTTGTGCATCAGTCCCGTGTCATTTAGTCAGTACTTATATCTAGCAAATAAATTAATAAAAAAGGAAATATACGGCCTAATGCATTGTACTAAATAGTAAGTATAGTAAAATACCAATTGCACTTAAAGATAGTAATTCGAGACCCAAAACTTCTTCATCTTCCTCTGTAGGATGTTATGGACCTTTCTTTACATCTAAAAATTGAACAACTATGAGAGTTATTAGTGAATGTGCTTTGTCGATACTTATATAATTTATATTAATTTAAGTTTCATATATACATACAATACATGCATGACCGTGATCTGGTGTTGATTGTTCATATACATGAAGATGTACCTTTAATGTAAGAAAACTGAACGGAAGAAGCTCACAGAAAAATTGAATGAAAAAGGAGAGAAAGGGGAGAAGAAGAAAACGGCTGCACTTCTAGTCTGCTACTGCTGCTGCCTGACAGCTTGTTTAAATTGTTATAACCTAACCTAATATATATTACAAATTAAAACCTCTAACTTATACTGTTTATT
The DNA here is from genome assembly GCA_021464415.1 of Lonicera japonica. Classification (NCBI taxonomy): domain Eukaryota; kingdom Viridiplantae; phylum Streptophyta; class Magnoliopsida; order Dipsacales; family Caprifoliaceae; genus Lonicera; species Lonicera japonica. Next base: position 64,008,792 of record CM038469.1, read on the forward strand.
GCATATACCCCCCCCCCCCCCCCCCAACCCATAACTTTCCAACTTCACAAAACTCCCGCCCCAAACCTTCGCCCGCACTTTACACTCCCGCCCTATGGTATAACGCCGCCCCTTCATTTTATAAGCTTAATTTCACAAACCACCCTTGTTTTTTCCTTCTCCCACAAAACCCCCTATATTCTCAAATTTTTTTCCAAAAGTCCAGGTAAGGCCATGGCCCCACCTGGACCCTTAGTGCCTCCGCCCTTGACCAAAACCCTCCTCCTATAGTATATATGGTGACAAAAATTTGTTAGTAAAAGACCGATCTGTTTAGGTATAATCCGCATATGTACACATATATGTGTGTGTGATGGACGGCAGCTCATCGTCCTTGTTTCGTTATGGAATCAAACTTTATTTTCTTTTTTGTTTTTGTCTAGAGTGGGATCAAACTTAGAAAAATAAAATATATTAAACGAAGACAAAAAATGTGACGTCACTAATTAATCATTAACAGGTGGGTCCAAACATAATTTATTTTTAGTTCCTCAAATTTGACACATATTTCACTTTCCTCCACAATCTACCAATTTTTCATAATTAGCAGCTTAATTAACAAAAGCTTGAAATTAACGAATTACGAATACATAATATTTATGGTTCTTTTGACAACCATTAATTTTACTACAAAAATGCAAACATTGATATTGCTATTATCGATGATTTAGTCGTAGGATGTTTTAAGACAAAAACATTTTTTATTTTATGCTAGAAACGTTGATGTATATGTTGTGGTGTGGCTAAGCCATGATCCCATTTATTGTATTGGATGCTAATTTTTAACAATTTTTTCGGCCTTCTAGAAAAAAGAATTAATTTAAAACTAAATATTTTCATGCCATAGAGTACGTTTAATTTAGCTAAGGGTGCGTTTGATTGTAAGTATGAAATTTGCATGGAAAGAAAATAAGTTTTAGGCAATTAAATTACCTAGAATTGAGTTGCATAGAAAATTCAATTAAATGTGTTTGATTGCATTAATTTTCTACCCGAAAAATATTGGTTATATTGTGGCATTTTTAATGTAGAAAAAATTATTGATATTTTTTTTTACAAAATTATATAGTCATGATGGATCTTGTTTAATTGATCTTGATTAGTAGATTTTAAATATTAAATTTTTTATTTTGTATTTTAAATTATAGCATTTTTAATGTAGAAAATGGGTAAAATGTTGTCTTGAAAACTGTTCAATTGCCTGAAAAATAAATACAAGCCCCTAAAGAAAATGTTTCCTTGTTTTCGAGGAAAATGTAAAGGTGCGTTTGATTGCAAGTATGAAATTTACATGAAAAATAAATAAATTCCAGGCAATTGACTTACCTAGAATTGAGTTGCATGAAAAATGTCAATTAAACGTGTTTGATTGCCTTAATTTTTTACCCAAAAAATATTAGCTGTGTTATGGCATTTTTAATATAGAAAAAATTATGGGTATTTTTTTACATAATTTTATAGTCATGATGGATCTTGTTTAATTGATCTTGATTAGTAGATTTTAAATATTAAACTTTTATTAAATTTTGAATTTTGTAGTTTAAGTTATAGCATTTTTAATGTAAAAAATAGGTAAAATTTTGTCTCAAAAAATGTGAAATTGCCTGAAAAATAAATACAAGCCCCCCCTCCCCCCAAAAAAAAGAAAATGTTTTTCTTGTTTACATGGAAAAGTACATGAACAGTACCAACATATAGAATTTGCCTACCTGAAAATTTTTGGCAATCAAACAATACAAAAGTGGCAACTTGGGAGGAAAATTCATATTTTTCATGAAAAATATGGCCAATCAAACGCACCCTAAGCGTGTGAGCAAAAGTGAAAAAAATATTTTTCCTAGAAAAAAAAAGCCAATCAAATACTTTAAGTTGTCAAATCAAGTAGAAAATGGGTATTTTTCATGAAAAAAAAGCCAATAAAACACATCCTAACATCCAAATGACCGAACTTCAAAAGAAATATTTTTAGGTTTATATTTGTTGATCCTATGTGTGTGACGATTATCAAGATTTTTTCACATGATTGATAAATGTATTAAAATGATACAATGATAAAGTAATTAATGTAGGTTCTTGTTTATCCAATGTATTATTCAATCAAGTAAAAGGGTGATATTAAACGTCACCTAAGCAGAGTCAACATATTTAAAATCACTCTTTTATTAATTTATTTTTCACGTTCCCAGTTCAATTTCAGAATTAATGAAAAAGAATTCTTAAATTCACTTGTAAATAAATAAATGGATAATTAAAATGTTTTTGAACCTCCGTTCGTCCTTGGATTTGTGTCCAGTGTAATCAGACAATCCTTTAACAACGCACGCCAAGAAAATCCGAATCGGTTCTTAAATAGATTTTAGTTAAATAGGCAATTTATATTTGTGTCTAATATATTAAATAGTCTCAAAAATAATTTCATCCCTATTCTTATATAGGCCAGTCAGTGAATCAGATTTGTACTCGAATTCGATTCGTTTAGTCGGATATGGATTGAAATTTATGATCCGTATATTCAAAGATATCCGATCCGAATCCGTTAGGCTTACTACAAAACGGATATGGATTTATGTCGATCCGATCTGTTTACAATCCAATCCGATTCAAGATACACATTTATTCTTAAATTTATTATATTTATATTCACAACATTATTATTAATACACTTATAAAAAATAAATATAACCCAAAAAGTATTAAATAAGTTTCTTTTTACAAGAATCTAATAAATTTGACTATTATTAAGTTTAAATTTTATGTTAATTTCATTATTTTTTATATATTTACAAACTAATTATTATATGATTAATTTTTTAAATGGATCGGATATAATCTGATCTGAATCCGATCCGAATAAATTTGGATATGGATCGATATTTTCATGATCCGTTACATGATCCGATCTAGATTAGATCTGAAAACTTTTTTAAATATGGATTTGAATTCACCTTAATCCGATCCAAATGCGATCCGTTGATAGGCCTATTCTTATATATCATAATCGTCTAGGTTTTACCATGTTTGTATCTAATTATTAAATAGTTACTTTGAGTCCCTTTGATAAAAAAAAAATCAGAAAACTATGAAAGCACTACTAAATTTGTGAGAAGTTGAAAAAAAAAATGAGTGATCTAGTAAAATATTCTCCATATTTCCATTTTCCTTTTTTTTTTTTTGTTTTTTAATTTTTTTTCCTTACCCATCCCATAAAGAATGTAATAAAATATCTCACTATATCATTTATTTTAGTGGTTTTATTAATCATTTAAAAAAAAATCTTATCAAACATACGTTTAATTTCATATATATATAAAAGATCTCTAATAATTATAGAGTATCTATGAAAAGAGAAGATTTTTTTTAATCAAAGAGGGAAACCCCCTAAATTTTATTAATAATGAAAAATGAAAAACAAGAATCTTATGAGACTAGAGGGGACAATATTTCCAAAAAAAAAAAAAAAGACTAGAGGGGACAATCATCTAAAAAAGCGCTAAAGAAAACTAAAACAAGAAACGGATGACACAAAAAAATTATTAGAAGTGACAAGTTTTTGAATATCTCTCTGTGGCTTGCCGCTCTTGCAAATTGGATCGTCGAAGCGAACTTGTTCTAACAGTAATTGATGAACTTGATCAAATTTAAAATTTACTTCACCCAACCCTTTAGATCGATCAGTTCCTCCTTGTTGGAGAGATTCCTTTCAAAGTTATTTTCATCAATATTTAAATCATTGTCATCATCCAATACAACAAATTGAACATGTCGCTAACAATAAGGAATACCTTTATCTTTAACGCTTTTCCTTTGCATCTTTTTTTTATAGACCAGTTAATTAAATTGCTTGACCTGAGAACCATAATTTTAAACGTGCAAATGTGCAATTGAAGAATATTATGCATAATGGGGGTGTGAGCTAGTTTCTTAAACAATTAACGTGAGAGCCATAATTTTAAACGTGCAATTTTGAACAAACTTCCTTAATAGTACAATCACCATATATAGTTGTGAATGCTCCCTCTAAGATAAGCTAAAGGTTAAGTTGCTTTCATCAATTTTAGGGTAGTTTAGAAATTGGAAGCACATGCTGGATTAACCCTTGTTTGACCAGTCCCCCGATATACACGTCACAATCTTTCAATTTTGTTTTTTAAACATGAGATTTTGTTTGTCCCGGAAATATTCTATCTGCCTCTTGACAATAATTTAGATATAACTATATATTTTTTAAATAAATATTTTATTTTTCAATCATGGCTAGGAATGACAATAAAATTCAACCCAACCGACTCTGGGTCGGGTTTTGTTTTAAAGTAAAAAAAACCTTGTGCGGGTTTGAATTTGTACAAATTGAATCCATTTGGCTGCCACACCCTACCCTGAATGTATTATTTTTTCTTTAAATACCTTTATTAAATAATTATCATGTATCGGGGCGGGTAGGGGATGGGATTACACAAACACTATTTTAGTGGGTTTGGGTTTTTAAAGAAAAACCCGCAACAGGTTTATAAACAAGGGGGATTCAGGTTTAGTTAAACCCTCCCCACACCCGATGTGTTGCTATCTCTAGTCACAAATACAATATATGTGATCGAGATAAAAGTATGTGTTTGAGAAAAAAAGTATATATCTACCTTTTCCTTTAAAAACGGGACCACATCCTTTAAAAAGGAAATTGGAGGATTGCATCTTCTTTTTTGTTACTCAAAGAAAGATCATATTATTTTTTTGGTTTAAGACTATGAGTTGATATTTTGTAAATTTTTTTTTATCAATTTTTATTCTAGTGCTAGAATAACCATTAAGGTGGATGTCAAAACATTATGATAGTCGTTCCAGTTCATAAACAAGTTCTTAAGCTATTACCGGAAGTTAATCGTAATTTATTCACCAAATCGTAATCTAATTCAAACCACTCAAATCGAATGATCAATCCGATTTAATCCAATCCAATTTCGATTGGATTCAGTGAAACTAGAGGAGTGAATTTGTTTGACTTTGGGAAAGGGAGTTCTTAAACGCACCTACCAAAATATTCTTTTCACCCCAGTTTTGAAAAACATGCAATTTACCCCACCATGTTTTTCAATTTCCTTTATCTTCACCCCGCCTTCCCTTCTCAAGCCAAACAAAGAGTAAAAAACATATTTTTAATCTGTTTCTCTTTTCCACATTCCAATATATTATATGATTGTTCGTTTGTATATCTTAACAACCACACCCTACGCCGGTTGCCTCCTTGCCAGTAGTCTTCCACTATAATTAATTCCGGCTTGTCTCAAAAAGTCCTTTTGATCTTTAACGTATTAGATTATTGGTAAATAATATAAATACAATTTGGTATCCATAGAAGAATTGGATTCCAATTTCAACTTAGCGTTCTTTTCTATTTGATCCTGGGTTGGGATTAAGGTGCCATTTAATCTGATTGCGGAGCTATTTACTAAATGAATTAAATTGGTCTTATGATTTGAGACTTTGAGGATGCCTTTTTTGTTAGAGAGAGAGAGAGAGAATATATGCGAAGAAATAATTTCATGGACAACAAGAGGTAAAATAATTTTTTGGGAAAGAATACAAGCGAAGAAATTCATGATTCAATTGTCAAACTAACCAAATATCTGATCGCTGGTATGAATGACAACAATTTTCTTCCTTAAACTCAATGATGAGTTTTTTCGAAGAGTGGGTGAATGATGCAATGGAAATGAAGACCATATTATTATTTTATTGCTTTTTATTGTAATTTTTACTTTTATTAATTCGGAGAAATAATTTTTATATTTATAGTCTTTTATTTAAAAAAAATTGAATTTGAATAATAGTTGACTTAATTACAAAGATTTGATTTTGAATTCCAAATCAAATCTTTAGTTAATTAAGGTAGGTATAGAAATTTTAGATTATAAATAAGTGATCATTTATCGAGTAGGAATTTGTTAACCTTCCTCTAAAGAGGGTCATGGTGACCCTTACATTTGATTGGTGGATACAATAAAATAATAATAAAATGGTGAACCCCACACTTTTTATTGCATCCACTAATCAAATGTAAGGGTCACCATGACCCTCTTTAGAAGAGGGTTAACAAATTCTTACTCGTCATTTATCATTGTATGCAACCAACCATATTATGAATTAATAAAAATTATTTGAGAAATTTCTTTGTTTTTGGAAACTTTGATGAATTTATGTTCTTTATTGTGAATTTATCAATCAAAAGTTGAAAACAGTGTTCTTCGTCCTCTCACGTAATTTTGGGGCTACAGATAGTGATTTAGGGTCAACAAGCTAAACATAGTTTCTATAGGGAAAAAAAATTGAAATGCTTTTATAACTAATTTTTAGTTTAAAGAAAGTACATATATATACTTGTGGGGTGAGCAGAATTTATTTATTTTTTAAATAAAAAAGTGGGGTGAGAAGCAAGAATGTGTGAATGCATTAAGAACTTCCTTGCAAAATTGGTATCCTCAGGAGCGATGTGCAATTTGAGGAAACATCAAGGGGCAAAACAATATATAACTAGGAGTATTATTATTTAAGAAATTTTAGCTGAGATAATTGGTTGGTTACCAAGTGAGCAATGATCAACCAATCTCTATCTCTTACTTATAAATTAAACCAATCAACAATTCATCATTATCCTATGTTATCTTCTCAGTTATCACATAACACAAAATTATTGTGACAATAGAATTACTAATAAAAAATTTAAAAGAATAATTCGGTTGTAATGATCTGATCCCCTCCCTAATAATATAATATTGTAGGTTTATTAAAATCAAAACAAATATTTATGTGAAAAAATATATTTTTTTACTTTCTCAAATTATAAATATTATAATAAATTAATGCACTTTTTTCTTTGATGTTAACTATTAAGACTCAAAACTTTCCTAAATTGCCTACTAATTCTACTTTGTCTTTCTTTTTAAGAGATAAATACATTTAAACAAATAATATTCAATATGTAGTTCTGGGCCATATAATAGTTGATTTGCAGCAATAATATCAATATTTCATAAAATCACAAGAATTAGTCAAAATTAGTAGATAGAACAGCTCACAAATTTGTTGAACACTTCAACCTATCATCACACCACAACACGGCTGGCTTGGGACCCACATTTAAAATATATATGTATATTTCTAATGCCAGACATATTAAAAATTATACAAATTTTTTATACGAATAAATTCTAGCTTTAATTAATAATATTTTTATATTAAACACAAAGCGCATGTAATATATATATATATGCATGCTTAATATTTTTTATGCAAATGAGCAAATAATTAAAATAATTAAAAAAATTAAGAAGATAAAGTTAACTTAGTGATCAAGACCATGCCTCGCATACAAGAGGTTTTTGAGTTGGTACAATGGCACTAACAATTTTTTCCTATGGTAACAGGGGCAAAATAAGAAAATCATAAATTTAGTTCAGTAACCTCCAATTTATATATGCATAGATATAAAAAACATATATATATATATATATAGAGAGAGAGAGAGAGAGAGAAAGAACCCATTGTGCATCAATTGTAAGATCAAAATACAGGATCAAAAAAAATATTATACACAAGAAATTACATCAAACCAAATCACACACAAAAAATTAAAATAAAAAAAAGGATCGAGGAAAAAAGAAGAAGACATGTTTGTTTGATTTGAATCCTAAAAACTATTTATATCACCCTCTCTTTCTCCCAAAAACATAAAAATCACACATGCAATTGTTGTACAAGAAACATAAAACTTTAAATCCCCTTGCAAACAAATAAAAATAAAACTAGCTATAATTTACTTACGGTTGTGGTTGTTGGGTTGTTTGCGCTTTTGGGTCTTATTACTATTAACTGGTTTGCCAAACATGCCGCAAAGGCCACACCCAGAGACCTTAGGAGAAGGAGGATCAATTGTTGGTTTAATCTCAACAGTTCTATAAGATTGTGGCTCTCTTTCTCTCTCTTCATTTCCACCAGTTTTCACTTGCTTCAATTCTCCGGATAAGTATTTGTCATCCCAAACAAGACCTGATGACCCTGATCTTCTGAATGATATTTCAGACCTTGGAAGTGCAGACATGTCCGTCTCTCTTCTCTTCTCTTCTCTCTCTCTCTCTCTCTCTCTATATATATATATCTTATGATGATTGAGGAAGAAGAGGAGGGGTATTGTTGGGTGTTTATGTTGGTGTGGGGGAGATTTGAGTAGTAATCTATATGGTTTTTAAGGCTTTGTTTGGTTTGTGTGTAATATATATAATTGGGCGATGGGTGGAACATGACAAAAGGGGAATTGGGGGAGGGTGAGGCCATGAGATGGCATCTACTTGGTTAAGCCCAAATTACATATTTGCCCCTGGGTTCTTGGGATTTTATCCAAAAAGGATAATCCTAAATTCGAATTAAAATTATGGATCGGACTGAATAAGTATTGATCGAAATGCAGAATAGTTCAAAAGACTGGATTCAAATAATAACTACAATAGTTAAAAAGATATGGATACGAAACAGATAGCGAATGAGTATTCGAAATAGCGTTAAATTAAGCCTACATAGTACATTCAAATCTAGCTCGTGAATATTTATTAAGAGAGTTAAATTAAGCCATTTACTTGTTTGGATAGATTTATACATTCGGAGGGATTGGGAGGGAATGCCAATCTAGCTTTTATTTTGTTTCGTGATGATTTTTTATTTTCCAATTTAACCCTAATTTGTTAATAATATATTAAATCACATTCATTTCAAAATATTTCTTTTCTTCTTTCTTCCAAACAAGATTTATTTCCTTTTATTCTTTCTAGGTAGCTATCAAACAATAATAAAATTAACATTAATTTATCCATATTCATGAGGTATCCAATTAACATTAATATATTCATATCCGATTTAAGATATACGATGTTAATATTTAATATATGTATGATATTCAAGAAAGTTAAGTTTATTTATTACTTTATTTAGGTATAATTAAATATTTACTATGAGGTCAAAGTTTTAATAAGGAAATTAAATTAGGGTCATGTTAACGTATACCTTCAAATGTACATGTTAAGCAGTTATTTTTAAAAATAATTAACTCCCAACATACATTAAATATAGTACAGATTCTCATACAAGATTTTATTATTTTCATTTATAGTAACTTTAATATGTGTCATAAGGGCACATGTTATCATTTTCCATTAAAATTAATTATTAGTTTAGTTGGTTTAAAGGTTTTCATAAGAGTAGTATAATACTTATTTGAGTAATTTTATAAGATATTTTAACATGCGTATATTATATGACTAATGAAACTCTAACTACGTTTTCAAACATATACTTGTTTGAAGATCAATTTTTAATTTATTTTGTCATTGAAGACAATACTACTCTATGATTGTTTATCCTTCTAAATATTAAATAATTTTTTTTATGACGATATAATTAATTTTTATTTTTTAACAAAACGTACATATAATTCTTTAAATGATGAACACTATTTCAACTATTATTAAAATCATATATGTTAGCGGAAACAAAATCCGATGGTTATATTTACTATCCATGCGAATGCCAAGACGATACAGATAACAAATCAAAAAGTATGTCTGAAAATAAAAACAAAGAAAGAGACCGAGCAGAAAATGTCAAAGAAGGGGCTAATTTTCATACTCAACAGCAGGTTGACTTGTTACATATTTTACCATTTGAGAATTTATTTTTTTTAAAAAAATAAGGTAGAGAAAGAATCGTAGTAGTAATAATAATAATAATAATAATATGTTTAGTGTTACTATTTGCTATAAGGATATGTGTTAAATATATTATAAATAAAAAGAATTTAATTTTGTATGAAAATTTATGTATAATTTAATGCATATTGTACTTTTGTTATTTTTATATTTAAGTTCTTATTTTGTATTTTGAGGCATATGTTAAAATTAGTTTTTATAAGAAGTCAATTAAAGGTTCAAAAATGAAGGGCAGAGGTGACTAAAATCCAGTCGACTTTTATATGTTACCTTAAATGCCATTTTACTTTTTCGCAAAATAATATTTTGCCTTTTAAACATCTTTTTGTCTTTTTCAAGAAATGAAAAGGTTAATCTTTCCAAAAGCCATTTGGCTGTGGGTTCATAACAGTAAACAATAAAATAAATGTCAACCTTAGAATAGATAGATTCTTACAAGCCACTTGTTTCTGATTAATTAAAACTACAGCTAAATTTGTCTTGGCTTTATACATAATATAGATAAATTAGTTTTTCATAGATAGATTCGTCATTGCTAGCGAGAAAAATTTCAGCTCTTTTAGAGAACTACCTACAAAATATTTTCAAACAAATTTCAATAAATGTGGACTAAACCTTGAATAAGCAATCTTACCAAAGCCTTTTTTAGTAGCCTTTTTAATTATTATTAATGTTAGTGCATGTTGCCCAAAAAGCAGAACCTTCAAATTGACAGAGGAGGAAAGGTAATTAATTAACAAAGTTAGGTTTCTTAAATAAGAATATTATAATAATAAAGTATATATAGCAGCCGTATCTGAATTTCCAAAAGAAAGAATCTTCCTGGGAGAGAAGGGAAGAGAAAGCATCAATTACAGATATGAATTTGTTATGTGAAATACGTAATAATTGATTTTCTTTCTATTGTTTTGGGGCTTTGACTAATGTTTCAATCGCCGGGCTGATTTATTTGACTTTTTCATCTTCAATGGATAGCAACTTAAATATTGGGAATTAATTAATGAATAATGATGTATTACTAAATTAAATGACCAAATTAATAACATAAATAACGTGTTCAAAAACGTATTGGATATTGTGGGGTTTATTTAAGACGCTGACCAATATATTTTATTGACACATAGTTACTTTTAATTAGTGAATTTCTGCATGGATAAAATTTTCAGTTTTTACCATTTTCAGGAATAAAATAGCTTGTAATTGAAGGACAAGACATAACATATTAACATGTATACCAGCATTTCATAAACAACCCATTTGTTTTTACTTGCATACTGGAAATTTAAAATTAGCAAGAGAGAGAGAGAGAATAAATTAAGTAGTGGAATATTGGTTAGATAGTGTTCTTGCCTAGACAAGATCAAGGATTTAATACTTTGCCACAGTTGTTCCTTTTTGACGAAAAATTTTTTATTACAGTGGTAGTGGTAGCACTGGATGTTGCAAGACACAGCTCATATAGACATGCGTAACTTGTATATTATATAGGTAATTTAAAGGAAAATGTATCAAAATTAGAACCGCCCCAAAGAAGTACAATTCCAACCAGAGTTCAAATCTTGTTTGCTTTTATATGCACTCTAATTTATTTTTAAGGTTAAAAATGTGAAACTATATTCCCCTCCCACGTCTCCACTTACGGAATATCGGTATATTTATATACACACTGCCCTGTATAAAAAGGAAAATGTGTGTGTTGGGTGGGGGTGGGGGGTTTGGTTGAGGGTGGCGAGTTTTCAAATTCTCAGTGTGTTTGATAACAATATGGAGCATAAAAGTAAAAATAGTTGATTTTTGTGAGAAGTTGAAAAATAAGTTCAGACATGCAGCTATGTCTTCTTACTTTCTTACTTTTTCCATAAAGAAATTTTCTTTGGTGGTGGTAGAACAAAAAAATTAACAAAAAATTATGAAGAATGTAGGACATTTACTAATAAAATGAGTATGAGATAGACATGATTCAACTTATTTTCTATCTTCTTACCCAAATCTAAGGCTCTGTTTGATAACAACATGGAAAATGAAAATAAAAACAACTAATTTTGGTGAGAAGATAGAAAATAAATTGAGGCATATGGTGATCCTCTCCATCTCATACTCATTTTTGTGACTATATGTCATCCATCATTTGTGGAAAAAATTTCTCCACTATCACCCAAAGAAAATTTTGTCATGAAAAAAAGCAAAAGGCAAGAATTAATCTCACCACATCCTTCAACTTATTTTCTTTTCATTTTCCATGTCCCTATCAAACGAAGCCTAAGTGTTTTTATTTTTCTTTTCCATGTAATTATCAAACAGTGCCTTAAATTTAAAAATTTGCTGATGACACTTTTTTCCCGGAATGTTTCAAAATAATAGGTGAAACAATAGTCGATTATTCCATTGCGCTACAAGAGGAGCAGAGGATCATGTAAAACTTAAAGCAATACTCAACTAGATTACATAATTAATAAATTACTTTTAGAGAAATGATTTCTGCTAAATCAAATACATTATGCTTTAGGGCTATTATAGTTCGATGGCAAAAGCCATTTTACTTTAGCAATAGCACTAGCCTAAATTGGCTGTAATTAACAATAATGAAGAAAACTGATTTATCTACTGTGAAATTTAGTACATGATTTTAATAATATACTCTTAATTCGAGACCTTCAAAAAAAGTGTAACTTTTATGTTAAGATGAAGGTGCCAAAAATTTATATACTACTCCCACAAACTTTGGAAGCAAAAATATTTTGACTACCAAACATGAAAAAAAAAAAGAAAAAAGAAAAAAAAAAGAGTAGTTTAAAATGCACCTAAGGTGCAACGAATTTGAGCCGAGCTGAACCAAACTTTCACTGTTCAAGCTCAGCTAGACTAACGAAGACGAAGCTCAAACCAAGCTTTTGATGGTTCAAGTTTGAGCTTGGCTACACTTATACGAGCCAAGCTAGGACGAGGTCAATAAACTCATGTTCAATCTCGGCTCGATAAAATTATAGTTACTGAGGCTCAGCCCATAAATGAGCTACACTATGTCGAGATCGGGTTCATGAACAAGCTTCTACAAACTAAGACGAGCCTATTCAAGCTTTGACTCAAGCATATAAACAAGCCAATCGAGCCATATTGAATTGAGCACCTTGATCTACTCGTTTAACATATGAGCCTTCATACACGGCTCAAGCTCTGTTCCTTTATGAACGAGCTAGAAATAAGCTGAGTTAAAGTTGTATCTGTGGCCTAAGGGTACACATTAAAAAACCATGTACTGAAAAACAAAAGGAAAAAGGGTAAAACTGTCATTTTATTAAAATACATCAAAACATCCGAACAGAAGCTTTAGGAAATAATGGCATATACGAAGGAGTAACATCAACCAGCATAGTACCATTTGCATCCTGCCAAAGCTGGCATCAAAGAGAATAAGTAATTTTCGCTTGCAGTTCTGAAGAAAAATGTCATTATATATCTTGTGTATATTCACTGACAACAAGATATGAATGTGTACACAGATGCACATAAGTAGTAAAAAACAAAAACTTAAAAAATCACCCAATTGGACATAAGTTTTATTTTCTACTTAAACAAGAATATTTCTTGTGATAACACACCTTATTTAAATAAATTAAAAAGAATACAACCTCAATTTAGTAGGAAAAAAGAATTCCATTCAACCAGACAATGGTCAATGAGAGTCCTTAGTTTATAATTTCTTAATTCATAAAGGAGAGTTAATATTCAAACATCACTGTCATTCAGAAACAGCATTCTCATGAAACCATCAGTGGCCATTTAGTGCTGCTTTTTTTCCGCAACACAAATCCAAGGGCCAAGATATAGAACACAAACACGAGCCCAAAGACTTGATCACAACAACAATTAGGGCATCATTTTGCTAACGAATCTATGAATGAATTAGCCAACGAATGGACTTGCTCTAGTTAGGCTTTTCTCATTAGTAATTAGAGTATCACAAGGCAACTGAAGATATCTTTTTAAAACGAGTCTAAACTTCTAATGAGATCCTCAAAGGCCCTCATTATTAGTATATCTAGTAACAAAAGAAAACTGTACTTGCCTCTAATATAGAAAAAGAACAAATTACCAGAAAAACAGGTTAAAGGATTACCCATAATCGCCTCATCTTCTCCCACTGAATTGTTCTCATTTTTCATTAAAGCAATCGACTTTGCTCCATTTGTTTTCTAGCTGCTGTCGTTATAGCCATCCGTTACCAAGCCCGGTCTCCTTTTGTCTTTGAGAATCTCACTCAGAGGTTTAGGACCCTGAAAGTCTTCTGATCCACTTCTGCCTGAATTCCTGGTTTTCCCAAAGGAATCTCCATTTTGTTCTGCTCTCTTTTTCTCTTCCTTGATTTGGTGAAGGGTCTTCGGCCCTGTAAAAACACTTGGTTCCTCATTAGTTTTCCTCTTCTTTGAAACTGATTTCCTCGAGACTTCAGATGAAGGAAACTGTTTCCCTTGCCTTCTTTCCTTAACTTGCGGCCTCGACTTGTTTAAGTGAGGGCGCCTTGGCTTCCCTTTAAATAGAGTTTCATTCTCCAACCGTGACCCAAAGCGACCCAGCCCTCGAGGCCTTTCCCGGCTTCGACCAATCACACGAGTCAACCCATGCTTTCTCGAGAAACAGGTCTCAAAAGGACCATCAAACACCCTCCGTTTCTTCAGATGGTCTCGAAGATCCACACCCCTCCGACCAGTGTCAGTTGACAAGAATTTCCTTTTCCGGCCCGGAAGAGGGTTCAACATTCTCTCCCTTGAGCGAATGGGAATTTTTCTGATATAGTCAAATGTAAGCTCATTATCCAAATCACCAAAAGATGTTATTCCTTGTTCGTACAAGATTCTTCCTTCCTGATATTGAGGATTGTACTCAACAGGATCTTCATAAACTGTAGATTGATCGAGCAAGTATTCAGGATCATCTTCATAACCCAAGTTTTCTAATCGATCATTGACAAGAACATCGAAACCCGGGGATGATTCCAACCAATCCTCTCGCTCAATATGGTCCCCATCGAAATTCTCATCAGAGCTCCCTTGAATGAAGCCTTCAGCTTCATCGTCACCCTCCGACGCTGACATCATCTGGGGAGAATCACTTCTCTCTTCAATGTTATTAGGAGTTAATAATTGCTGGAATTCTTGTTTAGCCTTATCTTGTGTATTACTATCATCTGCTGTTTTAATGGGTACTACAGTTTTGGATGGATTAGGATTTGCATCGATATGTGTTGATCCAGTGTCGCTTCCTGTTGATATCTTCTTTTCCAAGAGAATCGGATTGCTCGTTGTTGAAGCTGCTTTTGAGGATTTCCAAGCATGTGGATGGGTAGCATCATCAGGTCCATGAAGAAAAGTGCACTTATCACCTTTATTGCAAAACCCATTAAAGAAAAAGAAACATGGAACATCGGTCTTGTTCACAGGCACAGAGGTATGATCGTACTGGGGAGCGGATTGCGAGGATTTCTCGGGATGCCCGTCTAGTGGCTGTGGAAGTAAACAAAATTGATTACGAAATAAGTGGGAATGTATAAAGAAACATAAGAAGCTTGAGAAAGCATAAAATAAAAGAAGAGAGGAAATTTAAGTTTTTGTTCAGGGACTTGCATATCACTTTTAGTCATAGTAAGGTCTCAAATTATGGTTATCTTAGGTCACATACAGAAAGGGGATGTAAGTACTGTTACAATTAGCCATTAATGATTTTAACACAGTGAAGCAATTGTTCTATTCAAAGGAGAATGTTTTCCAAAAAAATTTCAAGCCTTTTCAGAATGTCTGCTGCACCAAAAACCCATAGCACTGATTCCATCATCTTCTCTGCTTTTTATTTTTATTTTTTCTGCTTATTTTCTACGGTATTTCCCTGCATCTAAAGAATCGTAATTTACAAGCACAATAGTTCACTTCAACACAGACAATCAAAAGTCATTACAACCCAGAAACACAAATGATCAAGAATATTGTTCAAAGCACCAAGGTGGGTATTTAACCCGGGAACAAATGCTCTGATATATCTGTTTGAACTCAAAGAAACACCAACTGGTAGAAATCAGTAAGTGTTTTCGTTAGGGTAAGAGTATTCTTGGACATGCCGTTGGTAGCAGACAAGGCTATTAATGAGTAGAGCATCAAGAAGAAAGAGGAGTGGGCATTATAGGTCTTGAGAAAAGTTTTGAGCATGTGTACTCATACCTTTTGGATTGTGTGTAGGAAAGACAGGGATTTGGGGATAGATACAGAAGGGTGATTAGGGGGGAGTTGAGGCCCTTCAACCTTTTATTTTGTTTTATCAAAGGTAGACCAATTTGGAAGCTTTTGAGTATTAGACCAGTAATCCCAATTTCCAGTTTTCTTGTTGATTTAGTAGTTTATGTTTTAGCAAGACAATGGGGGGCAAAGAAAATACCTTGTGTAGCCCACTATTACCATTTCGCTCTAGTCCTTGACTAGAGTTTTTCCATATGCTAAAAAAAACGAGAGAGACCAGATTGATCTTGGATGAATATTTATTCAAGTGTCTTCATTTTCATTTCTATCTGTACATATGGTATGCCGCGGAGCAAAATAAAGGAGATTCCTTGATGATTATGGATTATTAAGTAAGGATGACATTATGGTAATAAAAGCTTGGGTGTTCTTTAAAGAGGTGCCGGTTGGATTGGTTGAAAAGAAATAGAACTTTGTAATAACAGGCATAGGGGAAATGAAATTTCTGCAGGATTGAACTAAGGTATTGGCATCTCTTTTCATTTATGAGTCAAAGCCTTTCAGGGATTCTCCAATTTCTTACAAGTTGTGGAATTTGTGAAAGGTAGCTAAGTGATGGAGTGGATGTGTTCTCTTTTCTGTTTGTCCTTTTTTTTACACCCTTTTGGTGGATTCCTTGTCCCTAGCCTGAATCAATATCCATTTCTGTTAACAAAATATGAAATTTCTTGAAAAGAAAAATAAATTGAAGCCATGTCCTTTTTACCCTGTACCCCTTACAATAGATTTTTTTTTCTAATGAGACATGCAGCAGTTAGAAATGTTATTCGAGTAGTATCTCTTAATAGACCCTTTCTAAGATGGTTACTTGACCATCATATAGATCAGATACTAGGCCTTGATGGTGAAGTGCCCAAAGTGAGGAAAATACCAAATATAAGATACTTTCTGTAAAAGGACATAAGATTTCTCATGTCAACCAAAAAGTTCAGAATACAAATTCTAAAGATTAGCTTGAAATATAACTTTCTATCTGATCAATGGATCTGTTACTTAAGCATTTTATAACATCACTAATTATGTCTTAAAGTAGTAAAGTAAATGACCTGAATCACATCAAGCCACAAATAAAATGTTCCTACCACATATTAGTGACTATCAAAGAGGTATGTAGGGGACATAGTTTGATCCAATGGGCACGCCCTGATCAGCAAGTGTGAACAACCTTGGTTTTTATTGAGGTAGCCCCCTGATCAGCAAGTGCGAACAATCTTGGTTTTTACCAAGGCAGCCAACCACTAAGCCAAAATAAAGCTTACGAACTCCATCAAACATATTAGATTAACACGATCAAGCATTGGCCTATTCAGCAACTAAAGTCGTGCTCTGGATCGGCAGTCGATTTTCACAAATAAAACTAGCCTCATATTGTATACGTATAAAATCTCGTAAATGAGATGTAATATATTGTAACTTGAAAACATAGTAACTAGTACGAAAGACAATACAAGGTAAACTAGATGGCCAAGTCCTAGCAACCCAATAAACTGCTTTTATAATCATCTAAGAGAAACCTAATATTAGCATGAAAAATATATAGTTGCAACAAAGGATTGTAACTCGTGGATGTCCAGCCTTCTGCTATTTACAAGAAGAGGAGCCTTTCGATGTTCATACACAGCTTTTTATGTGTTTGTTGCCTTTTAGGCATGTATGATGTACCTAAGCCTAGGACCCCCAATTTACTAAATCGCAACGATTTAGGCAACCAGCTCATGGTGCATGGTCATTTACAGAGGAACATTATCTCACAGAATAGAGAAGAAAGTATTCATCTGAATGTAAAGACCATGATTTATTTTGTCAACTTGTCTTCTTGAAAAGAATTGGAGTAGCCTAATAGAGCATCCACAACGGTACATTTTGTATATATTATGATAGGGTAAATTTATCCTACTTACTTGAGGCACCATGCAGCAGTGTAGGTCCTGTAGGATAAATCTACCGAAACTTTCCAAAAGGACAACTCTTATCGGTTTGGTATTAAAGTCTCAAACAGACAACTAGAACTCAAATGCACAACTGTCGTTTGGAACCTAAAGAGACAATTGTTGGCCGTAGGATAAGGAACTTAGCTGAAATCAATTTTATCCATGATCTAATGTACAACACAACATTATACAATAAATTTATCTACTTATACTACAAAACCTAGCCATTGTGGATGCTCTTAGCGATCCAAATAAATATTATGCATGAAAGACAACTCTCAAATGGAACTTACAGGATGTCGAAAAGGGCAAGAGAGATTTAGACAGCTCCCAGCTAACCAATACCAGCAATCTCTTGGATTGAGCCTCGCAATCTCACTGTGACGATACTCACATTCAATTCCCTGAAAGGGCAAACAACCATGAAACTTTTGCTGAACACCACATCAGCTCTAATTTTCTCACTGAAAATATAATTATTAAGGAGAAACCCTGAGTTATCAAGATATATACACATAACAAGGAGAAACATGCAAACACACACTTTGAAAAGTTGTACAACATCTATAGATCAAATATATTTTGTGACCAAATTGAAATTTGAAACATTTCGTTAGTCATCAATGAAAGGATACACTTGAATCCCAAACCAGTGCAAACAAAACAACTAATCAATTTCAAAATTTCCAAACAAAACCCTAGCAAATCAGACTGCGGAACAGAAAAAACACACACACACGTGCTGTTACCAAAACTATACTACATTCCAAGGAATACAACAAAAATAGCAATGCAGATTCACATGCTTATAAACGAAAACAAAGAAAATGCAGAAAGAAATTATAAAGAGAGAAAAGTGAAAATAAAACAACTAACCCAATTTCACAATTTCCAAACAAAACCCTAGCGGATCAACACTACAGAGACAGAAAAACAACATACTAAGAAATACAAGTAAAATAACAGTGCAGGTTCGCATGATTAAAAACAAAAACAAACGAAATACAGAAATAAATTTAAAAAAAATTGAAAAACAAACAATTTCTACTGTTACTAAAAAACCTAGCTCAAATTCCATTTTCGAAACCCTATATATCACGAAAACTACATTCTAAAAAAATAAAAGTAAAATAACAATACAGATTCACATGATTAAAAATAAAACAACAAACGAAATACAGAGAGATTTTCTTAAAAAAAAAAGTGAAAATAAAAACAAAAATATCACAATTTCCAAACAAAACCATAGCAATCAACCTCTGAAATGGAACAGCTTGATCATAGGCAAACTGTTACCAAAAAACCTAGCTTATGACAATGCAGATTCACAGGATTAAAAACAAAAACGAAGAACACACATTAAAAAATTTTGAAAAAATAAAAGTGAAAATAAAAGAATTAAAAAGTGAAGTGCTTTGTGTGAGAACAGAACAACTAATCAATCTTATAATGTCCGAAAAAAACCCTAACGAATCAAAAACCTAGCTCAAATTTCACTTGAAAGGAACCCTAAATATCACGAAAACTATATTTTAACAAAATACAAGTAAAAATAGCAATGCAGATTCACAGGATTAAACACAAAAACAAATAAAATAGAGAAAAAATAACATTTAATTAAAGAGTGAGAATGAAAGAATTAACAAAGAGTGAAGAAGTGATTGTATGAAGAACCGGAACCTTCTTGCAAGTGAGGGGAGACGCCAAGAAGTAGACGCAATCTGTGTTTCGTTTCTGTAATTCTTCATCCATTTCTTTCTTTAGAATTGAAGATGAATCAATTTGTTGTTGAAAGAGAAAATTTAATATGAGTTTTTTTTCTCTCTCAGTTCGTAGTGGATTCGAGAGAGAAACGTATCATATATATAATCGGTTGTTGTGTATACACTTTTTTTTTTTTTTTTAACATTTATGCAGTGAGGAGAGAATTTGATTATGTTTTGGTTTATTAGAGCTTCACGCCAAAAAAATTCGACTAAAAGACATATTTGACCTCCCAAGTCCCCAACTTTGTTTTCGGTCCCAAAATGCATCCCAAACTTTAATTTATTTCAGTTTGCACCCTAAAATACATTAGCTGTTTGTTTCGTTCAATTTTTTTTTTTCATTCTTGTAACCCAAAATAGTAATCCACTAGTGTTTCAATATGCCCCTTAAATGCAATCCAAACTTTAATGTACCATTTTAGGTTATAAGAACGAATCAAAACTCGAACAAAACCATCAACTAAGGCTTTGTTTGATTCAGGTATTATGGTCAGTGGGATTAATAATACTAGTGTTAATAGTATTGGATTATTAATCTTGGTATTAATTTAATACCAATACCCTGTTTGATTCATGCAGTATTAATACTGGGATATCTCATGCTGATGTTAATACCATGTTTGGTTCTGCAACTCGTATACAGGATTATGTTTTGGACTAACAAAATAAAAAAAATAAAAAATTTAAAAAAAATTTAAAAAAAAATATTAATTTTTTTTTAAAAAATAAAAAATAAAAAATAATAATAATGTAGTAGTAGTAGTGGCATTTTTGAAAATATTATAATAGTAATGGCATTTTTAAAAATATATGGTTCATTTTTTTTAATCTTAGATAAACAATACCACCTCCCCCTGGTATTAAATTATACCACAAATAGTGGTATTAAATTAGTACCGGCATTAGTAATCCCAGCACATTTGTGCGAATCAAACAAGGCATGATAAAAAAAGTGATATTAACAATCACATCTCACTTTTTAATATCCGAATCAAACGAGGCCTAAGTGTTTCAAAACGAGCTTTTTGTCCAAAAACTAACAAATCCGATCATTTGGCTTGAATACTAAGAGTGCTTTTGGCAATCCCATCTCCATGCTATGAAATTAGAATTGGGGCATGGTTTGGAATTTCATTATTTGAATGGACTAAAAGGTCATGTTTTAGAATTCTACTATTTTTTTTTAATACATCAATGTGGAATTTGAATTTAGAACCCCTCACTATTTAAGATTAGAATTCGAAAAATATAAATTCTAAAGGATTGAATTCTATAAGAAAAGTAGAGTTTTCTAATTCCAAATCTCATTGAATATGGTTTGGAATTTCATTATTTGAATGGATTAAAAGGTCATATTTTAGAATTCTACTAGATTTTTTTTTAATACATCAATGCGGAATTCGAACTTAGAAACTCTTATTATTTAGGATTAGAATTTCAAAAACCATAAATTCTAAAGGATTGAATTTTATAAGAAGAGTAGAGTTTTCTAATTTCAAATCTCATTGAATACTTAAAAAAAACAAAGAAAAAACACATTTTATAATGCTAACATGTGTAATTAATAATAAAATCTAACGAGACCGTTCATTAACTTAATATCATCCATCTGAGCTTTAAATTGAAATTTTAATACATAGCTAATACAACCAACGGGTCCCAATCATGAATAGGTCTTTAATTATACAAATTAAGTCAAAGTTTGCAATATAATTATAATATCCGAATAGTTTCAAAATTTAACTTATTGGCCCTTCCATAGTGAAAGGTGTAATGATAGTTGATCGAGGTAATCTAAGATTTATCAGCCTTTCCTTTCTCTCGATTCTTCGTACTTGTAGAAGTGCTTACATAAAAAACCTTAGTGAATAATCCAACTAAACTCAATAGGGACTATACAATCGTTTTATAAGAGAATACACATAATAAACAACACCCACGTGCGTTAAATAATGAAAATGAAAATAAGATTTCAGTAAAAGGATAAAAACCATTTATGCTTTGCACTCCAAGTGTGAAATTCTACCTGTTAAACTGTACCATAATAGTCAATTATGTAGGCTATAAATATAACAGTTTAAAACCCAACACTATCAAACCCTAACATCTAGCGTATATTAATAATCCTGCAACTATCCAAGTTAACCCCCAGGTCTATTCTTTAGTGGGATTTCAGCCACAAGGCAGTAGGGGCCTACACATACTTTTTGTGCATAATTTCAGGCATGTCACCTAGGAGACATTGTCTAATGGGAATGAACCCTAAACCTAACGTAGTTCAATAATAATCTTAAGGCAGCTTGTCTGTAAGTACCTTAATATATGTACAATTTGAGCCAACTGTGGTAAATCATCAGTTTATACTGAAATTCAACAACTAGCCAAGATGATCAAATATAATAAAATCCACCCAAGATGGTGTATAATCTCATCAATTAGTGTATCATTTGTAAAAATCACCACATAGACAATCAGCAACAATTTTATGCTATGTATTGAAATATATCCGTCATATTTACATCCAAGGGGGGTTTCATCAAAATTACCGGTAGATATAGTAGTTGAATCATGACATTTAGGTCATAATATTGTTATTTAAGCCACCAATTATGATATTAAATAATCTCAACCCAATGCAAGTACCCACTTAGTTTAATCTTTTACTTTAAACTTGAATATATTATATTCTCTACATGCAGTAAGTAATTTTGTATAAAAAAAGTTTGAATATTAGGTTCCCATTCCTCAAAAGTTGATTTAACACAAAATTAGAAGGATTGATTGAAGTTACAAGGGCTCGACACTTGGAACCCCAAGCATCCTCTAAGCTTCAATGGTGGAAAGTGTGAGAAAGATGATGAACTAATGAAACCTTAGCACAATCCTCGATTGGAATGATCAATTGTTGATTTCTCCCACAAATCTCCTTATCTAACTCTCTCTAAGAGCTCTAACGGTGTTTGATGAGTATGGGAAAGAACGGGGTGTGTTTGGGGTGTTTAACGGTTAGAAATCAGGTTAAAACACATCAAGTCAAATCTGACACTGGTGTATTGATACAACATTTTTGTTGTATCAATACGCCCCACTAATGAGGCTTTCCAAGGGCTTAGAGCACTAGCGTGTATTGATACAACATTTTTGTTGTCTTAATACATATGTACATGCACAACATACCCCAACTTTGGGTATTTATTTGACCCTTGAAACGCGTAATTCAGAGTTTGGATAAAACACAAAAGTTGTAGATAACGAAATTGTATTTCCAATCGTTCAAATGGTTAGTCATTTATAAATTTGAAAAAGAAGTTATAGTCTTGTAGAGTTGGCCCAGAAATTTAATTCTCACTGTTAGCCTATTAAATTCAACAACAATTTTTTGAAATGTTCTAATCATACACGCATATGTAATAAGATTTGTGGAAAGTGTTCAACCCCTCAAAATAAAATAAAAATAAAAAATTAACTATGCAGAGCCGATCAAAGCTTAATTCTCCGGAAAAATCCTAATTCCACAATCAACACCTCAAAATCCACAATATATATTAGAATGCCCCAATAGCTATACATGCATACATGATATGACTATGATGACATGCTAGGAATGTCAATTATATGCAACCCTGAGTGAAAATTTCCCACCCAAGGCAAGGATCAACACTTCAACAAGATTAAGGAGAGGATTTACGTAGTAATAAGTAATTAGAGTATTACACCGAATCACTATACCAAGAATCTTTTGTGTGCTACAACGTCCTTTATGTCAAATTTCCGGCCTAAATTGTTTTATGCAACTTAACGTATTAATTAATATTAAAATTGGTGTATTTTAAAGAGGATAGTCAACGGAATAACTTGAAGTCACAAATTCAACAACTGAAATTAATGCACCAACTAATCTATCGAATATTAGATTGGTTAGTAAAAAAAAGTACGTAGTTTCAAATTTTTGCAAGTAGGTCATAATTCTTCAAGAATTTGTACACCAATTTTTTTTTTTTCATACCATGTCTATCTACCACTCTTAAAGAAATTTTAAAATAACTCGTCTAAAGAAGATGAAAATGTGTTATTCTTTTTAAATATTTTTGCCTTCATTTGATATAAAAGATGAAAAATGATAACAAACACAATTAATTTTTGTGAAAAGTCAAAAAAAAAAATTGAGTGAAGTGTTGAAATATTATCTTGCTTTTTTGCTTTCTCTTGGAAAAAATATCTGAACGGTGAGTATAAAAAAAATTACAAAAAATAAAAAAGGATGGATGATGTTTGCTCATAAAAATTTAAGAGTGATGGCAAACACAATTGTATTTCGTATTATTTTCCAACTTGTTATCAAACAAAACACATAGATGTGTCAAAATTTAAATAGTTCACTTGTAGGAGGCAAAGTAAAAATGGGGTGTAACTCGAGGGGTATAAGGTAATATACCTAATGTATCATTATTAAGTTTAAATCCTGACATCTTCGTCAATATCATTTTCCTAAAATGCCATTGAAATATCTCAACACATGTTAATATCAAAATCTAGCTCTGAATTTAACAAACAAAGCTCAAAAATCAACAAAGGAAAATCATTATTATTCTGAAGCAATATTTTCCATATAACCAAATGGCATAATAGATCGGATGGCCGAATTTCTCAACCCTATCAAAATTTGTAAACCATTTCTTCCGTATATCCAAGTTCTTTCAGTATGCCAGTCAACTGAAAAAGAAAATTATAATGCAAACAAATCATAATTAGTGAAAAATAAGTAAACGTTGGACAATCAACAATAATGGATCATATAATATATCTACTCATCATAAAGATCATTTCCAAATTTAAAATAAAAAAATAAAATAAAAATCATATGTTTATCCCTTAGCATGCCCGTTCTTTTTCTTACAAGGAACTATCCACTCTAGATAGTTGTATGTGGCGTATATATTTATGTATAAACAAAGCCCCACTTGTACACTAGACAATAGTCTACATATCCATATAGGACCGGAGAATGCTCTTTGAATCCTAAATATGTATAACAGATAAAAGATGGGAAGGTAAAAAATACTTTAGTCGTTTACGTGTTATTTTTTAGCTTTAGTCCCTGATGTTTCAATTTGCGCCTTTTTAACCTAGGAATTTCTGTTGTGTGCCACTTCAGTCCAAAATTGGACGAATGTTCATTTTCCATTAAAAAAAAAAGGCGCTTCCGGCTCACGTGTCCATCGAAAGGGTAAAAGTGATACTTTAACAATTGGAGGGAAAAAAATTTCACCATTTCCAGGGATTCAACACCAATATACAGGGGTGGAGCCATGCCGGAGGGGGAGCCCCTACTTGGTTTTGGAATTTTTTCACTATATATGGGGCATTTTTGACAAAAAAAAATATGGACTTATGAGTAGAAACTTATACTTGAGGGTAGTTAAGTGTAACAGGTAAAATCATATATAGAGACCAACGTGTGGAACTTAAAATTTAATTTCAGGCCTTCAGGGTATCTGAACTGGAAAAAAAATCCGGGTGCAAAACACGTGCCGGGAGCACACGAGACGCATGGTTCATTGTGGAACTATGATTTGCACCCCCTACGGGCGTGCGAGAGTACCTTATTTTTCTTAAGTGCCTAACAGGTTCATAAGAGGTAGATCATCTCCATATAAACCAATCAATTTTTCTACAAAGTTCCCATGTGCGACTTAAGCCATTTTCACTCCATTTTTTTTATCTCAAGTAGCTTAACTTTGGGTGAAACTATTAAGAAGGATTTAGAGGCGAATGGTTTCACTAGAGATATGATTCACGACAGACCACTATGGCGTCGTTTGATCCATGTAGCCGACCCCACCTAGTGGGATAAAGGCTTGTTGTTGTTGTTGTTGTTGTTGTAGCTTAACTTTGGGTGACAATTTCTCATTCACCCCATAACTATTTTGAGTAAACAAATATACAATTTCAATGTCTTCACCAAGGAGAACATGAATTTATAATAACCTTTCACAACTTTAGTGTGAGGTCCCACTAAAAATTATTCTCAAAATGACTCAAAAATGGTATTTTTACCCATTTTTCCAACACTAACAAGGTAAATCCTTTCTTTGATCTACTTTTTAATATTAGGTATAATTTAATTTCCTAATTACGTGCATAATATTAGTTGTGTTACTTGATTAATTGCATAATATTATCAATGCTATTATGTTTGTCTTGTATTATTGTAATTTTTTGTAATTGTTTACATTCGCAATTTGAGTTGTATGAAGTACTATTATTAATGTCATTATGTTTACGTTCAAATTTTATGGCTTCAAATATATTTTTGCGTGTTTTGAATTTCGCCCCCCATTAACCAGAATCCTGACTTTACCACTGCCAATATATATATATATATATGTGCATACACATAAGTATATCATTTCATCCTCTAAAATTGAAAGCTTAAAGAATGATTTTGCCACAAATGGATGCTCATTCCTGCCAATATGGACAAAGAACTAAGGTTAAGATATCATGGGCAAATCTAAACCCAGGGAAAAGATTCAGAGTATGCGATGTAACGCCCACTTTGTTTTTGTGTTCTATTTACTTTGTGTAATTAGGTTAAGACTGTGTTAAAATGTCACTTTTACCCTTAGATTGACACGTTATCCCCACGTGCTATCCAATTTTGGACTAAAGTGGCACACGGCAAAAACTTCAGGGTTTAAAATGTGCAAATTGTAACATCAGGGACTATAGTAAGACAAAAGGAAAACTACAAAGGAATTGTTAAGATTTGTATATGTATTTTATTTATAGAATGTGTATATTTAGGAAATAATTAGGAAATCCTTATTAGAAGGAAATATCCTTATTTTTAGGGTCTTTCTCTTGTATATATAGATGGACTCCTTTTCTCAATAATCAATAACAATTATTCTCATAATCTCTTGTATTCTCACATGGTATCAAAGGATTGGGGAGAAAAAAAAATCCTACTCTAATTTCGTGTTTGTTGTGTCTTTATTCCAGCAATCACCAAAACCCTAGCCGCCAATCACCTAGTAACCAAACCCTAACCGCTGTGTTTTTATCCCAGCGTGTAAACCCTAACCGTCGCAAGTCAAAAAAAAAAAAAATGTTCACAGAGTTACTGGTCATCATTACTGTCAATGTTTTAAATAGCGATAATGCGAGTAATAGCGTTTTGGTTTTTGAAGCGCGTAGCACAAATCGCGTAGCGTATAGCGTAAGTTATTCGAGACTCTAATAGTGTAATAATTAAAAAAAAAAAAAATAATGTTATGCTAAATATGGGGTATTTTTACTAGATATATGGTGTTTTTTTGAAAATATATATATATATATATAAATTTATATGCATAAATTTATACTTAAAGGTACCTAAGTGTAAAAAACAAAAATTTAAGGGTCATTACAAAACTGAATCTTTAGAATATCAAACCCCACCCACTACCGAGTGCTGTGCTGACATCCTTCAGTTCTTTTTGTTCCTTTCTTTTGTCTTCTCTCTCTCGGCTTTTTTTGTCTTCTCTCTCTAGGTTCACTGGAATAGTAAAATCAGCCTAGGGTTCAAGGAATACCTTAGTTCAATGTTCAAATAAAACGATTCAGCCTAGTTCAACACTCAAATAAAACTAGGGTTCAAGGAGAACACAAAGCTTAGACGACGACAGCTAGGAGAGACGAAGGCTGGGGGAGAATAACGAGCTTACGATTTGTTTAGGTTTTTTTCATATTTGACCTAGCTTTCACTTTCCAAAATAGCGTGAGTTTTTTCCGAATAGCGTAAATAGCATACGATATTCACGCTATCGCGTGCCACGTCACCTAATCACTCACGCTTTTTGTTCCTCCCGCTATATTAAACACGATATGTAGCGTTAGTGGCCAAAAACACGCTATAGCGCGCTATTCTACGCTATTGAAAACACTAGTTACTGTTCACTTACAATTCACGTTTTCAGATCCACTATTTCCAAATCGTTTCTCTAAGATCTGTGTTCTAGCATATTTCTGGTATATTCACAGCATTAATTTGGTGGTGTTTAAGCTTATACTGCAAGACTCGAATGGGTATTCTAAGCGAAGAATCAATCCTTACGCTTTCGGTATCTGCCATTAAATACGCTGAGCTCCTGCAATTCCAAGAGAACAAGCAGCCCATCTCCGGTACTTATGTAAGTCAAACTGGTAACCCTATTACCTGCATCTCTCAATCATCATCTCTTGGATCTTTAGTTCTTGATTATGGTGCGTTTAATCATATATCTGGCAATAAGAATTTGTTCTCTTCTATTACTTATACTAATTCATTGTCTATTGTTACCTTATTCAATAGCTCTCAAACAAAAGTTAAAGGCATTGGACAGGCTGAACCCTTACGTACCTTGTCTTTAAATTCTGTTCTTTTTGTACCTGGATATCCTTTCAATTTGATTTCAGTTAGCAAATTAACCCAAACCTTGCCTTATTTCGTTACCTTTGCAGATAATTTGGTTCCTGTGCAGGAGCAGAGTATTGGGGAGTTAATTGGAGTAGGACATAAGTACCGTGATCTATACTACCTCACCCCACCACCAGCCCCTGTAGTCTGTGTTGCTAGTAATCCACCTGCCCTTTTTCACCAGCGTTTAGGCCATCCCAGCTCACAAAAATTACAAAAGATTGTGCCAAGTCTTTATTGTGTGTCATCTTTAGAGTGAGTCTTGTCAGTTAGGAAAACACGTCCATAGTTCTTTTCCCAGTCGTGTTAATAAACAAGCAAATTCACCTTTTTCTCTAGTTCATTATGATGTATTGGGTCTTAATCGTGTTAAGACAACTTTGGGTTTTCAATATTTTGTCACTTTTGTTGATGATTTTTCCCGATGCACTTGATTATTTTTAATGAAAAATCGTTCCGAACTATTCTCCATCTTTCAAACATTTTGCTCATAAATTACAACCTAATTTGGCACCACTATTCGTACTTTCCGCAGTGACAATGCACAAGAATATTTTTCTGCCCCCTTCCAATCATTTATGACTTCTCAAAGCATACTTCACCAATCTTCTTTTGCTAATACTTCTCAACAAAATGGAGTGGCTGAATAAAAAAATAGACACTTGATTGAAACTGTTCGTACTTTCCTTATTCACAATCATGTTCCACAACGTTTTTGGGGAGACGCAGTCCTCAACGCTTGCTATTTAATTAATAGGATGCCATCCTCAGTTTTAACAAATCAGGTACCGCATTCTCTGTTATTTCCCACCTAGCCTCTCTATCCCGTCCACCCTCGTGTCTTTGGCTGCATGTGTTTTTTTCATGACCTCATTCCTGGGAAAAATAAGTTACTTGCTAAATCTTTTAAATGTATCTTTTCGGGGTATTCTCTCTTATAAAAGGGTTATTGTTGTTTTCCTCCGGACCTTAAACGATACATTGTTTCCGCAGCCGTCACCTTCTTTAAGACAACTCTCTTTTTTCCCTCTTCAGAGAGTGTTGCGTGTCCTCTTGATATTAGTGAGTCCCCCATATCAGACGCTAGTCCTATTCCACAAGTTGTGTGCTCTCCTGACCCTGTGGCTCCTACTGCAAACTTGCCACCTCTTCTACTTACTTACCATCGCCGACCTCAACCTATATTTATTAAAAACCTCACCACCGAACCTACCATTGAGACTATATCCGAGCTCATCACCCTATCACCGGATCCAGCAGCCTTATCTCCTACTCCAATTACACCTCCAGTTTCAGCTCCTAACCTGGATCTTCCCATTGCCGAACGCAAAGGTATTCGTTATACTCGTAACCCTCATCCCATTTATAATTTTGTGAGTTATCATCATTTATCTCCACAATATACAGCCTTTGTTCTCTATGGGCTTGATTATGGTGATATGTTCTCTCCGGTGGCTAAGATGTCCTATGTTCATTCTATTTTTCTCTGTGGCAGCCATTCGTCACTGACCCCTTTATCAATTGGACATCAAGAATGCTTTTCTTTATGATGAATTACAGAAAGAGGTATATATGGAGCAACCTCCTGGGTTTGTTGCTCAGGGGGAGTCTAATATGGTGTACCGCCTTCGTCACTCTCTTTATGGACTAAAACAGTCCCATCAGGCTTAGTTTAGACGCTTTAGTTCGATTGTTTGTCAATTTAGTATGACTCGTAATGAGGCTGATCACTCCGTCTTTTACTCCCATTTATCACTTGACAGATGCATCTATTTGGTCTTTTATGTGGATGATATTGTAATTACGAAAAATGATCAAGAGGGCATACAAAAACTCAAGCAGCATTTATTTCACCACTTTCAGACAAAAGATTTAGGAAAACTCAAATACTTTCTGGGAATAGAAGTTGCTCAATCTCGACAAGGTATTTCTTCATTTTCCAGCGGAAGTATGCCTTAGATATCTTAAAGAAACTGGCATGACAAATTGCAAACCTGTAGAGATTCCGATAGATCCAAAGGTCAAACTCCTACCTTATCAAGGGGAACCATTATCAGACCCTAGTAAGTACCGAAGACTTGTTGGGAAACTTAATTACCTCACCGTGACACGTCCTGACATAGCGTTCTCGATGAGTGTACTTAGCCAATTCCTAAGTGTTTCGTGTGATAGTAATTGGGAAGCAGCTGTTCGTATTTTGAAATACATAAAGAAGGCACCAGGCAAAGGCTTTTTGTATAAAAGTAAAAGCCACACTGAAATTATTGACTATTCTAATGCTGATTGGGCAAGCTACCCATATGATAAACATTCGACCAGTGGGTATTGTATCTTCGTTGGAGGAAATCTGGTCTCATGGAAGAGTAAGAAACAATCAGTGGTTTCCTTGTCCACCGCCGAGGCAAAATATCGGGCCATGGCAAAAACGATGCGTGAGCTCATATAGATGAAACAATTACTCCAGGAGCTAAAGTTCACCAAGATTCAACAAATGAAGTTGATATGCGATAATCAAGCAGCTCTCCACATTGCGTCTAATCTGGTCTTTCACGAAAGGACCAAACATATCGAGATTGATAGTCACTTTATTAAAGAAAAAATTATTTCAAGAAAAATCGCTACTAGCTACGTGAAATCGAATAATCAACTAGCTGATATCTTTACTAACTCTCTCGATAGACCTCGAGTTAATTATATTTGTAACAAGTTTGGAACATACACTTGTACGCTCTGACTTGAGGGGGAGTGTTAAGATTTATATATATTTTATTTATAGAATGTGTGTATTTAGGAGATAATTAGAAAATCCTTATTATAAGAAAATATCTTTATTTTTAGGGTCTCTCTTATATATATAGATGGACTCCTTTTCTCAATAATCAATAACAATTCTTCTCACAATTTCTTGTATTCTCACAGGAATATAGTGTTTTTTACTCGAGATTTGGTTAAGATGAAGATGCATTTTTAGTGGCAAAGTCTATGTGATTATCAAAAAAGTTAAGGTCCATCCATCTCAGACTAAAAGTCCCTCCTTCCTTTTTCAAATGTCTCGAACTAAGTCTCCCATTTCCTTTTTTATACATATTAGTGTTTTATGAGGGTGGGTTTGAAAAAAAAAACAATGAAAAATGAATGAAAACACTACTACTAATGTTTATAAGAATTTGGGAAAAAAGGTGAGTGATTTGGTCAGACATTTGATTACTTATTGGGTTTTCCATGGAACAAAATTAAGTGTTGCGTAAGAAAATCGATGGAAAATAAGAAAAAGATGAAGAACATCTCACCAAATCACTGATTTTTTTTTCTAAATTCTCGTAAAAATTAGTAATGTTTCCAATTATTTTTCAACTTTCTATAAATAGACCTTTTCTAAGTACAAAAGTCAAAGCGAGACTCTTAATTTAAGATAGAGGGACTATAAGAATATTTATCTAGCAGTTGAAGAGATCTTCAAGCATTCATCAGTAGGTTTCGGATGGTGATTGTTTATGTACCTAAGCCAATATACTAGCGGTAGTTTTTGAGTGGTTAGCTATGATGCACGGACACTCTCTCGGAGGGCACGTGTCCTGCCCGACACGTGTCGGACACGCTGACACGCCCCGACACGCTCCGACACGTGAGGGACACGCGTGTCGGAGAGTGTCCCATTGTTTATTATTTTTTTTATCACCGACACCTTGGGACACGCTGGGGACAATGTAATTACATAAACTAATTGATGAATCAAGCTAAAAGAGGATAGAGCAAGTCGAAATAGCAAACAGAGGATAGAGCTAAACAGTCAACATAGCAAGTAGAGAACAGAGCAAGTCAACATAGCAAGAGAGACGGCGATGGAGATGGAGATAGAGAGTCGAAGAGAGAGAGTAAGAGAGTAACGTACTTGCTGGGTTGAGCAGTTGTCGTCGATCGCTGAGAGCTGGGGCTAGGGTTTTGTTTCGATGGTGGCTGGGGAATGGGGCTAGGTTTTACGGGTTAAGAGAAATGATTCCGTTTGTTTTATTTTTAAGTTTTATTATTATTATTTTCACCCCATATTTTTAGTTATTTTTTATATTGACCCCATAATTATGGTCCTTATGGAACAAAGAACAATCATGTTTTGAATATTTGCCATTTGGGCTATTAATACAATCTATTTTCATTTTATTGAATTCTTAAATATTTATAATGTTTATTGCACAAATATATATATAATTAATTAATTAAGAACGTGTCCCCTCTACATGTCGTGTCCTACATTTTGGAAAAATTGAGTGTCGCGTGTCACGTGTCGTGTCGAAACGCGTATCGCGTGTCACGTCCGTGCTTCATAGGTGGTTAGTAACTATTTCCGTAAGCTGAGGGTTATTGTAGTCTTTTTAAGGACATATTATTATACTGAAAGTAACTACCATCACTATGTTAGGCTTAATACGTAGTAGTCGCTTCGTCCCAACTTCAGAGTCTCGTTTTGCTTTTCACAGTTTAAAAAGACAATAATTCACCTAACCAATTGCCAATAGATTTGGTCCGACATAGATGATGTATTACTAAGTATCTCATGATAGAAAACAATTTTTACTCTTAATGATTGATTGCGTTGAAAGCAGCATATCCTTTAAAACAGTCAAATTGGAGTCCTAATCTGGGAAATATAAAGGACAAGGTGCGCTTTCTTTCATACCTCGCCTTGGGAGCGGTCTTTTGCCTTGTCGCCGGATATATGTTTCATCATTCCAGGTGGTCCGCATACCTGTTTAATATGTAAAATAGAAAGTGAACAACGTGAATTATTCATACGTCTTTCACTTTAAGTTGGTGGTTTTTCATTTACCTCGAGAATTTTTAGATAAGCAAAACATTATTAGTGCGTGTGATTGGAAAAATTCTCCATGAAAACTTGGAAAATTATGTACTTTTCAATCTTTTGGAAGTGTATGATTGCCTAATTTTCTGGGGAATTCCTTTTTCATCAAATTCCTATGCATAAGTAAATGCTGAATAACTTATTAATTGAATTCTTACCCTCCCCCAAGGGAAATGAATTCTAGGTAAGATGGAAAAGAGCTCAAAGGCAAAAGGTTCAATTCAGGTAAAAAGTGGGCAATCAAACACCAAATGTTGGAAAGTGTGTGACAATTGCATGGAATAAGTACATGTTTTCCACCAAGAACATAAAAACAATCAAACACCTTCAACTGCATTTCCATGGAACTCAATTGCCTAGAATATCAACATTTTCTTCCCTAATCTATGATTGCTATCAAGCACATCCATAGTGAATTAAAAATGCAATAGACAAATCATTTGCGCGCGCACATAAATTTAATTCAACACAATGCATCATGGTGATATAAGTTCACCATTATTTCTCTTTTCTTGGGAAAGCCAGTTGACCTAGTCCCCCATTGGATTCAGGTGGAAAAATAATTTTCACCTGCACCCTGGTGGAAAATATTTCATCCCTAACCAAACAGGCCTAAATTGAAAAATCAGAGAGAGAACAAACAAAACACTAGGACTATGTACTAACACTCATTCAAGGTCAATGACTTGTTCTAAGCAGTAGCGTTACTTGTTCCATTTCTTTTAGTATCCAAATGATCCAGATATCTACAGGTGCATTTGATTGGACTTACATGGAAAATAATTGAACAAATAGTATATAAGAAACATTTCAGCGAAAACAGAAACTTAGGGTGGAGGTGGTTTGAATTACATGGAAAGTGAGAAAATTAGGCTAAACCAGATTTGTACCAAGGAAATTGATTCCATGGAAATAACATCAGAAAAAGAAGTGCAATCAAACGCGCTCCTAAATTTCATGAGCAAAGACAGGATAAATTTATTCAACCACTCTTCTGAATCTTTACACACAACGATTCCGATGTTAATTGATGCGATATTTGATTAAATTGTCAAAAACAATAACATAAACTTACCAATACAAGAGTATCATCACTAGGAACTGGTAAACCTTTCAAAGCCATATCCTTTGAAATGTAACCGCTACCTCCCCTCCAGTCCTTCGATGGCTTATCAACGGTATAGAATATCTGCAATTTTTTAACAAAAGAATTACACACCCCTTCCGTGAGAAAATTCTGCTTTAGGATGTATAGAATATTTACGTACTCCCTCGGTCCCAAATTAAGAGTCCACTATTCCTTTTTGCGATGTCACAAATTAAGAGTGCACTTTCCTTTTCAGAATATAATCAACATACAAAATCTCGTCTTAAGAAACAAGTTTTGTTCTAAGCCATTGATTGTAATGAAATTAGAGTTCAAAAATAATAGACGGTGGTACCTTCAAATTTGGGTGGGTAGCTGCAAGCACGTCAAGTTTCTGTTTGAGCAGTATGTCGTCAGGCGATACATTAGCGTAGAGCAGAGAAACCTGAAATGATAAATGTCATCATCAATACATGAATGCATATATACAATTATTTACACTAGACCCTCTACTAGTTAGTTATGAAACCAAATTATGTGATTGCCAATTTTGTCCCTGTCACAATCACTTTTATTAAAATGTATGGGGCGTGGATTGAACCCATGAAATGAGCTGATAAACAAAGCCTTTTTAGCTGAACCATTACCATTCGTTACTATAACTTTTCATTTCAAATTCGATAATGCATGTGCAAAGCAAATTGACGTGCACACGCATAGCGTGTGTTTCCGTATCATGTATTAATTATTAGAAATAGTGAGTATTAAAATTGTGCTTCCATCAATCCAAAAAACAAAATGTATAGACCCCTAGGGCTAGAAAACACTTCTAGTACTGTCAATGGCAAATTTTTTGGTTAATAGAAGTTCGTAGAGAGAGGGCGCGAGGGAGACATGGGGACTAGGGTTTACTGGAAACACTGAGAAAGAGAGAGAGGAGAGCTTGGTTACTGTTATCTAGTACTACTTTAGCTACTCTTGAGCTGCTTTAAGTATTAGTGCCATTTCGTATTCAAAACAAACAAACAAACAAGAGGTAAATACATGCACATACTCATGTACATCCATTTATATTATCATTCTACTGATTTAATAATATAATAGGATATAGTGATATACTAAACTTTTAATTAAAAATCAAGTAATAGTGTTATTAATTATTTCCCGTATAATGAAGTTGGTTCATCAAAAGTTATTAGAAAAGAGCACACAACATGAATGGTTGGATACAACATAACATGGGAATATTCCATTGATGTATTATCTTTTGAGATGCAATAAAATATCGTTTCTTATCAACAAAAAAAAAACACAACATGGGAATATTGAATAGTAGATGAATGGAGATGGTAGATACCAAAAGGGTATTAATTATGAAACATAGTAATGATCGTGTTATGCAAGAAAAGATCGCCAAAGAAACGAAGTCGATAAAATACTCCATCCGTCTCAAATTGATAGTCCCACTTTAACTTTGGTCCTCTTTAAGGAAATACTACTTTCAACCCAATGAATGATCAATAATTCAACTTACTTTCTAGTGTGAGATATTGTACATTGATTATGTTCAATAAACGAAAGTTGGACTATCAATTTGACGCTGGGGGCATATAGAGACAAGAAATTTAACGAGGATACTGTGACTGTTTCCAGGAATCAAGATGAGATAGTAATAGATTATTTGCACAAGGAAAATCATAATATATGTAATGAATGTGAATGAGCAAACATGTAGGGCAGTTCCCTGAAATAAGACATGAGAGTTACCATGTAGATCCTTGAGGCTGCCCCATTTGACTCAATCTAGGCCGGGTGAAATTGAGATCCCACGTATCAAATTAATTTGAGAGCCCATTTGGATCGGCCTTACAATATATGTAATGAATGATATGCAACCAAGTAGGATTAAACTAAAAGACTAAAGTGCGAGTTTGAGACAAAACTAACTGAAAATAGCATGCAAAGATCATGAGAGTATGAGAGTATGACATGAAGCATGGTATGTACCAAGGATGCAATTTTGCTTTCTTAAGTGGCCATCATAGCATTACAGTGTATTTATAGCCCGAAAATCCCAACTTTGCATTGATATTCAGTTTTTTATTAAAATTTCTCTTTATGCTTGTTTTCATGCAAGTGCGGTGTTTTCAAGTGATATGCTTATTGGAGTTTTGGATGTGAAATTGGAGCCCAAAGCCGAAACTAAAGCCCAACTACAGTATGGACAGTGTCCATGCATCCCAAGGTAGGAAACCAGAAGTCCATAGTCAAATGTTCGACTGGAAGTTGATGCGGTGCTTAAAAGCCGAGAAAAGGAAGAAATCAAGTCAAGTGGTCAACCAAAGAAATAAAAGTCAAAAAAGGAGCATTATGTTCAATTCACTAGATCAAAGATGTTTAAGGCTCAAGGCACACCTAGGAACAAAGGTCTCACTGAGGCTAGTTGCAAGGTGCAAGGTGAGGCCAGCGCCTTATCAATGCAAGGCATACTTAATCAGAGTTTAGGACAATTACACAATACTTTACAGCAATATAAGAGCAAGAGAGACCATCAGAGACTATTGAAGTTGGCCCAGACAGGATTCGAACACTTGACCAAATACAATTAGTTTTGCTATTTACCCATGTTGCTCGAGTACATTAGTCTTTATTAGAGTTGGTCATTGATAGTTTGAACAAGCACGTTCATTTTTTTCTTTAATTATGTGTTTCCTCCAACAGTTGCTATCGTAGCAGAAACCAGGTCTATTTCATGCCCAGTATCGAACTGTGCCTTTTGCTGTTGTGCCATCAATGGGTCTATCCTCATAATGGTTCATTCTTCAGAGGGAGACTTGGTTGGACATTGCGGCCTCATCCAATTGATCCAGATTTGTTTATGCTAAGCTTGACCCTGCCCATAACCATATATCTGGTGACAAAAGCCCAAATCGGCGAATCTAAACCCAGTCTGACCCAACTACCTAAAATCTAGGTTATATTGCACTACTAAAAAATGCTTGTAATTTAGCCAATTAATCGAAACGTGACTGGCATTTATTAATTGTCTTATCGAATTGTTACAGAAACAAGGCCAGCACGTTATACTTATGTTGATACAAATATATAAATAAGGAAAACGAGAAACATACACCATAAATGCCAAAAATAATGTGATCCTGCAATTAAGGGAAGAAAACTAATGACATCAAGTGACAGTTGAATATGCTTAATCAAGAAGATATTCGAACACAATTTACAAGTAGGATTAGACTGATGGTGAGCAACCCATGGATGTTGGGGGAAATGTCCAATAGAGATGATAAGTACGGATGCAAAATAATTCGAGATAATAGGCTACCTTGGTATTGTCATCAGGATTCTTAAGGATTGCTTCAATGACCTGAAGCATTGGAGTGATACCTGAGCCCCCTGCAATCTGGGAGAAAATATTATATTTACAATTTAAAATAAAACAGAAACAATAATAATGTAATTCCACTCCTAATAAAATCAATGTATACTGTGATATAGTGTCATGCTTTAAATACTTCCTCGTTATATCTATGGGAAGCAATAATAGCAAAGAACTAACTTGGGGAGGATTCGGGGGTTTGGTCGGGATTTGGCCTATACCAAAACCAAATATCAAGACGCTCTGATGCTCAGTAAGTTACGTTTCTGAAAACATGAAACCAACACTAAACCAAGTGGTTTCCTGTATGTTTAGTTTGTCCCGTATTATTCGGGTTTTCTTTATATGTCTACTTATTTCGGTTTTTCAGTATTTATTTAATCTTTTTAAAGTTATTTCTTTTACCAAAGTCAAATTTGATATAGCAAACTAATATAAGATCATGAAATCATAACCTAAATGTTAACTAATATAAGACCATGAAATCATAACCTAAATGTTAACAATTAGCCATAAATGGATTGGTAAATCAATAATATTTGAATGACTCTTTAGATTTACTTAAACAACAAAAGTAGCATCTAAGAATAACCTTTAAGATTAATACACATGGTTAATTATACAAAGCCAAGACAATTTGTATGTATGATATACAAAATGTATTGGTGAAATATAATTGTTTAATGCACTTATAGTTTGGTTACCGATCCAGTGTTTTCGGTATTGGATTTGGTACTTTTGTCACTGTAACACCAAAACCAACCCAAAGAAAATTGGTAAGTTTTGGTTCGGGATTTTCAGTTTTTGTATTGAAAATGCAATTTCAAAAACCAATTTTTGAGTAACAATTCAGCATGGTCTGGTGAGAACCCATACCAGTAACACCACTAGAACACACAATAATCATTTACTACGACACCCGCAAAACAATTGGCTAGATTATAATAATAATTCAATTCAACCACGTTGTCAAAATATTTTCCTATCAGAATAGAGCAATAGAAGACAAATACCATCTTGAGCCAAGTTGTGAAAAGATTCTCCCTATAACATGCAACAGATCTCATTTGCTTATGAGAACGATCACACAACTAAAATGAAAACTATAACTATACAAGTTCAATGTTCATAGAACTATCGTAATAAAATGCAAGGTTTTCCTCCATAGGAGCAACATGCAATACCCCATATTTTTGGGTATTTAACTATTTATGAAAAGAACCCCAATTATCTTGATCTTTTTCTAACTTAAAAATAATATTAGAAAATAAACATGCATTTAGCTCTTCCAACAATGTTGACCAACTTCCGTAGTTTGAAAATTCTAGGTTCCTCTGGAATAAAACATAAAAATCTTCGCTCATCAGTGGTTTAACACAGATAGAGCCATAGAGGAATGACCTCCATTAGGGTCATCCCATTCTTACACATCTTTGCAAAAATTTGAGGTCTTAATTCCACTGATGCCACTATTTTTTTTCCCTTTTTTTTTTAACTTCAATGAATCTGACGACTAAATTTAATTGGCAAAGGCACTGCCCTTACCATGCCAATGTGTTTCTTCATATTGGGAGAATATCTGAGCTTTTCAATTGGCCTGAAGGAAATAAACTGGCTTTAGTAGCGAGAAGACATTAAAGCAAATTATTGGCAACTATTTGCTCATGCAAATGGGTTACCCTTTTACTTCTACAACATCGCCTGGTTTTAAGCTTGCGAAGTGCTGGCTCATTTTCCCTTCGGGATAAACCTGAAAGATTGGGTAAATAGAGAAACAACAAATTTAGACTAGTTCATCTTCATCCCAAAGTAAGCAGTAAAATGAAATGATGAATACAAGTAGATGCTAATCCCATACCTTAATCAACAAATCAAAGTATCCCTTGGAGTCTGGATCCGATATAGGTGTATACCTAAATATGTCAAAGAATACACTTCATAAGTATTTCCACTCTGCATAAATATGTTATTATAAAGGGCGTAGATTCCGTGCAATTTGCAGTACAAAGTGATTATCACAAGGGTAAAGAATATGAAGAGATATACTAAGAAAATGCATGAATACGAGGAGATACACTGAGATACCCGATCTCCAATTGATAGGGGTAGGAAAACCTGTACCCACCAAGGATTGCCTCATAAAAACCGCTCACTTACAAGAAATTAATTTTATATGAATTACAACTAGATATTATATCTAGTACATTTAAAAAAAATACATGTCCTACATGTCTAGACATTTAGTTCAAGATACATGGATTTATATAATTTTTTGATATAAGCATTACATGGATACACATGGTGGTCGGCCATGGGAGAAGGGAGAAGGGAAACAAGGTTCCCATGGCTCGTACTTAAGTGTGGGGTGGGAAAATCCTCCCTTTTTTCCACTATGCTAACTCTCCATGTGTACATGGATTTATATAATAAATAAAAATATATCTATATTCTATAATCAACTGGGTTCCCCACGGAGTGGGACACTATTCCCTGTTCCTGAGTCTTAGACAGGGACCTTTGTTCTCCCATCCCCCACTTCCGAATAGAACCAAACCCTCCATGGCAACACCTGCCCCAAAGGAGCGGAAACCGACGGATACTTTTGCCATTCCTAGGTGGGGCATCTGGCTCATTTGAAACCATAAAATGGGGGGATATATAGATCAAATCCACCAACTCACCTTTCCTCAACGTCCATCTTTTCAAGCCAACCTCCAATTCACATAGCTATATGCTTGTACAAAATCTTCACGCCCTAACACTTAGTTTAGCTTCCAAGCATTTATTTTTTGAAACAATAGACATAAACTTCCTAAATAGCAAAAAAAAGGGACCTTACCCAAATTTGTAGTTACTCACCACCATTTTAATAGGTCTAACATCCCTAAAGTCAACAACACCTTTCAGCCACAATGAGATAAAGGATGCATTGAAATTCATCTCCAACAAATTTCTCGTTTAAGAAACCTTTTTTTATTGATCTGTACTTGAACTACCTACTGCTTTAAAGCTTTCTCATTCTCCTTTTGGAGCAAATACACCAAAATCTAGGTCCGTATCCAATCTACCCCACCCAACACACTGTACAAGCAGGATTTTTTTTAATAAGAAACAGAAACTTCATTGCCACTTCAAAAGAGAAAATACAAGATAATGAGGGGGGGACAAGGCGTCCCCAAGAAGGAACCCAAAGAAACAACCATCCACAAGCAGGATTGGAGTGGGTAATGGCCTTTCACAGTCGTAATTTATAATCCATGATCATTTTTTCTGAATTACATCGATAGGATTTGAACCCTGAACTACTCCCCGCTCTTCCACTATGCTGGCCAGCACTTGCCACTATACTACAAGGCCATTGGCATAATCCATGGTCATTTTGTTGATTAGAAATGGTGCTATCTAAAACTAGAGTGCTCAATATATGATTTCCGTATGTTGATCGCGGTGTTAAACCTTTCTAGCTGAAATAATCTAATTAAGGTAATGATTTAACAATTAGATACCTTAGATCAATATGATTTATGAACATAGGAAACACATCCAACCATCACCATTGCTAGGCTTGACATTAACTAGTGTACTATAAAACTATAAACATAGTGATTAATTAAACTTGTTAAATATGAAGAGAAGAACCTCTAGAACGCACTGAGGAATCTTACTATAAGAGATGTGCGTTGCAAACAATAAAACATAATCTTTAAAATGAGAATGTACCATGAACTGATGTAACACAAACTTCATTTCTTTATAGATAATCAAAC
Organism: Lonicera japonica; assembly: GCA_021464415.1. NCBI lineage: Eukaryota > Viridiplantae > Streptophyta > Magnoliopsida > Dipsacales > Caprifoliaceae > Lonicera > Lonicera japonica. The sequence continues at coordinate 64,050,107 of CM038469.1, forward strand.
GTGTAGAAACAGAGTAATTTCAAGAAGTCGAATCCTGCAATCCAGGATAACAAGAAGAAGACTTACGGGCGAATGACGTATTTTGTTTTTCCTTCAGCATCTTTTCCTAATGGGGCCCTGAAATTAGAAAATAGCACATCATGATGGAGTGGAAAATGTACCCAATAATCTGAACCTAGAACACGCATTTTCGAGTTTTATCATGAAAAGAGTACTATTGAAGCCACTTGTATCATGTATCCTGAGTTTACCTCGTAATAAGGCAAGAGGCAACATCAAGACCCAACTTGGCACTGGGATCAAAGGAAAACCTGCCATTTTGGAGGACAAGAACACAAAATGAATCTCTATCAGTATGCATGGCCAATTCAGTTGCAATGGTCAATGGTGATTTGCATAAAATACAAACTCATTTAGTACATGTAAGGACAATATCCATTAAGTTCCACTACAGTTATATCATCAAAGAAGTGATAATCAATGAGGAGCCTATTGTTACAACCAGCAGTTGCAGAATCCAAATTGTTGAATAATTTCTTTTCGGAGCTCTATATTTTTTATTTTATTTTTGATAAGAAACAGAAATATCATTGCCACAACCAGTATTTAATTAGCTCTTTCCATAGCTTAACATGTTCAAATTATTTTTTAGCATAAGTGTGTGTTAGTATATTTGATGTATTCTATAGATTTTATATGGATTTATTCTTGTTATAGGAAACAAAACTGATATTATTACTCACAAAAAAGATGTACCATCCCGATAGCCTTATTACTCTATAGCTTTTATATGAATTGAACACTTGCAGCATTTGTTCATAACCAGTGCACAAGTCTGGATTTGAGCTTTTGGATTGACCCGGCATCAAGAATTAATCCAATTATTCCTATTTCAATAGATCCAGACCACCAAGTCGATCCAATTATTGTCAGAAAGGCTTCGGTGCAAAATTTAACAAAAAGGAACCCTTTCTGCTAGTATGCGGAATTAGTTTTACAATTGTAATATTCAAATGATTAACTTTAGTAGTTTAGCACTTATGCATATACACATTTCAAAATGGAACCCACAATGAGCTTCCATATTATATTGTAATGGTAATCAGAGAGACGGAACATGCATGGATGGATGGATGGATGGATGGATGCTTGGTTTCTCACATATACTAATGTTGATTGGATTCTTTTCTTGTTTTGAGATCTTTGCAAGTGTCTATTTTGCATACTAGCAGAAAGGGTTCCTTTTGGTTGCTTTTTGTACACACTTAGCTTGAATCCGAGTTAAGGGTTCATTAAACTTTCGACTTTTAAAACCTAAATCATGTTTGAAGTGTCTACTTGAAACTTGTGTGAATTATTTGTGTTGATAAGTGTGCAACCATATGAACATGGAAAATTATGAAAAGATTGTGAACCTCATTATGACAGTTACATGCATGATAAAATGGGTGAAATTAAGTGAACACATGAAACACATCCGAACCATGACAGCATGACGAGATTAATTTAGGTAAATATTATGTCATAATATGATGCACTACTGTGGCTTGGTAGCAGCCTTCTAGAACATTGCGCAAATCTAAACTCAAGAACTGGGTTGGTAAATCTATTCCCTTCCTATGTTAACTAATCCAATCTCACTATCCAATTGTTTGTGGTGACAAAATTACGAGTGTTTTAGAAGATCGCACTTATTGCAGGAGTTCATCCTTAAGATTTTTGGTCTGTGATAAATTGACATACATAGATTGAATTTGGATTTTGAGTAACTCATGTATTTTGATGAATGTATTAAGAACTTTGGGACTTATAATTAAGTAATATTGTCATTTTGTGATAGTTAGATGGTGTGAAACATTGGGCACACCTCCTTTCATGATACATTTTTTGGAAAAAAAGACAAGAAAATATTTTTCTAAAACAAGTACCAATTATATAATGTTGGTTAGGGTCGGGTTCCTATTTAACAATTGTGTTGTAAAATAAGGAGTTTGACTAAGATTAGGAAAAGTTAATTATATAATTATTTGTATTTCATGTATTGACAATTATACCCTTGCGACATTCTTCATCCCTTCTCTCCCATTGTGGTCGCTAGGCCTCACCAACCTCCACTTGTCATTGGCGTTGGCCAAATATACTTTTTAATAAAAAGGTGGAAGGGTATTTTAGGCATTTATAAAGGAAATGGAAGGAGAAGTGGAGGACACATGGGAATCTGTGGTGTGGTCAATACTAGCCTACTAGGGACTTATTTAACAAAGATATTATGCCTTGTCCTTGGCTTGAATTTTTTGTTTTTTTTCTTGACTTTCGTTTTACACTCTGAATTTTCATTAACAAAAATAAATTGACAGGTCTTGCAAGTCAATAAAATATGCTTGTTTTGTATTCACAATGTAAAAAAATTAAAGACTTCATTCCTCCACATGGCAGCATAATTTCTCCCTTCTATTCTAAGCTGTTATAAATCCATCAGAAACCTCCTTGGTTTGTGCGTCGATATACAAGATTGCTTTTTCTATGGTCGGGTTTTAAAATAAATCATGCCCAAATAAATTTATCAATATCCAACTTGATCTACCAATAAACTTCAGCAAATATTTGAGACAAGGGGTTAACCTGAATAATTGAGTATTATGGCTGACCCTTGCCTTGTCTTGCAGCTTAAATTCAATCCATTTATTTGGATTTAACGCTGAAAATAATCAAAATGATATGCTTAACTTTGGATTAAGGTAATAAAGTTAAATTCATAAAAAGTTGAAAGATCATCTAATACAAGATCACAGGTCAATTTTAGATTGAGAATAGAATCATTTTATTTTTAGGGACATCCAAGAGCCCTATTGTACAAAGATTATCACCTTGTGAAGTGGTTATAGTCTTTACACATTTCACAAAAATATTTTAACTTGTGAATCATAATTACTTCACGTCCTTATCTTGTATTACCCTTTTTTATCTCCTTCAATAAAATCTTCATGCTTTCTAAAAATCCATGAGAGTAAATCAAGCAATGTACTTTTGTTGATCCACAGGAAATTTGTTTTCGTGTGTACATTTGTAATAAGATGTATTCTAGCCGAGTTCAATATGTCAAATTGCTAAACTAGTAGTTAGACACCATGCTAAATTATCAAATTCCCCAGTTTGATATTATGGTATAGCTTTAACAATGTTTTCATTGAATATAGAGAAAAGGAAGTTAAAGCTAGTCATGTTTGTATTGTAAACTATATATCGAGAGCACATTATTTAATTATTAACTAAGCAAAATATGGAAGGCCCTTATTAAATTAAACAAGATGTAATCAAGGGTGTATTATTATTGATCCTGTAGTCAGAATCTAATGGCATTGTTACCCAAAGAATGCATATGAGTTTAATCAAATCAGACCCAGGCCATGATGCAGTTCAGAGAGAGAGACCCACCAACTTTGGGACCTGTTTCTTCATGGATTTCTTCTAAATGAACCTGTAATTACAAAGAGAAATAAATAGCTTTAAGTTCCTAGCTTGAGAAGAAACAAATTTAATTCAGAAGAAACAATAACCATGTTAAAAATGTAAAACCTACATAAGCTGGTCTACTAATAAAGGATCCAGTGCATAATTTCCCTGACAGACATGCTACATGGCACACAAATGAACTTGGGGAGGATTTGTTTTGGAGGATTAGGCCGGATTAGATAATCAGCCACGCACCAATGATTAGACCCACCCCCACTTTTGAATAACGACAAGAAGGAAAGTACAGCCTACATATCATAATCATCTATTAAAGTCAATTAATTTACAAAAAGGTATCTCACCTAGAAAAGGAACAGCTTGAATTCATACTAAAAACTGATTACAAAGGCTAGCCAATGGCTTTATTTACTATATAAAAGACTCTCCTAAGTAATAATAATACTATCCTTCTCTGTTGCATCATTCCACAAAGCTATATAGTAATAATATCATCAATAGACAGAAAATTAGAGAGAGAGAAAGAGATGATGCGCTAGTAATCTTAGAATTTGTATGGGTGGTTGCACAAGTGGAACTGAGTTCTTGGAGTAGTGGGTTTTGATGAGTGAGACATAGCATAAAGCCAGATGGTAATAAGACGCCGATTGTAAAAGTACAAGGCAACCGAGAGAGAGAGAGAGAGAGAGAGAGAGAGAGAGAGAAAGTGGGTTTGAAATGGTTGAATACAGGTCTAGAGTTCCCATTGGTTCATGAGGAGAAACAAATAAGAGAGGAGAAAAGAAAGAACATGAGGGGAACTAAATCCCTGCAATCATCATTTCCTCTCAACCGTGAAGGGAACAAAAATGAGGAGGGGTAACAGCTACTTCTACAGTTTGCCCTTTTTTGATAGAAACTTTTATTAATAAGCCGTAAGGAAAAATACAGCTAAACCCAAGGGGTTGCCACATCGGTAAGGGAGAACTTGGGACTGTGTGGGTAGGCGCACGGTCTTCGGTTCTATTCCCCCTGCGTGAAACCTTTCTTGGGCCACTAAGGGCGTCACCCGGTCGAGCAACTAGGGCCTCATTATATTTTCCTTATTATATTTTCTCTATGTTTAACATCTCTATCCATCCGGATGCTGCTACATTAAGGTGAATATCGGACAATTTTAGGTCTTTGGTTATTTGAAGAGGTGAGCTTTTATTTTGTATTATAGTAAAACAAAAATCTTCTTATAAAAAAAAGGGAAAAAAATGTTAGGAGTGTCCAAAGGGTGCTTAATGTGAACCATATAGTCGATACAGCAAAGAGTTCAGAAAGTCTAGTAATCACCAATTCATCATATTATATATATGTGCTAGTTGTAACTCAAAGGCGCTATCCACTCTTTAAAAAAGCATCTTTAACCATTCAATATTTTATCTCTTATACATTTTTAGGATTCAAAAACCTTTGCTCCTTATTATATAGATACTGTATATAGGACAATACACTACATAATCCCAAAACATAAGGAAAACATGATAACTATGAATTCTGGAATTTACTTCCTGAGATGTTGCAATTTAATGGCATACACGAACAACCAAAATCAGTTCATATATCCTATTTTTCTCTCCATTTGCTTTTAAAAATATTATGTAAAAACCTCTTACATTCTTTATGAAATACAACAAGTCTTACAACAATTACAGTTTTGAACATCTAACACTTCTTAAAATGTTGTTTGACTTCCTCGTTGCAATGTTTCATAAATTTTATTGTATTTAAATTTCTCCTTTTTAACCACACACCCAATCAGTCCGAGAACCAGATTAGTTTCATAACAATTTAAACACTCCTAAACCCAGCATTTATCAGTCCAAAATCAAACCATTACAGTCCACATTATTCCAAACAAACTCATTAATCCAACAACTCAAATCAAAACCTTAATACAACGCCAAATCCCGAGGAATTCAAGATGGCAACATATGTATTGTTTCCAAAGAAGAATAATGAATCCATGTTTGTTCTGTTTCTAATTGCATTTAGGACGAATCGAATCAAAATGAAATCAAAGGACAAATTGATGAGAAATTAGTTACCAAATTTGGGGAATCGAAATAACAGAGATAGGAGATTCCACCAGAAATGGCAGCAATAGCACCGAAGGAAAGTCCAAAATTAGTGGAAGTGGACTTGTACTGGCTTCGAAATGATTGGGAGAATGCGATCGGCGCAGATTTGGCCAATCTTTTGAAGAAATACGCCATTTACGATGGCGATGTGGTGGAGATTGAGAGAGAGGAAATGAGGGTTTCACAGTGCAACGGTCTAAGGGCTCGGTGGAAGGAAGAAATATTCTAATGCTTCGGTACTCATTAAACTGTTCTTATAAATTGGGCCCCTTTTTCTTCCGCACATATCTACTATTTACTTCTGTTATGCCGCTGCTGTGTGAAATTTTTGATCTTCCAATTTTATCTATTCATACTTTATTTTCACGAAAAGTTTATAACATAGCGTAAATAATGGTGTCTGAACACTTCCTTTAATTATACCTAACAATGGATCAGTTTGTATTGTGTTAGTTTTCATTGAGTTTCGTGTGTCATTTTATCTGTTGAGAAAATTATACTCAAAACCCAATTTATTATATTAAGGTTATGTTGATAGTTATATGGAAAATAAAAAGAAAAATAACTAATTTAGGTGGTGAGATAGAAAATAAGTCAAGGGATACGATTAAATTACCTCTTGCGTTTTGACTTCTTCCGGGGAAAAAATTTCTTTAGGGATGGTGCAGAATTTTTTTCCACAAAACATAAAGATGAATAGAAGATATATACTCAAAAAAATGAGTGAGAGATGAAAAGTATCTCACTACATACTTAACTTATTTTTTATCTTCTTACTCAAATTAGTTGTTTTTATTTTCATTTTTCATGTTACTACCAAACATAGCCTAATAGTTCGTTTGATTACAAGCATAGAATCTGTATGAAAATAAAATAAGTTCTAAACAATTAAATTACCTAAAATTGAGTTGCATAAAAAATGTTAATTAAATATGTTTGATTGCCTTAATTTTTTATCTAAAAATATTGTACTTTTCTATCTTTTTAATGTTTGATAGCCATTATTTTTCATAAAAATTGTAACTTTTTTCAACTTTTGTGGGCAATCGACAATTTTAACCCTAAAGTTTGGGGTCAATTGCAACTTAAATCATGTTGTTCCAATTTTTTCAATGTCAACACTAATGTTTCATAATCGTTGCAATCCAACTCAACCGTTCTTTTATATTAATATATAACTAACGGCGGCTGACGTAGCTGTCCAAGTTGGCGCTGACGTGGATGTAGGAGCAAATGGGGTGTTGACAGGTGCTATTGAGGCTAAACTATAATTTGTTTTCCAGTCAGTTATTGGAAAAAAAATCGTCGAATTTATCCCTAATTGAAATCAGTAATAACAATTTATCCGTCGAGATTCAGCTAGTGTATCTTTCTAGAACAATTTGAAAAAGTTGAAAGCAAGTAATAATTTGTTCGTCGATACAATTCCTCAAGAACTCACCTCTTTTTCATTTATGGCGACACTTTTGCTTGATCGGAATCAACTTTCCGGGCAAATTCCGTTGAATATATTCTTGTGGACGTGGTTATCATCTTTAAATCTCAGTCAATCCTGTCGGACTCAAATTTTTACATTTCCCTTACAAAGCTGGACTTCTATCAATCTCTCCTCCAATCGCCTCACCGGAGAACTCACCGGTCCATTCGAAAAGGGAGCTTTCACAAGCAGTTTCTTCAACAATCCCAGCCTTTATACAGATAGCCCATCACTAGGCCTCTAAACTTGTCGATCCAATCCGAGAGATATACCAGCGAAATTTCCTCCCCGTTCATTATTGTTGTCACGAGCTTGAAGAATCAAAACCCTAATTTCTATATTGATTTTGGTAAAGTGAGAGATTTGTTATTTATTTACCGTGCAAATCCCGCCCACTTGCTCTTACATTTACGTTAGCGCCAACTTGAACAGTCACGTCAGCCGCCGTTAATTGTAAATTAACAGAAGAGAATGGTTGGGTTGGATTGCAACGATTATGATTGGTGTTGATATTGGAAAAATTAAAACAATGGGGCTTAAGTTGCAACTAGCTCCAAACTTTGGGGTTAAAATTGTCAATTACCCAGGTTTTATTGTTTTATAGCTATTATTTTCCATAGAGTTTGTACTTTTTCATAGAACTTATACATTTTCTACATGGAAATTAAAATATATTAATATGTATATATACATGAAAATAAAGTAACTTTTTTTTATTCTAAATTAACCATAAATTTGTGAGCATAACAACTATAATAATAAGAAATATAATATATAACAGTGATAAATAAATATGTCCCTTAAGTTAAACAACATAAAATAGTTGTGTTGCTTGTTAATCACGTACTTGTGATATATTATAAGGCAAATGTTTACTCAATAAAATAGTTGATATGAATACTTACTACATAATAATAAAGATATTTTAATTCTCCATTGCTCTAAAATTGACTTCTAATTTCTCAAAATGCGGAAATTTTTTGTCTTTTATCTCACGCGTATAGGGATATTGCTTAAACAAAAATAACAATATAGAAATATTTACTAATAAGATAATTTTTTAAATTTGTATTATAAGGTAAGACGATATTTTTTTAAATACCTACAACTAAAGTTCCAATGCCGCTTTAATCACAATTATAAGAATAAAAAAAAAGTTAACATATAAATAAAAATTATACAATAGACAATTAAAAAAATTGAATCAAACTTAACTAGTATTCTTTTTTGTATTGTTAAATTAATTTTGGCTAAATGATCAAAAAATATAACGAACTTTATACTTTTTTACAATTTGAGTAACATATTTTTTTTCAACATTTTAGACCATGAACTTTTGTTTTGTTTTCATTTTAGTTACACGGCACACAACCGTTTAGCTATCGTTGAGGAAATGCTGAGGTGGCCATTAATTTTCCTATGCGGCTTTGCACATCATTTTTTTTAAGAAAATATACACATCATTTAAAGTGTTATTCTTCCCCAAATATATATATATATATATATTCCAACTATCTCTCCTCAAGTATATATAGATATACATATATATAATATATACAGAATTCAAAAGGTTTAGTTCATCTTCCATAGTCGTTGATCTGCATGATGATGCACTGACTCTCTCTCTATATATGTAGTATATATGTATATATATATATTTGTTCACATATAGATAGAGGAAGGGTATTTTCTTCCCCAAAGTGTTCTTTCCCCAACTCACTTTTTTCATCAGGGTTAGGGTTTGAACATTTTTCAAAATTTAGAAATTTCATACCACAATTGAAACCCCAACACCCAAACTTTAGAACCTATGAATGGCTTGATAATTTTGACTTCAGCACACAAATGCCATAATTTCCCCCACATATTTGGAATTTGCACATGAAAATATAAACAAACATAGATCTAGACCATTGCTGCCATAATCACCATTAATGCCATTCCCGTCACACCTCTGCGGACGAAGACTTCATTAATGGCGAAGAGGATAGGTTTCTTTTCTTTCTCTTTTTAATATGAAAACAAAATAATAGTTCACTGTCAAAAATGTAAAAAAAAAAGAGCATGTTACTCGAATTGTAAAAAAAGTGTAAAGTTCGTTTTACTTTTTGATCATTTAGCCATTAATTTTCAAAGATACTTGAAAAATATTTATGGGTAAAATATTGAAACTACTTAGAAATTCGTACTTTTTCCTAAAAAAATATAACCTCCTCTCCTTTAAGAAAATATTTTCTAATTTTTGGATGAAAATAATGTCACATCACTTCAAAGTTGAAATTTGACTACCTAAGGATGGTATTATTTACACTCCCAAAATCTGTCATAAACACTCCACTCCAAAATTTAACTAAAAATATATTTTAACACCATTTTATTTGTCGCAAACATCCCCTCCATTGCCTGATATTAGGTGAGTACTTAGGAACACACTCTCCTTATGTAAATGTAGGTTTATGTTAGTCAACTCACCTCTCATTAGGCGAGCCTTATTTGAAAAACACTATAGTAATCCATTACCTAATATTAGACAAGTTATTACAACAAACTCTCCTCAAATAGGGTGAGCAGTGGCGGATCCACCGTGGGGCAATAGGGGTCTGCTGACCCCATGGACTTAAAAAAAAAATCAATGTTTGGTTGAAATATCTGCCAGCCAGCATACCACAGTTGACAATTGACCCCATGCTTCAAAAGAAAAAAGAAAACACACTTAGGTCAAAAAAGTAACTGACAACAAATTACCATCCCCAAGGCCATAAATGAGAGAACCCATCTCATTTAATTTACACCCGTTAGAAGATGAATAAAAAAAAATTCACTAAGCCTTGCTTTATTTTTTCCTGAGACAGTGGGCTGGTCATTCTTCATTTGTTCTTTTCCTCACCCATTCTTCATTTCTTCATTTGTTCTTCATTTTTTCTCCGGCAGCTTCACTGATAGAATCTTTTTTTTCTTTTTTTAATATCTAACAATCTCTCATCTCACAGATCTATTTCTCCCTAATTTTTTTTCTTTTTTTTTAATTTCGTTTTTTCCTCTACGGCGCTCCGCTCTAACATCTCACACCGCCTCCGACATTCCACTGGGCACCGCCCACTACTGCGTGATTTAGGTATAATTGTAACTTGTATTAGTGGTTTTGTTATGAATTATGAATAGAAATACTATCTTTCTATCTTTTTCGCATTATTTTTTTTGTAATTTTTTTTGGAACTTTTACACTTAGACCCCTTGGCCCCGTAATTCTGGATCCGCCACTGAGGGCGAGTGCGTGCATCTGCACTCACCTCTCATTAGGCGAGTTTTAAAAAGTGTTAGTGATTAAAAATTTACCTTTAGGGGTGTTTGTGACAGATTTGGTGGGAGTAAATAACGACACCGAAAAATAAAGCCAATCCGAACACACCAAAAGTGGAAACTTAGGTTAAAAATACCTATTTTTCAAAGAAAATAATGGTTATCAAATACACCCTAACAAATACATAAAATTAAAAGATTATAAATCATAAAAGTAAGATGAATGTAATAAAGCACAAAAATCTAAATTTATTCATTGTCTGCATTGACAAAAGTATTCCATGTGTTCAACTAAATTATTCTAAGTTGGTCGTCGATATCTCGATTGTTCGTTTGAACCTCACGCAAAAAAAAAATATCTTGAAATGCCTATCACGGTTCTCATTTTCTAATTTTGCATCCGGGTCAATCTTAGTCACGTAGTCAGCTTACTAATCTTCATCATTTTGAATCCGTGTGTAGTCCATAAGCGCGTATACTGTTTCCAAGTCAACCTACATGCACAAAACACATATATATCACATACACAAATCCAAGCCTGTCTACTAATAACACAAACACATATAAATAGTGCTCGAAACAAAACAAATACGCTACTTTTCTCTGTTTACCATTATTAATTATCACGTACGCATGTATGCATCAGCAATATATGCTTCACAATTATTAAATAAAAATATTATTTATGGTACAAGTGTACATATCATGTACCACAACATATGATATAAATATTATAAAAAATATTTAGTATTCTCGACACTTGTTAGACAATGTCATATAATTAATGCGTTTGCTATAAATTGTCTACTTTTCAAACAAAATGCCATAAATCCCCTCATTTTACTGAAAACTCAATAAATAAATAAATAAAAATTCTCAACATATATTTACAATACCATTAAATGAATGATGTAAAAAACACTTTTCTCGTAGGCCAAAAAAAATATAACTTACCGATTCAAACTTTAATAAAATGTGAAAGTGGGTTAAACTTGTCCAGCTTAAAGTGAGATGATAAGTCCTTGACTAATTTTGGGAAAGAATTTTCATTTCTTGTAGTTTTAACCCCTGTAGAATGAATCGTCCAAGAGCATCTACAATATGTGTGGTAGTATAGCGGATAAACTTGTCTTACAAAAATATGCAATAATTAAGGAAGATAGGGTAAAATACTATTATATAGTACAAGAAAATAGTAAAGTTTAATTTAGTTAAGTTTCTTACCACATGCTACATTTTGTGATGTTTAGAGGTTTTTTCCCTCATACTTTTATAATTTCTCTTCCACTTTTACTCTATTATATGTCTTAAAATACCACAAAATATTTATTTTATTTATCTTTTTACTATACCAATGGCGGAGCAAACGTGTGCCCACTAAGGGCTTAACTAGTTTTTCTTCTGCTAAGTATATATGGTGGATTGATTTTTGTTCTATTTGTTAAAGGGCTATATATAAATATTAATGGGTGTAGTTATTTATACTTTAAATGAGAATTATGTTACTTCAGATTTATACTATGGGACATTTTTTTATGTATTGAAAATACTTGAAATGTTAAAATACTCATGTGAAATGTTAATAATCATATATTTATTAAAATAAAAATGCATGTTGTTTCAGTCATTCTTTTTTCTAGGGGTAGAAATATGTGATGGTGAAATCAGAAAATGAATAGACAAATAATTAATTTTTAGTAGAATATATAAAAGGATATGAGCGGATTGATTGGTTAGTTGTTTTTTCGTCTTTTTCTTAATTTTTATGATAAAAATTCTTCAAATCCACCCCTCAAATATTTGGATTTTATGAAAAATATAAAAATTAATATAACATATTACTGAATCACTCTGTTATTTTCCAACAATTTTTACATTTATAATTAAATATACCTTTAATTTAATTAAGCTGAATAAAAAATTTCAACGCGGATGTTCCGAGTCATTATCAATTCTGCGCATTCTTCCACTAATAAATGTAGCCAATAAAGATAAATATTAATATAGCTTCCATTATTGATAAATAATAATATATCTTCCATTATTGATAAAATTTATGATTTGACAACAGAAAGAGACGAAACTGAAAATCTTTGTGCATTGTTAAAAATTATCCTTGCGTGTCATATGTTCATTGACTATCGTCACTAGCAGATAAACAACCAGAGCCGGTTCTAAAATAAGACTGATAATGTAATTATTTTAGGGTTAAAAAATTAAGAGAAGTATTAATATTATATATATATATATATTAAAAATAAAAATAAAAAAATCTAATTTTATTTATTTTTTAATTATTTCTTCTTAAATTCAATGTCAATTTTATCATGTTATAAAAGAAAATTAAAAAGGTATTATTATTTTTTCAAGAGTGAATTAAATATTTTAATTATAGTATTTTTGCATAGTCCATTATAATTGTTGTTGGTGCTAAAAATTAGAATGCTGTCCTTAGCACCACGCAGTCAATTAGATAATAATAAATGATTAGTGCAATAAAAGGAAAATGATGAGCTTAGAAAAATTGATGATTTATAAAGGATGTTGACCTCGTATAGGGATACAGGTTACTCCTTCCCCTGTGAAGTGGAGCTCGGTTTATCTTATATTAATAATAGATTTAAAAGCGTACAAACTCACAAAAGTCTCTCTTATCACTTTCACTTTCTTGGTATTACAGTAGGATTAAGAAACCGAGCTAAAGCTAGCTTAATCTCTACAAGAGAAACTCTATTGTCGACTGTTTCTCTTTTTTCTTGCTTGGTTGGTGAGGGGAGTAAATGCTCCTGGTATATATACCACTAGGGAGAAGATGTGGCCAGGGTGCACAAAGTGCGCCAGGAGCCATACTTGCTTCAGTACCAATTCTGACCTTGCTTCTCCATGAATTCCGGTGCATTAAATGCGGTAGGTGTGCATTTAATGGCAGTAAGGGAAGCTCTGCACGCTCAGTAGAGCAGGTAACAGTTCGTCCATGCCCTCGCCACCCACTATAGCAGAGTGGTTGGATGACGAAGGAGAGGGAGAGAAAATCTCCGAGCTCGTTGAAAACGATTTCGCAGTTCGCGCTTCGTAACATGTAGTTTGAAGTAGATTCTCAAATAAGAGATCCATTTTCTTCACGAGGTCACAGGAGGTCTTCTTTGAGCTCCTTATCGAGCAATGAGCTCGGCAGCAGGGCTAGTGTTCAGTCACATGTCAGTTCGAGGTCGGCAAGACAAGCCGCACAGGTAATCCGCACCATCAATTGTAATGTATTTTTTGTGAAACATGAACTTTTATTGTTGAAACAAAATTAATAAACTTTTTAATATAAAAACATTAATATATTTATTTATAAGAGAACACATTTTAAGATTTTTTTCTAAGACTTTAAAATAGCCTGGGATCAATTCTGTAAATAAGCATTTTAAATCAAATACAATAGTTATAGCAATGTTTCTATTTCTCTTCCTAAGCTAATTTCCTTCTCGACAGTTTTTGTTGAAATTATCTTTTAAGATAAAATTAATGCAACGTATTTTAAAAAGTGTTTATTTAAGACACTCCTGATATTACTCTTTTAACATATATTTTTAAATTATTACTGTACATCATGTGAGGGTGAAAATATTTTTTGTATTGTTTTTAGCAACCACCATACTAACCTAGTTAATGACAATCTAATTCTTGATGGAGGCATAGCACACAAAACGTTCGCTTTAGGCTAATGCTACTTCAATGGAATTTAATGATCAACGAAACGGAAAAATCGTAAAATGTGAATTATTCAATATTCAAAGCTAAATAAAATTAACACATTTTTTAGAATTTTCAATTAACGTAAAGTTTAAAAATTTAGCATTCAACATTCAGTGATAAGAAATAAAAAAACCAAAGCCGCCCTTAATTTTAAAATTACTTCGATTTTCATATCATATAACAACAAAAATACAAGCAAATGGGATTAGATGTCACTAACCTAACCTAGAGATAAATTGTTGCAAGACTATGATACATCAACCAACCAAATCATATACAGCAGGATTGATGCCTATTGCATTTTATAAAACTTCACCCACCATTGGCACGTGCCTTTCCCTTGTCCTTTTTTCTCTGAATAGGAATCAATAATTCAGAGGTTAAGGTTACAAAAAAACTTCTGTCTTCATTTGGGATTTCCAACCCCCCGTGCAATTATTACTTTCTTTTGATTGGACATTCAATTCATATTATATATATATATATAAATGTATAATTGCCCTTTCAACTTGCACCACCATGCCTTCACTTGTCTCTACAGCCAAGATTCACATTTTGATCTTGGTTTCTGGTTTCTTTCTTGAAATTCACAAGAAAATTGGTCAATTTTTTCTGGGTTTAGGTTCTTTGATTTTCTTTTTCATTATTTATTTGGTATGGGGAATTTGGTAGAGAGTAACAATCTTCAAGAAAGAGGGAGGTGGTAGAGAGTAACAATCTTTAGGTCTTGAAGAATCAGTAGCTTCACAATTTTCTTAGTCAATAAGGATGTTTGATGGAGTCATGAAAATATCATTTAAAACACTAAATTTCCCTCTAATTCTAGGAGGGTCTTTAAGTAAGAAAAAGGCCTATTATAAGACAAGACCAAATTCATCTTCAATGGCCAAACAAGTGCCTTCTATGGATAACGGAAATTCACCCGAATCTAAGAAGTTTCCATGTTCAATTAAAGCCCTAGAACCATGTCACACCCCTAATTCCCTGTTTGGCCAATCAAATATTGTTGGTATCATCGGTGGAGTATCTGTTTCGTCAACACTAATTTTCCTGGAAAAGCTTGCCTATCATGGAGGGGAATCTATTCCTTCCATTGTATGCAATGATCCAGCAATAAGTATAGAGCCTCCGAATTGTTTTCCTCCAATCAACGAAAAAGGTCACTTTAACAGCGGCATAATTGTTGAGAATTTGAGGAGAAAAAGAGAAACTCTCGAGCAATCGGGAGCTTGTTGCATTGTTATGCCGTGCCATATTTCTCATGTTTGGTACAATGAGGTATCTAAGGGATGTTCAGTTCCTTTTCTTGATGTAGGAGATTGTGTTGCAAAGGAGCTCAAAGAAGCAAAGCTTAAGCCACTTGAAGCAGGGAGTAATGTGCGGATTGGGGTTCTTGCTGCCAATGTGGGCTTAGTGTCCGGTCTTTATCAAGACAAACTGCAAAATCAGGTACTGTATTTTTCTTGTTAGTGCCTTAATTTTAAAGAGTGTAAAATATATATTTTACCCTTGTCAAAAAAATACATGACTTTATAAACACTCCCCTCTTCTCTCTTCTATGCGGATCCACTCTCTTTCATTTTTACCCCCTCATTTTTTTCTTCTTCATGTTTTGATGCTTAGAATTGGTTAGGATTTTTTAATGATTTCTCTGCTATTTATATTTGCTAGCTGAGAAGTTAAAAATATTTAACCGATCAAGTTTTGCCTTGGTTTTGCAGGCTTCACATTGAGAAAAAAGAAAAATTGAAATCAATCTAACAAAAAATTCGGTGCCATATGAAAAAAAAATGTTTTATGCAACAATATACATACAAATATGGTCCTTTTTATTTTCATTTAGAATCATGTGATCCAAATAAGCTAATAAGGGCAAAATTGTCATACTAAACAAAATTCAGTTTTCAAATGTTTTATATTCAAACAAACAACATTTTTTCAGATACAGTTTTCAAAACTAAACAAACAACTTTTTCAGTTTCAATTTTCAGTTTTTTTATCAAACGCCACATAAGTAATATTTTTAAAGATTTTACGATACTAAAATAATATATGTTTAGTATAATATAACAATACTAGACAACATAACTAGAAAAATAACTTAAACTAAAGTGCAAATTGCAAAGGGATTTATTGATTTTGTTTTCTGAAATTGATTCCAAGTTCTAGTATAAAAGTGTAAACCATTAGATTTGTGTGTGTGTGGAGGGGGGAAAGAGAAGATCGGTTGTGTAGGTGTACAGTAGAGGCCAGAGAGACGGTCTGATTTTGTTGGAAGGAGAGAGACAATTGAGGCATGCTTGGAGGTAGAGAGCCAGAGAGAAGAACCACTAAGAGAGAAAGACGATTTGGGGGCTTGGGAGGAACCCTAGGGAGTTTTTATTTAGACAGAAAATGAGAGACTCGTTTTGGCCTTTTTTACGAGGAAAATACGCAAAGAAATACATTTTCTCCAAATTGGAATTAGAAAGAAGAGAAAGATTTTTTAATGAAAAATTATTATATTGACAATTTTATACTTAAAATACATAACAAATCTTTAAAATATGATATTTTCTCTCTTTTTTTTTAACTAGCAATCGCGAAAAAGAGATTGTAACATTCTTTTACTTCTTAAGCTACTAAACAAAAGAGAGAAAATTATTTTTCTTTCTCTCCCTTTCTTGTCTCTCTGAATTGACACTTTCTCTTCTTTTCTTTTCTCTCCTAACTCTTAAACAAAGCGGAAAGAATGTAGAGAATAAATAGAAAAGTGCAAATAAAACAATTAAAAACACCCAAAAGAGACTCGCGCAAGTAGATTTGTTCGCCTCATTCAAACAAGGCGTAATGTCACGTGCCGTCAAATTTGGAACGAATTGGTGTGCACATTCGGTCATAAGGTTAAGCGCTAAAGGTGGAGGTTTAAGAATATTCTAAGGGAGAGTGAAGGAACCATGTTGCAGAAGGTTCTAGAACACGTTAGAGAGTGATGGAGAAATGAGAGGATGGAGAAACCTTGGAAGCTTATAAAATTATAAATATTACGTATATATGATGAGTATTCTAGAATTGTATAGAATAGTATGAAATCTTATAATATCCTAGAATATTCTATAGATTTAATTTATGCCGTAGATTATATTTGATCTCCATCATCATTTGAGGAGGCAAGAGACTATAAATAGGAAAAAGTTCTCATTTGTAACTATCGAAGAATTGTAAGCATTCTCGAGTGTAATAATAAAAAGCTTTCTCCTAGTTACTAAGTGTCGCATGAGGTGTAGCTAAAGTCTAACCCTGTGATAGTAAGGCCTCAATTCATTATCCCTCCGTCTCGCACCTCAATTCATTATCCCAGTCTCTCATTTTTTAAAACATGGATTATTTGTGTATGTTACTCTTTATTAGGAAATGGTAATAGTTTGCCTATGTAAATGGGGATGGGGCTTATTGAAATGCCCCTAATGGGAGTTCGGGCTTATATGTCCACTGCCCCTCTAGTCCTTTATGAATACTCGCTTTTGTAGTGCAAATCAGCTCCATTTTTTATATTATTCATGTATATTATATTTATCACAACGGGTGGAAGAAGCAAATACACTTCTAAAGGGGAACATGTTTCTGTTGGTAACGTACTGAACATCTTTTTGCATGCTTTGACTTACGTGTCCATATAATTTTGTTTATACAAGCAATGTACTATCAAAATTCATATAGAGGCAAATGTTTAATCACCAAACTGGTCAAACTAGATGGTAGATTATAATAACAAAACTTACATAACAAAAAATTCTACATTTTTCTATGGAGGATTGTGCATTTGTAAAATAACAGTGACCACAATAACTCAATAACTACATACATATATATATATATGTACTAGCTCACCTTACACACATCTTATAGATATGTTTTGAAGAATATAACTAACAAAAATGACAAGCAGCTTACTGATTAAATGCGTGTTTAATTTTCATAGTAGGGGTAAAATCGAAAATCAAAAGTATGACGGAGCCTCAAAAGGGGTTAAAATTTGTTTTTAACTTTATATAAAATTCTCCCAATATATACACATGAAATTTCTTGTACGAACCGGTTTGTACAAACTAGACCTTTAGAGACGTTTTTTAGTTGCTACAACCATCTCCCCAACGTTTTAGCAATGAAACATCGTCACTAAAAGTCTCAGTCCATACGAACTAATCCGTATGAGAAATGTACTCTCTCTCTATTATCATACACACAATATGATTTCATTTATTGAACTAGTTTCCAACTTCATGTGGGTATTAGATTATACTTTATGCTTTATGCCACTATAAAAATTCACAGGGCTTTGAGATTATATTACCAGACAAACCGACTATGGAGCATACCGTAATTCCAGCAGTAGAAGCATTGAACAAGAATGACATAGAAGGGGCAATGACTCTCTTAAGAATTGCAATCCAAGTTCTTTTGGTGAGGGCTGTCAACACTATAATCCTAGCTTCTAATGAATTTCAAGCTCTTTTGCCTATAGATGATCCTCTTCTCAACAAATGTGTTGACCCAATGGATTCTTTAGCTAGATCAACTATAAAATGGGCGCATTCTACTCAAAAGGTACATAAGGGATAAGGGATAGCTACAAGCATTATGTACAAAATCTCCATATGATTGTCATAGGGTTTTTATTAGAATCAAAAAATTTATCCCCATCGTTTGGTTATATAAGTGATATTCTGTAAATATTTGTAGTCTAAATGTTTGAATTTTAGGAGTCATCCTCATCTTCATACCATATTCAACTTTTGTACTGAAAATCTATAAATTGAAATGAAAAGACTAGAAAGATCATTTGGGATTGTGTTGTTGATACTTCTAAGATGCTCTTGTGTGGTTTGTAGTCTAAATGTTTGAATTTTAGGAGTCATCCTCATCTTCATACCATATTCAACTTTTGTACTGAAAATCTATAAATTGAAATAAAAAGACTAGAGAGATCATTTGGGATTATGTTGTTCATACTTCTAGGATACTCTTGTGTGGTTGGAATGTTGTTAAAGGCATACTGGTAAATCGATAAGCAAATGGACATATGAGTGGTAGCAACTAGACTTGGTTTTAAATGTATCCTTTTTTCTTACTCTTTTACTTTGGCTATTGTTTATGAAGTCAAATGCAGGAAGTAAGGCAAACATGTGGATAAATTGTACTAGGAGACATGGTGTACGTAAGATTGTTATGACCAGCATGTGAATAAAAATAGTCTTTTTTAGTGCCATATTAAAGTTTGGAGCATCTAACTCGGAACCATTTCACAATAGGAGTAAGGTCTAAAATCTTTAAAAAATTATGTTGCAAGAATTTAAACGGAGAGGACGCGTGGCTATTGTGACTGAAATGTGGATAACATAGTCTTTTTTTCTTTTTTTTTGAGTAAACTATTCTAATGGCCCTTCAACTATTGACCTAGTGTCACTTTGGCCCTTAAATTAAAAAACGCGTCACTTTAGCCCTTAAACTATTAGTGAGTGTCACTGTAGCCCTTTCGTCCACATTTTTCGTTAAGTTGGACGGAAATGAAAGGTATTTTTGTCATTTTAATTATTTTTAAAAAAAAATTAAATTAAATTAACTTTTTCATTATAAAATATATTAAAAAAAGAAAAAAAGAAAAGGAAAAACCCATATATATAATATACATCACCATCTTCTCTCTCTACCACTCCCACCTCCATTTCCAACCACCTCTCCACCACAAACCCATCTTCTCTCTACCACTCTCACCACCACCTCCCCACCTCCATTTCTGACCTCCTCCCCACCTTCAAACCCATATTCTCTCTCTACCATTCCCACCACCACCACCTCCCAACCTCCATTTTCGACCACCTCCTCACCACAAACCCGAAGAGAGAAAGAAAATGAGAAACCCATATATATATATATATTATATACATCACAATCTCTCTTTACCACTCTCACCACCACCTCCCCACCTCCATCTCCGACTACCGGCAAGTACCCGTCGGCGCCGAACCAAGTGGACTTGCCTCCGTGACCTCCTTTCTTTGGCGATCCGTTTATTCCCGTCGTCGATTTTCCGTCCTTCCGAGTTTTCGGCACCAATTTTTCATTTATTTTGGGACCTTCCCCGTGTTCTTCATTGCTTCCTTTCTCTCTTTACATTTTTTTTTCTGTACACTAACCCCAAATTGCTCTCTCTCTCTCTCTCTCTCACCCACCAATGGATCTTGACATAGATCTTGCCATAGCTCAAATTAAAAACCCATGATCAGATGTTTTCAATCACCAAATTATGTTTTGAAATTTGGTGTTGTCTTTTGTTATGTAT
Source organism: Lonicera japonica (assembly GCA_021464415.1). Taxonomy (NCBI): domain Eukaryota; kingdom Viridiplantae; phylum Streptophyta; class Magnoliopsida; order Dipsacales; family Caprifoliaceae; genus Lonicera; species Lonicera japonica. The sequence goes on from CM038469.1 coordinate 64,070,526, forward strand.
GAGAGAAAAAAAAATTTAGTCTTTTTTTCCTCCGATTTGGTTTCTCTCTTACTCTCCATTTTTTTTTTATTATTTTAATATATTTTATAATAAAAAAATTAATTAAATTTATTTTTTTAAAAAAATAATTGAAATGACAAAAAGTGCCCTTCATTTCCGTCCAACTTAACAAAAAATGTGGACAGAAGGGCCACAGTGACACTTGCTAATAGTTTAAGGGTTAAAGTGGCGCGTTTTTTAATTTAAGGGCCAAAATGACGCTAGGTCAATAATTGAAGGGCCATTAGAGTAGTTACTCTTTTTTTTTTTTTTTATCTGAGTGGATAACATAGTCTACCTACTCCCATATTGACCCATGTGACTGAAATGTGGATAACATAGTCTGCTCTACTCCCATATTGACCCCTCCAGAATAGATATATTGTGTTGCAGGACTTTGATTTTTGTATTAGAAGACGTAGAGCACGTGTGGTAGTAGATAAAATTATCTACTCGATCAAAAACCATACTAAAATTGGAGAGGCTAACTTTGAAACAAGTAGCAGAGGCGAAAGGCAGAAGGCCCAGAATCTTATGTATTGTGTTGCAAGTCTTTTATTTTAAGTTTCTGGACCTGGGATTTTATATCATCAAGAATTATAGCTTTCCAAGACGGCAAATACACTCAGACTTACTAAGACGTTTGGTCAGTGGAGGTGAGTGCGTGTTAAGTTAACTAGGCATTAATTCACTCCACTTGCAAATAAAACCCAAATCCCATGGTCAATTCAGATTAAATTTCAATGTGAATTTTTAGCTATATGAGCTCTGTATTAATTTGGTTACAAACATCCCAATTGAATTTACCATTTAGGGCCCGTTTGGTTGCGTAAATTACTTAATTTTAGAATTAGTTAATTTTCGATTGAAAAATTGAGAAATTTGCTCATTTATGAATAATTCAATTCTAATTCAAGTAGTGTTTGAAAAACTTAAATGAGAAATTCTAATTGTTAGAATAAAAACATGTTCTCTATTATTCTATGGTATTTAAATTTTTGTCTAGATGCATCAACATCATGGATAAAAACTAGATCTTCTCAAAAAACAGAGTTATAATGAATTATCTAAATTTTAGAATTAGGCAATTTCAAATTTTACTTGAAATGACTTAATTTGAGTTTTTGTGAATCAACTTGAATTATCATATTTACAATTATTCAATTTACACAACCAAACACTAATAAATAAAAATTTTGTAAATTAATTAATTGTAAATTATCTAATTCGCAATTTGAAGGACAACCAAACGGATCCTTAATGTATGAAATTAAAGTTCCAATAACACTAGACAAAAAGTTAACTTACACCTTTTTGGTAAAAATAACAAGCGAATAATTTGAAAATCACTCTCTACATGCATTTGTCCATTCAAACATTCGGTGATCATCTAACATGAAGCAAATAATATCCTTAATAAAATAGATTATATCCACCAAATTTCATCAAAAAATTCATTTGTTTACCTACTAAAAACAGAGATCCATCTATTGGTTAAAAGATCGACCATTCTTTTAGGAGCTACCCTATTTTGTCGTTTCAAGTATTTTTATTTACAGATTGTACATATGGACACGAGCTTCACCCAATGATTGAGAACATCCATTTGTTTTGGGCTGAAATTCAATTTCACAAACTCATCTTATATTTGAAGAGACTTTACATAGGCGGCTAAAAGGGCAAAGTAAATTACAACTCGTAACACACTCAATGCCTATGTAATATTATAACAGTCGATTCTTTACAATATGTATGCATTTAGATATACTTTTAAGATTATACAACTATTCACGCCATTCAAATTAAGAGTCTGTCTTTTCATTTTGGGATGTGTCAAAGTAATAGTCTATTTTCCCTAAAGAATTTGAGACACGGAATATTAAATTTTAGCTAAACAATCATCTAATCAAATTCATAAACTTACAAACCATTATAATTCTGTTAATTCGATTTCCATGGTAGGCATCAAATTCATTTTACATTTGAAGGATTCTTGTAATCTCGTACAATAATAATGAAACATTCGTCGCTCCCAAAAATTTTTTTGCTACCAGTACATAAAGAGTAACAGCATATATATATATGTGTCACACATCCCCACTCATTCATAAACACAAGAAAATATTTAGAACAATAAAGAGCATCCACAGCAGCAAAAAATTGCAGGATAAGTAGGAAAAATATATCCCATAATACTGTCATATATTAGGCGAAGGATAAAATGTTTAGTATGGCTAAGTTCTTTATCATGCAGATAACTATTGTCCCTTTCGGTCTGAATGGACATCAATTGTCTATTTGGTGATGGACTGATGGGCCAGACGTCTCTTATCCTTTTAAATTATATTTTCATGCCCAAGCATTATGGAATGCACAACGTTAAGTAGTATATCTTTATACTAGTCACCAAACAAGATTTTAACGCTGCTGTGGATGCTCCAATAGTATCAGAAACTTTAGAACAACATGAAGAACTCAAATATTGTTCATCATACATAAAATCAAAAGTGTTACAGATTCGAGTAAGAAGAGCTAACCTCATTATTATTATTGGCCCATGAAGAGATGAGATGGTGAGCGATAGCGAATGGGCCAGGCACGAACATCGGGGCAAGTTCGCCGCTCTCGACATTGAAGTCGGCAGACAAGCTGTTATGTCCCCTTTCGACACCCTTGCACATCTGCTCCACTTTAACTGCTGCAGTTTTTTGTGCCTTGTTGTATTCCGCAAATGTCAAAGCCTTCTTCACATCCTCTCGGTTGTGCCATTGCGCATCTATCCAAAGAAAATTAGACGTCGATATAAGAATAGAATGTAGAAAATTCATCTATCAGCATAAACGTTCGACCGTCATCTCTTTAAGGAAAAGGATTTGTCCATTTCTAGGTGTAAATGGATGAATTTTTCTGAGGAAATTGGGTAGAGATCGATGATCTCCACATCACTAGATTATCAGTATCAAAGTTCATGAAAAAATTTAATCTAGAAGTGGATGTAATGAAATTTTGATATATATATTTATTTTCGGCCATTGATATTTTTGTCGATCATCTCACTACTTCTAAATTAAGTCTTTTAATGAAACTTAGTGGAGATAATCTATCCATCACAAAGATCATCTCTACCAAGCTTCATAAAAAAAATCATCCATTTACCCCTTGATGGAATATAAAGACAGAATTGTCCTCCTCATGGCAAGACTGATTAATATGGTTTTTTACACGGTGGTATTAAATAAACAAAAACCATCTCGAATAGCAGATGAGATTTGATAGTGAAATACAAACCCAACCAAGGTAGTCATTATCATGTATCGAAACTATATCATTTTTCAAAACAATTGTATCTTATATCATAAAGTATCGTAAGATACTCTTTGATTTAATATTTTTATATAGAGATCAGTCTATGCATAGACACATACACATGTATAGATAATCAAAAAGAAGACAATTTTATAAATAATGCTCCAAGAGTAATCATGTCTTGATGTACTAAAGATTAAAAAGCTATTTCATCTTAATTCACCAAAATAAGATTCCGTAAAAGTTAAGATCTAAAAAAATCTGAAATTCAGCACACGAATTAAGACAGAATTTAGACAGAGAAAATACATAGAATTAAGTAGCTGCAATCATGAAGAAAATTGATCGGGAAAAGAAACAAAACTGATTAGTTGCCTTTTCAAGATAAGAAAGGAACGTTAAGTACAAAACAGTAAGAGCAAATAACAGAAATGGTCACCAAACTATTAAGAAACTTTAAAAATAGTCACTCAACTAAGATTGGTTCCATTTCGCCCATTAATACAATAGTTGGTTCCGTTTTGGCCACTTCGTTAAAAAATTCCGTTAGCCACTAACGGAACAACTCACATGATCAACAAGAGGAGGACAAAACTGTCCAACCCTTCTCTCTCTCTCTCTCTGTGATCTTCCGCCGACAAAGAATTGGTCGAGGCAACTTGGATCCATCGTCAAACCCAACTTCAACTATTATTCATTATATATATATAAAGATAAAGCCAAAATCCTGAAAGAATTGCTTTGATCTTCAGCCTGCAGAACTCGCCGGTTCCGGCCGCCCAATTGTCGAACCCATTCTACAAATCCTTACCCCCAATTCCTTACTCCAAAAGAAACCTAAAGCCCTTTTCAATCCAATCTCACTATCCCAACCCAAATTCTCCATTTTTCTTTTACAATGTCACCCACAGACCTGACTTCCATTTATTTGCCGGATGGAGCAAGGAGAAGCCTGGTGGCCCTTCTACCGGCTGCATCAAAGGCAACGCTGAGCTCCGACGAGAAATCAAGCGAAACACTCGCAGTATTTTTGGAAATTGTTTGGTGTTAAATGAAGGGATTTTTTGCCCTGTTTCTCTATTTGTTTAGTATGATGATCTCTTTGTTTTTTTTTTCTTGAATTTGTTTGGTGTTAAACTAATTTGTTTGCTATTATGATCGTGTGCGTGTGTGTGATGAGAGGGAGAAGAAAGGTTTAGGCAAAGATGGACGATGATTGTGATGGTGATGGTGGTCGGGGGAGAGAGGCGGGGGAGGTGCCGGAGATAGGCTGAAGATCACAGAGGGGGAGAGAGAGAAAGAGAGAAGGGTTTGACAGTTTTGTCCTCCTCTTGTTGATCATGTGAGTTGTTCCGTTAGTGGCTAACGGAATTTTTTAACGGAGTGGCTAAAACGAAACCAACTATTGTATTAATGGGCGAAATGGAACTAATCTTAGTTGAGTGACTATTTTTAAAATTTCTTAATAGTTTCGTGACCATTTCTGATATTTACTCAAACAGCTAATCTTGTGGATAACCTTTCACATAACTGCCCTGTTTCAACTCATCATATCGTTCATGGCCCCAAAAAATCCTTTTATGTTTCATTCTCGAGTTCGTCTTCTTCCGTTCCTAATTCTGGGGAATATGGGGAAGGTAAAGATCATACTTCAATTTGTTTGCAAGAAAAGAATGAAAGTTCAGACCATGAGAAATTAATGTCTAATGGGGAGTGTAAGAAATCCTATGAAAATAACAAAGGAATAACTCAAAGTGGCAGTGATGCTTCTGGGATTGGAAATCACGAGGGTCTTTTGGTAGAAAGGGAAGGACACAATCGTATTGTTGAATTGGAGGGGGAAATCAATGAAATTCTGGAAAAATTATCTTTGAAACTAGTTCCAATAACATATGAGGATAACACGGGGGGGAGGGATTAATATAATTTCTCAATGAAGATCTTAACATGGAATGTGAGGGGCGTGGGGAGTAAAGATAAAAGGAGAGTAATAAAAGACTTAATAAAAAAGGTATATCCGGATTTAGTTTTCTTACAAGAAACAAAAAAGGAGATAATTGAAGACAAATTAGTCGGGTCGCTATGGGGCGTTAGGTTTAAAAATTGGGTTTCCTTGCCATCGGTTGGTAGGTCGGGGGGGATTTTACTGATTTGGGACGTGAGATACGTAGAGATAGTGGAGTGCGTTATAGGAAGTTATTCAGTCTCAGTTAAAATTAAAAAAAGATGAGGGTAACTTTTGGTGGTTCACGGGGGTTTATGGTCCATGTAGGTACAAAGAAATAAAGGATTTTTTGGAGGAATTGGCCGGTTTATTTGGCTTTTGTTCCCCTAAGTGGTGCGTCGAGGGGGACTTTAATGTTGTTAGATTTTTAGAGGAAAAATCGAATGAAGGAAGGGTAACAAAAAGCATGAAGGATTTTGACTCATTCGTAAGGGAAATAAAATTGAGACATTAGAATGAATAATGGACGTTTCACATGGTCAAATCTAAGAGAAAACGTGGTATGCACAAGAATTGATAGATTTTTATTTTCGAGTGAGTGGGAGGAAAGCTTCTCTAGAGTGAGGATGGAGGCGCTCTTTAGAAATGTGTTTGATCATTGTCCGATGTTGTTGGACACGTCATTGTCAAAGTGGGGTCCGACACCATTTAGATTCGAGAACATGTGGCTTAGACATAAGGATTTCAAGAAGATTTTTTCGCAAGGATGGGAGGAGACAGAAACAAGGGTGGGAAGGGTTCAAGTTCATGAATAAATTGAAAAGTTTGAAATCTATTATTAAAAAGTGGAATATTGAATGTTTTGGGGATTCTAGATTGGAAAAGATAGCAATAATGGAGAAAATAAAAGAGATTGACCTGAAAGACGAAGTAGGTAACATTAATGATAACTTTAGAAAAGATAGATGCGAGTTGAAAGATAATTTGGAAAAAGTAATCTTGAAAGAGGAAATTTCTTGGAGACAAAAAGCTAGAATTAAATGGGTTCGAGAATGGGATAACAATTCAAAATTATTTCATAAAATCGCTAATATGAAAAAAGGCAACAATTTGATAAATAAATTGGAAAAAGACAATGGGGAAATCTTGGAAGAGGAAGAACTGATAGTGAACGAAATAATCACTTTTTTTTGGAAATTGTATTCGAATGATATGAAATCAAAGTGGAAGTTGAAAGGTTTGGAGTGGGCGCCAATAGAAGCAACCAAGGCAGAATGGCTTGAAAGACCCTTTGAGGAAGAGGAAGTTAGAAGTGCAATTATAGAATGCGATGGTGAGAAAAGCTCCGGGGGTCCCGATGGGTACACTATGGCTATTTTTCATGAACTTTGGGATGTCCTGAAAGGCGATCTAATGAGTTTCTTTAAGGAATTTTATGAGAATGGGGTGGTTAATAGGTGTGTGAACAAGACATACATCTGCTTAATTCCAAAAAAGGCTAATTCGTGCAAAATAAAGGACTTTAGGCCAATAAGCTTAGTAACAAGTTTATATGAGATATTGGCAAAAGTACTCTCATTAAGGTTAAGAGAAGTCATGGAGGAAACAATTTTAGAGTGTCAAGGAGCATTTGTTAAAGGTAGACAAATTCTAGATGTAGTTTTGGTAGCCAACGAAGTGGTGGAGGAGTATAGAATAAAAAAGAAAGAAGGTGTGGTATTTAAAATTGATTTTGAGAAAGCTTATGACCATGTAAATTGGAACTTTGTGGATAAGGTATTGGAGAGAAAAGGGTTTAAAGATAGATGGAGAAGGTGGATTAAAGGTTGTTTGTCTTCAGTTAACTTTTTGATTTTGGTAAATGGGCGTCCTAGAGGGAAGTTTGGGGCAACAAGGGGATTGAGACAAGGTGATCCACTATCTCCTTTTTTGTTTACATTAGTTGTGGATTGTCTGGGTAGATTTAGGGCTGAGACCGGTTCGGTTTCTAGCCAATTTTCTAAGAACCGTTAACCGAACCATTAAACTATAATGGTTTGATTCTAAGTATAAAAAAGTGAAGAACCATTTAAGAACCGAACCGGTTCTAATGGTTCAGTTCCTTCGATTTATCGGTTAACCGTTAACAAAAGAAAAACCAAAATATTAACGGTTATTCGGTTCTTCCGGTTTATTGGTTAATCGTTAACAAAAGAAAAACAGAAATATTAAAGATTATTGTAAAGAAATAACGGTTATTGTAAAGAAATAACAGTTCTAACGGTTCGGTTCTTAAGCATTGGAATAGAGCTTAGAAGGAAAAGTTCAATAACGGTTCCTTAACGGTTATTGGAAAGAAATTATATTAAGAACCGTTAACCAAACCGTTAACAAATGACAAGAACCAAACCGTTAAAAAAAATTAGCAAATTTTGAAGAACCGAACTGGTTTTTATCGGTTTGGTCCGAACCGGTTCTCTGATTCCCGGTTCTATTTTCCCAGCCCTAGGTAGATTGGTGGAGAAGGCTAGTCGACAAGGTGTGATTGATGGGTTTAGGATTGGGAGGGATATGGTGGAAATGTCACACTTACAATTTGCAAACGACACGATTTTCTTCTTATCGGGTGATGAACGCAAATTTAACAATTTGGTGAAGTTGTTATCGGTTTTCTGTTCAATATCAGGATTGAAACTAAATTTGACAAAGCGTAAACTTGCCGGTGTTAACATGGAGGTGGAGAAGTTAGAGGAGTGAGCTACTAGATTGGGTTGTGAGATTGAGAATTGGCCATTGAAGTACTTGGGGCTGCCTCTTGGAGGTAATCCAAATTCTTTGGAATTTGGGAATCCGGGGTTGGAAATAGTCAAGAAGAAACTTGATGGATGGAAAGGTGGTTGCTTGTCAAGAGGTGGGAGACTTATCTTGATTGAATCTGTTTTAGCAAGACATCCAACTTATTTTTTGTCCATTTTTCGTATTCCTGTGAAGATTAAAAATGTTTTGGAAAAAAGAATGAGAGACTTCCTGTGGGATGGGTGCGATAATAATAGAAAAGATCATTTAATAAATTGGGATATAGTGTCTAGAGCAAAAAATAAAAGGGGGTTGGGCATTGGTAATTTGGTGAATTAAAATAAAGCTTTGTTGTGAAAATGATTGTGGAGATTCCCCCGTAGTCAAAATTCCCTATGGTCTTCCATCATTAAAAGCAAATATGGATTAAGCGACAATAGGTGGGACTCCAAAGTTGTGAGTAGTGGGACTTATAGAAACCATTGGAAATATATTTCTTATGGTCTTGAATCATTCTTGGAGCATACAAAACTTGAAGTGGGTGGGGGTTCGACAGCCTTTGATTCTTTGTTTTCGCATATGTATAGACTCTCCGTGAACAAAGGAGATTCCATTGCTTCTTTAGCCTCTTTAAACTCGAACTGTATTGTGTCTTGGAATTTATCTTTTTCCAGAAACTTGAATGAGAGAGAGTTGGATGAGTATCTTTCTTTGTTGAAAGTCACTGAGGGTGTTAGATTGTCTCCCGGGAGTGTAGACAATAGGCGATGGTTGTTGAAAGGGGAGGGTTTCTCTTGCTCTTCTTTTTACAAATCTCTTATCGATTCTTCAACGCATCCACAATTTGCTCCTTCAAAAGTCATATGGGCAGCGAGTATTCCCACAAAAGTGAAGGTGTTCTCTTGGTTAGTTGCTCACGGGAGGGTTAATACCTATGATCTGTTGCAAAAGAGAAGACCGAATTGTTCTCTCTCCCCATCTTGGTGTGTACTGTGCAAGAGCGATGCAGAATCTTTGAACCACTTGTTACACTGCCCTTATTCATATTTCATATGGAACAAAGTTTGTGCAGAATTTGGGTTTAGTTGGGCCATTCCCAAAGATGGTGCGAGACTTCTTATGTTGGAAATCAATAGCTACATAGACAAATCTAAGGACAGGGAGCTATGGAGATGTGTCAAAGTCGCTTCCTTTTGGCTATTATGGATGGAGAGGAATTATAGAATTTTTGAAGGAAAGATAGAAGAAAAGGAGTGGCTGTGGGAAAGAGTCAAATCCATGGCTTCGTTGTGGGCTTCCAACACCAAGCCTTTCAAAAATTATAGAGTGGAAGACATCCAAAACAATTGGAGAGCTTGGATTTTTGAATAGTGTTCCACTGTATAATCTGTTCTAAGGGTGCATTGTTGGATGTAGTTTTTGGTAGGATTATATTTCTTTTATTTTCTTTTTTTGGGTTATATGTTTTGTTGGTGGACTCCTTGTCCCCTCTATATTTGTATTTTTAATTTATATTGTTAATGGAATCTTGTTTCTTATCCAAAAAAAAAATCATCCTCATAACTAATTAGAAAATGAATAAACCAAAGTTCCAATAGGTATCAATTACCCTCATATCAATCACAAGAAATACAAAAATAGAGTTCTATAAGTTGTCAGACCTGGGTTTAACTGCTTAAGGAATGGTTCAATAGTTGAATAAAACCAATAAAACAAAAAAGATTGGTCCATTGATGAATAAACCAATTAAACAAAGGGGCTTTTAGGATCTAGTCCCTGAGTTTGAAATTTCTTTGATACTGCCTCTGGCGAGGACCAGAATTGGGAGGTGTTGATTGCAGAACCAGGAGATACTAGTCACAGTATTTGGAAATAATATAGATACATACTGTTGGCAGATACTGTGAAATAGTATCTCCCAGGGACCACATCCTTTTGGGAGAGAAAAAAGAAGTTATGGACTCCTTTATAATTTCCATCTCAGGACCTATCCTAATTTTTCCATAAACATTTAAGGCACAAGTAAATTAATCAAGCACCAGCTAAGGCTCCTGACGACCACAACCAGGTATTTCAAAATGCAGCAGTTGATAGTGATTTGGACCGAGCTTTCCCTGATTACAAAATGAGCTCTCAAAAAAAAGAGCTATGGTTTGCTAGTATTGCTGCTTTGTTTTGGGGCATTTGGGTGAAGCGTAATAGTTGCAAGTTTGATTATAAAAATCCCGATTTTGAGCAGTTGTGCACTTGTGCTTTGGCATCATCAGTTGAGTGGCTGAGGCCGGTAGTCTTTAGCAACAATATATAATAAAGGTGCATGTTCTGATGATTCTAAAGAAATTTGTGTGCAATGTCATCCTCATAAGGCCCCTCGAAGTAAGGTGGTATCCACCTTTGAGAGGGTAGGTTAAGTGCAACACAGACGGTCTTTCCAAGTAGCCAACTAATCAAGCAGTGTGTGGGGGAGTTCTTAGGGATCATAGAGGGGATGTTTGAGGGGTTTTTGTGCAAAAGCTGAGCGTTCAAAGTGATTTTTTCGCCAATTTTTTTGCGCTCATCCTTGCAGTGGAGGCTGCAAAAAGTAAGGGGGTGGAATACAGTCAGATTTCAAATAAATTCAGAGCTTACTTTGTGCACATTTTTTAATAAATCCTACAGTCCGCTGTGGGTGATCCGCAGGAGATGGGAAGCTTGTATGGCTGTTCTTGACTGCATGGAGTTTAGATGTTCCCATATATAGAGGGAAATATTCTGGCCGATGTCCTTTTTAATGTGGCCTTACTTATCCCAACTTCAATGGGTGGGACGGGGATATCCAGGACATTCGAGTTGTTCTAGCTGATGATAAGATGGGAAGACCTAATTATAGGTTCTGTTAGAGTTGTTTGTGGTTCGTTTGCTTGTTTCTCTGTTTAGTTTGGTGTTTTTTTACTTCTATTTTCTTTTAATAAAAGGCTTTGCGCCAGTTTTTATTAAAAAAAAATAAAAAATTAATGCAGAACCAATAACCAAAAGGCTAGGCTAGGATTTTAATGGCTGATTATCAATATCAAAAGTATCAAAATAATAATAAGCCTTTTACTTTATATAGGTTTACAGGAACTCAAATTAGGAAACGAAACCATAAATAAGCAAGTCCCTAAATCAAGTAAATATTGTCCTACTAAAATAACTGATTAACTGCACTGTAAAAATGATTTAATTCCTAAATTTATGCCTCCTTTGGTAAGTGCATGGAGCAAGTCCATGATCCACATCAGTTCTTTGCTTCTTTAATCTTCCAATGATTAATCCCAACATATTTTTGCTTCTGGAGAAAGGGAACTCACCGTAGAGTGGAGCTGAATCCCACACCATCTTCATGCTTTTAGGGGAGGGGAATAAAAGTATGGCCATACCTCATTACCGCTTTTTCAAAGACTTCGTCCAGAGGATGTCTGGCTACACGGTTTTGGAATTCTATAAGAATCGCAATTCTATGATGTTGGAATTGCAATGTCATAGAATTAAAATACCGTTGTTTGGATTGTATGTAATTTTTATTTAGAATTCTATTGGAATTCCAAATTTGTTTGTTTGTCTAATTTGCAGAATTCATTTGAAATTTCGAAGACGCAATGGGTTTAAAGGTTGCTAGGCCTCACCAACCACCACCGCCCACTGTCAGCTCGGGTGAAGTTTGGAGGGTGGTGGCGGAGGTAGTTGGTGAGGCCTAGCAACCATTACACCCATTAGGTCTTTGAATTCAATAGGAATTGGTATTGGAAAACTTTAGTCGCTATAAATAATTTGATCTTTTAGAATTGATGGTTTTAGAATTATGATAGAATTCCAAATCTAGACCTATTTTAACTATCCAAACAATCGAATTTTGAAAGAATTCCAAATCTGGACCTATTTGTTTGGATAGCACATTCACGCTCAAGGGAATCCACCAAACAGACAAAGCAAAGTAAACAGCAATTGTTTTTTAGAAATTCTGAAAATCACCTACACCATGTCTAACTCTAAACAAGTGCAGGACTTGTACAGATGGCATGGATTGGAACACCCCTCCCACCATAAGTACAATAATTATAATACTTAGGAAGATGAAATAAGGAAGAATACTAAAAGACAGAAGCAACTAACTACATTAAAGGACTTTGGAAAACATAAAATACATAATTTCTTTTTGGGACTTGTTCTCGAACTTCTTGTAATCTCCACGGTTAGAATTACGAGTTGAGCCATATATCCAAAGAAACGTCTAGAAGTCTACTTTCCAATCAACAAACAACTCATTAATCGGGTCACTGTAAACAAAGATAAAGACTATTTTACTAATATGTGTATGGGCTGACTACAACTTCAAAAATTGACTACTGACCTTTCCAACTTCACTTTAATTACTCCTTGTCTGTTTTTATGTTTTGGACACACCAAGGTAACATTGACAACATTTTAACGCAATATGTCCAAATCCATGGCATTAGAAACATTGGCCATAGCTAGAGTTGGATGAATTAGGACGAGCAGAGCTAGTTTTGCCATCTTGTTTAAAAGGGGGCTTCAAGTGTACCTCCAGTCCACCATCCACTTTCTTGTAACTTGCTATTTAAAGTTAACAATAAAGTGGGTTTGTTTCTAATAAAAAAAAATTACTCACCTTCATTGTCGGTGATGACTTGGAAGTTGAAGCACTCCCCAAATGGAAAGCAGCCTTGCAACTCCAAGGTCGAGTACTACTTATATCGTGGAGAGTACGCTTGACCCTTTGAGGGCTAATGAAAATCACATACTCTCAGTAATTGAATTTGACAAAGCCATTAAAGAGGATGATGAGGCATTTGCTCTTTTGCTGATGAGGAAAATCAAGAAAACAAAAGTCCACCAACAATGAAGCCACTGTTGCAAGAATTTCACGGTGTTGTCCCAGACATAGTTGTCAAAAGCTCAAGGCGCACCGAGGCGCCAAGGTCCCTGGAGCCTAGGCGCAAGGCGCAGGCGTGCCTTTTCAAAGTGAGGCGCACCCCCATACAAAAACTTGAAATATATTATCCTAGTCATAATTTGCACCAACTACTCTAATGTCATACAATCTAGAGCCAAATAAATCATCAAATTAAGATCTAAATAACAAACAAGTCCTCATGGATCATAGTCATTAACATAATAACATCTAAATAACATAATATAATAACAAGTCATCAAGTATCATAATTTAATAATTCTGGAAAAATTATGTATATCACTTATAATTTAATAATTCTGGAAAATTTATGTATATCACGTGAAATGTTCAAGCGTACTCTCCAAGGTCAACTCCAAGGTCGAATTGCTATTATATATAGAGGGAAATGTTCTAATTTACATTGCTCTGTCTCTTTGGAGGATTCCATTAAATGTGTCTGATCTCTGAGTTTTCACTTATGACGCCTCCTTAGTCCATATCGGGTGTCGCCATGCAAGTCTACCTAATGATGAATCTAAAAGATAAACTAGATTCTACAAGATCAAGTTCAACTTTTACGGAAGGGTTGATACAAGATAGCAAGAGCCCAGGTCTCGTTCCAACTAGATAGTACCCAATAAAGATGGCAACTGGCGCATACGTTGCCAATGGGACCATCTAGAACTGAGGAAGAACACATGATGCATTTGAGAGATCTATAATAAGTGCGTGACAACAAGTTCTATAAACTTGAAGAGAAGGTTCAAACAATAGAGAATTACCAATTCCAAATAATGTAAGCGAGTACGCAACTTTCAGGACTTAACCACTTTATATTGAAGGTTCATAATTTTAGCAGCTGCCTAGTCACTCTAAGGGTAAAGAGTGCCAGATTCAATTGCTCAACAGAATATTACGAGTCCAACGAGGATTCCCAATATATGGGCACAATGTAATGAAGGTAAATCGGTTGCATATACAAGAAGGAATGCTATTTCATGGTAATCATTAGCAACTCTCTTTCCCAGGTGTTCTTTGAGGGGTAGATTGAACATGAATGGCATTATAATGGCATAAGTGTCCATCTAGAGCTAGACAAGACTTGACATTAGGATAAGAGATATACCATTGGTCTCAATTCAAAAGCGATGTAGAGGACCATTTTTGATGTGACTGCGAAACTTATAAAGGCCAATCCCAAAATTATGGTCTTTGTATACCTCTTCCTATTCCAAGTAATGCATGAGAAGAACTATCTATGAACTTTATATCCGAGTTACGACAAACTCACAAGGAACAGATTCTGTTTTTGTTGTGGTGGATCGATATTCCAAGATGGCACACTTTATCGCTTGCAAGAAGGCCTCTTCCCGGTACATGTGGCTAATCTGTTTGTCAAAGAGGTGGTTCGTTTGCATGGGGTGCCTAAATCAATCATTTTGAATAGAGATACAAAATTTAATTGTAGGAGGATCATACATCACTCAACTTCACAGCATTAGCATCAACCATCAAACGAGGAAACAATGGTAGTTAACCAACCTTGGGCAACATGATTCAATGCACTTCTAAAGCCAAAATGGTGGAATGTTGCTTTAGGTTATGCAGAAATTGCTTATAAATGCATGGTTAATCGTTCCACTGCAAGTCTCCATTTGCCATTGTCTATAGCCATCCTTCCAAGCTTGCACGGTGAACTTACTCAAACTTCCTGGAAAGAATGTGGTAGCGTGCCAAGTATACAACTAACTCAAGGATGAGTTATTTTCAAACAGATGTAGAAGAAGTGGCAAAAATTATCCGGCGACACTTGATTGTCCCATCGGGCCAAAAAAGTGACAGAACAGGAGTTTCGTGAGGCCAGATTAGTTTGCTCTGAGAAAACCAAAAATAAACACACTATTTCACAGTGATGGAGGCTATTTTCGGCCAAATTCCATCATGCCCCCCAGAATATGCAATTTTACTATTTGTAACGGAATTTTATTTGGTAATAAATTGAGCTAGGAACGTCAGAATTGACTCGACAATTCCAGCATGATTCTTGACACTAATAGACTAGAATCTTAGGGTCCGTTCGGTAGCGTTTTTAGAGACCCGTTTTTGTTTTTTGAGTTCAAAAACGGATAAAAAATGCGTTCGGTGGGATATTGACAAAAACACGAAAAACGTTTTCGGAAAACGAATTCAAGTTTAAAGATAAAACGCAAAAACGCCAAAATGATGTTTTCACCATTTTCAGTCTTGCAATCTTCATTTTCACTGTTTTCGTTCTCGGAAAATGTTTTCACTATTTTCGTTCTCGGAAAATTCATTTTCTCATTTTCATTTTCTGAAAACATTCTCGGAAAACATTCTCCGAAAACGTTACCGAACGGGGCCTTATGATTTTTGCCATATCTTATATTTGGCAGATTTATTTATATTTTTTTCATGTTTTGCTAATTCTTGTCCCCTATATTGGCCTCACTCCACCTGTTTAGGATGATTGAACCATCTATATCTCTACCCAAACAGATGCAAAGAATTTTATCTGCTCCCAAACTTCTTCCTCTTGACTTTCTTATCATAAAGATTCTTACCTTTCTCTCCATCCATATGACCTAAAGACAGTGCCACATAAATAAACCTCTACACGAACAGCCTTTTTCTTATTAATAGAAATTATCCACTCCATAGCTAGAAGAATTCACCAACTTTTGGGGAAGGCTCCCACCAAACCCATTTCTTCAAGCACCTTGTTTAAGCCTGTCGATGAATCGGATTTCTACCCGAATCTGGTCCGACTAGACGGATAGGGTAAAGAATTCCTACACCGTTTATGCAAAACTGTTAAGCCTTTTCATTGACAAATCTGATATGGATATATACCAATACGATCCTTTTGTGATTTGATCCGGCATGTATATATATATCCAACATGTATATGCATTTATATATGCATGTATATATATATCGTTGCATTTATAAATATAATTATTTGATTAGCAATAAGATTTGATGAAAGTCATGTTGTTGCCAATAATTATTATATTTTCAGATCGAATCAGGTATACGAATCAGATATCCGTTTAGTAACAAACTCGGATTTGTATTAGTTTGTATATCCATTAGATTCACAGATTCGATATATTGTCAATCAGATTGGATCTGGATACAGCATTGATCTGTTCGATATCCTATTTGTTGACAAGCCAACCCTCGTTTCAAGAAAACCTCTTAAACTTGCAAAACAAAAGTAAATGATCAATAGAGGAAAGATCCTCTTTGCATAAACAGCCCCAAGTAGGAGATCAAATAGTATTAGGTCTATTCCCTTGCAATAAATCACTAAGTGTTAATACTATCCTCTGCGGCCAACCAAGCAAGTATTTATACTTTCAGAGGTACTCGACATTACTAAAAATTCCTAAAAGGCTTGAAATGTGGTGAAGAAATATTTTTAAATTCCTTCATAAGCAAAATGTACAAATCTTGTGCAAAAATTTGATTGATCGAATATAATAGACCTAACAATATATATGCATAATTCATTTTCTTCTTCAGGCTAAAAGCAGGTCACAATTAAATATATTCTCCCTCTCAAATTCATAGTCCTATCTGTACCACAGTGAAGAACTGCAAATTAGATCTGAGAATTACCTTCCAATTCTTTCTTGTCCACATTTATTTCAAGGGATTTAGCATATGCAAAGAACCCCACCATTAATTGGCATGGCATGCTACTAGGTCCAACTGCAAAACAAACCAAATACGGAACAAAATAAATAACATGAAGACATCTCAAATGCGAAGTACAAATTTTTTGAATTAAGAATGCATATTGCAATCAATCGTTAGACACCCATTTTCTTCGGTTACTAATTACTAGTTACAGTGCAGAAAAAAAAGGCAGTTCTAAACCAAATAAGGAGAGTTAAGTCAGAATTATCTAGACACTCACAAAAACTAAAGGACAAATTTGCCAAACTTATAGTTGATAGTTGATAGCTTTACTAGGTAGATGTTAATCTAACTATCTCAAATACCAAATATAAATACGTTTCCCTTTTCAAAAAGTTAATTGATTTTATCAAAGTAAGTGGACTAACCTAGTTGGGAAAGGCACCCACTCAGATCGGAGAGAGATCCCACGTTCAAGTCTCAACTAGGGGGGGTTGTTATTTCATCATTTGTAGGTAAAAAGGAAGAGATTTAGACCTTCCTTTTTTCTCTTCCTTTTTGATTTAAAAAATAAATAAACCTTAATTGATTTTATCAGTATTCACAGAACTCCCTCTATCTCAAATTGATAACCCCACCTTTGACCTTTCTACATATAAGAAAATGCAAATTTCAACCTAATCAATGATCAAGAATACAACTTAATTACTATTTTGAGATTTGGCACATTGATCATATCCCCAAAAAGAAATAAGACTCTTTTTGAGACGTCCCAAAAGGGAAAGCGGGACTCAAAAACGTGGTAACTTGTGGTTTGAACAGAGATTGCTAGACAAATGGAATGGACAGAAGAATTGTTATTTTAGTATTCCAATTACTTTCAAAATTTTAAAAAAACCACACATTAGTTAAGATTGCTGGTTTGCTGCCCTTCAATATTGGTAATCTAATAGTATAATTTGCCTCCTTTTAATTTGGGGGAAAATATAGTACCAAATTTGCTCACCTTGCCCTCAGTCCCTGTAACACACCATAGTAAAAGTAAGTGAAATACACACGGAAAAATGAAGCAATACCAGGCCATGGTTGAGAGCTATGATAGATAACTTCGCCAACTTCAATGCCAGTCTCCTCCCATGTTTCTCTCCTCACTGCCTCTTCCAAGCTTTCTCCTGGCTAAGGAAGAAAGCAGATCATACTAATGAAAATTTCACTAAAATTAACAATTGAAAATTTATCAAAAAAAGTAGAATATGCAAGAATTTGAAAATGGGCAAATGGAATTCTTTATTCAAAGAACTTGAATTGCAGAGTTTGTAACTACAAAGCTGGATTATCGAACTATAGGGTCTATTCCTTGATAAATATTAGGCAACTGTTGCACAAAAGTTCCTCATTTTGGTTAATAATGGGTTTCATAATGAATAACTAGATTATCATGTATGATTTGCATACAAAAATTTGAAGAAAATTGTTAACAAAATTCATAACTTTTCCCTTGGCTAGACGCGCATCTACGTTTCTTCGTAGCAAGGGTCAAAATATTTTTTATGAAAAAGACGATTCTAAGGGTAAGCAGGGAAATTAAAAGTACGATAGAGCCTCAAAAGCGGTTGAAGAATGTAGGGGTAATATTGGAAATCAAAAGTATGACGGACCCTCAAAATTGGTTGAAATCCGTCCCGGCTTTTTATAATAGTATAGATAATGGTAGTTTATCAGCTGCAAATTGTGTTAAAAGACTTGAAAGTTGGTGGTAGAAGATACCTCTATAAAACCAGCAAGGCAACTCCACATTCGGGGCACAAATCTTGACTGTTTACTTAAAAGTGCACAGTCGTTTTCTTTATCAATGACTAGCATAATGACAACCTGTTCCATGCGCAGATATGTATTTATCAAAATTCAAGCCATCATTTTGAAGTGTTGAAATGTAAGCATCAACATACCGGATCAACTCGAGGGTAAACTCTCTTTTTGCACAACTCGTTTGAGCATTTCTTCCGTCTCCCAGCTTCAATGGGGACTGTTTCCTCTCCACAATGACCACAAAAACGGGATGTGAGATGCCATTCCAATATTGCTCTAGCCTGGACAAATTAGAAAAATAAGAAGGTATATTCCACTTTCAGTACAACATTTGCAGTGAGATATACATGAAGTATTGTAAGAGCAAAAAGGTAAAAACAGTGCACGAGAAATTCAGAGATTGTTTATTGAAAATGAAAAATTAAATGCATCCATTACTATATATCTTACCAATGTATGGTGAAAACAGGAACTGCAATTTCGACCAAATCGCTACATTTGGCCATCTCAACAATTTTAAAATATCATTTGGTCATTGGGTGCTAATATATCTTTCTGACATTTATGAAGATTCACCAGGGCAAACACACACAAATTGCACAAATTCTTCCCGATTCACACTCATCGCAGGCCAGTTTGGTATTCTAGTTTGGTCCCCAATAAAATTGTTTTGGTATTACATATTCAAATACCAAAAATACCAATTTCATATGGGTTGGTTTTGGTTTTAGTGTCTCAAAAACCGAAATACAGATAATACCAAACTGAAAACTAGAATACCCAAAAACCGGATCCAAAATAGCTAAGAATACAGGTAATTATACATTTAACTATATCAACTAGCTACCCCTTCTGTCCCAGAATTAAGAATCTAGTTTGACTTTGACATGTTTCCAAGGATAGACTAACGTCGACGTAGTCAATGGTTAGAAATAAAACTTGTTTACTATCATGAATTATCTTAAATTAATTACATCCTAAAGGAAACCGATTCTTAATTTGGAACGTCCTGAAAAGCAACAGTGACTCTTAATATGGGAAGGAGGGAATAAATTTTAGACAATGTTGTCTGGCTTTATGCTATTAATATATCATCAATTTTAATGTTGATACCTAGGATGCAGTTTTTGTTATTTTATTTAGATTTTCCAAAGATTCAATGCAAATATTATAGGATTTTACTAATACACTAATGGCCTGATTCTTGAAATTTATATTTCGCTTGGTTCTAATTTTGTCTATTATAATTTATAACGAAAAAGGTAGGGTCCAATCCCTGTTCTCGAACATTTTTAGGATGCAACTCCTGTCCTTTAATCTAAAGCTTGCGGTCCACGGTTTTTGGTATCTGCCACTGGCGAGGAATCACAGGTACGGTATCTGTTATCGAGATTTCTTGGTCATAGGTACCTTATTTGTGACCGATAAATCAGAAATACTCAAGTACACTATTTGTGCATCTAAGGCCTCACCAGAAGCAAATACTGTACTTGAGCGACCACAAGCTTTAAAAAATAGTTAAAGGACTGCATCTGGATGTTTTAAAAGGCGCAAGGCGGGTTTGAGACGTTTTGCCCGGGCAGGGCGATGCGTAAGCTTCATTTTTTTATTTTTTCCTAATAACATTAATTAACTAATTAATAAATAAATCATACAATAACTGACACAATAATATACATACAAGTGCATACCATAAATGATAAAAATCTGATTTTTACAAATAGTTTAATCTTTGTATACAAGTAAATATTATACACCATAAATGATAAAAATATGGTTTTTAAAATAGTTTATTCCCAAAAAAATTATATATACACCATAAATTATTTTTTTTACAAGTAGTTTAATCCCAAATAATTTATATATACCAATATATATTATACACCACAAATTATAAATCTGATTTTTACAGACAATTTATATTTATATATATAAAAATATAGAGAGATTTTTTCTTTCAACCATGTTTTTATACACCATAAAGTAGTAAAAAGTTTTTGTTTTTTGAAAGCAGAAAAAAAGAGAGAGAACAAACATAAAAATAATTAAATTTCTCTCTCGCACAAATTTTCTTTTTTTTTTAAAAGGATTTTGTTATTCAGAAAAAAATATATAAAATATAAACAAAGGAACAACTTGAAATATAATATCTCTATCCACTTTATTGGAAGCTACCAGAAACTCTAGAAGATCCCCATTACTCCAGTACTTCCATTTCTGTCTTCTAAACTAATATTTTGCCATTTTCTTCACAAAATAATCCAAAACCACAGTGTACCCTTCTTCCAACTCACAAAATCTTTGAAAGTTTGAATTAAACCCCATCTGTTTTTCAATTGAACAGCCATGGACATCTCTAAGCTTCAAGAATTGAAAAAAATCATCTCACTCTGCAAGTCCGATCCCTCAATTCTCAGCCATCCTTCTCTCTTTCTTCAAAGACTATCTCAAGAGGTTTAAGCTAGGTTTCCCATTCTTTTAAATCTCCTTTTTTTATTAAAATGGTCAAAGCGTCACCGTATAGCAAACGATACACCTTGAGGTGCAACACCTCAGAGCGTACGCTCCGACGGAGGGGGGCGTAGGCCTCAAATTAAGCTGAAAAACACACGCCTTGAAGCGCTTCAGTCCCGCCTCGAGCACCTTTTAAAACACTGCCACTTCCTTGAAAAAAAATTAGACAAGGACCGGATCCTAATTGTCCTTATTATAAGACTTTTAATTGGTAAAAACCATAGTAATTCATATGAAGAGTTTGAACAATATGATCAGATTCATTTAACTTTAGTAGAAAGATACTAAAAAATTCAAAACTAAGTAGATACGAAAAACCAAAATAAGTAAATACTTGGTTTTGTTTGATTTTGGGGTTTCCAAAACCAAAAATACAAAAGATCAAGGTTTTGGTTGCAGTATAAGCCAAATACCAACAAAACCGACTGAGACGGGTTTCCAAAACCGAAAATACAAAAGATCAAGGTTTTGGTTGCAGTATAAGCCAAATACCAACAAAACCGACCGAGACCCACCCCCAAATGAAACAATTCCGATGACAACAAGTCCAGTGAAGGCTATATTGCAAAAGCAACACAAGCTGAGAAAGTTGTTGCGGAGGCAACAAACAAAGGTTGGTTAAGATGGTGATAACTGCTGGAGAGGCAACACAATGGTGCCAAGATCAGAAGCAAATGCAAAGAGAGGCTTAGTGGGGAATTGCAGACAGAAAGAGGCCCAAGCAGCACATAGAACCACAAGGACAGAAAGGGTTTGTTACTTGTAGCTTAGGACCTCTACGACCATGCAAAGTTGGGAGTAAATCATGAGTTGTGTTGATTCAGAGAAATGCTTTTTGAAAAGAAATTCAAGTTAGATGCTATATAGCATGTTATTTCAAAGCAAGATATAAGAACAGCTGAGATTTACGTGAAGAACCTTTTGCAGAGCCAAATACATAGTGGACCTTAATGTTTGAATCAACTTACGCGAAAGAGTTCAATGAACCCTTTAAAGGATCAAGTTATTTGAAACTGTTCATTCTTTTGAATCAACTTATATGGCAATACATCAAACATGAGTACATCATATTATGTATTCACCACAAACTACTAGCCAAAAATAATATGGGCTCTCATCCATTCTCTTGGTCACATCATTCTAACAAGTGCTAAATATAAGCAAATATAATAAAAATTGCTCAGATGGCTGGAACAAACTTGGATTGATTTCAATACCAAAGCATTTCAAAACATTACTTCTACAATGAAATTTTTCTTACTGAATTCATTGTTTAGTTCCAATAGGTATACAATAAATTGGATATTAACATCTCCTGCCTCTGCAATGCTCGGTGAATAGGTAAAGAAAGTAAATAACATGCCATTCAAGAAACACTGTTATGGGTTGTTTAGTTGTTCCAACCAAAAAAATATATTATATAGATATATAATGATTGCATTTTCCTATTTTAGTGGTTTTTATGAATTTGATTACCTATTTGAATTGACTATATGACTAATGCATAGCATACACTCAAAAAGTAAAAATTGTCCAAATAACATTTAATCGGCACTCAAATGTGATATGCTCAAAAAAACACTTGTACAAACAAACAACACATGTTCATACATAACATTTGGACACAAAACAAACAGATTTTGCATATTCAATTCTCAGTTTTCAGAACGAGACTTTTGTCTTCAGAATCATCAGATGCAGTATTCAGATTAAGAGAACAAAATAGAGGCACCCTAAATATCAAACGAAGTGTAAATCAACACTTACATGACCAGCAACAGCAAGTTCACCCATAGCTCTTTCATCACCCCAATCAGTGGCAACCATCAAAGTCCTCAGCTCCACAAAGCAAAGCTGCTTACTCCCAAACTTATCCACCAAACTATCATCATTAGACACATCAATTGCCCAATAAACCACCTCTTCCTCCTCGGACTTTGAACCCAAATAAACCAAAGAATCTTCCCCCAAAGTAACCTCAGAATTTTCCAACAAAACCTTAAAATCACCAAAACCCAACCAACCCAGATGCCAGTTTGGGGCTATTGAATTACCGTCAATTGTACCCACCAATGGCCTGCCCTTTCTCAAGGGCAGGACCTTGAAATTAGGGCCAGAGGGTTCATGGGTTTGATCCAATATTAGGGTTTTGAGGGTTTCAAGGGCAGAGGTGAGTGAGTATGGATCATTTGATTTTGGGGTTTTGTTGGATCTTAGTGGGTTGCCTGCAAAGGCATGGGATTTCAGGGGTATAGACATGAGGAAGAGGTCAGGGGGAGAATTGGGGATTTTTGGAATTAGGGTTTTCAGAGAGGGGTGAAAATGGAGGTTGGGGAAGAAGAAGAGACAAGAGAGAGAGGAGGAGGAAGAGGGTTTGGTATTGTAATTGTTGACATTGGTCGGTTGAGGTAAAGGAGTTTGAATGGAGACGGAGAGAGGCAGGTGATGATGATTCACTGAATTGTGCCATGCTTGATGACAATTAGGGCGTGTTTGATTGATTTTTTTTTTTTTATGAAAAATAATTTTTTTTTTTTATTTGATAATGTAATGTGTTTGATTTTTTATTTTTTTTTAGAGAAAATATATTTTTATTTTTGCTCACATACTCAAATTTTTCACCAAAACAAAGAAAATATTTTCTTTGGGAGAGGGGGCATATATTTATTTTTTAGGCAATTGTACATTTTTCGAAACAAAATTTTATCCATTTTTTATATAAAAAATGTTATAACTTAAAATACAAAATTTAGTAAAAATTTAATATTTAAAATATACTAATCAACATCAATTAAACAAGATACATCATGATCATAGAATTATGTAAAAAAAATCCCCATAAATTTTTCTACATTAAAAATGCCATATTACAACCAATATTTTCCGAGTAAAAAATTAAGGAAATCAAACACATTTAATTAACATTTGTCATGCAACTCAATTATAGGCAATTCAATTGTCTATAACTTATTTTCTTTTCATATAAACTCCATACTTGCAATCAAACGCACAGTTAGACATTCGTTCTCTAAGTGGGACCTAGTTAATTTTTTCTAATATATATTATACAAGCATTATAAAAATACACGTCATAAAAAAACAAGATTTTCATGATTCGAACTTCAACATCGAAAAAAACTCACCCCTACTTAATTAAGTTTTGTAAAATCGAGAAAAATAATTACACATTTGCTAGATTTAATAATATTAAAATTATACGATATCTTTTAATATTATGTTACTTTTTTAATAATTATAATTATTTTCATACACCATCAACTACTTAAACTATAGGATCATTCCACTTTAACCTCTATAATTTAAAAAATGTTGTACAATCATTTTATAATTATTTTGGTAATAATATTACTTTTGAGAAAATTATACGCCATTAACTATTTAAACTATAGGATCATTTCACTTTGACCTCTATAATTTAAAAAATTATACACAATCAACTACTTAAATTACTTAAACTATAGGATCATTCCACTTTGACTATGTTGTACAACCATTTAAACTATTGATCGAATTTTATTTTGACTCTTCCATTCATTTCAATTGTTAGAGATTGACAAAAAATAGTTCTTTGAACCATATATGATCATTTTTAAAGATATCTCTGTCTAAATATTAATCAATAAGATGTTCCTTCCATAAAAAAGAACAAAAAAAAAGGAGAAAATGCACGAAATAAAGCGAAAATCTATCATTTTTAAGGATATTTTGGTATAAATAAGATTTATTTATATTTTGCTTTCTCTTGTACTTTTTCGTGTTTTTTTCCCTTTCTCATGGAGGAGAATGTTAATTTTTTAATAGCTATACCAAAACCCTTAAAATGATTATGTGTGGTGCATGCAATCATTATCTCTCCACTTTGATGACTAAAGTGGACAAATGGTCAAAATGAAAATCAGTTAATAGTTTGAGCAATGCTTTTTAAACTTGAGGGGTCAAAGTAAAAGTCACCCCATTGTTTAAAGACTATTTGCATAGTTTACTCATATTGATTTTAGAATTTTTACAGTGGAGATAGTAGAGTAATGGGTAAAATTGGCACCAAGTTTATTGATGCTCTGCACCATATAAATTTAGCTTTGGAAATTGTAATTTTTACTCTCGATTTTTATTTTAGTTTTATCAACAGACAAGAAACACCATAAAGAAAATATAAAGAAAAACAAAAACAAGTATATAAGAGCACCTTAAAGAGACGAATTATCCGAAGCGGATTAGCAAAACACAGGTCTATTGATGAGACAACTTAGTGAACTGCTTTATTGGTTGATCTTTGAACCCAATAAAAATAGATGGATCTTTCAACTGAAATAGCCCTAATATCCTCTACAATTACAGCAATTTCCCAACGCGGCTTAAGCAAAGGGAAACAATAAGAGAGTAATAACGTTGGCTTCCTAAAAATTCTTAAATTAGGGTTTTGATATGAAAATATGTATTAATTTTGGACAACGGCCGTTTTGGCTATAAAGTTTGTAAAAATTTGCTTTTTTCCCTAACTTTTCAAAAGTTACACTTTTAACTTCGAACTTCTGATAACCACATAATTCAATCGGATCTCAAAACCATTATAGGGAAATAGTGCATGAACCATTTGGCTCATGGAAATGGGGCCTATGAGTAGAGGTATTTCTATAGGGTGGTGATAAATGCACCATATTATTTTATCACTAACACCCTATCTACTTTACACCCCCACTTTTTTAATTTTTTACCACTAACACCCCACTATACTACTTTATACTTTACCCCCTAGGTTTCTCCCGTTCTCCATCTCCACTAGTCGCTCTCTCATTCTTCGCTAATCTCTCTCCATCTCCACCGACCTCTCTCATTCTCTATTTCCGCTGCAGATGTGGTAACACTCTCTCGTCATTAAAAAAAATATCTTCATTGGTACTTGCTCGACATTGAGCATCTAAAATTTCAGCAATAACTTAAGGTACGACCCAATCTTTAAGATATACTCATCCAGTTTATAGTGACTAAATGCGATAATACTCTCCCGTAATTGGGATAGTATTTTCGTTGATACTCGTTTGATATTGAGTATCTGAAACTTCAACAATAACTTAAGGTAATGCCTATTTTTTGAGATGTACTAGTCCAATTTATGGTGAGTAAATAGGGTAATACTCTCTTGTCATTAAGAGAGTATCTTCATTGGTACTCGGCCATGTAGGGAGAGTAATTGAAGGGGTCAAAATCCATGGCTTTGTTTTTTTTAAAATACTTTTTTTATTATAATTTTGCAATATTTATCAAGTGATGGTTAAAATGCATAAAGATAAAGGTAACAATGAAACAAATATTTTTTTTGACCCATCTTTATCTTCTAAATCACCACGTGTAGCCCCAGCTTTGTCTTCAACATTACTACAATCTTTGACATTCTTCAATATCTCCATTTATATATCATTAGACTCACTACTTATGATTATTGATATTTTATCACTCAAAGTAATATTGTCAATGTTCGATTTCTTGTTTAAAATGAGTTTTTTGGTGGTAAAGATAAAAGATGAAAAATGCAAGATAATAAGTATTCACTCGCAAATAGAACTTGTGAAGGGTGGCGAGGGATTTCTTGATTTGACTAAGTTAATTATATTATTAATTAATAGTTACTTGCTTTAATCTTTGAATACAAAATTAAAATAAAGGGGTGGTGAAAATAAAGTTTATTTTAATATTGATAAAAAATTTAAGGGGTGTTAGTGACAAAATAAGGGGGTGCATTTATCACTAACCTTTCTATGTGACTTGATAATTGAGTAACGTGATTTTTTTATCATATACTATTACATGAAAACAAATAAATTAATGGAGCTCATAATATGGTACCCAATCAATTTTAAATTATTAGTTTTTTTTTTAAAACGAGGTGCAATCTAAGATAAAAAAGTAACATAAATATGGCTCAATTGGAGCTACTTTAGTTGAAACGTCTCAATAAACAAAATTATACAGCCTAATATACATATACAAATCTCATAAAAGAACGATCGGAGATTTTTATAAGAAAAGCCATTAGAGATTGCCTAAGAGCGTACTAATACAACTATGAATTGGAGAAAAATGTAATGTCACGTAAGATATATAAACAATGAGGTAAGTAAAGTAATAAACCATCTCCAATGCAAACATAAACAAAGGACATGAAGATGATGTGGCAAAAATAGGATAAGACATTGTGAGAGTGACCATTTACATCTAGAGGGTCTTCTAGACAATGTCTATTTACCACGTCATCATTTTTTCATTCATATTTTATTTTTTGAACTTTAAAATATTTTAATTCTATAATTCTATTTTTTAATAAAATTTATTTTGTTAAAAAGTATATGTCAAAATCTATCAAACAAGATCCATCTTCCTTTTTGATGTTTCATTAATTTTTTTGATTAATAATTTCAATTGCAATTTTATTGACAACACTATTTGAGATGATTTTTTTTTAGAACTTGACCACGAAGAAGGTTTTTAGTGAAACGTAGGAACCATATCTTTAAACATACCTACATATCGATGTTTTTAGTAGATTCAATTCGCATATTATTAAAGATACTCTGAGTCGAACGAGAGAATTCAAAATTAACTTTCATCAATTAGGTCATTAGGGGATGATTTCAGGCATTATCCGATGATTTTTTCAATTTTTTTTATTTTGGCAAGTATTTTTTCTATTTTTGATACCATAAATGACAATCATGATTCTCTCATAAAATAACTATTCCAAGTTGTAATTTAATTTCGTTTGAACTCATGTACATATAATGGGATCCATGTTACACTATATAGTAATGTGGGATATGTGGGTTTGGACAAATACAATTCATGGACAAACTATATATATATATTGAGAATAGTCTTAATTAAAAGTGTTATATACTTCATTATTGGGCTTGGATGTAGAGATTATTTAAGCATATATTCTTTTGTTTGACAAGATAACGCTTATTACATAGACGTTGGTTAAGCTGAAAGATCAATAGCTATCTTCTAAAGGCTTTTCAATTATTGTAGAAAAAAAATGGGAATCATATCGATCTTCATCACAAGTGTATATTAAATTATTTCTTGCACAGCCCCAGTGCATATATATAAATTATTTCTTGTCTAACCAAGCGTATATATAAATTCGTTCGTCATAAAAGATCGACTACAATCTACATATATATAGAGTAATAACTAGGCTAAATTCCAAATTAGACTCCATCTAATTAAAAAGATTTAGCCACTACACCAACTATTTTATCCTTGTAAGTTCGCCATTTTTATTTTATACACTATATATATGGTATCCAAATAAAACATGTTTTTTCTTTTCTCCAATAAAGTTTATTTTAAAATAAAAAATATAAATTCTTTCGTCATAAAAGATCGACTACAATCTACATATATATAGAGTAATGACTAGGCTAAATTCCAAATTAAACCCCATCTAAAAAGATTTAGCCACTACACCAACTATTTTTTATCCTTGTAAGTTCGCCATTTTTATTTTATACACTATATATATGGTATCCAAATAAAACATGTTTGTTTTTCTTTTCTCCAATAAAGTTTATTTTAAAATAAAATATATATATTTGTAACTTTTTTTTAATATATTAGGTTATAATATTTAAAGGGCATAATTTTTAGAACTTACTAATGATAATAGTTTAAAGGTTTGTCAATAATTATAAGATGTTATGCATGCAACCTTTTTCTGGCCCTTTACTTATTCGCAAGTAAAAAGTTTGAAATAAGTGCTTTATTAATTAAAATTTGCACGAATACTAAAAAAATTATAATAATAATATTATTATTAAGTACATGGGCCTTATCCTAATAAATTTTCAAGTTAAAGTTGGATTCCTTTTTTTTATTCAATGAATATTCTAATTTTAATTTTTAATTCTATATTAGCCTAAAGTAACATATATTTCTGACTCTGCCACTAAACACAAAACTATTAACTAATTGTGTCAAAAATTTCAATCCTAACCCAACATACTTATTAATCATGTTTACGTGGGTTGGCATGTGTAACCCATTTACCAAGATATTAAAAATCACTCTATATAACTTTCATAATGCCAAATTAAACATAGTTAAATTACATGTCATCAAATTATAGATAAAAGTTTAAGATTTGCACTTGTTTTGTTCTGGTGGAGGCAACACGAAAATAATACATCATAATGCGAGTTTAACATGTATATAAGGAAAAGCAGGTGTACGTATTTTGGTTGAGATTTAGCGCTTTTGTTTTTAATCTTTCTTATACGGCTTCTAACACGAGTTATATAGGTTCATATTACACAAGTTGCCAAAGTTTAAGTTAAATATGTTATACGGATTATTTCGTGTTATGTGGTTTGACCTTAATCCCACCCATTTATTAATCGTGTTAAGTAGGTTGACTAAATTTTGACACTAATCCGTTTAAACTCAACTCTAACACTCTAATTTCGTATTGGTTCTAGTCATGTCACAAATTACCGCCCCTTACTCCAAAATGACAATCACTAATATTGATTACAACCACCTAATTTATTATAGGAACATCAAATGCTTGTAAGAATTAATATAAATGTAGATTTGCGTCAGGGCCGACCATAGGGATAGGCGGCCCAAGCCGCCACCCTTTATGGGCCCTTATATATATATTGTGCAGTGGTTAATATTATTTTGCGTTGCGTTTGGTCCATTGGATGGTGGTTTAAGTATACTTGTTTTCCTCACGAGTTCGAGCCCCAGGATATACGAATTGCATCTAAAATATTTTTCAACCTTGCTTGTAGTACCTTTTCTTTTAATTTTTTTCCTCAAAAGCACTATGTTTGATTTTGAACATGATGATCAATTAGACTTATTTACTTTTTTATTACCAAACACTTAAAAATTCTTAAGTCATATAAACCTAAAATAACACACCTTTTTACCAATCTAAAATGACACACACCTTTTTACAATCTTAATTGACCATATTTTAAACGGATCAATTTGCTCTTACATAAAAGGGTCTTCAATAATTAATTCAAAATACTACTTTATAACTTCCCATTTTTTTAAAAAAATCTTGTATCCACTTTGTCAAAAAATTCTTTTAGTAACCAAACCCCCACTAATTTAGACTATTGCCTTTATCTGTGTTTTTTAATATGATAATAAAAGCAAAGATTATAATGGATGGAAAAAAAAGTGAAAAGCGTACCAAGTCCAGCCACCTAAATAAAAAAGTTGGACCCACCTATTGACACAATATAAAAATACATGAAAAAAAAGAGTTTAATTATTAACAAAATTTATTGTATCGAGTTCTAAAGAAATTTATATTTACTATTTTATATTCTTTACATTAATATAATCTAATTTTGTATTTTATAGTATTAGAGTCGTTGATCAATTATCATGAATTTGAAAATAGTAATTATTTCTAATTACATAAAATCATTTTAAATATATTTAATCATTATATAATTATTTATATTAGCGGGATTTTAGATTTTTTTTTGGAGTTGTTGAATGAAATTCTCTTTTAGTTTTTGTTTTAATAAGAATTCTACTATTTATAGAAAAACCAATTTTTTTTAATTCATTTTGATTATTCAAATATTTCTTGTCACTGTTAACTATTGATTAGTCGTCATTGCAATTAAGGTATACTTTTAATCTGTCACAAATTTATTGATATTATTATATACATTAAGGATTTGGAGCTAGTATGAACCAACAAACGGCGATTTGTGTTGCTAAAGGAATGGTTCTTGTATGAATTGTTTGGTATCGATCTTTTTTATAAAAGGGCCTAGAAGAGTAGTTCACCCAAAGCCCCTTAAAAGTCAGGGCCAACCTTGATTCGCCTATATGCACATGTGAATTTGAACTCTTTTTTAGATAAAGTTCAAAATAATTTCTCTAGACGATGCATATGCTCTTTACTGATTTTACGGAAGGCGTCGGTAAAATCACCCACCAAATTAATTTTGTTTTGAGTTTTGACACCCTTTTTATAGTAATTTTTAAAGTAGGTACCCTACAGCATATCATAAACTAATTAAACGAAAAAAAAATTGAAATACGATTCTTTATCATAAAAGAGAGGTTGAAAATGGAATTCATGTCAAGTGTGTTTGTAAACTTAATTCCAAGTTTTGGAATTTAAGTTAAAGAAAAAATTAGCATATATACATGATTCTTAGCTTAAAATTGTGTAGGCTAAATTTTGCTCTAATTATAATTCTAATTCTAAAGCTTTAAGTTAGGTTCAAATACACTATTACTAAAAACGAGAAGAAACAAAAAGGCTTTAGAGAGTGACTTATATTAAAAGAGCAGAATAACAGCTACGAAGAATAAACAACTGGGTTGTTAAGTGTAGACAAGGCGAAGGGACTAAAGGGCAGGGGGACAGGTGCCCCCTATTGGATTTGAATTTATATATACTATATATGAGATATTTTTTGGAATATATATATATATATATGAGACTTTTGCATAAAAATAAACTTGAGAGTACTTAACTATAAGGGGCAAAACTTTAGGGGACATTTTAAAAACTCCAAACTTAAGAAACTAAAGCCATGACTCCAGTGCACGACTTCATTTTATTTCTTTCTCTCTATCTCTCTGCTTCTTCTTCTCCATTTCATCTCTTAGCTTTCACCTCTCCCTCTCACGCTCACACAACCACACCGCGCCACGATCATGCCCACTATTTTTCTAGATATATTTTTTAAATCTACTTTTGAAGGGTGCTCTATACAACCGAATGGGAGACGAATTTATGAATAATTGTTTGGTGACATAAATTGAACAATGAATTTTTAATAACATTGACAAAGAGGAAGTGTTGCAATACTTCCATAATAAGATGCATAATTGTTATTTATCTTATGATATATTCCCATGTTTTGTTGGTTTTAAATGTTTAATTTGCGGATATTGATTGCATCTCGTGTTTGTGTATGAAAGATGATAGATATGGACATAAATGAGCTAAAAATCTAAATTAAAAATGAAGGAAGCTAAAGTTGGAAAAAGTGAAGAAATTAGAAGAAGTATGTGTATAAAGCGTGGGCAGGCCAAAGCTACGAATTGTGTCCAAAAAGATAGAAGTGCTGTTTTGTTAAAGCGTGGGCCCGCTCTAATATCCAAAATTCAATCTTATTTTCTAATGTGTTCTCACAGTTGGCGGAAGAACTTAATTAGTTTTTATTATTATTTTGGTAGTTTTTTTTCTTAGTATGTTTCTTATTTTAATTAGAAGACAATATTTAATTTGCTTTATTTAAGGACTCCTATTTTTAAGAGGAATTAGACTTTTATCGCGCCTCTTGTTTTAGACTTATAAATATTAGGTAAGAGTTGGGAGAAAACAACGACAACACATTATTTTCATTCTCCTTTCTCCAAGTTAGAAGATTTTCTTTACCCCATGGATTGCTAAGCTATTATTTCAGTTCAAGGTTATTCAAGATTTTGATTCTTCAAGAATTGTGAGATCTAATTAATTTCTATTACTTTTTATTCTCTACTATATATATATATATATTATGTTTCATTATATTATTCTTGATTAATTAATACAAAGTGCATGTTGTTTTGATTAAGAAAACAATATACTGCCAATTAGAAAATCTAAATTCGTAATTGTTTAGGTGCTATAATATTAGTGGTAAAATAACATAGACCGAGGTTTACGTTGTGGGGATATATAATCTAATTTAAATGGAACCTACTTTTGTATCCATTGATTAGAATTAGGTCTCTCTAGTTATTAATGCTATTGGTAAATTAAATCCTATGGGCTTGTCTAGGATTGTTTATCGATTAGACAAATAATTAATGGTCGTATCTTAATTATCGACAAAGTAAGGAAGAGATTGGTTATTAGATCGTATCAATAACTATAACCAATTTAGTGAAGAATAAATGATTTATTTTTGCATCAATGATCAATTCAATGAATCAATTTTGAGATTATACCTTGGGTTGGATCTTTCATAAATGTTGATTTATCTTTTAAATTGCTTTAAATTAATTTGTTTAAATTACAAAAATCCAAAACCCCCTTCTTTTATTATTTGAAGAATTAAGTCTAACTAGTCTCTGTGGATTCGACCCTGCTCACCGCTATACACAATTTAATTTGAGTAGGAATTACTTTTATTAAATTCAACACCCATCATTCCAAAATATGAAAACCCGTATAATGTTATTGTAATTTATCGTAATTATTATTTGAGTTGTACGAAGTATTATTATTAATACTATTATGTTTGCGTTAAATTTTTAAGATTTTAAATATAATTTAGTGTAGTTTGAATTTTGACCAAATTTCGTCCCCTCTTGATCCAATGCCTTGCTTTGCCAACGAGCGCAGAAGAGCTAAAAATAAAATTTAATCATTTTCTAAGAAGGATGCAGAGAGATATTGTGATATATTTACATCAAACAAAAATAGTTAGCATATGTGTGTGTATATATATATACTTGCTAGCTTGTATTTGAATTTGGTTGATCATAATTTAATTTGAGATGTGGATCAATTTATAAAGATCGTTGAGTGATTTTTTTTATTCACGTCTCGTACTATGGTGCTGGTATTTGTTTGATTATTAGGATGAATGACTTTAGTCATATTAGTTGTTTAAATTGTTCATAGTATGAAGAATGCCTTCAAAACTATTTTAAAATGGGCGCCTATGATCAATGGTTCCTACTCTTAGGGTGCTTTTACAAAATTATAAAAAAAAGATGTTTGTCCCTGACTACCATTACATAGATGTGCTATACATGCGTAATTACAAGTCCTTCCTAATAGGAAGCCGGGAGATAAAGCAAAACTATTCCAACTTGAGATCAAAATGGTCAATAATTTACTTGGCTAACGGGAAATATCAGAATATAGAGCAAGAGGAATAATATATATATATATATATAATGATAATAATAAAGTAGAAGGGAGAAAATGTATAAGATATAAAATTTTGTATGGCTATGATTGAGTAATATAATTTAAATGATAAATCTGTGAATTTTAATTCAAATTTAACTTAAAATAGTATATATGTATACTCTCACTTTTTTGTTACAAAGTAAAATATCTCCCCTCTTACCCTCTCACTTCTCTCTCACCTGAGGTTTTGTGTCGGTGACTAAGGGTAAAAAGAAAAAACAAACGCTATATTGCCGTAAGTACGAGTTATCCCTATATATATATATATATATATTTATATATATAACAATAAAGAAGGAATATTCAAACATTCAAAAGCAAAGCAATGGCTATTTTTCGCATCCCACCTAGGATATGGATTCTCCACCTATTAATATCATTGAGGAGAAATGGACCCACGTTGAGAATATTCGATCAATATATATAATATATAAGGAGTGGGTGGGGCCCTGATTTGTCTAGGGTTTTTAATTTTAATGTCATGTTGAACATTCAGTTTGTCTGGGTAGAAAAATGTGAATAGCATTCCTTCTCAACAAATAATTAAGAGCATTTTTATTGGTAATGTTGTTGTTAAATTATACAACACAAGAAATAGAGAAATTATATTAATGAGCAAGAAATCCACAAGGGGTTACATTGTTACAATCTCACATCTATTTACAATGGAATTGACATGAATATATATACAAGTAAAGAAGGAAACAAGAAGCCTAAAATGAGGAAGAAAGGAGGAGACAAGGAGGGAAACATGGAGGAGGGAATAAAGGAAAAGAAGAATAATTCTAAGCTTTAATAATTACAAATAATAATGCTAATTTATGTTGGAGAATATCATCATTCAATATCATCATTTCTAACACCCCCCCTCAAACTCAAGGGGTATGAAGAGACCAACTTGAGTTTGAAGAGGTGAGGAAGCTACCAAACAGCTATTGATGTGTCGCCGGCTCCGGTGGTGGAGAATGTGTTTGGTTCTATGAAACCGACGGTGGAAAAGACTCGGTGTAGAGTGTGACGGTTCGCCACTAGTCGGCGACGGTAGGGGCAACGGTGGCGGTGGTGGTGGTGTGAGAGAAAGAGAAGTATGAGAGATCCAGGGAGAAGTATGGATCTGGGTAAGACAAGGGAGTGGTGAGAGCTAAGAAGGAGCTGAGGGGGATGGTGGTTGATAAGGGGACACCCGGAAGGGGTTTGGGTGTCGGCGGTTGAGTCGTATTTTCAGGCGGTGGGGGCGGCAGTGGCGGAGACAGCGAAGGTAGAAGATGCGATTAAGCAAATGTATTTGTCAGATCTGAAATCTGGCATGGTATCTGGATGGCGCTGCGAGAGGGCGCGCCGGAGGGATTCGGAGATGCGCGTAGTGGCGCGGTTGTTGTTGTTGATGAGGCTCTTAGGGATCCGAAGCTTGGATACGAGAAAATGGAATTTGGTTTTGTTTTTTGTTTTTTTTTTTTTTTTTTTTTTTGACATGTTCGATGATTGACCGACAGACGGAACGGCGGTAACGGCGATGACGGGAGCCGACGGAACGGCGAGGTCCGGTGTAGAATTTCCGGAGGAAAAAAACTTGATCTGAATACGCGAGCAGTACGTATAACAGTAACAAGAAATTGAATCAGAATACTTGGAGGTACAGCGAAAGGCGACCCGCCGGAAATATTAAATTGAAGAGATTGAATATATATAGATATGTTTTTTTTTTTTTTTTTTTTTTTAGAGAGGTGGAAGAGTAGCAGTGGTGCTAGTAGTCAATGATGGCCCTTTCTTTGGTTTTGGTTTTAGAGAGATAAACTGAAGTTTCGATATGAGAGGCGAGAGGTTTCCGAGGGTGTTGGTGGTGCGGAAGGAAGGGAACACACATTATTGAGATAAAAAAGAGAAAGGCGATGGATTCTGAGAATCATCAGCACCAAAATTCAAGATATCAGTGAAGTTAGAAGCAGAGAGCGAATTGTATCCTATATCTCCTAAGGTAGTCCAATCCGGAGTCATTAATCCGGCAACCTCCGCAACAGAACTAATTTGAGGAGACCCCTTTGAGAAACCATCCAAAGCAACTTGGTAATCTGACAGAGTCGGATATGCCGGCATATCCACTGCTGTCAGAGGATCCCCGTGTTCTGAAAGATTCACGGTCGGTAGATGGATATCAGGGGTTGATGAAAGGAGCTTTAAAAAACTTTTGTAGTGAGGATGCTCCAACAAATCTTCCTGGGTCGGAAGAACCCCAGGTTCTAGAGGATTCTCTGAGGGGCCAGATGGAGAAGCGAAGGAGCCTGGTGGGTGAGCAAGGGAGTCAGATGGATTGGCCCTTGAGGAACTTGCAGGAGGGTTAAAGGAGCCAGGTGGAGAGGCAAAGGAGCCGGATGGGTGAGTAAAAAAGCCGGATGGAGAAGCGAAGGAGCCTGGTGGGTGAGCAAGGGAGTCGGATGGATTGGCCCTTGAGGAACTTGCAGGAGGGTTAAAGGGGCCAGGTGGAGAGGCAAAGGAGCCGGATGGGTGAGTAAAGGAGCCTGATGGGTAGGCAAATGACCTGGAGGCTGGAGATTTCTCCGGCAGTTTTCCGGTCGAACGGTGGCGGCGTCGACCAGAGCCGGATGGAGAAGCGAAGGAGCCTGGTGGGTGAGCAAGGGAGTCGGACGGATTGGCCCTTGAGGAACTTGCAGGAGGGACAAAGGAAAATGACGGATTAACCCTGGGAGACTCGCTGTCCAGTCGAGCCTCCAACGCCGTCATTCGTGACTGCAGAGCCTCAAGCTTTTGATCAAGAGAGGTAAGGAGGGCAGCGCAACCACCAGCAGGATTTAGGATTCTTGCCTTAGCTTCAAAGAGAAACGAATCGAGAGTTTCACGATGTTTGTGATCCGGTACGTGTTGTAAAAAAAATTCAACACTTTTTACCCCGAAAACGGAAAAGATTGTGTGATAATCTCGACGATGATACGCATTTGGAAAGATTTTAACTGATTCACAAGAAGGAGGACAAGCTCTGCGGCGAAAAGAGCAGGCAGGACATGGAGTACCTCGCTGGCGGATGCTGATCGACATGGCTGTTTGTATTGGATTTGAATGGGAGATTTGCAGTGAGGATGGTGCTATTGGGTGATTTGCAGTGAGGATGGTGTGTTTTGATTTTAATGGCAGGAAGCTGGTGAAAGGGTTAAAGGCGCCGATCTCGAAATTTGAATTTCGAATTTCGAGGTCAGAGCAAAAAGATGTCGGCATTTGATGATGGCGAGGGTTTGGAGTTTACGGAATTTGCGGGTTGTCGGTTATGGTATGGATTAGGGGTTGTCGGTTATGGTATGACTGAGGAAATGGACGGTGTTGCTTGGGATTGACGGAGGAGAGAATCGGGAAGTTGAACGAGTGGATGAGTGGTGCAATGAGATCAACGGCTCTTGATGTTAGAATAGGAAAATAAGAAGGTTTAGGGGCTAGAATAGAAATATCAGAAAGTACAGGGGTGAAATTGTAAATATATCTGACGGTGTCTGGAATATTCCGTCAATTCTGACGGCAAGCAAACGGCGTTAACCGCTGACGTGGCTGACACGTGACTGACACGTGGCGCTGACTGGATGTCACGTGGCGGACACGTGGCGCTGACTGGATGCCACGTGGAGGACACGTGGCGCTGACTGGATGTCACGTGGCACTGACTGGATGTCACGTGGCGCTGGCGTGGATGCCACGTGGCGCTGGCGTGGATGCCACGTGGCGCTGACTGGATGCCACGTGGCGCTGACTGGATGTCACGTGGCGGACACGTGGCGCTGACTGGATGCCACGTGGCGCTGGCATGGATGCCACGTGGCGCTGACTGATGTCACGTGGTGGACACGTGGCGAAGTTGTGTGGTGGCTGGTGGTTGGTGGCGAGGTCGTGGTGGCTAGTGGCGAGGTCGTGCTCTGATACCATGTTAAATTATACAACACAAGAAATAGAGAAATTATATTAATGAGCAAGAAATCCACAAGGGGTTACATTGTTACAATCTCACATCTATTTACAATGGAATTGACATGAATATATATACAAGTAAAGAAGGAAACAAGAAGCCTAAAATGAGGAAGAAAGGAGGAGACAAGGAGGGAAACATGGAGGAGGGAATAAAGGAAAAGAAGAATAATTCTAAGCTTTAATAATTACAAATAATAATGCTAATTTATGTTGGAGAATATCATCATTCAATATCATCATTTCTAACGGTTGTAATAATATATAGGTTTTTTGTATTGAACTTTCAGTTTATAGAATGGGTTAAAAAACGTAAATGGTTTGGCTTGTACAAACGAGAGCCAAAGTTTTATATGTGTACAGAAGGAAAGGAAAAGGGTATAATTTTAAAACGAAATCAAAGGAAAAACAGAAAATGCATGTGGCAAGTTCTACGCCATGCATTCTATAATTCCGGAATCATACATGCATAAAAAACTCCCAATGTACTATTGTATATACATATACATACACATATATAAAAATATGCATATGATCCATTTGCGCATTTTTTTTTCCAAATACATTTGATACTTTCGGCCTACAAAAGCTAGTATAATTACGAACTTTGTTGAAACTTTGCTTATTTATTTTACGACACAATATTTTATCTGATTCCCAATTCCTTTTAAAGGCTCTGACATTATTATTATTATTATTAAATGCGGTACATCAAATAAATCTAGATGAATTCGATTGAGAGATCGAGGGGAGGAAACTAATTAAGTTGGTAAACCCTGACCATTCTTGTAGAATCAAAACTAGTAATATAGGAATAAATTCAAATCTTTACAAAAGAATGTGCTTTCTAATCACCCATTGTGAAAATTTAAGGAAAAAAAAAGCGGGATATTAAAAAATAGTGCTTGTCTGAAAGAGTTTTTTGCAAAAAAATTAGAGAATAATGTTTTTTTTTAAATTAAGAGCTTATATTTGACCAAATTCTAAAAAGATTGCAAAGTTAATTTTGTAGTAAAATTTTAAATTGTATTTTTTTATGGAATTATGCAAAATCAAGTTTGCACTAAATGTTTTTCAGCATATTATTATAAATAAGTGTTTAATTGACAGTCCTTTAGAATAATTTTAGCAAACTACATATTCAAAACCTATTTATTAATAAAAAGCCCATAATAATTTTTTTCGGAGTTATGCAAAGTTAAGTTTGCACTATTTATTTTCTAAAATATTACTTTATATTTGTATTTATTTGATGTTGTTTTAAAATTTTATAAATGAAATATAGGAATATACTTGTTAAAAATTATAAGCACATCATACAAACCAAATTTGCACTAAATTTATTTGATTGCAAAATTAAATTTGCACTAAACACAATTTAGTGCAAAGTAAAATTTACACTCGGCCAATGCCTTTATTTTAAAACATAATTGATAAGCAAACCTTTATCTCAGAATGATAATAATATCTACGCTCTTATTTCTAAAAAATATTATTTGTTGATTTTTTTGCAAAAAACATTATCACACATGCCTTTTTACCTTATTTTCAGGAAAAAAAAAAAGTGCTTCCAGCATTTAATCTCCAAGTTTGAAGTATTTATTTACTTTTGCAAAAATTTCCTCATTTAAATTTTTTTGAATAAATCGATATGACATCACTTAAATGAATGATTGGGTCATGCATTTAACGTATTATCTATTTTTTTTAATTGATTGATGTAACATTAGTTTATATAAAAACAATTATACAAACGCACTAATTAATAGTATGTTAAGCACTACCTTTAACAAAATCATTGAGTTAAAAGTAGTCAATAACCGGTCAAGCTAGAAAAAAAATCACGAAAGTCACATTTTTCTGGCGGTGGTCCGCGCTAAGTGAGTTCTAATCCCTAACAACAACAACAACAAATGTGTCACTAAAATTGCTAGCAATATATCACCCAAAAAAAAAAAAAAAATTGCCGCAAAAAACATTAGAGACAAATGTATTAGCCACTGAAAATCAATGTCACGCCTATTATATTTTTCGAGTTACATTCTTTTATCGCTAAAACAACATGGTGCTGAAGAACTTTAATTTCACAAAATGTAGTGAACTGAACATATATTAATACAAAAGACTGTATATATACACATATTTTTGTCACAGTACCCTCTTAGAATTATTCTATATTTTCACAGTAAAGATGTATATGCTTAGTGTGATTACCAAAGGACATGAATCTTCGAATGGCTTTTGAATTGTTGGGGACAAATTAAAGATGGAATCAAAACAAGTTAGAAAGAATAAAATTTTCCAAAATAATTAAGGAATCGAATTCCCATGTGGAAATTCTCTCTAGCTACTTTTCCAGGCCTTACAAATTAAACCTCAACCATGCATACCGGAACTACATATGCCTACTCATGAGATAGCTAGGTTTACATGGAAAAAAGTACTTCTTTATTATCCTGGTGGTGATCGAAATACGAGGTGTAACTAATTAAAGGTGAAGCATTTATATGATCAATGAAACATACTAAAATCAATTAAGATTCCAACTATATATATGCATAGAGATTAAATAATCAACCCAAAAAAAGCATCATTAATATATTAGTAGAATTAACGTGCACATTTATTTTCATCGTCTTTCTACTATCACTTTGTATTATGAAGGTACAATAAGGTAAATTAATCTGAACTAGTTACATATCGATCAAATTATGTACGACATGCGAAAATTTAGGTAGCTAATTAGTTTGCCGAATATGATTAAGTTTATCCTTTGATATTCCTAAAAAATAAAATGATTTATCGTGTATACATTGCTCATTGAAACTGAAAGAAAAAAAAAAGGCACATATAATTCTGAAAGTGTTTAAGCTTTAGAAAAATGTTAAAATCAAATTTATTTTAATATCTAATTGGAGAGAATGAGTAGTATATATTTATCTGAAATATCTCTTCACTTTTTCTTCTTGACAAAATCATTTAAACTTTTTTTGGGAGAATATCACATGAAAAGGTACTTTTATGGCCCCACTACAGAGGTCTCAGGTAGTATATAAACCATTCCTCCCCATTAATTCACCAATTATGTACATGTTCTCAATCGGCACTACATTTTCTTTCAAACCATTATTGAATTTCTCAAGGTTGGTCATTTTCAACAAAAGGAATAATTAAGAGATTTTTCAATAGTAGCGTGAAACTTTAAATTTAATATTTTTGAAGAAATTATCTATGCAAAAATAAATAAAGTATAGAAAATGATATTATGCACAAAAATACATAGATTCTTGTGATTAAACTTCTATTCTGTAGATTAAAGAAATGTGTACGCTGTTAATTAGTTCAAAAAAACATTTTATTTTTCCACATTTACAAGTTTGATATGGCTAGAGTAAGTGCAATTTATCCAATTTTAGTAATTTTCTAGTTCACTTGTTAGTGAGTTTAGCAACTTTATATTTTAACTCTTAATATTTTCTCAAATTCTTGTGTACTTTTCAGAACAATGAGCAGTGGAGATTGGATGTGCAGTTCTTGCCA
Organism: Lonicera japonica; assembly: GCA_021464415.1. Classification (NCBI taxonomy): domain Eukaryota; kingdom Viridiplantae; phylum Streptophyta; class Magnoliopsida; order Dipsacales; family Caprifoliaceae; genus Lonicera; species Lonicera japonica. The sequence goes on from CM038469.1 coordinate 64,111,986, forward strand.
AGAAATAAATTTTAAGAGACGAGATATGTGTCGTCGATGTAATCATCCTAAGTTTGACAACATTTCTTATACATCAACAGACGAAACGAAAAAACCAGTAGTCTTGGCCGGAGATTGGTACTGCAATGCTGTAAATTGTGGCGCACACAATTTTGCTAGCCGACCATTTTGTTATTGGTGTAACGCACCGAAATATAGTTGTTATACACACAACGATGGAGAGATGTGCTCGAATTATGCGGGCGAATGCAATGTACTTCCTCCTGGTTGGAAAATTGGTGACTGGATTTGCGATAGGTTGGTTCAAATTTATTTTTAATTAGTGTATCATTAATTCTTTAATCTCAAAATGTCAATAAACTAAAGATACAATATGAGAAAAAAAACATAATTAATAGAACATTAAATCTAAAAGAAACTTTTAGCGATACAAGTTATAATATATAAATATAAAACATTTTCTGTTAAGACCTAGTTGATGCAATAGTGTAGATTTGCTCAAAATACATGTTTGATATCATCATGTCTGAGTAACAAGTCAGGAACTATATGTAAAAAAAATTAGCGATTAATTTCTTTTTATAATATTCATGTTGATGATATACTTTTTTTCTTCTTTTTACGGGCACAAATGTTAGTCATCGTGATAAATATATGATACGATAAACATATGCTTATTATAAAAACTTAGAAAACATTGTCATTCATGTGGTTTGTTTTCCTATTTTTTTTTTATAACTAAATTTAAATTTGGTTGGATTGTGGAATTGGACAGAGCAGGATGCAATGAACACAACTATGCATGTAGGGAGGAATGTTACAAATGCAAAACACCAAAGGATTGTGGTACGTAAGAACCAATTTAAAAAGTCTCTACATTATTTTTATTTTCCTCTCATGCACAAACAATAATTCATCTTTCTAAGCATAAGATTTTTTTATTTTTTATATTTTTTTTCAGGCCGCTCTGTCCAATGAAGTAAGTTACTAGAGGAAATTACAAGATTTGGACAATAATTCTCCAAGCTCTTCTAGCCATCCAAAATAAATAAAACATTTTATTATCTGCTATGTCATTGCCTTTTGTTTTCCTTAATTTCTATGAATAAAATAAGCTCAATGTCCAAAACAATAGTAAATTTCTAACTTTATTGTATGGTTTCTTTATCTGTGTTTTTCTATTTACCCTTATAATCATTGTTTTAAAAATATATAATTAAGTGATTAGGATGAGGTGGGTGCATTAACAAGAACAACTTTAATTATTACAGTATCACATTTTAGTTTATTTCTTCCATTTTAAATTAAATGATGTGTGTGCATTAAAAAGAGTCGTGCACATGCATCTGGTTTGCTTCTGGATATAGATAATCACTAACTCATATTGGTCCAAGGTTATATTTTTGACCGGAGATGTCCTAAGGGAGCTTATTAAAACAAATAGTAAGTTTAGGGTGTAAATTGTTGTAAAATTTAGTTTAGGGTGCAAACTGAAATCTTCTTATAATTTGGAGGACAATGCGCAAATTACTCCATTTAATATATTTCGGTATATTTACTATGTACAAAAGTGTTGGTGCACATATCTTTTCAATATTATATTCTATTGCATTCACAAGTGGTATTATCACTCTTTTTAATTTAAATAAGCTAAATCCCAACTCTAAAAAAGATATAAAGAAACTCTCACGGACGAAACTCTAAACATAGATTTATACATTATATATCATAGGCAAATAAACTTTTTTTGAGTAGGCAGATATTTTAATTTTTTTTAATAATTTAATTATGTCCGAAAATAAGTATTTGCATAGTCAGGAAAGAAAATTATATTTATATGCACACCATGAACTTCAAGTGAATATCTCAAGTAAGAAGTTGTTGGGTTCGAAATCGAATAAATGAATTTGTGATAGCATGTCATCAGCACTCAGCAGTACTAATTTATATGCTTTAAAAGAGCTCTGGTGTTTGGTAGCACGAATAGTAACATCCCAACAAATTAACAGCTAGTAGATGTGGGGGTAGTTTGAAAGTCTAAATGGGTATAGGACTAAATTGCAACCAAACATTCTGAATTACAAACATACACAAAGCCACTTGTATAATGTTCTTGAAAAGGAAAATCCATCTTTATTTAATTATATTAACTCCGATGTTGGATTTTTACATACGAAATTGCATGCGTTAAATTACTAGCTAGCTTTCATACTTAGATTCTTAACTTAGTTAACCTGCTTGAAAGAGTTTCGTCGTGCTGTTGCTAACACTGTCTTGTCTGCCACTATGAAATATGCTGCTCCAGCAGCTGCAATTGAATTTATTTATTTAAAAAAAAAAAAATTACAGTTAGTAACAAAATAATTCAATTTCGGCAAAGAAGATTATTTTTTTCCATAAAAAAGGGCATATTTTTGTGTTATAATTAAAATAATTACCTGTGGAAATTATGAGAGCTTGAGCAGTGTAATTGAGGTTTGCTCTTGCCCATGGCAGTTTCCTTGCGATAGCCAACTGCATGTTTAAACTCTAACACTGTGAGCTAATAAACCAAGGACTCTATTAAATATAAAATAATTTTATCAGTCTAATTTAAAATTAATCATCCAAATTTTATAACTCACTTTCCTTCGAAACTTAAAAGATAAATTATTTACTTTGATACTTCTCGATCTATATATATTCTGGACCGGAACCCGAATTTTTTAAGTAGTGCAAATTTAGTACTAGTATAACATTTTACAAATTACAGAAGAAAATTTAGTGCTAGTATTTTTTTTCAAATTAATATAATAAGTAGTAAATTTTTAAAAGTCAAAGGGGCACATTTAATTAATATGTATATATTTGCAATGTTTAAAAATAATTTCATAGTAAAAGAGCAATTTTTAAAAAATTCAATTATTGACTTCAATAGAAAGTAATATAATCCAGTTTTTAGGAAAATATTATTTTTACCTATAAATTTTATCACTTATTTTTATCGATGCATTAAATGAGTTGCACACTTGTTGCATTTTATGAAGGTACAACCCCGGCCCTATAATGCATCCGATAAGAATATGTAAAATTTATAGGTAATTGAAACATTGCTCGATCATGTATATAAATAAATGCGCACAGTAGGAATGGCAGTTGCAATGGTGGCAACCGCAGCTGCCTTTACTCCTGCTACAACCCCCTCTGTTTCATCCAAACAAAAACATTGATTAATTAACTGAAGATACACACATATATATAATTAAAGTCAATATTTTCACTATGTATATATATATAGAAAAAGAAAAGAAAATAGAAAGTAATACCATGAGAACAATGCTTGGCCATGGCTAGTCTTTGATCTTGCGAAGAAACCAATTCATTTCCATCAAGAGGAGCCATTTTGTACGTATTAAATTTTGTTGGGCAGAGAGAGAATATATATAGAAATATTTCAATTTGTATTTGAGAGATGAGTTATTGGTAACTCATAAGTGCGCCGCATGTGTTTTGGGTTGGAGTTTGATGGTTTTTAATTTTAGTTCCAATATCATAGTCACTTGTTTTTTTCTCTTATATATATATATATATTTCATTATTATATTAATTGCACTGTTTACTTTCTATATTGGTCGGTTGATTACTTTTACTTTTTCCTCCTACCTGCATAGGATGGGGGTAACAAAATCGATAATATGAGATAACAAATTGAATGAAGATTGTAAGATAATATAAATTATAATTTAACTATTAAATATGGTGCAGTAGTTGCGACACTCGGATTATCGCTAGTTCCGACTAGAAGTTTCTTAAATGTCGAATTCCGCTAACTACAAAAATTTCTAGTAGTCAACCCGAGTAACAAATATTCATTGGAGTTAAGGGAGCAATTCGTCCCATTAGTGAATTAAAGATCACCTTTGAATATAGAAGTTCCAAGTTCAGTATTAATTTATTTTTCACAATGCAACAGTCAAGAGTGCAAGTTTACTCTAAGATTGGAGGTGATTTTACAGTTCCACTAACTTTAGAACTTCTAGTGTGGCACTGCCGGATTATGGGAGTTTTGATGGTAGTCGCTAGTGATTAGTAAAATCTAACGATTGTAACTTGTACCGAGAATGGAAGAGTACCCTTATAATTTCATATATATGCATTGTAAAATGTATATAAAAATTTATTGCTTTATTTGAACGTCTTTATCGTCCTTTATTCTTCTTGATGACAAATTGTTTTAGATCTCAGACTTACTTGACTACTATTGGAAATTGTATCTCAAGGATGAATCTGATAGAACATTGTTCCTTTCAGTCGACAAGAATTATCCCACTTTTAAACGCACCATGCACAAAAATTTCTTTAAAGTAAGAATAAAATATAATTTATGTATTACTCAATTTACTTTTCACTGTGGCTGAAGTTGAACGAAGGAAATCCACGTACTGGTTTTGGCTTTTAAGGGACAAAAGGTTTCCCTTAAAACCGTGGGTGACAGTCCTTTCAGTGTGTTTCTTCGGGGCTAGTGCAACCTGCAGCACCTTTCAAGATTGAGACACGTGGCCCTAAAATCAAGGGCTCTGATTCATGGGTTTGTCGAAAGCAACGAAGCATTGTTTAGCTGGTTTCACTTGTACTTCTTGGTTTTATGCCCACTCTTATAAGTGGGCGGCCGGTGGAATTCTCTGTGTGTACTCTGCATGGAATTCCCCCTCTTTATTTATTTATTTACTATTTCAATGTAATTTGGTTTTGATTAATTGCTATATACGAGGATGTCCAAGTGCATTTTACCGTGTATGTTAAAGCGTACAAAGTTTTCAAAAACAGTATAGATAGCTTTTTTTTTATTCGACTGAAAAATAATTAGTCAAAATATACATAAACTAACATGTTCATTAATTGGTACTTTTGAACAAAGAAAACATAAGTACATAACAGTCAAAATAACGTGTATATATGGTAAAAATGTATAAATTTATCAGTTAGCTAAATTTTACCCAACTCGAACAATGAAACAAATGATATTTATCTACCCACATGGACGACCAAATATCACTCTTGTCAATTTCTTCTTTCAACACAGTTCTTTAAAAGGTACATTAAAAGTGTTTCTTTTTTGTTTTATTTTAATCAAAGAGGCAAAGCCCCTAAAAAATTATTAAATAAAAAAGAAATTACAATTTCAAAGTTCTAACATCTGGGATACCAGCCTTATCAACTCTAGTGATGCCCAAAAGCTTCTTAGGCATATCTCTATTACAAAAAATTCGCTATCGCTTTTCTTGGAAACCTACATTAGCAAGAAAGTCTGTAACTTTGTTTCCTTCTCTGTATGGATGTCGCACCAAGCAATTTAACTTTAGAAAAAGAGCTTCAATCAACCTAACATCATAGACTAAGGTCCAAGGAATATCGATCTTTTTAGTAATCACATATACTAACATTAGAGAGTCCACTTCGATATCTACATTATACACTCCCTTAGCATTACATAACTCTAACCCTTGTAACAATGCCTTAGTTTCAGCAATAGAGCTAATCGTCAATCCATAGTAATCTGCCTGAGCAAAAAATGACTTCACCTTTAATATTACACAAAATACTACCCCCGCCCCCTCTCCTGGGTTCCCTTTACAACAATCACCCGCATTCAACTTATACCTTCCAACCTTAGGGCAAGTTCATCGAACAAGCAACCGCGATTTAGAAATCAAAAGAGGAGCGTCGATATTGAAAGTTGCCAGAAGAGTTACATCATCAAAGCATCTTTGCTGCAAAATCAGATTACCATTCATAATAAGATGGCAAGACTCTTTGACCTTTTTAATGAGCCACACCGCTTGCTTAGATTGTTGTTCAAATCTCCCTTTATTTTGATTCACCCATAGCTCCAAACAAATACTGCCAAACAAAACCGCAAGGATGGCCTTATGACACGGCGAACGAAATTTACATAACCACCAATGCACAACTTTCAAACGGAAATTAGATTCGGCACTTTGAATACCAACCAAATCTTCAAAAAAATTCCATACTTGCTGGGCAGTAACACTTTGAATAAAAACATGGTCTATGGATTATCTTTTTGGAGCAGCACAACAATCACATTTCGACGCTAAATGAAAGCCCTTTTTAATAAGACAATCATCCACTGGTAAGCCCTTACGAAGAGCTCTCCAACCAATGAAAGACCATTGGTCCTCCATATCTTAAGGTGCTCACCTAAATCCTAAAAGTTTAGACCATGTTTCACTTGAGCCCACTAATTAACTAGGTGGGCACATACCAATTCCATCCGGTTATGTTATTTTCACAAAATTTTAAAATAATGTGATTTAATAAATCATAAGATTTAAAAATATGTGATTTAAAAATTTGATGATTTTCAATTTAGGTGTTCTTTTAAAGAAATAGAAAATTTCAAAATACAGTAGTATAAGTTGAGTTTAAGTGAAATTCGTATCCATTTATGTATTTTATTTGTAAAGAACAAGTACTAGTGACCAATAATGGAAGAGATATGATTACAAAAAGATAGATCACATTCAAATTCCATAATTCAATACAAGATTTCAAAATCCCAACCTTTTGAACAGATTTTGAAATCACGTAATTTGCGTGATTTCAAAATTTGACGGAATTTTAAAATATCAAGATTTAATATAAAAAAAACTCCTAAATTACGTGATTTATCAAATTATATCTCAAAATAATGCAAAAAGAACATACCTTCAATGATTTTGACGATAGTTAATTATTGAGCAAACTAGAATATAGAGGACCATTGTCAAAGTTCATTAATAATTTAGCATATATTTATATAATTGATTGCTTAATTGGACGGGACACTAGCTCTTACGGGTGCTTCTCAATCGTCCCATGTAGAACTAGTATGACATATTTAGAAATTTAGCTTCTAAATTATGCCATTTTAAAGTTCTATAAGAAAAGGTTGAAGTGAAAAAATTAATGTACAATGACTTATTTTACACATTCATTTAAAAGATAACACAATTTAACGTCGTCATAAGATATCAAGTACCAACACATTCTAATAAACCTTACACTACACGCAAGATTAGAACCTCACCGAGGTTATCTCATTAGTTAAAGTTTCTATTTTTCCGAATTTTTTTTTATCAAAAGTTGAAATGTTTTGATAATAGCAGTCGCAATCAAGATAAATAAAAAATTGGTAATAATAATAGTACTTGGACTGCTTCAAAAAAAAAAAATTACTACTTGGACCAGGCCGAATGATATGATAAGGCCTATTTCCCTCGTGCTGCTATTTTATGCCTGCTGCCCATTGGCAGGCCCATACAAGAAGATTCAAGGGCAAAATGTGAATTTAAATAGTACCGAGCCCCTATTATAAATACTTTTTCAAAGGGGGTAATACTTTTATTAATACGTTGGTCATTAAATTAAGTCCAACCGCAAGGTGGTCTAGTAGTTTGTTTCATTCTTGGGCACCTATTGTGGCAGTAAATTGGGGACATTTTGAGTTCAAAGACTAGCAGAAATAAAATTATTATAACCAACGGCAGGCTTAGTCCTACATTCAACAACATCTCGTGAGAAACTCAAAATGAAGAAAAAAAAAAATTAAACTAGATACATCATACATAGACTACTTCGAACTAATGCACAAGTGGCTATTGAGGTTCTCAAAACGTGTTCCCTAATTGTTTATCTCAATAATTATATATCATATACTATTTTCTCTTTTTTAGGAAGTTAATCATAGACTTTTGTATCTGATCAAATTATTAAAAGTTTAGTTTGTTCAGATCACCTTAAATTAAGAAAATATGTTTATTTTAATATTATTTTATTTTTGTTGTGTTAAAATTATTATTTAGTTGAACAATAACTGATCGATCAAATCAATAGCACGGACTATATAAGATGCTTCAAATTAATTTTCGGTTTTTTATTGTGATATAATTTGTCTAAGAATGATAATAAATATAACTAAATTGCAACCAAACAATCTGATTAATGAATCAGAAACATGTACAAAGCCAACTAGAATGCTGTTTAAAAGAAAATATCATCTTTATTTATATTAATTCAAGTGATATGTTTACAAAGCAAATTGCATTAAAATACAAGCGGGTTTTAGGTAACGAGTCATTGATGTACGTTAAGCTAGTGAACTGGCTTGAAGGAGTTTCGCCTTGCAGTTGCCAATACTGTCTTGTCTGCAACTATGAAATAGGCTGCTCCGGCCACTGTCATCAAATGCAGTTAAATTTTTTTGTTAATTAAACTGATAGTTATAATAATAACAATTCAAAAGATAATAAATTAAGGTAAATTTTTGAGTAAATTAATTAATATTAATTACCTGTAGAAATTATGAGAGCTTGGGCAGTGTGATTGAGGTTGGGCTCTTGCCCAAGGTAGCATCCTTGCACTAGCCAACTGCAGGTTCAAATTTAATTATACTGCGATCGAGCAAATTAATACATATATGTATAAATATAAATAAATACACTTACGGTAGGAATGGCAGTAGCAATGGTGGCAACCACAGCTGCCTTTGCTCCTGCAACAACACCCTCTGTTTCATCCAAAGAAAAAAACAAAGTAAATCAATTAATTAATTAATTAATTAAGAGTACGTATTTATAATTATAAATTGCAACGTTTATATGAATTTGAAAGTAAAAAAAGAAAATGCATATATACCATGAGAACAGCGCTTTGCCAAGGCTAGCCTTTGGTCTAATGAAGGCCAATCCATTTCTTTCAAGAGGAGAGTCTGCTGCTATTACTACATTCTTCATCTTGTTTGCCATTTTCTATAATAATATATATATTTATAGTTTCTGACTTAATTTGATGATGATATATATATAGTAGTCCGTAGTTCACTGAATGAATGAATTTGATGATGAGAAGTGTGTTTTGATTCTTCACATATATATATATACAAGGATTTGGAAGAGTTACTGGTGAGGGAGCAACAGGTTTTCCTTTGGGCAGTGGATTAGAGTTTGATGGTTTTTGTTTTTATCAGTTATTTATTTATTACCTACTATCTGCCTAGGTTTTCATCTATTTTTGGTCCGTATTTTAATTTCTACTTTGAATACTTCGCTTTCATTTAAATTCTCACGTGGATTTGCGAGTTTGTAGGACGGATGTAGGATTTTGTGGAGTGAGCTCATATATAATAAACATGTTGATAAAAGTTAGCGTCACAAACTTTTATCTTAATTACCATAAACATGTATTATAGTCATTTATAGTATATTAAATTATACATATTATATGATTGTGAGGATAACGCTTGTAAACTTGTTGTCTTAATACGTTAAGAATTGATGTCATTAAAGTATCCCTTAATGATGTAAGAATGATCATTAAAGTTGATGGATTAATTGCTTATATTTAAATAATGCAGACAAGACATCACATGAAGTTATTATATAAGTGATGCATGTTTTGCGCGAAGTTATAATAAAATAGATTAAGTATTGGTAAAAAGAAATAGCTATAATAGTGTTACTTATGTTCATCAAGAGCTGAATTAAATGTGGTTTACCACCGGGAGTAGAGTCAGAAATTAAGTTTCAGGAGGGGACCAAAATTAATAGACTTACAATATTCTACTTCAAAATTTCATATTTTAAAAATACTAAATAATATCTTTATTGTCAACTGACACAGGGAAAAAAAAATCCGTTCTTCTTGTATCAAATATTACAAAAATTCAAAATCTTACCCTGAACTTATGTCTTATTCTACATGCGCCTCCTTCCAATTTACTAGTCCTTACACACAAGCCCCTAAACACTACTCCACCTACTTTGCAATTACAAAATCCTACTCCCGGACTCCTAATGCATATTGCACGGAGCCCCCCGACAAACCCATTCTTTCCAATTACACAAACCCCCCCTAACTTTTCACGTTATTAACAAAAAAACTCAGATGCTCAGGAAAACTTTTTCCCAAATCCTTATTCCCTTTGCCCTTGTTTACCACTAAAAGACTAGGTTAGGCCGGGCTTGACTAAGCTAACAAACTAGAACTAAAACTAAAAATATAGAAATAAGGTTACAGCCCTGACCAATGTGAGACATGATTAGTCCTCACAATTTTTACGAAATTGGGATACAATTTTTTATAACCCCATGTATTTAATCAACATAAGTTCAAAATTTGAAAATTTTCGAACATCGTTTTTGGTAATAAGAAAAGTTCACTGATACGTACCTACTATTGACTTAGTAACCAAAATATTGGAAGTGTCAATTATTGGTATAACTATGCAGTCATTCCTTGACTGGTTTTGAGGGTAAACGTATTTAACAAAATTGTCAAACTGCCATTCAATGGAAAGGAGGGATTATATTTTTATTTTATTTTTAAATTTATTTGTCATTTTTTGTTTATAGAGACAATAGATAGATTGAGGGTTACGTTTGACACACAGAATAAGAGGGTGAAATAAGATAATTTTATCCTATCTCATGCATGTTTGGTGTTTGTTAGGATTGATTAGTGAGTAGAATTATTTATCTCACTAAAACTTTTTATTCCATTGAGAGATGAATTAAAAAATTATATTTAGAAAGTAAGATTGTTTTATCCTATCTTAATAAAATTAATTAATTCAATTCGACTCTCTAATTCAACGTGTCAGATACAAACTAAAGAGTTCAATAAATAAAGACATGAGACAAAACTCGAATCCAACTATTTTGTATAAACTCAGCCTCTTGCAACCAATTGAAGTACAGCCTGGAACTAACATTATCGGACATTTAAGTGCAGGTTTTCAATAAATTATGACTCGTCTCTAAAAATTAATAAATCAAAACATGTACCACTTACATTTTTTCATAAATATCCATTTACCCTTTTTAACTGTGCTGAACACAATAGGGCCAGTGGTTTGGCATTGGGAAAATGGGTTGGCCGTTAAAACCGTGGGTAAACCCTCCTGTCATTATTTATCTTTTTGGGTATGGTGCCACCTGCCTTATTCCTTTGGATTATGACACGTGTCCCCTAAAATCAAAGGTTCTGATTCGAGAGGTTGTGTATTGGGAGGATGTTTGGCTGCAAGTTCACTTTTTGTTCATGGTTTTATCACCCACTCGACTCTATAAGTGGGCAGCCGGTGGAATTAATCGAGACTTTGTGTACTTTGTCTTGGATTCCATGTGCTATGTATGTCCTTTTTCTTTCTTTTACCTTGGGTAAAATTTACGACTCGAAAAAAATATTGAACACACGAAATATTATATAAGTATTAATCTATAGGTATATTTGAACCTAACTTAAATAAAGTGATTTAAATTAATAAGTTACAAGTCTCAAATCAACACATTAATACTAAATATATTTGTAAATTAATTTTTGTAAAATATTCTGTTAATTTAATATTTTTCTATCCGCTAACTATGTTTGAGAAGGATATAATTGCATTTTTTGACGGTGATTGGTTCTGGTTAAAACTAATTGCTCAGAATTTTTTTTTTTGTGTTAAAATTCAGTTTACATAGTCTAAATTATGTGCTAAATTGGATGGCCCAGAATCAACTGAAGTTTAATTTTATACTTTAAGATATAATTAATGTATTCAATTGCACGGTACCAAATTTTTTTTGCATCCAATTATTAATTATGTTAAACTTAGTTCTTTTAAAAAGATATGAAAGTTAAAACTGAACCCACAATTAAAAACGGAGGAAGTATAACTTTTGCAGAGTAAGAAATAATTCAATGATTTATTTTTTTAAAAAATTGCTTGGAGTTTGATTGCACCTGTAAAACCCAAATATTTGTAGGTCATCTCAAGTAAATTTTTATTAAAATACAAATTTTATCTCCCCGTTCTCTAGAAAATAAATCATACATTACTCTGTAAATCATGCTTTGAGAATAAATAGGTTGATTAAAAAAAACATTTTAACTTGGTTATCACAAACATTCTAAAAAAAATTATTCAATTTCTTTCGAATCCAACTCCTCTAAAGAGAAGAGTTGCTTTGGAGTAGAGTTAGTAAACTCAAATATGCTAATTTTAAATTAGACGATTTAGATTTTAACTAGCATAGGGGTATACTTTATATGTGTGTAATAGAATGCTTAGCAAGTCTTTAAATTATAAACATACGATACCATTTGATGCAGTGGTAACTAAGAGGTGTTTCTATATTAAAGTTCATGTTCATTCCTTCTTGTAGGATTATTTTGTAGTAATTTTAATGTACAGTATGGATAAAATTTTAAGAGTATTTTGGTCGTGCCATTGAACTATCGTGGGCCAAATCATAATAGTCTGGCTACAGTCCAAAGCCCATCTAGTTTAAAACATTTGAGTCCAATTAATATGGACAATGATCGTTGGGCTTCTGGTAGTAAACTTGCAAGTCTTCTTATTCCCACTTTTATGCATCTTAATTAACTAGATTCTGGATAATTTTTTTAGGGGGGATACAAAATTGGGATGATTAACACTATAATTTATGGTAGACTCTATTTTTGTGTAAAAAAGATAAGGTTGTCTATTTTTTACATTATATATATATATATATATGTATATATATTAGCTCGTTTGGTTACAAGAGGAACATTGGGTTTTAAAAATTGGAATACGCATTTTTGAAGTCAACCCATATGCACTAGTGTGTATAGAAAACGCTCTGTGTATATATACTTCTCAAAAGGTTAGGGATAGGTGGCATTCAAGAAGGGTGTGAATGGGTGAAGGGTTTGAATCTCATTGTTGTAATTCAAATTATATTTTTTTTAAGGAAATTGATGTTACACTTAAAAATTAATATTTTTAGCTTGAAAAGCTAAATATGAGAAAAGCGTGGATAATTTATTGTTTTACCTATCGTTATGATTTTGGAACTAAAAATTTTATAAGAAATTTAGGGTCCAATTAATCTCACTAAAATGCAAAATGTTAATATTATGAGTGTTGTATTCATGGTATTGTAAATATTTTTTTGATTAATTTTTGATTCAAAGAAAGAGTCTCTATTTATGTATAGCATGTTTGTGGGGTGAGAGTTAATTTATTTTTTTAGAAGTAGAGTAACAAACGTGATTATATTGGTGCATTTAAGAATGTTAATAAAAAAAGTGTGGCTGTTAAAGTAAAATATTAAATAATTTGCTTCTAATTTATTTTCTTCTTATATGTGGCGCTAAAATATTTATAAAATTTACGAAAATATATTGGATATTATTGAAATGACAATATTACCCGTCACAACAGAAGGGAGGGAGAAAAAGCAAAACCCCGCATGCAAAGGTGAGCTGACACTCTCAGTGACAGTGTAAAAAGGAGTTGAATATCAGCAATGGACCTTCATTAGATTTTGACTAGTTTGTATAAATATTAAAATTGAAAGAAAATATCCGTGATTGTCATTTTCAAATTAAAAAATTGGCTCTTTTAATTAACATAAATTATAAAAACTTATTGTTAAATAAAAACTTTAATTTGTTATAAATTCAAAGGGCCGAATGCCGTCGAGTGCAATCGCTTACTCTGTATATTGGACTCGATCTCCCTATTTCTATTAATGCAAATTAAGAGGTTTTTTCGATAAATTGTTCGGTATATTGTCTTTACCTTTGCCAAAACCAAAAGAAAAAAAAATAATACAAAATTTAATGGTTTATCAATCGATATTTGAAATTAGAAATCATTAACAAATCGCTCGGCTTGTCGATGAATTTTTACTTTTTGTTGTTTCCATTTTTTCGGTCAATAAAAATAATTGTAAGTAATAAAATGTATATATACGTTCTGCTAATTTCAGATTTTGATCGGATATGCTAGGATTTTAGATTAAAATTAAATTAAGTTGTAATTTTTTTTAAGAATCTCTCAACTAAGAAGGCAACTATAGTATTTTTACGATATATTAGAGGATACAAAATTCAATAACCAATCTTGTATAATTTCTGCTCTCCGAAGAACGCGAATTTAATCGCATAGGAAGCTAATTCACGAGTAACTGAGTTTAATTCCTCACTTGAAGAGGACTAAGTTAAAAGTCATGATTTAGAAAGAAAAAAAAGGGAGTGGTGAAGATCACTTGGCAATATTAGTGTAACAAGTTGTTGAAAGAAACTAGTAATTCGCCAGTATTAATATTCATGGTATTAGTTACATTCAATATTTTTTTGTATACGATTATTCAATAATTTTGATATTATGTATTTTTGATAATTTCGGAATTAGTGCTGCTTGTTATTTTTGGTATTACAATTCTTAGTGTATATATATATATGTACGAAAGTCGGTATTTTTAGTTTTCATACAAATAATGACAAAAACAAACCAAATTATGGATTCAATAATTCGGTTTGCCTAATTAAATATATGATATTAAATATATTTTTTTGATTAATTTGATAGGTTTTAGTAAAAAACCATACTTAGAGACACCGTAGTGCAAACAACTACCGCCTCCTCTTTCCATTCTAATACCATCTGTGAAGCAGTGGTAACGATACATTTTTTTTTTCCCTTTGTCTAAGTCTAATGTAAACCCCTCATTGACTAGTGCCAGTTGTGCACATCCAGTAAGAAAAAAAAAATACAGATATTTTTATTGCAAACTCAAATTACGGGATAAAATGCAAACTCCAATTTCTCAATGTTTAATTACTCGATTCCTACGATGAAATTCTTTTAGCAAAGTACTACATTCATCTAATTTGGTCAACTTTCTGGTGGTAATTGATCAAAATTAGTTTGGCACACTTAGTTAAGTTTATGAATGTTAGAATATTGTAGATTATTCTTCATGATTTTAAAATATTGTAGTATATATATTGAAATATTTTACAATATTTTAACACTGAAAAAGTTTGATCTTTAGTAAATGATTTTTTATTTTATTTTATCATTCTCATCTCCCAGATATGAACAAATTAATCAATCCCAAAGCAAACTTGTTCCAAAAGTTAAAGCATTTACTTCCATGAGAAACTATGGTGGAATGACTCGGTAGTTAATTATTTTGGATTTAAAAAATTGGGCTCGATTGAAATTTTTTTAAATTGAATAGCAGCATATGCAAAATCTCTAATAACCAATAATTAACACATTTCACAAAAAAAATTAATTAAAATATGTAAAAGTTGATCCGAATATTTTTAACCTAAATGATAAAAAAAGAAAAGAAAAAAGTCCTATGAGAGAACACAATCTAAATGACATGATGACTTGATGTGATTGCAGTAGTGGTTCGGGATTCACACGGAGTCTTTACATTTAGGTCCGTCCATAAGATCATTATTTCATTCATGTAAAGGTTATAAATAAAAATTAGTTTTACCATAAAAAATTGTGCCTTATTTTTTTTTTATATTTTTATTTGGGTGATTTAGATTTTTGGTGCCATTTGTTTTGCACCTAAAGTCTAAATCACCCTTTTTATTTTATTATTGTTAAATTATACAACACAAGAAATAGAGAAATTATAATGAGCAAGAATTCCATAATGGATTACATTGTTACAATCTTTTCATTACATTTACAATGGAATTGACAAAATATTACAAGTAAAGAAGGAAACAAGAAGCCTAAAAAGAGGAAGAAAGGAGGAGACAAGGAGGGAAACATGGAGGAGGGAATAAAGGAAAAGAAGAATAATTCTAAGCTTTAATAATTACAAATAATAATGCTAATTTATGTTGGAGAATATCATCATTCAATATCATCATTTCTAACACCCCCCTTCAAACTCAAGGTGGCAAATGGGCGGTCAGCTTGAGTTTGGAAACAATCCTGAAAGCGTCCTTTTACTACATGAGATGATCTCCACAAATTGAAAACTAGATTGAACATAATGATTATAATCATAATTAAAGAAATTAAAGAACAAAACATAGAATACGGAAGCATGGAGATGGAAGCAGGAACATGGAGGCATTTGCAGGAGCATGGAGGCATGTGCTTAGATTATTAACACCCCCCCTCAAGCTGAAGGAGGCTCTTAGGGACCCGAAGCTTGGATCGAGAAAATGGAATTTGGTTTTTTTTTTTTTTTTTTTTTTTTTTGACATGTTCGATGATTGACCGGCAGACGGAACGGCGGTAACGGCGATGACGGAGCCGACGGAACAGCGAGGTCCGGTGTGAATTTCCGGAGGAAAAAACTTGATTAATACGCGAGCAGTACGTATAACAGTAACAAGAAATTGAATCAGAATACTTGGAGGTGCAGCGAAAGGCGACCCGCCGGAAATATTAAATTGAAGAGATTGAATATATATAGATATGTTTTTTTTTTTGTTTTTTTTTTTTTTTTTTTTTTTTTTAGAGAGGTGGAAGAGTAGCAGTGGTGCTAGTAGTCAATGATGGCCCTTTCTTTGGTTTTGGTTTTAGAGAGATAAACTGAAGTTTCATTTGAGAGGCGAGAGGTTTCCAGGGTGTTGGTGGTGCGGAAGGAGAAACATTATTGAGATAAAAAAGAGAAAGGCGATGGATTCTGGATCATCAGACCAAAATTCAAGATATCAGTGAAGTTAGAAGCAGAGAGCGAATTGTATCCTTATCTCCTAAGGTAGTCCAATCCGGAGTCATTAATCCGGCAACCTCCGCAACAGAAACTAATTTGAGGAGACCCCTTTGAGAAACCTCCAAAGCAACTTGGTAATTGACAAGTCGGATTGCCGGCATTCCACTGCTGTAGAGGATCCCCGTGTTTGAAAGATTCACGGTCGGTAGATGGATATCAGGGGTTGATGAAAGGAGCTTTAAAAAACTTTTGTAGTGAGGATGCTCCAACAAATCTTCCTGGGTCGGAAGAACCCCAGGTTCTAAGGATTCTCTGAGGGGCCAGATGGAGAAGCGAAGGAGCCTGGTGGGTGAGCAAGGGATCGGATGGATTGGCCCTTGAGGAATGCAGGATAAAAGAGCCAGGTGGAAGGCAAAGGAGCCGGATTGAGTAAAGGAGCCGGATGGGTAGGCAAAACCTGGAGGCTGGAATTTCTCCGGCAGTTTTCCGGTAGTGGCGGCGTCGACCAAGCCGGATGGAGAAGCGAAGGAGCCTGGTGGGTGAGCAAGGGAGTCGGATGGATTGGCCCTTGAGGACTTCAGGATGGACAAAGGAAAATGACGGATAACCCTGGGAGACTCGCTTCCAGTCGACCTCCAACGCCGTCATTCGTGACTGCAGAGCCTCAAGCTTTTGATCAAAGAGGTAAGGAGGGCAGCGCATCCACCAGCAGGATTTAGGATTCTTCCTAGCTTCAAAGAGAAAGATCGAAGTTTCACATGTTTGTGATCCGGTCGTGTTGTAAAAAGAATTAAACTTTTTACCCGAAAACGGAAAAGATTGTGTGATAATGACGATTACGATTTGGAAAGATTTTAACTGATTCACAAGAAGGAGGCAGCTCTGCGGCGAAAAGAGCAGGCAGACATGGGTACCTCGCTGGGGATGCTTCGACATGGCTGTTTGTATTGGATTTGAATGGGAGATTTGCAGTGAGGATGGGATTGGGTGATTTCAGTGAGGATGGTGTGTTTTGATTTTAATGGCAGGAACTGGTGAAATTTAAAGGCGCCGATCTCGAAATTTGAATTTCGAATTTCGAGGTCGGAGCAAAAAGATGTCGGCATTTGATGATGGCAGGGTTGGATTTCGAAATTTGCGGGTTTCGGTTATGGTATGGATTAGGGGTTGTCGGTTATGGTATGACTGAGGAAATGGACGGTGTTGCTTGGGATTGACGGAGGAGAAACGGAAAGTTGAACGATGGATGAGTGGTGCAATGAGATCAACGGCTCTTGATGTTAGAATAGGAAAATAAGAAGGTTTAGGGGCTAGAATAGAAATATCAGAAAGTACAGGGGTGAAATTGTAAATATATCTGACGGTGTCTGGAATATTCCGTCAATTCTGACGGCAAGCAAACGGCGTTAACCGCTGACGTGGCTGACACGTGACTGACACGTGGCGCTGACTGGATGTCACGTGGCGGACACGTGGCGCTTGTGTGTCAATGATGTGGCAGTTGCAGTTTGTAAGGAAATAGAGGAAAAATAAAATGCTATTAGTAGGAATCGAACCTTGCACTAAGCTGTGGTTACCTGATGGTCTTGCCAGCCAGGCTGAATGCTTCAATAATAATTATTTGGACGTGGTTTTATTTGAACAGGTTTGCTGCGTAAAGTCTGATTCGAGTAGTGTTTGGAGGCGTATTTGATTTGTTTGATAATGGTGATAGGTGTGGTGGCTTGGTGGCGAGGTTGTGTGGTGGCTGGTGGTTGGTGGCGAGGTCGTGGTGGCTAGTGGCGAGGTTGCTCTGATACCATGTTAAATTATACAACACAAGAAATAGAGAAATTATAATGAGCAAGAATTCCATAATGGATTACATTGTTACAATCTTTTCATTACATTTACAATGGAATTGACATGAATATATATACAAGTAAAGAAGGAAACAAGAAGCCTAAAAAGAGGAAGAAAGGAGGAGACAAGGAGGGAAACATGGAGGAGGGAATAAAGGAAAAGAAGAATAATTCTAAGCTTTAATAATTACAAATAATAATGCTAATTTATGTTGGAGAATATCATCATTCAATATCATCATTTCTAACAATTATGTTCCTTTAACATACACATACACATTATCCTCCTTGAATATAATTACTTTTACATGAAATTAAAATTTGATTAGTACTCGAAGGGCCTATTTAAGTTCAAAGCTTAGGGCTCCAACTTCTCTTTTGTTTAGTTATTGACCAAAGGATACCCAACTCTTAAGTTGTGTTTCAAAATACTAGATATTGAAGTGAGTGGTGGATTTAGAAATTAACTTAAGTTATTGCAAGGCCGAGTAACGCCTTTTGACCTATCACACAGGGGCACTTATTAAGATGTATAAGGGATAAATAGTCTGCATGTGTAGTCATGACATTTTGCTCACACTCGGTAAACCTTGTTTGTGACATTTAATAACTTAATTATCTTTAATTTGCAAGGCAGAACTCTCGCATCTTCAACCAATATTCCCGTTTTGTTTTTTGGATGTCATAAATTAAAGGTCCTATTTTTTGAAATAAACAATAAACTTTTATCTTTGATCAATTTGAAACTAGTGTTTTTTGAAAAAGTATTGAAGTTATGAATTTTGTATTATCAATTTGAGATGGATAGAGTATATAATCTGATATATTCATATATATCACCCATCCATATGTATTTTTGTATGTAATATAATATTCTCTCGTCTCAAATTAAAACCCTCACTTTGGCGTGCTTTGATACATTTCGATCAAGAAATATTAGCTAATTTTAACATAATCAATAGTCAAAGATAAAAATTGTAAGAATAAAAATAGAAATCCTAAATCTGTGAACATAAAGTTACTCTATTTATTTTACTTCCTCCGTTTTAAAATGATAGTAATTACAATTTATTTTTTATGCCTCAAATTAATAATCTCTCTTTTCTTTTGTTTTTAAGATAAGCAATGCATCAAAAGCTCACAAGAGAAAATAAGCCAAAGTGTGATATATAAATTTGAGATGGGGCCGGGAGTATAGTGAATTAGATAGTCTAACTTTATTAGTAATCTTCTAGAACATTAAATTCAACCTAATTAGTAATTAAAGATATACAATTTATGTTTAATGGTGAAATTTGCTAATTGGCTATATTTTGAAAACAAAATAAATCATCAAACTATTATATTTTAGATATTTTTAAAAGAAAAATGATACTATAAATTTAAGACTACAAGTATATATAAAATAACAGCACCTACAGTTGAAATCGGAAATAAACAAAACAAAGGTAAAAAAAAAACAAAACACAAATAGCATTTGTCATACAATTATGGGTTGGCATTATTATTTTACTTTAATCAGTAAAAGGACATAAAAATGAGGAGATACGAAAGTACCCAGCTGAGAAGTATGAAAAAAAATAAATTAAGAAAAAAAGGTACCAGATTAACCTTTTTATTTTATTATTATTCCCATGATTATATTGAGATAGTAATATATAATGGTGATCACATGAGTTCATGAGTTGCCTCATGAGAAAAAACATGGGGACAATAATGGTTTGCCCCCACACTTTTACACAAATTAATACTTTATCATAAACTATATATAGAGTGATTTTAATTTCAGTTTGAAAGTAGCAACTTAATAAACAGCAAATTAGCAATTATATATATGTGGGGTTTCAATTCAAAAATTTATATATACGCACATAATATTTTTCGAGCAAAACCTCAATCTATAGTCGAGTTCGGATTGGAATTTTGATTCAAGTAAATTAAGAAAAAGACCTTGTAAATATGGTCTAGCGGTAAAAAAAACTTGTTTGGATATGTTATTTTTTTTGAATTAAATTTAATCTATATATAAAATTCGAGAGAGTGTCATACACAAGATCGATAAATAAAGAGAATGAAAGAGAGATTGATAATACCATCTAAATCATGTAATATATAACATTGGATTAAAATTACAGAAAGATATTAATTAATTAACCTTATTTTACATTTTTCAAACATTTCTCCTTAAACTACGATTCGAAAAAAAGAAAAGAAAAAAGAAAACTCTATCATGGTCTATCAAAAAAAAGAAAAGTGGAAAAAAAAAGAAAAGAGAAAAACAGTCAATACATAGTACTTAATTACTTTGCTAATTATCCAAATATATACAAAATCAAAAGTAATCAAAATATTGATTGGGGATTTGATAAGGTGCATCTCTCTCTTTCTTGCTCAACTTTGGTACCACCACACTATTCTTATTCCTAATCTTCTTCACATCACTAGGTACCTCTGGTGGCCTAATTGACCTAATCAAAGCCCAATTCACACCCTTAAAGAAATCATGACTCTTTATTTCCACAGCCCCTTTTAAGCTCCCAATTCTCTTCTTTGGATTCTTCACTAACAATTTACTTATAAGATCTTGTACTTTAATGACCATTTCCTCATATTCATTGCAACTACTTATTCCTATCCTAGGGAATGTGAGTGGCTTTTTTAGAATGTTGATTAGTGTCTTTTCATTGTTCTCCCCTTTAAAGGGTGTAATCCCATACAACAACTCATACAAGAACACCCCTAGGGTCCACCAATCCACCGCACTCCCGTGGCCCTGCCCCGTGATCACCTCCGGCGCCAGGTACTCATGGGTCCCGACGAACGATTTGGACCGTGCGCCCTATTGGCTCCGCGACTAATTCGGGATTGGGTGATTCGAATTTTTGTGCCCTTTTAAAGTTTTTTCTGGATTTTGATAATAATAAGCAAGAGAGGACAGGTTGGATGGGGATTGAACATGACGGCATAGTGGTCTTTTGCGTCTTGGTAGCAGGTTGTGGCTGGGGCTTCGATCTTATCAACCTCGGAATAACGTCGCATTTGAGGGATAGGTCAAAATCTGAGAGCATGATGTGGCCGTCTTCTCGAACGAGAACATTTTCAGGCTTTAGGTCTCGGTAGACTATACCCATCATGTGGAGGTATTCTAGGGCTAATAATGTTTCAGCTGCATAAAACCTGTAATTTTTAGCGAGGTTAGTCTATGTATTACTATACATTAAAAGTCAATACATATTAAACGGAAAAAAACGTTAATTTTTAGCGAGGTAAGTCACTTGCTACGTACGTATGTTTTGATTTCTTATGAAATGATAAAAGATAATTAAATTCATATATAATTGAGTAACTAGACCGAACAACTGAATAAGTTATCACTTAATGTATTTATACGAGGTCTTCAAATTGCCAATCTGCAATATTTCTTAAAAAATATATATGAAATAATTTAGAATTTGTTTGTGAAATTTCATTCACATATATGCATTTAAATTAACAAGAAGATTTCAGAAATGCCAATATCTGTAAGTAGGGTCAAAATTAAAATATACATCTATATTTATGGAATCATCTGTTCAGATTTATATTTAATTTTCAAGAGATATCTGTATCCTTTTCCTAGCTACATAATTTGCTGTATGGACTTGACACTTTTTTTTTTTTGGTCCGAATGCCTTAACACTTCAAAAAGTGGATAACATAATAATTAATTAATTATAATTACGCCAGCTATTAAATAAATTTTACATGTGATAGTATAACAACTCTAACTTCAGTCGTTGTGTCGCAATAAAGGTCATTAAATTTTTGATCTTTACTTTTTATCCGGTAACAAAGTCTAACATGCTACATTAACTCTCTATTAGAGCAACACTGTTCTCTCGCTAAAAATATGTGTATATATATATATATATATTTTAAACTTTTTACATAAAAAGGTTTTTACTTCCTTAATTTAATTTTTATATTTTGAAAACGACTTGCACTACTAGTACGTGGGAGGGAAACTTATGCAAAACTCAGAACTAGCGACAATACTAAATTAATCTAGGACTAGGACTTTCGGTTTTGGATATATAAGTTTAACTTTTATTTCTTGATAAAACTTATATTTATTATAATGGAGAGCATAATTAATGTTGCAATTATAGTTGGTGAAACTCAAGCCTGAAGTACTCCAAGTTCAGGTGAAGTTCCTTTAATTTACCGAAATAATTCATTCGAACTAGCAAAACTGAATAACTAGTTTTTAATTTTAAGTACATCATTATCTCCACTAATTTTAGAGAAAAGTCTAAAGTCTCTTATTTGTAAACAATACAAAGTAAACAATACGAATTATACGGACAAGAAAATAGAACATACAATCTCCCAAGTATGAGATCAATTCCAATTGAATTAAAATTGTTCAAAAAATCTACCCTTAATTAAGAAATGTTACTTTGAACGTACTTTTTTGTCATTGAAAAAAACAAACTGTAAATTAAAACTATTAAATTACAAAAACTTTTGCGTAATTGACCCTTTAAAGCCCTAAAGTTTATTTGTATCCACACTTAGGTTTTCCTTTGTTACAATTTGGTCTTCAACGTTTGAGCTGAAATTACACTTTCATTTAAAATTAGACGTCCAGTCAATTTAATGGATTAGCTCAAAAAAATTGAAAAGGCATCAAATTTTGGATGGAAGGGCAGTTTAGCTAAAACTTTGAGAACCAAAATGTAGTAAGATAAATATTAGGGACCAAAGTGAGAATACAGACAAACGTCTGGGAGTAAAAGGTCAATTATCCAAAAAAATTAAAACGAACCACTTACTTAGCGGAAGAAATACTAAACCGCTTCGCCGGCTGCCGTTGCCGCGCAGCATGCAAATCCCCGCCGGGACAAAACTCCATAACCAAACACGAGTAGTGCGAGGCACCAAACTCTGCGTATAAAGTCGGCAAAAATGGGTGATCCAAAATACCCAAAATGTCTCTCTCAACCTCAGCCCTCACCAGCTTGTTCCTTAATTCCAAGGCCTCCCTATCCACCACTTTCATTGCGTAAAGACACTGCTGGCCAGTAGCAGTACTGCCCTGGGCCCGCATCTGGCATAGGTACACGGTACCTATGTCGCCACTTCCTAAGCGGCGGAGGAGTCGGAAGTGGTGGAGCCCCACCAGCCCAGTGGCTGCTCTGAGCCGCTTCATGGCTTCCCAACCTGCCTGGTTAGCCTTGTGGGGCTTGTGGGAGTCAACAGAGGAGCAAACGGAGACCGAGCTTCGGCAGGATTCCAGCACGGTGAGGGAGGAGGAGGTGGTGCTGTTTGTGTCGTAGTCAGATTCGTATCGGGTCATGGTTGACATTGTGGAAATATTTTTGGGTGAGTACATTGTTTTGTGTTTGGTTTGTGAGGGTTTATATATATGTATTTTTATGTGGACCGGGCTTTTATGGGCATATATTTTAAAGGATTTTTTTTTTGTTTGTTTTGTTTTAGTTTAGTTTTTGTGTGGGATGGAGGGTATTATAGAAAGTTAAATACAAAGGGATACTTTTGGTAATGCGAGAAACTCAAATATATTATATAGATAGAGTTTTGTTAGTTGAGTGCGTGTCCAAGAATAGTTTGTTTTATTTTTTCAAGTAGGATTTTTATTTTATATTATTGTACTATTATACATTACACAAAGGCCGGGTAAAGCTATATTTTGGCTAATTTCTTGATCATATGGTCAACTATTGTTCATTTAGGTTTCAAGTACGCGGTACTGAACGGATTAGTATTGGTGCATGTGTCGGGAACCCAAACATACAAGTGTACAACACTCATCGGTTCATATGGGTACCTCAAGTATTTAAAATAAATTTATCTTATCATACTATACATGAAACATATTATTGTGAATATATGGTCTAATTAGTGGCAAGAAGCAAGTGCAGATCCAAGATTTTTCGGAAGAGTAGTATAAATACTTAATTAATCTATATTGCACTAAAACATACTTAAAATTTCACATAATCATCATTAAAAAAAATTGGGCTACATTATAACCTCTATTGGCTCGGGGCTAGATCTGCCCTTGTCATAAGAGGCACTTGGTCAGTTGGTCTATTTCATTTTGAAATTTATGGATTTCTGCGTTGAGTTACTTTTATAAAAATATTAAAAATTAATCTCATTAACTATTTTTACTCTCTTCAATTAATTTTAGAAAAAATACTATATAATGTTGGGGATAAGGCTAAATTATTTTAGTACTCTTGAATGACATTTATATAATTGTACCCTATGTATTTGATGTTCCTGTACTTTGGAATGGCACATATATCTTTAGTGAATTTTTAAGTTACACATCATATCTAATTAATAGTCTAGTGACATCTTTTGAAGTATTCTAAGTACTTCAGTCCAAAAAAAAAAAAAGAAAAAGAAAAAAAGAAGGCACTCTTTAAGTACTAACATTATTCTTTAACTCTTTGTAAAAAAGTTTATTCAATTTTCTTAAGTCAAAAATTTTCAACTTTCACACACTTTATTCCTTATTTTTAAACTTGAAACGTGCCAAGAAAATTAAAAATTAAAAAATATTAATTTGGTACATAAAGAGGAACTCTTTTTCTATCAGAAAAAAAGAAAGAGTAACTCTTTTTAACCTTAGTTGTTAGTTAGCCCATCCAGACCAAATGAAAGTTTCTTCACTATTATTTTGGAATTTTTAAATTAAAAATACGTCCATATATTTTCTGGGTCGTAATCAAGAGATAAACTATATTTTACAATATTAAACAACTTTATTTATTATGTTGAAATTAAATTATGCTAATCTGAAACGTAGGACTATTTATTGCAAACTATTGCTTATGAATTATGTAAAAGTCAAATTAATGTTAATCTCAAACCTGAGTTTATGTATCTTACATGTAGAATATTAATAATTTGTTAGTTTACACAAGCGTTACATAAATATACGTGGTCGTCAGTTATAGAGAAAAGGAAAAAGAGAAATCGGATTCTCATGAAATGAATTTAGACGTGGGGTGAAAAAATCTATCCATATTTCTGCTATACTAATATCCCATACGTTAGAATAATAATAATTCATAAGCAATAATTTACGATATGCCACCTTCAAACATTAAAGTCATCAACATCTAAAAAATTTCAAAAGAGTTCACCATCAAGTAGCCAGCTTTTTGCAAAATAACTTAACAATAATAATAATATCCTTAAAATATGTTTTATTTATGTCCGCGTGACATTGGAATAGCAACTCTTTTGCAAAGGTTTGACGGTCAAAAGCACCCTTAATCGGTGACTGTTCAAAAGGTACAAGGGACCTCCTTTCAATGGTTGGTTCCAACCTAAAATGAGGGACCTTTTTGTAAATTCACACAAAACTTTGTTACAAATAATAATTGCAATGGATGAAGGTGTATAAAGCTGGGTAGTACATGAAGCACCCGTGCCCCATTCATTTCCACCTCAACTAATAATTATGTATATTAACATATATATATATATATATATATATAAAATAGCAGGATAGTTACTTTCTATTATAAGTATTCATAATAGATATCTCTTTAAATTTATATATTTTTGTTATATTGAGGAACAAAAATTCGTCAAATATTATTATATTAAATATATATATAATGATTAATATAATAAACATTTAATATTTTTGCTAACTTGTGATAAATAGTGGAGTGATGTAACTTATTATGGTATGCATATACAAACCATAATAAATGTTCTATTACTTAAAAAATCAAAATAAATAGCTTTAGTTCTAAAATAATTTGCAGAGTGAGCAATTAATCTTTTTAATGTCATGTAAACATAATTACAATGTTAAATTACGAGCTCGAAACTTAAAGAATATATATGTTAATTTAGAGAAATACCATAACTTATGGTAGAAAATATTTATCATCCACTACTCCATGAATATAATAAAATAATATAAGCAACCTGCTTGAAAGAGCGCAATCATCTTTCTTAGAAAAATAAAATTATATTGCCTATTTCAAGTAGTATAATTTTATCATGAATTTTTTTATTAAAATATTCAATTCAAAAGATTGCGTGATGATCATAAATTTTAAATATTGAAAATTAAAATACACATATATCAATTTTTTATTAAATTTTTTTAATAAAATTTGGTGAAAATAACTCAAAAAAATTCTTTAAACGTTCATCGACTTACTTTCAAAATTGCCAATCCTTTTTTTTTAAAGAGAGAACCTCTATCTTTAAAGCTGATCTAATAATATAAATTTATTTTTAAAGATGTATTATGTATATATATATTTATGATTTGATTGTCATCATGTCATGCATGTGAATCTATATAAAGGGGAATTGGATTGAGTATGGTACGTACCTAAAAGGTTGCCTCTGATATTTTTTATTCTCTTATTTTATCACCATAGCTTGGAACATCAAATCTTCCAATATATATCGGCTCTTTGCTCCAAATAAATGCTTTAATTAGTGCTATAAAAGTTGCACAAAGTTATCACTATAAATAATGCAGAAATTTTTACTCAACTTCATTTTCGGATGCTAAAATAAATGTTGGAAACAAATAATTTATCCTTTCTTTCTTAAGTGTTTGTCCTATTTCTTTTAGTAAAAGTTTAGTAATAATCGTATTTAAGGAAGATATAATATTTTTCATGTAAAGTTGATAAACAAGGAATGGAAATTTCATTACACTCAGTTTTAGGTTTAATTTTTAAATGAAATTTAATGAGATGATATATGTAAATCATCATTACAAATTAATTTCATAAAAAAAAATTAATCTATTTACTGTTTCAATTTGAACATGTCTTCTCCTGACCGTGTGTTAATAATAGAGAAGATCTCTCAATTAATTTTCCTAGGCTCCACCGGTCTCTTAATTCCTTTCTAACTGTGACTCACAAGCAATAAAATCTTACTCTCCTAGAAGTTCAGTGGTTATTAAAGTCTTATCAAAGATTTTTAACTTACAAATTTGCTCTTACAAGTTTTTATTTCACAAATTTTAGGATTTAAGTAAGATTTATATAATATCTCATCTTATATTTAAAATATATTATTCGCAATAGGATTTGAACCATGCAAGCAATACAATTATTAACTGCTACAGCCACTTATATTATTTTAACATATCTAACTTCTTTAAATTACATATAATTGAATTGTATACGCATTGCGTATGTACAAAAAATTAGTAAAAAGTTTGAAAGAGAAAAACAAAAATAAAAACAATAGAAAGATATTAAATTTGACACATTGCCTAGCCTAGTCATACACAAAATGATATGTTACGTACCCTGATAGAAAGATCCCGATAGAATCTTGTTCCTCTTTTTATCTTTGAGATAAAAAGAATCCAAAAAGTTTATAGATACATGTTTTAATTAATTTCTTCCTCTTTGATGTGCAAGATCTTATCATTTCAACTTTTGGTTCCAATTTAGGACAACAAACCCAACAGAAATTGCTGTATTGCAGAGAAGCAAATATATTGAAATACACAAAACCTCCACAAAACTTTAATTTCCCCCCATACATTCTTCTCCCCCTACCCTCCACAATCCCCACTCCTTACCAACCAAACCCCTTTTTCTTCTTTAAAGATCTTTGACTATTAAATTGGGATAATATTTATTTGTCTACGATAATTAATTCTTGATTTTAAATAAGATATATTGTTATTTTCTATATGATTTTTTTTTGACAAGATTTTCTATATGGTTGAACAATGACAAAAATATGAATTGTATATATTCGTACTCGTTGCTAAATAAATGGGACATTTTCTTTTTAACCCACATTTATTTACTTATATTACTCTTTGGTATCCAAAGTTTACAGTAATTCCCCTTTGACACTTGATCAAACCGTATCAATTGTTGTGATGTACCAAAATACCTCCCGTAAAAAGGGAAATACCACATTGTGTTGGATTGAGAATGGGATAGCTATTTCCAACATTCATTATTGCATGCCAGACAAGGCCTAAGTGTAGTGATGAAGTCAGGAATTCAATTAATTAAGAGAGCAAAATTTAAAGCACACAAAAACATAATTTTAAAGGCATGCATAAAATTTTAGCGCAAACATAATAGCATTAGTACTTCATACAACCCAAATACCCAATGTGAACATTGACTACATATTACAAGAATATTATACGATATTTCATATTTTAAAAGTATTGCAAGATTTCCTCCTTCTCAATATTATTGAAAATGTTTTATTCAATGTATGTCACCAAACAATAATTCATATTATTATGCAATTAATCAAGAAATAGACCTAATATTAAGCAATCATTAAGAATTTTTCAATTAAGCTAAATAAACATAATATTATGCAATTAATCAAAAAAAAAGTGAGATTCTGAAATTGAGGTAGTTATTACGTAAATATACTTTTACTACGAGCAAATGAGTGCATTTCATTGGTAGATAAACTCCACTTATACCCGGAGGTTCCAAGCTTTTTAATTTCAAACCATTTTTACGTGCAAACATTTTTTCCCCACCTTAATGTACCAGTGTAGATATTTTATTATACCTAGCTACAATATGGGAATAAAACAAAATTATGAAAATTAGATATACATATACAAGTTGTACATCGATTATTCATACTAGTCCCCGAAAAACACTTTATGCATGTGTAATATTATGCACTATATATAGTTCTTGATAAGAACTAAATTTTAAAAATATTTTTAAGTAATGTGATGGTGTTTCTTTGAGTTGATCAGATATTTATGTCATGTTGGAAAATGCATGTTCAAATCCTATTATAAGTTGTCAAAAATATTTTTTAAATTAATGAAAGTCAATTTTGTAATTTCAGGTGTGAATAAAAAAATTCTCACGTTTAATATATCTAGTATAGATGGGAATAATGTGATAATATTCAAAGGAAAATTTTGAAAAATAAATAACTAGAAGCAAGTGATGGAAATTGACAAGATAGCTTATAAGATTGGCTGACCAACTGCTAAGTGCAAACTCCGATCCACTCCATCGTACATATATTTGTCTAAAAATGGACTGACCGAAAGATGGCCAAAAGAGAAAAAAGGATGGCCAACCTGACAAAACCAAGAATTTATTAATTTCATACAAAATAAAAAATTAAAATATAAATACTATTCGAACAGAAAATATTTAATTTATTGAAAAAAGCATAAAATTCAGTGAAAGTGGAGAAAAATTAAAAGGACATGGACACATATACTGAGGGACTGCAGTTATCTTTTTATCTGTTTATAGCATAGACATTTGTCTGGGACATATCATCATGGGGAGCTCCTAATTCATTGTGCCCATTACATTTATTTTAATTGTGTTTTTTTTTCTTTCTATATATATACATATCAATATAATAAATTAATCTTTTAGAGCTAGAGTTTTTACATTTAGTTGTTTTATTTTTTTTTCAACAATAAGAATTGTCTGAGTCAATTTATACACAATTTGACTAGTCTTTTTTTGGATAATATAATTTTAAGAGTGCATCATCTCACATTGATCTAATGGCTATAGTATTTTAAAGTTGGCTAGACTTAAAATACATGCACATGGTTAAATAAATATGAATGTAGAGAAGATGTGGGATGGATTTGGAATTGAACTACGGGGTGGATCCAAAGAATGAATTTTGGAGGAACAATTGTAAATATGTAGACATGTTAACGTGAGATTGTAATTCCGAAGAATATATGTTAACAAAGTAGGACACTTGTAAATATGATAGCATCTTAACAAGATCAAGAATGTGATATAGAAGACATGTTAAGTAGAGTTTAATTTAATTAATTAATGTTTTTGTCCTCCACGGAGGTGTCTTCACATCACGTTGGATGTGAGACTAATCTCAATTCGCTATTGAGCCTGTTCAAACCACCTTTTAGAACACTGATAGTAAGATATTGTGGGATATTGTTCACCAATAATTTTTATTTTTTCTCAACTTTTATATTGTGAATTATTATTTTAAGAAAATTCTAATTTCTCTCTCTCTTTTCATTTTTTTAATAAACTTTGAAACTATAATAACTTCAAATGTTAAATACTGATTTTAATAAAAACTATATATATTTGGGAATTGAGACTTTGGGTAAATGATGAAGTAAAGGTTAAAGGGGACGGGGTAGTTCAATTTTTTTTTTATTTTAAATAATCGATATTCAGTTCAGTTTTTAGAAAATTGAGCCTGCCACTAGCTGGCCAGAAGGGAATTTGTACTTGTAGGTAATTAAATACAGGATATCATGTTAAATGGGTCGATTGCTACAGAAATCTAATAGTAGATAAGCTACTAGGGCAACTCCTGTGATTGTTTAAGAGTTCAAATTTATAACATTAATTAGCTAAAAAAATTCAAAAATATTACAGGCGATATGCGTCAGTTTGCTAAATTATTTCTTAATTATTGCCATAATTACCTCTTCTTGTTCAATGAAATTTATTTTTTTCATTCAAAACGTCCCATGAAGTACGATTCTTTACATTTTAACCAATCAAATGCACCCATAGGGAATAATTTTTCGAGTCTTTTTAAGACTTGAATAACTGATTTAAAGTGCGAAAAGCCCTAAATTATTTGTTGCAGTGGAAGTAATAAACTCATAATATAGTTATTTGTTGTGTGTATATACTAGTGTATGCATGAAAAAGTAATTAAGGGGTATGTATGCACTTACAAAAAAGTGTTAGTGTATATGCGCACTTGTCAGTATACAATTTGTATAAACTATATATACTAGTTTCTAATATTTAAATTGTTTTTAAAAAATTTTGATGATGCAATATGATCATGCACATTTGATGAAGTGTTTAAAGTTATTTGTTCTTAGAGTTAAGTCACCGGTTAAATTCGATTAAACAGTTAAAGAATTACTAATTAAGTACTATATTGTATTCATAATAAGTGTGCCACGTAAATTGCACTTGTAATAGCATACTTTCTCTATATTTTAAATTAAGAGTTAATTCGACTTTGTCATTTTTAAAACCATATTAAATTCAACTTTTTATTTTTTTGTGCATTTGGAGCAATAGTCGGGAGAGTAGGATAAGTTGTCCAACCACGTTAATGCACGGGTTCGATTTGAAAGTTACTCTTACCACCATAGCACTTCACTGCTAAACCCATATTATTTTCAACCCAATTAGTGGTTGTGAATGAAACTTGTTTGGTAGTATTAGATTTGTGATATCTCAAAAGATAACAGTACACACTTATTAATTTTTGACGAAGAGAATAAACATGTTAGTACATAGTATTTCTGGAGTATGCTACACACAAAAAAGTTTATAAAAAGTTAAATGCAACTAATTAACCAAGAATTGGGAGCTACAAATACAAATAGTGGACTCAATTTTTTTTTATTATTAAAATAATGCTACATTTATCAGCTACATTTATAAGTTATGTATATCATGTGCATTATTGGGTTGTACATATCATTAATGCATCAAATATGATTATCCAGTAAATGAAGTCGGTAAGAATGTCATGTTTCTTTTCTTGAAGAGAAATATTATAGTACTTAGGCTCTGTTTAATTGCAATGTGGAAAAGAAAAATAAATTGAGTTAGTTATGGTGAAAATATTGAAAATAAGTTGAGTGATATGGGTGATATTCTCTTAAATTTTAAGTTTTTCCATGACGATTTTTTTTTTGCTTGGTAGTGAGGAAAAAAGTTTCACTAAAAATATAGAATAATGGATGATATATGTTCATAAAATGAATAATATTTCTCACCTTATTTTATATTTTTTCACACAAATTAACTAACTTATTTTTCTTTTTCATTTTTGCAATCAAATAGAGCCCGACTAAATTTACTAATTATTCATACCGAATGCATCGATAGGTTGTGCATTTTTTAAATTTCCAACTCATTAATATTTTTCCATTTTAAAGCCATCTTAGTCAAGAATTATAATTGTATCATTTTAGCTGACTCAAAAGCGCATAAAAAATGAGTCTGTACATGAGTGGCCTTCAGGTCCATCAAGCTGTTACCCACTGAAGAATTGGATTCCCAAATGGTAGCCGGTACATTTAGAACTCATACCCGCTCCAAGCCCCGCCCCAAGAACGAATGAGAGGGTGGTTGGGTTTGGGGCTATTGGGCCGACGTAAATTGGGCTCTCTGTATAAATCTGGACGACTCGAACCCGATCTCATTCGATCCGATTTTGGGTTTTATTTTTTAAAAATCGAAACCCAACTTGTAAATATGCATAATCTTTAACATGCTAGTCTTTATCTGTATAAATTATATTATATTATAACAATATTTAAAGAAAAAATATATATTATATTCAAGACGAATTGGGTTAAATGAGTTAAATTTTAGGTAGTGATAAATACACCCATTTTTTTAGTCAGTAATATCAATTATACCTTACACCCTCACTTTTAAATTCTTATCACAAACACTCCACTTTACCCCCCGCGCCCCTTAACTTAAGAAAAATAATTAAATGGTAATACTTGGCCATCATCGGGTGAGTATCTTCATTGACATTTGCTTGACATTGGGCATCTGGTACTTAAATAATAACTAAAATTATTGTATATTTTTTGAGATATACTCGTCTAATTTATAGTAAGTGAATATGGTAATACTCAATAGTCATTGGGTGAGTATCTTCATTGGCACGCGCTCGACATTGAGCATATGAAACTTGAACAATAACTAAGGCCAAAAAAACTGAAAGATGAGAGTTGCATTTTGTCTTGTAATAACACATGGCTTGTAATGACAAAAAACTATATATGATCATTTTTTCATTAGTTTCTTAAAAGGTTACATGATAGTTTCATAATTACAAAAAATTATATGAGAAATATTCTCTTGACATCAAGCGAGTATGTTAATACGTACTGCAGTGTAATAATATCTTTAAGCATAATTCTTCAAATGAAATGCTGTTAAGCGAATATCCTAAAAATAATTGTATCCTTGGAAGCATTTTTACTAAGGTAGTATTTATTAACATACTCGCTTAATGTCAAACGAGTGACTATTAAACATTTCTTTATAGCCTTACTCTCTTAACATAAACCGAGTGTAAAGGCCTGCAATTCGGTTGACATAAAGCGAACGAGTCAACATATTTGTAAGTATGATTTTTTTTTAAAGATATATATGTGCATTTTTTTTCCATTTTTTTAAGATATTTATATATATATACATCTTTTTCTTTTATTTTTTTTCTTTCGTTTTAAAATTTACATATATACGTATATATATATATGTATATTTTGAAAGAAAAAAAAGAGAAAGAAGAAAGAAGAAGGTGAAAATAGTAGAATTATTTTATTGTCACTAATAATTAATTAATTAAGTTAGTAAATTAGTAAAAAAGATGATGACAGAGTTAAATTTAATTTATTTAAGTACACAACATTTAAAGGGTGCTAGTAATAAAACGAAAGGGTGGAAATATAACCCCTTAAATTTATATAAATCTATTGTTAAAATGGGTCGGGTCGGAAAAACCTGCTGGGTTTTATCGCCGCACCCAGACTGTAGGTTACAAAGGTAACAACGCGCTGATAGTTATATCCTGACGATTTTTTCACTGAGAAAGCTCCGGCAAAAATATGGCCCCGCTCCTAGTAAGCACCTTAGCTAAATCTGCTGCTGCCGTCGCCGGCGCAATATTCACCATCGGCATCGTTTCCAGTGCCACTATCGATTACATTAGCTCCGTTAAACTGGTATGTCTAAATATATGTATTTTTGTTAAGATTGAATTGGGATTTTGTGCAGCAAAAATACGGATCATCATGTTTGGTCTGTAAAGGAATAGGATTACCAGAATCGGTGGCCATGTTTAAGCAATACTTATAATTCTCAACCATTCAAAGGCGCTGTTGGCCATTCAAAAAATATGTTAAATCTTAACTACATAATTCTTTAATCCTTATTAAATAATATAGGAATAGAGGACTTGTGGTAGGTCTGTGAAATGACGTAGTTACCATTCACGCTTCGAAAATTATTGCTTATACAGGGATTTGAAGTCTTGAACCCAACCCATGATATGAACACATGTTTTTACCGCTTGACCAAATACTATATGATGTACTTATTTGTTTTGAAATCATACATAATGGGAGGAATTATTAGGTATTATATTGGCACCATGCATCGATTCAAGTGTTTGTGATGTGTTGATGGTATTTTTTGTTAAGATTGAATTTGGATTTTTGCAGAAAAAATTTGGATTGCCATGTTGGGTCTGTAAAGGAGTAGGATTTTATAGATGTAAACTATGTAAAGGCAACTCTACAATTGAGTGGTCACCATTGTACGATCCCATTTTCATAAACCAATGTCTCTGCCCCACTTGTGATGGAAATAGGTCAGTGATAAAAGCTCCTTCCACTTTTTAGGGTTCGTTTATTTTTTTAACCTCTGAATGTTTAATATTGAATGGAACTTCTGAAAAATGTGTTTGCTATTGTTTGACTCTGAATGTTGAAGAGATGCATTTTACAATCTTACGGTTTTTATTATGATATGCATCAATAGCTAATTAATAAAAGGAATAGGGACACATTGGAATAAAATTTATTTCAACTGAAATTAAGCATTCAGCACAGGTCTTGCCTCTTAATGCAAAATGCTTAATTTTACTCCAATTAAGCATTAAGAGGTGAGAAAACAAACACAATTTCTACTTCTTAATGCTGAACATAGTTCCTTTTAGCATTAAGAGGTAAAATAAACATCATTGAACTTTTCATTTGCTATTGGCAACTTTTCTATATGAGATTGATGGAGTTTGAATTGTGACTTTTAATTGCAGGGTTCAAAGGTGTCTCAATTGTTTGGGGAAGTGCTATGTTTACAAGTAAGATAGAAAGGTATGAGATTGTGTTGTGAAATTGTTTGTATAGAATTTGAAGTTTGGGATTGAATTTTAGTTAATTTAGTATTGTCAAAAAAAACCTCAAGTGACTTGGGTTAAATTTATTTCACATCAATAAGAGGTAATTTGCCCTGATTTTCTTGTTTGTTTATTTGTGTATAGTGAATGTCTTGCAAATCCATTTGGCGATATTTTTGTGTACAAACTAAACTAGTGTATTGATTATTTGTGCATGAATGGGTGGAAAATGAAGGTTTATGGTTTGAGCGCCATGTGTTTGATGATATTTCTTTATGGTTCAATTTGAAACTCTGGAAGGAGGGCGAGAGGGAAGAAGTTGTAACAAATTTCATTTTACTTTTGTCTGTGTATTATATCAAGGAGTCTTTCGTTATACTCCTTATTCGGAGTAGTTGGAGCCCCTTATCTTTATGGATAAAGTAGTTTCCTGTGCACTCTTGGTATGTTTGTGATTCTGATATATAAAGAGAAAATAATAAAAAAAAACAAGTAGCTTTGTGGTTGAGAGTAATTCTAGGGTTCGACTCCCATTGTTAGATTCAGGTATTAAAGGAATTTTGACAGGAAAATAAAAATTGACAGGTTTTCAAGGCGATTGAAATGCTTCCTGGCTTTATAATATAGTATATAAATTATTTTAGTTATCTACCGTTTCATTTATTGATAAAGACCATTTGTTAGATCGTGAAGTATGCATGTTTGTAGATACACTTTCTTGGTGAGAACTTTGTAATGCATCAGAGAGTTAACTCATCTAAGTTCAAGTATATTACCATGACAGAAGGTTCTTATTTATGTAGTTCAATTCCTTCTTTAGCAAACATAACTCCTATCAAGACGTCCTCTTCGTCCACCCAAATCCCCCTTTAAGACAGCTTACCACTTCCCTGGCTAACCATCTTTAGTGTCAACTAGATTACTTACACACGAGCCTAACTCTCTCTCTCTCTCTCTCTCTGAAGATGTTATTCCATTAGTAGTTGGCCTAAAGGCCTCCGAGGAGGTGGAGCATTATGAAAAACTCCTCAAAATATTGAAAAATTATGGGCGGAATCAGATTCGGTTAAATAGGTTATTTTAAATTTCATCCAACCATATTAAAACTTAGTTATGCCTTTGTCCGTAAATCCTTATTACCCCCGTGTCTATACAGCTATCAGACTGTAAGGGATAATGAGTTGAGGATATCCAAAAAGATTATGGGCTTAGAAAAATCTGTCTTTACAAGGCAAGGCTTTAGCAGAGAGACAAACATGCCTTATTAAAGAGATCACAGTGGTTCTTTTGTTACTGGTTGGTATTCTATTACTGTTTCGTTTATTAGCTGTGTAGGGAATGACAATTTTTATGATGCTAATAGTCAAATTTTCATGATGATAATACTACTATTACTCAATGGCTCACTACTACTACTACTACTCAATGGCTCACTAGTACAGAGCTTGTTTAAGATTATTTCATACAATGATTCATCTTGCTTAGGATTTAGGAAGGAGGTTTTTCCTCTATGTATAGTATAAAAGGGGAATTTCTCACTAAGCTATGTTATTTTCTTCTGTTCTTTCCTTCTTTTACAATTTTTGTTCCTCTTCCAATTGCACTAAGCTAGGTATTATTATTTGAATTGACTAGAGACAAAGTATGATTTTGATTTTTGATAGTGTTTGATAGTCTAATTACCCAACCTATGTTAATAACAATTGCAAAAAAATAGGACTTGGTACTTTGACTCTGTGAATTACTGAGATTTTCTTCATTTTAGTGAATTGACGAGTCTAGTTTCTTCACTAATATATGGGTACACTTTATATGTAAGGGTTTTGGAAGGGAGTGTAGTGAAAAGTGAAAACCATGTTAACCATGGCTTACTTTCAATCCTTCAACAAATCCAATGTGGAATGACCAACAGATGGCCAAGCTGGCAACCCCAACAATTCATATAAATATAAATTAAAGTGTTATTGTTCAAAGCTTAAATTGATTTAGAAACTTGAATATTGATACAAAAACACTAATGTCAGCATAAGTTGGCCAACTTAATGGAGAAATATGCAAATGTTGAAAGGGAAGTATACGACAGTCCTTCTTGTGTGTCTATAATTCATATACAAAATTCATGTCCCGTGTCGCGTGTTTCTTTCAATGCTTCAAAAGCTGGATCAATTGGGATATATCAATTTAAGCAACTCCAACTCGTAGGATCCTAGACATTCTTTGTTATTCGTACCCAATTTGAGTCTCATCTAATGAACCAAAAACAATAAAAGAATAATAATATGTTATTCTGTATTTAAATTAGTTTCTTCCAAAATTTGGATGGTATCGATCCTAGATTTGTGGCGGGTTGCTTTATGTGCCTGGTTGCAGTAGGTGCTGGCGAGCTACGCACTATAGGTATTCATTCCACGTCGCCTGAGTGAGGTAAACTAATGTGATATATATAAGTGATCACTAGTCCTTCCTATTAATAAGCCTTTTGGGAAAATAGCAAAATTGCGTGGGCTATCCAACCTGAGCGAGAGGATTTTATATAATCAAAATATAAGTAACAATATCAATGTTTTCCCATTCTATCCAGGAAACTCTCTCTGAAGTTCTTAAAGGTTATGCATTGCTTAATGACATGCCATTGATCATCGATTTGGCCACATAAATTGCAACAGGGGAAAGGAATTATATGTTGCATACATAAATTAAAGGGAATTTGGGGCTTTGTTGTGAATCAGCAACCAGATAAAATTCCTGATTTTAGGCACACATGGCAGCTTCCAAACTTTAAACCATGGCAGTTGAAGATAACAAGCATTTTGGTCTTTAAATATAAGGTAGTAGACGAATTAACTAATTTTGGAAAAGAAAAATGTATGTATCAAACTTTTTGTTCTTCCCCTACTTTTACTTTTGTTTTAAAAGACTTCCTCAATGATATGTATGACAAGGAGGCGGCTAGGTTATTAAAGGAAAAATCAATTGCTTATCATTACACCCAGTTCCTGGTAGGAACAGTTTCCAAAGATAAATTCTTATTTCATTGCTCTTTTTAAGTGTGTTAATATGAATATTTTTTTTATTAATCAATAAATTAAAATAACAATTACGTACTTGTAACTGTGAATAGTACTATGTCAAAACAATTATTAATATTATCAAATCAATGGACAATTTTAAAAGCATACATTTCTTGAAATAATATTATATGTTAATAAAGTTATAATTAATTTCAAATTATCTACTATCCATTTATTTTTAATAAATTGATCAATAGATGGGAGGTGGCCCCTCATTTTTTTATTTCTTCTTTCATATATATATATATATGCAAATTTATATTGTGGTCGGTCACAAAACCAAAAAAAAATCAAAATTTATGTGATTCCAACCTAAGCGTGAAAAAAAAATAAAAAATTTCACTTAGATTTTTATTATATTATCACCACGTATGTACGTGGTGGCCCTTAAGAGCGTAAATAAATTTGGATTTATCGTTCGCATGAAACCCTCATTTATATGACATGTGGCAGTGGCAGTTCCAGTTGACATGCACATAAATTGCGGTCCACCCTCCACTACTATGAGTCGGACCCACAAAATCAACCTGTACCAAAAACAAGTCGCTGCGTGTTAGCTTAGGCAGGACCCGCAGAGTCACTAGGTGTCCTTTGTGCGGACACCTCACGAGATGTGGCATTCACTCTAGCTTTTCTAGTCCCACCGGACCTTGATCAAACAAATGTTTTATTTTCCGGCACCTGCGAAAAAACAAATGTTTTGGTTTCAGTTTAGTTGGATTTTTTTAATATTCTATTTAAAATTTATTTTTTAATTTAATTTGTGTACAGTATATTATTTTTAGGGTAAAAAACACTAAACCCCCTCAAACTATCACTTTTTTGCACTATACCCTCCCATCTTCTAAAAGTGACATTAACCCCCCCCCCCTAAGCTATTATATTGTATCACTTAACCCCCCAAATTACATAAATTCCTTTGTAAATAAATGCCCTTTTATAAATTATGGGGTAAAGTGTCAAGTTGTGATAGTTTAAGGGGGTTTAGTGCCAAAAAGTGATAGTTTGAGGGGATTTAGTGTTTTTTGCCCAACTTTGTATAAGGGCATTTATGTAATTTTGGGGGTTAAGTGATAACATATAATAATTTAGGGGGGTTTAGTGTCACTTTTAGAAAATGGAGAGGTTTAGTGCAAAAAAGTGACAATTTGAGGGGGTTTAGTGTTTACCCAAAAAATTAAGTCAAAATTCATTGTAGCAAGATAATTATTGCTATTTTATTGGTTATGCAGAGGACACATGTTGACTTAATTTGAACTGTCCATGTAGATCACCTCTCCCGCTACCAACAAGTAATTAAAACACGTTCGTGTCACTAATATAATATATTAAGTAATTTTGAATTCATTAATCCATTAACATAACTGTTTATTAATATTATGATAATATAAGCTTAAATCAAAGATTGGTAGTAATTTAGAAAACTTTTGTATTGTTTGGTTGGGTTTTTTAAAAATATTTTTAGATTTTTTTTAAAAAAGAATGTGTTAGGATCACCTATTTTAAAAACTTCATTCATTGTATTTTGGGGGTTAAGTGATACAATATAATAGTTTAAGGGGGTTTAGTGTCACTTTTAGAAGATGAGGGGGTTTAGTGCAAAAAAGTGATAGTTTGAGGGGGTTTAGTGTTTTTTACCCTAATTTTTTTTTGCTTTGTAGCGAGATCGGTATCCACGTGTGCATCTAATTCTTCAGTGTGGAACATATATGATTGGAATTTGGATTATGCCAAATTGATATATCTTAGATATTTTCTTATGCTCAAACAAAACCATTTGTTAATGCAAACTGGCATCTTATATTAGAAAATGCGGCTTTACATCATTATGATTATTATTATTATTATTATTTTGAGAAAAGGCTTTACATTATACACAGGCGTGCGTGTTTGAATTATGTATAGATTCTAAATAAAGGAAGAGTTCCGGTAAAGAATTGCTGAATGGGCCTTATTTTAAATAAATATTTTCAGATGTAAACGGATTTATTTTTTTATAAAATTTAATGAAAATAATTTTACTCCACAAATTTTTATTAAAAAATTTAAACAGTAGTTGTAATAAAAATGAGATATATATATATATATTCGTCAATTGAAATTTTATATGATCATTTATTATAATTTTTAGATTGAATTTTTTTATAAAATTTTAGAGAGATGATCTATTATTATAAAGATTATTTTTACAAAGTTTTATGAACAAATTCATTTGCATGGCTAGCTTTTGATCGAACAGTGGTAACGCTCTAACTTTATTCATTTTCTAATTTAATACAACCGATAATCCTATTTTTATGGGAGAGTACGTAAAAAGTAGCGCATTCGAACATAATTTTAATATCAACAAATCAAATTGATAACATCATCTATGAGGATCGAACTTGTGACTTTGTTGCAAAAAGAATGCACATACGAACCAATAGGATACAAGCTAGATCATTGGCATGTAACGCTCTAACCTAAATCAATGGCAATTTTAAAGAAATTAATCTAATTTTTAAATTAGTATTCTCAATTAATTTCCTTTCTAGAACATTTCAAATTAGGAACTTGTGTTTTCTTTTGAAACATAATCAACGTGTTAAAGTTCTCAAGACAAACCGATTTTATTCTCATTTTTTTTATTATATTGTAACAATTGTATCCTTACAAAAGTGCAACAATTAGATTAAACTCTTAATTTGAAATAAAGAAATTGTTAACTATGAGAGTAACTTAAAAAATGAGATTTTAAATAATGCTAAATTCTTAGTGGCATACAAAACTATTAAACTTTGTATAACACTCATTAGTGATGGATGCTATCTAAATTCTTAATTAATACAATTTAAGGAAGGGTAGTCATACTATTAAAAGTAATTTTATCTTTATCATAGTATAATACTATTTTGATAATTGTATTGTCTGTTTATAGTGATAACTATAATTACTTTGTCAATAATAACACCCTTTAAAGAAAGTGAAATATTTGGATCGAGTAGCTTAAGATATTGTATTTGTTATCTATAAAAATGGTCAATGTTTAAATTCATTGGTGGGACAAGGTAGGGCCTAAGGTGGATAAATGAACACCTTAATTTTTAGATGTGCTCATTGTTATTAGTATTTTTGGGACAAAAAATAAATTTATTAGAAGAATTACACTTTTCCCCCTTCTTTTTGAATTGCACTATTTTTTGGTGTTTTAACTCACCAAAAATCCAAAATTCATACGAAAATTTTGACACTTTGAAAAGTTTTTTGCCACTTTCTCAAAGTACTAACCCCCCCCCCCCCCCCCTCAAAAAAAATATCCCACCCACCTTATCGTTAAATTTTGATTCTACATTGCCT
This sequence comes from Lonicera japonica, assembly GCA_021464415.1. Taxonomy (NCBI): domain Eukaryota; kingdom Viridiplantae; phylum Streptophyta; class Magnoliopsida; order Dipsacales; family Caprifoliaceae; genus Lonicera; species Lonicera japonica. The sequence goes on from CM038469.1 coordinate 64,153,647, forward strand.
AAATCGTAGCGATCTAAAATTCGAGTCTCATCTGTGAGACTTGACTCCTCTCTAATACTTTCTCAATCTAATTTTATTCAACGGGATCTAGTTATGTGGTTAAACAGATGAAATTCATCACGACACTTGATAAAAATGATCACTATAATTAGTTGACCACTTTCATAAAATTTTATTAAAAAATTTAAATCGTAAATGGGTGTAGTAAAATTTTAAAACATATGTTTATTACCGTTTTTTAAATTTTAAATGATTATCTCATATACTTTTATATCGGGTCTTTTGATAAAAAAAAATTAAAATTATTTATCATAGAAATTACGATACAACTGCTTCCATGCAGAAATTTATGGAACTACTAAATCTCAGAACATGCCCCTCCATTTCTGTATAATAACCCTATTATTAACCCATAATATCATGATTGCCATTCTCCGTCTTATCCTTTTCAATGGTTTTCTTGTGTCCAATAATCCAAGTTTTTTTTTTTTGGCGACTCGCTTGTAATAAACTTTTTTATATTTAAAAAAAGTGATAATCGATACGGGAGTTAAATATAATAAACAAAGACTGTACATATAAAATTGATAATTTTATTAAAAAAAATTAGATCATAAGAAGAAAAGAGAGTAAAATAAAAATGTTAGAACAATTAGTGTCCTAAACAACAATAAATTTTTATATTGTGTATCATATCAATTGTCAAGAGATAAGCATAAGAGAGAAGAAATTGTGTACCCGTCTCCATGGATAATTAATGATTGAACGGCGCAGCGGATTGATGAACAATCTTAGTCAATGGAATGGTCTTCCAACCCTTTCCCTCTTAATTTCATTAGTTTCTCTCCTTGAGAGGATGTAAAGAATATATATATATATATATATATAAAACACCAACATCTGTTATGAAAGAAGACAAGTATATATAGGGATGGGTTGGGAACCATTGCCTCAATTACATAAGTTCCCTTGAACTATTCGATAATTTTATTTCCACCCCTCATAGAAACGAATTCACTTAAGTGCATCTACACATTTGTTCCATGATAAATAACCCTAAAGCCTACTTAAAACATTAGTTAGATCACTTGAGTTTAGGCTTTATTCATGATGACACACATTAATTATACATAATGTGGACCAAAGTTGAATTAACTATAAAATTAAAACAACAATCTCCCACTGGGCCATATATGTATCCTGACAAATGTGCTTAACCTAATTGAGCTCATAAACTTGTCATTATAACCATAGGGTATCAAACAATCTTGTCCATTAACTATGTCAATATAGGACCAAAGCGACTTTCGTTACATTAATCGTAACTCGACCCATCAATGATCACGATACCAACACAATTAAATGACATAGATCAATCATGGTGCGTAGCATGAAAATTACATGTAATGTGATCTAAACATGCCTATTTTCAACTGGTCCTACTTAACTTTATTGAGATCAATACTTCAAAATACTTAACAGAGTTTAATAAACTGAATACTTTATTTCTGTAGAAAATAAATTGAATGTAACTGTAGTTAATTATAAAGTAACAAACCAAATACAAACTCCCACTAAACTAAAGTATCCTCAAATAGACTAACACCCATATGAGCAGTGTACTCGTGAAAGACCGTGGGTGGTAATCTTTTGGTAAGCGGGTCTGCTATTATGGAGTTTGTTCCAATGTGTTCTATGAAAATCTGACCACTCCGTACTTTTTCCTTTATAACGAGAAACTTAATGTCAATATGCTTTGACTTTGTCGAGCTTTTGTTGTTATTAGAATATATAACCACTGATTTATTGTCACAATATAGTTTGAGTGGTCTTTCAACGCCCTCCAAAATTCGCAGCCCAGTAATAAAATTTCACAACCATATTCCATGATTGGACGCCTTATAATATGCTATAAATTCTGCAATCATGGTGGACGAAGCAACGAGTGTCTGCTTAGCAGACCTCCACGAAATCGCTCCACCAGCTAACAAATAAACATAGCCTGAATTGGATCTCCTGATGTCTTGGCATCCAGCAAGATCGAAATCGAAATACCCAATGATCTCTAACTGATCCGATCTCCTATATGTTAGCATGTACTATTTTGTTCTCTGTAAATACCTCATTACCGGCTTGGCTGCCTTCCAATGATCCATGCCAGGGTTACTTAAATATCTGCCTAACATGCCGACTATGAACGCAATATCTAAACGCGTACATACTTGAGCATACATTAGACTCCCTACAGTCGACGCATAGGAAATCTTCTGCATTTCCTTAATTTTAAGGCTATTCTTCGGGCATTGACTGTAACTAAATTTGTCTTTTTTAGCAACCGGGGTTTCGCCTGATTTGCAATTTTGCATGCCAAATTTATTGAGAACTTTCTCAATATAGTTTATTTGTGATAATCCCAATATGCCTCGACAACGATCCCAGTGTATCTCAATTCCTAATACAAAGGAAGCATTACCAAGATCTTTCATTTCAAAATTCTTTGACAGAAATCTTTTGGTGTCATGCAATATGCCTATGTCATTTGTGGCAAGCAATATGTCATCGACATATAAAACCAGAAAAATGTGCTTACTCCCACTGAACTTATGATACACACAATCATCAACAATATTCATTTCAAAATCATATGAAACAATGACTTGATGAAATTTGAAGTACCACTGACGAGAAGCCTGTTTGAGTCCACAGATGGAATTTGTTAATTTGCAAACCATATTCTTTGGGTCTCCTGACACAAAGTTTTCTGGTTGCACCATATAAATTGTTTTTTCAATGTCACCAATAAGAAACGATGTTTTAACATCCATTTGATGCAACTCAAGATCAAAATATGCAACAAGCGCCATAATTGTCCTGAAAGAGTCTTTCGTAGAAATCGGAGAGAAAATCTCTTTAAAGTCAATTCCTTCCTTCTGAGTAAAGCCCTTTGCCACAAAACGTGCCTTATACCTCTCCACATTACCATTCGAATCCCTTTTGGTTTTAAATATTCATTTACAACCTACGGGTTTCGCACCATCCGGTAATGGGACAAATTCCCAAACTTTATTATCTTGCATAGACTTATACTCTTCATTCATGACTTCAATCCATTTATGAGAGTTGGAACTTTGCATTTTTTGTCGGAAGTTGATTGGATCATCTTCCGACATTCTACTTTATACATCCTGTTCTTGGAGATATACGACATAATTGTCTGAAATTACAAATTTTCTTTCTCTCGTGGATCGTCTTAATGGCGTAGATTCTTGAGGTTATTAAGTTTGTTCCTCAAGAATGGGTTCCTTGGGAACAATTACCTCATATTGAATGAGGGATTGAACAACGTTGTCCTGTCGAGGATCTGAAGCAACTTCTTGATCAATGACGGGTATAAAAACCTGCACATTGTCAAACGTAGTAGTAGGAATTGGGATTGCTCCCTCTTCCTCCTTGAAGACAATGTTCCTAACTTGATTTCTCCCCCCAAACTCAACACCGTCAAAAAACGTTGTAGTTCCCGTCTCGAAAATTGACTTACTAATGGCATCGTAAAACTTGTAACCCCGTGATCATTCTGCATAGCCAATAAAATAGTTGCTAACGGTTTTAGAATTTAATTTCTTTTCATGAGACTTATAGGGCCTCGTTTCAGCAGGACATCCCCAAACACGTAAGTGCTTCAGACTAGGTTTTTGCCCAACCCAAAGCTCATATGGCGTCTTTGCAGCCGCTTTTGTTGGCACCCGATTTAAGATATAAGTTGCTGTTTTTAGGGCCTCACCCTAGAGTGACTCTGGTAAAGTAGATTGATTAATCATACTTCTTACCATATCTTTAAGAGTCCAGTTTTATCTTTTAGATACACCATTCATGCTAGGCGACCCTGACATAGTGTACTGTGGGACGATTCCACATTCCTCTAGGTATTTAGTAAACGGTCCTGGACGTTGTTCACCTGAGCCGTCATATCTGCCGTAGTATTCACCACCGCGGTCAAATCTGACGCTCTTTATCCGTTTGTTGAGTTGTAACTCAACTTCTACCTTAAATGTTTTGAACACATCCAAAGACTGCAATTTTTCATGTATAAGAAATAAGTAACCGTATCTAGAATAATCGTCTATGAATGTTATAAAACATTGTTGGCCATTCCAAGAGGCTGTAGGGAATGGACCATAAATATCCATATGGATTAATTTTAAGACAGCCGTTGTCCGATTGGCACATATTTTCTTTATTTTAGTCTGTTTTTTCTTGATACACTGAGCACAGATATTAAAGTCTAAAAAATTAAGAGAGTCCAAAATTCCATCAGACACAAGCCGCTCAACTCTAGATTTAAAGATGTGACATAGGCGTTTGTGCCATAATGAGGCTGAATTTTTCTTATTTAATTTACGCTTAGCACCACGTGATTCCACATGCAAGGTTTTATTGTTAGATGAAATAGTTTCTAGTAAATATAAATTATCAAAATCACTAAGTAAATCGGTACCAATTATATTGGAATTTAGATATAAACTAAATTGAGAATTTTCAAATTAACAAGAGTATCCATATTTGTCCAAAATAAAAATTGAAACCAAATTCCGTCTGAATGACGGTACAACAAATTTTTTTATCAAATCCAAATAACAAACAGTTTTTAACAATAATCTAAAGTGCCCTATTGCCTTCACTTTCACCGACTTGCAATCACCTACGTAAATGCATCTTTCAGCATTAGTTGGCTATCGGTAGTTCAAGCAACCCTGCATAGAAAAACAAATGTGAGTAGTAGCACTAGAATCTACCCAGCAAGTGTTTCTTGGTACTGAAGGTAAATTGATCTCAGAACAGACCAAAACATGATAAGTACCTTTCTTTTCACGCCAGGTGGCATATTTGGGACAATTATTTTTCTTGTGTTCGGTCTTACGACAAAAGAAACAACCAAGTCTTTTGTTTCTTTTACTTCGGACCCTTAAGAACAACAATTTATTTTCCTCTATCCGTCCTTTTACCCTTAGAGGTGCTAGCCAAATGAGCACTTTCAATTCTATCTATCTTCTTCTTGCACACAAAATGAAATGAGCTCATTATGAGTCCATTTCTTCTTTTGGCAGTTATAACTTACCTTAAATTGACTAAATTGTGCAGGCAGAGAGATCAGAATTAAATGCACGAGCAAATCATCCGATGAGTCGAGCTTTAGTGCCTTAAGTTTTGAAGCAAGATGAGACATCTCTATGATGTACTCCCGAACATTACCCTTGCCCTTATATTTCATTGAAATCAAGTTTGCTAAAAGCGTACTTGTTTCAGCTTTATCGTTTTTGACAAAACGGTTCTGAATTTCCTCAAGGAACTTACTGGCAATGATATTGTCATCCGTAATTGCACCTCTAAAGGCTTCTGGAATCCCACGCTTCATGATCACGAGACTTAGCCTATTTGAACGATCCCATTTTTCAAAATATGCAATTTCCTCACGAGTACTTTGTTCAGTAAAATCATTCGATTTTGGCATTCTCAATGCCAAGTTTATGTCCATGCAGCCAAGAATAATTAATATATTCTCTTTTCAGTCCTTAAAGTTTGTTTCAATTAACATTGGAACATTGCTTATGTTTGCAGATATAGAAGTAGTAGATATTAAAGCTGAATAAAGAACAAAAGTAAACTAAATTAACAATAATGCTCACATCAAATAACTAAATAAATAGTCTTTAAATTAATTAATTTTATCGCAACATCTCAAGATACCTAGTACAACATTAATATCAAGCCTTTGGACAGTGATATTAATTGCAAGTAGTACTCTTGGTGTAATGATCAAACATTGACAATAAGTTATGTCAAATAATAAATCTATCTTTGGATCGATTCATTATCCACACTATACTACCTTTATAATTGTCAAATGTTTACCACCACAAGTGTGTATAAAATTCAGCCAAATATGAACCCTTTTTTGGATTGGTTAATATTCGCATGAATTAAATAAACACAAACATCTAATCATTCTTCATATACACAAGAGATGTCACTTTGGTAACATCTAATGTAATTTGGCCTTCATAGAATGTTTAGACAAGTAATAAAAAAATAATGAGCCATGAAATTAATCAAATTTAGGGGCAATTAAAAAAAGGGCTTATTAGAGAAAGATTTTCACACTAAAGCCAAGGATTTTTTTAAAAATAAAGGGCCTATTTTTTATTTTAATATTCATGTGTCTTTTTTTTCGTTATAAAATGACATCCCAACCTTAAAATAAACTAAATAAACATTAAAATATAGACAAATACTTTCAGTTTATATTTCATCAATATGAATTCAGTTTATATTTCACTGCAATATGAACTAGTCCATATTTTACTGCAATATGAAAGTCCATATTTTTGGTGAGTTCATATCACATATTTTTGGTAACTTTGCATCTATTTCTATGTTCATATTAGTCCAATTAGCACTATTCATATTTTTTGTGCAAATTTCATAAAGAGGGGGATGTATGTAATTTAGTTTTTATTAATAAGATATTTAAATTTATTCAAATAATAAAAAATAAAACAAAATAGCATCTTACACTAATTACTAATTAAAAATGCCCTTCATTCAAAAAAATATTATTCATTGGATTTTTGTAAAAATCAATATATAATCATTATTTCTATCAAATTTATTATAAACAGAAAAATTATGATTACTTTGTCATTGCCCAAAATAGTGACAAACTGAAATTAGTCACAGTTAAAAACTGTGACAATTATGGATAAACTGGTCACTGTTGTAAACAGTGACAATTCTGGCGCGGGATAATAATTGTTTGTATTCTTCTTCAAATTTCTGAAATTGTGCCTTTATATATATACAACTTAACCAAAATTTTCAGAAATAAAAGAAAAATTAATATGGCAGATCATTATATATATATATATATATATTAAAGTATACATGATTATCAAAATAAACCATATATAAGCCTTTAACCACATTTAATCATCATTAATATATATATATATATGATACTAATTATGTAATCCCATCAAACATATAAATGGCAGACGACCAAAGGATATGAAAACCTCACATTAAATAAAAGAACGGAGCATGCAAAAGTTTAAGCAACCACACTCGACAAAACCAATCAAACAAAATTGGCAGGATTCAATTAAAGCATATATAACCGTACGCATATACATATATATATATATATATATATACTCGGCAAGCAAATATAACCGTGCGCAGATATATATATACATATAGATATATACATGATCATATAAATAAAATCAATTCCATGCATATCAAATCTCTAACAATAGTTACAACACGCAACCTCCTTTTGATACCACTTGTTAGAACAATTAGTGTCCTAAATAACAATAAATTTCTAGATCGTGTATCATATCAATTGTCAAGAGATACGTATAATAGATGAGAGATTATGTACCCGTCTCCATGGATAATTAACGATTGAACGGTACAGTGGTTTGATGAACAATACTAGTCAATGGAATGGTCTTCCAACCCTTTCCCTCTTAATTTCCTTAGTTTCTCTCCTTGAGAGGATGTAAAGAATATATAAAAAAACCAACTTCTATCTGTTATGAAAGAAGACAAGTATATATAGGGATGGGTTGGGGACCATTGCCTCAATTACATAAGTTCCCTTGAACTATCCGATAATTTTATTTCCGCCCCTCATATAAACGAATTCACATAAGTGCATCTACACATTTGTTCCATGATAAATAACCCTAAAGCCTACTTAAAACATTAGTTGGATCACTTGAGTTTAGGCTTTATTAATGATGACACACATTAATTATACATAATGTGGACCAAAGTTGAATTAATTATAAAATTAAACCAACAAAAAAATAATAGAGGTTTAATGAATTTGAATGTAATTATATATATATATATGTAACACCACGCCTTAATTAGTAGGATAACACCTGTAATTAAGACCTGGAGCGTTACTAATCCACCTTAGACGAGCTAAAGTAGGTCCAAAATAAACAATAAAATAATAAAACCGAGAAAATCATATCGCATGGAATAAACAATCCTGATACTCATACCGTGGATAATAATATAAAATATGAGTATAATATACATCTATACACATACATAAATTCTGAAAGACATCTACTATGTTAACATGTATTACAGAGTAAACAACAACTCGATCTAGCTGTGGCTTTCCATGTACACACTATACAACAAAAATGAGTCTGTATCAGAAGTTCTCTACTTCGTTCCCGACCAAGTTGTTTCTTCTGTCGTATCCGTCTCCTGGATACCTTAATTTGTTTACATAAAAAGGGGTGAGCTCACAGCTCAGTAGGGAGGATATAACAGGCAATATTTCGTACAAAACCTAATTAACTATTTAATCATAAATCATGGCTCAATCAATAAAATAATGCCTGCATGTGCATATGTAGGTTACTTCCCTTGTGTCAACCATTGTACCGAAAGAACACCGAAGCTGAACCGAATTATAATAATGATAATAACAATGGGCCTGACCGCCCCAGAGAATAAATCGAACATAATCACAACATAATATCATCTAGCTCATAAAAGATCATCATCATATCATAATAGAATTGGATCACATATTCATCCATATCATATCACAGAATCACCAGTGCTTTGCCAAGATTTAAATTTTCGGACTACTCACCGCTGGCTCTAGACTAGGGGTGTTTTCGATTTCGGTCGGGGTAGAAACAAAGGTACCCCAAACCCAAATCAAATATAAAAGTTCGATTTTGGTTCGGTTTGGTTTCGGTTTCTAAATCTTCGAAATTCAAACTCGAACCAAACTTTTCGGTTCGATTTTATTCGGTTTTGACATATATTTTTTTTACATCAATTTAACATAAAAATATATTACTAATAGTAATGTAATAATGGTTTATATTCAAATTAAAGCGATTATTTTTTAGAAACAAGTAGCAACATATAAATATCATATTTTTTTATTTAATTACAATTTTATTTGTACGTTTATAAGAATGAAACACATTAAATAAAATGATGAATTATTTTCCTATCATGTATGTGATAAAAAAACTTAGCATTATGTAGTTAATTAAATAATAAAGGTACGCACTAATGACTATTTTTTTAAGATTATCAAAATATGCAATTAATAAGAAATATATTCTTATAAAAATGTCATCTTTTTTGTATTATAATATAATTAACGTGTGCCCTTAAAGTATATATTAACATTTTTTTTCTTATACATAATTCGGTTCGGTTTATATCGGTTTTATACTAGCTTACCCCAAACTCGAACCAAACATCATCGAAGGGCCACAATAACAATTATATCGAACCCATCACAGAACCATATCACGTCCCAAAATAATTCAGCAGATATAAGAAGCTTTCAGCACCATAAATACAAGATATATGCCCATATGATAGACCATAAAAATAATCCGAGCTTGCCGAAAGGTCTCCAAGAATCCGGTTGATACAATAATGATACACAGTATGCATAACAAGCTAATAAATAAATATTTGAAACAACTTATGCCATATAACTACAATAAATCTCTGTACATGTCCCTTGATGTATATAATTAATTAATTTTATAAATATACAATATTTATACATCTAAGGAATATCTCATGTATATCAAATAATACAATTATATCAAGTATAATGGCATATCTTGCTTCAAATAACATGTTCATGGCTTAATAAATCATAAAATATCATCATCCTCGTCATATAATAATTCTTAAAATAAAGACAATTAAAATATGATGATTCATATATAATAAAATCATACTATCGGATTTTAAAAATAATTAAACCCTACCTCAAAATATTTAACCCCAAAGACTGAAATTTGAGTTGATACCCGAACCCCGACTAGCACAACTCTAAAATTATTATACCGTTGCGTAGCCCTCGACATATAGAACAACTTTCCCTTAAAGCTCGACTCAATTCGACGGAGTTTTGATGACCAATTTATAAGACAAAAAGTTTCATACCTATTTCTTTTTTCCTTACTATCTCTAGGCAATGAAAATGTAAAATCAAAGGAATGAAGAAAGTGGAGCAATTTAGGTAGTGGAGGTTGATGGTCTTAAAGAAAGAAAAATCTAACTTTTTGTTTAATTACGGAATTTAATCCTGAAGTTTCATAACTTTATTATTTTAATCCTGAACTTTGCAACTTTATAATTTGGTCCATGCCCAACCAAAAAATATGTGTCTAATTTACACTAATTACATTACGGGGTATTACAATATATACATATATATATTAAGACAAAATTTAAACATGTATTATGGTTATTAAAATTATGCCTTACTTAAAGTTGGTGTTCTAGTCCTAATCAAGTTTCTTAATTCAGTGATATAAGATTGTTACTGACTTACTGGGACAATTTTAAAATCGACTTAATACTCTCAAAATTGATTCTCGGCGTTGTCAAAATAATGCTTAAGCTAGTGGACAGCCACACAGTACGAAAAGAAATTAGTTGAAGTGTGCGCAAAAACTAATTTAGACACCCTGTAAAGTAATACTCGAACCAAAAATAAATTAAATACTAACCCCCACGTACTTGTACTTGCACTTGCATATGCTCAACGAACTAATAACTTAACTAAAAACTTATTTAAAATTTTTTTGTCTTTATATGTTTATCAATACTTATTTTATATGAAAATATCGAAGTATATTCTTAGAACAATCGATCTTCAAAATATTTTTCTAGAATTCTACTATTCATCATACTTCTTTTGGCAGATTCCATGTACTATTTATTTATTTTCTAATCGTCAAACACCTTTTCTAAGGAAGAGAGAATATTATAGAAGATACGAGGTAGATAAATCTACCCTTAGAATAAAGAACATATTTTTTCAAAGGGAATAAAGAACATATTCTTTTTGTTTTTTTTTGGGTACAAGAATAAAGAACATATTCGAAATGTAGGACTTTATGCTAAACTACTTTAACTACCTCTTTAATTTTATATATCTTATCATTTGAAGTAGCTATTACTTTTCTTCCAAAAAAAAGTCAGATTTTTTTTTGGCTTTGGAATGCTTACAGAGTTTGTAAAGACATAAAACAAATCAAAAAAATCTACATATATAAGGAAAAAAATTATATATGGAAGAGCGAGAGGAATATCAAAGATAATAGTCATAATACTATAAGACACAACGAAACGTAAAACGAGAACAACAAGAAAGTTCATATATCCAAATGGAGCCTTAGTGAATTTTGTATGAAATTTATTTTCCACTTTTAACCAACCTTTGAATGGAAATTTCTTAATTGCAATTAATTTTTTTTTTTTTTTTTTGATACAAGCATTACATGGAATACATATAATGGTGGGCCAGAGGGGGAGAGGGAGGCGGAGGGGAAAGGGAGTTCCCGTGACTTGAACCTAGACGACGTGAGGTGGAAAAACCAACCCTTTTTTCAATATACTAATACCCCCCATATATAAATTATTTTTGTTTTGTTCATCTTAAATTTCATATATTCAAGTATGCAAAAAGGTTATTTAGAGGGGTGTATTGGATCTAGAATCTATAGTATTTTTATGAACTTTTCAAGTTTATGGGTATTCAATTGAGATTTTAAAAAGTCTTTTAAAATCATGATGTATTCAATTGAGATTTTAAAAAGTCTTTTAAACTCTTCATGTATTCAATTAAGATTTTAAAAAATCCATATAAATCTTATAGTATTCAAAAGTCTAATTATTTAGTAGGATTTTAATTAGTAGTGAATTTTGATGAATTGTCAAGCCTTTTTTATATATAAAAATCCATCTTGAAATCTTCTCACTTACCCAGAAATTTCAAATGGATTTCTAATTCATTTAAGAACTTTACTCAACATTCTTTTTCTCCCCCTTTCCCCCTCCCCCTCTATCTCTCAAAATCCAATTTTCTTATTATGTGATGAACGCATTATAATTTTTTCTTCGTCCCTATAAAGTCTTTATTCTATCTTTTACTAATGTGGTTTTCACGCATTAACATAATTTCAAATGGTTAGACTGCTAATTATCGTTCAAATTTTTTTAAAAAAATTCATGTCAATTTCATTAAAAAATACTAGTGGGGCAAGAAGTCTAATTTTGTGGGTGCAGTATCAATTTTTATAATGTATTTCGTTAATTGTCTTTACATTTTTGATAATGTTACTTTAAACTCGTAATTAATTTATTTTATTGTTTGTCTTTTGTCTTTTGATTTTTGATTTTTTATTTTTTTGATGATCTTATTAAAATCTGCAAAAATTCATGGACTTATTAAAATCTGCAGAATCCATAGGCTTAATGAAATCTGCAGAAATCCAAAAGAATCCATGCATTAAAATCTGTTAAATTCTATAAGGATTTAAAACAATCTATAGACTTAACAGAATCCACGGATTTTAAAAAGTCAGTTAGAATCTTTTAAAATCTGAATTGAATACACCCCCCTTAATTTAATAATAAGACTAAGTCTTGCAATTTAACTAAAAGATTCCAATATTTTATTTGAAAGTAGCAAAATCAATTACTATACTATCTTTTGGGGATTCTTATACTATGCTCATATTTTCTATAATTTGTGGTCGTTCAATTTGTGCTCTTATTTTCATAATAAATTTAACTTTGAGGGGTGTCAAATATTTGAAAAAATATTGGAGCAGCATCTAATTTAATTTATTCAGGAATTCCTATTTTATTTATATAGGAGCAACTTCTAATTACTGATTAAATTATACATAATTATTTGATTTAGTTCCCAAAAAAAAAAAAAAACAGGTCAGAGAATATTATAGTATTAAGGCTATTAGTATAAATGGTTGATTAGTAGAGTATCCACACGGGGCATAGTTCGTGTCCCTTCCCCCATCCCCTCGCCGCATTGAATCAACCGGATTTGTTTGTACTAAAAACCAGATTCCAGAAAAAGGAAAGAAAACTTCTCTTCTAGTCCTATAAGCTGTACTAAAAAAAGGAAATAATTAGTTGTAGCAAAGTTCACAGAAAAAATGGGTTAAAATACACTAAACCCTCTTAAAAAAAAATGGGTTAAAATACACTAAACTGGTGTTGATTTATAAAATTTTCACATTCTTACCAAAAAAAATAAAAAATAACTAGGTTATTTTTAAATAAACCCATAAAATTATACTTTTTACTCCTAGTGAGAGATAACTTTTAACTTATCATGCTATATATAATTTTTCATCTCCCGTAAACTCATCCCACAAGATTTTTTTTTGTCAAACACACCGCACAGTCAAAACTTTTAGCCGACTCTTTCATCTCCTCCTATTTTTCCATCGACCAACCTTTTCGGTGCACAGTCAATCGTCTTATATCACTTTATTTTTTTCAGCGAGCAGCCTTCTGGCTACGAAAGCCCAATTAGGGCCGGCAATATTTGACACGACACGCTAACCCGACACGAACTCGACACGGAGTTAGCGGGTTCGGGTCAAGCATAAACGGGTTCGGGTCAATTTCGGGTCAGACACGCTTAACCCGCAAACTAAACGGGTCGTGTTCGGGTTAACCCGCTAACTCGAAATTGACCTGCAATTAACACGATTATTATTTTTATTTTCTTTTATAGCTATATATATATATATTATTTTGCCATCTTTCTTGAACAATTATATTTTTATTTGGAGTATTGGTAGTAAATGATAGTTATTATGTTTTTGATGATGGATAAAGTACTAATTTTTTATGTTTATGCTTTGGTGATGGAATGTTATATATTTTGACTCTAGATTATTAATATTGAATTTTGATATTGGGTGATACTTACTATTACTTATTAAAAATTTAAAAATTTATAAAACAAGTTAATTTTTTTCACATGAGACTTAATTGTCATTGTAATCTTAAAAGGTTAATTGTGTCGTGTCGAGTTGCAGATTTAACATGACCTATTTATTAAACGGGTTAGTCGGGTCGTGTCGTGTAACCTGTAAAATAAAAGGTCGTGTTCGAGTTAATATAAATCGATTAGTTCGGGTCGTGTTCGGGTTCTAATACTGTAATACTTGTGTGTTGACACGACCCGAACACGACACGCGAACCCGAATTGCCAGCCCTAAGCCCAATCTCTCTCTCTCTCTCCAAATAAACCCATTTTTGAAAACCTTGTCTCTCACTGCAGAAAACCCTTCTGTGAGAATAGAAGAAAGAAAAAGGAAGATTGGGTGGCCTAGTGTGGAGTGGTGGTTGCCGTGAAAGTTGGTAATGATACCGGGAATGATGTTGCCCATCTTAGCGGTGAATTGAAGGTCGCCGGTAGTCAGATTGATGGTCAAAGAAAGAATTGGAGTGGGCGAAAACATGGCGAGGAAAATTGATTCAAATTGAAAGCATATTTTCGAAAATATAAAGTAGTTAACTAGAAGCCTGTTTCACATATTACAAAGAGCCCTGTTGTTTAATAGTTAAGTTATATATTACAAACCACTTGTATTACATACATAGTTGTCATTAATTTAAAACCAATCTCTGAACTTATCGTTATAAATTAAGAAATTAATTAGAGATTTGATAATCGTTGAACTATTGATTTTTTAGTTTATATCATATTGCTTCTTCAAATCCCTCTCGTCCTATGTTGCCAGTGAACACCGGATGAACTCGCCAATAATTTAACCGGTGTTATGGCACTCTTGTTACTATTCATCAGTGCTGTGGGACGCTCTTGAAAAACTGAACAAGGTTAAAGCGGAAGTGGGTCTCCCTGTGAAATATTGGAGGGGAGAGAGAGAGGGGGGAGAAAGAACAAAGTTAATGTGTGCACCATCAGCATGCGCCGTCAGAAATCAGTGAAAGTTTTGTTCTCACAATGTTTGTATGCATAGTATTAGTGCTAAATTTATTGATGATGATCGTAAGAGTAATCGATACATCGTTGAGAGATAGCACTAAGCAGTGAATCAGGATAATTTAAAAGATTAAATAAGGGAGTGTTTGGTTAGAAATTTTCAAGTTTTCCCACTAAATTATAAAAATCTATTGGGGTGAAGGAGAATAAATTTGTGGGTGTGAACAAGAATACTCTTAAACTATTACAATTTGACAGTTTACCTCCTTAATTTATAAAAATCGATACCAAACACCCCTAAAAGGTTAAAATATTAGGTGTTGTCACTTAACCCTCTAAAGACATATTTGCCTTTGTAAAAAAGTTTAAAATATAAAACAAAATAAAAAATTGATCAATTTCTCTCTCTCTACATAAAAATATACATCGTTTAATCTTTCCATCCATTAAATTTAATTGATAATTCTAATTTATTCTTTTCTTCTCATCTTTAACTAATACCTCATATGTAAATATGCCTACATATATAAATATATATACACACGAATTATATGGAGGTATTTAGAAATTATATATATAAACACATAAGTGTAGTATAAATATTTCTAGACAAAAAGTTTAGGTATCACATAGTTAGATATATATATATATAACTAAGTCGTAATCCGTACCAAAAGCACTATTAACCATTCAAAAAGTATTTTAAATCTTAACAACACAATTTTTTATCATCTTATACATTTTTAAGATTCAAAAATCATGACTCCTTATTATATATATTCCTAAAGAGAGAGAGAATGGGTCGTCAAAATTACATTATCAAATTAAAGTTGGGTCACCGGCTTGGCAAAGAACATAAGAGTATGTGAGGTGATAATGGTCATGGTGTAAATGGGTGATGATGATGGGAGGTGATGATAGAGCAGGGGGGGGGGGAGAGAGAGAGAGAGAGAGAGAGAGAGTTTGGTTTATTTTATTTTGGGTAAAATACACTATCAGTTTGGTTTTTTTTTCCTTTTTTTTTTATTTAAACCTTTGTACAATAAAAAATGTCTTTTGGGAGGTTAATTGACAATAGTTAATAATTTAGAGAGTTAGTGTCAATTTTTATAAATTAAGGGGTAAAGTTCTAAATTGTGATAGGTTTAGTGTATTTTACCCAATAAAAATTAAACAACTAACTTTGGTTTTATGAAAAAAATTTAAAAAGAAGACCGAAGGGACCTCTAATTTTTTTGGTATACATTACAGTATAAGAATTTAAAATAAATTTGCCGGAAAGTATTGACCAATATAAATGAGGATCAAAATAACTTTTACATCTAATTGGTGGATGTAACCATAATATAGTTATAATAAATTCTTCTTCTTTTTATTACATCCACTAAATTAAATGTAAAAGTAACCATCATAAACAATATTTAAAAAAGGATCAATAAATTCCTACACGAAACAAAAAGAGAAAGAAAAAAGAAAAGACGTCATGAATCATGAGGATATAAAATTTTAATTTCATACTCCCGTTATAAACTTAATACTGCAATCACGTCAAAGTATAATTAAGAACAAATAGAGGAGTCTTTAATGTAGTCTTGATATATCACACTTCACCCATGACCCAACTACATGCCCATGAAACATGATAATGCCACAAATATTCTAATTATTAAATAGTTCAGTTTTCCTTATATAAGAAAAAGAAAAGAACTTTGATGGCAAGGTCGACTAGCTGGATATTTGGTTTATCCCTATTGAGTTCAAAAGTACTAATTATATATATATTTGTTTTTCAACCTCTTCTTTTAAGGAACAACATCACCTCTATACAATAATTTTGTTTATCCAATTTCAAAAGTACTAATTATATTTATGAAATATGACTTTCTTTTTCAAAAGTTTTATTTGGAGTTATAATGGCTCCACATGGAATGTTTGAAAGAGTATTTTATAAAGATTGTGACAGCATGATCGAATTTTGTTTTTTCTTAATTTACATTTGAGGTACGTATTAATAAATCAAAATCATTTTAACACACGTTAATTGCTATGCCATTAATATATTTATAATAATTAAAATCTTCATTAAAATCACTAGGTCAACATGTACTCATTTTGAATGGTTTCCGTTGGAAGTTTTTTCCTTCCAACGAGCACTCTTACCTTTTTTTTTTGGTTTGTATCTTTATGATTTGTGTAAGAAATTCGAAAATAAGTAAACGTCATCCATTCTTCATAAACCAAGTACAAGTACGCATTGGGCAATGAATGCATACCCCTTTGCATTTGTTTGCAATATGACCTTCATGATCACAAATTTAACATATCATTTATCATAAAAAGGAAAAATCAATTGTTGTGTTCTCCGAGCTCTCTCGTGTTTTAATGACGTTTGTTTTGCAGTTTTGATGACGGAGGTAAAGGCGATTACGATTGGTTTAGTAATTTTAGTGGATTTTGGGTCCTCTCATATGCTAGTATAGAGCGATTTGAAGGGTGAGATTGACCTTATCTCTTCACAAGAGTCTTGTTTTATTGAGTTTTCGTCGATCATAAAAGACATCATAAAGTCGCCTATTACGTGCATGTATGTTTTAATTAAATCTTTATGCTTATAACTTGGTTGCCATTGATTGGCTCGCCATATATGCATTTCTTTTTGTTCTTTGGAAAGCGGGAACCCCTTATTCCCAAATTAGCTAGTGAACTTTGTATCCCATGATGTTTTAATTTAATTTAGTCGTGTTGTTTGGCAGTTTTAAAAAAAATAATCAAGAGAAATAATCGATGTTGGTTGCAGTTCATATATAAAAAATTGCTTGATATATGTAGTGTTGTTATGTCTTCAGTTGTAGAATATATTTTTTTCCCAACACCCACTAATTTATTTATTTCCTAGTTTCAATTATGTCTATTATGGATTTGTGGTTGAAGATGAAGATGAAAGAGAAAATGGGAAAAAAAAATCCTTATATGATCATATTTTTACGAAAAGTCTACGATAAGAGATTTTAACACAATGAGGATACATTTTACTACCAAAAATAATAATAAGCACCAAATTAGAATTAATTGCATGCGATTTGACATTTGTACTTGTGGGTGGTGAAAACTGGATTTCAGCCCATTATAAAGAGAATCAACCGAATTAGATGATGATGATGATGTTGGTAATTAAATATGGTAAATATACTCATACAGTTTCAATTTATCAATCAAATAGTTCCCAAACCTCAAGAATAATAAGAACAATAAGAAAAATAAATTTGTATTTGAGGGTAGGTTTCTCCAATGATTTTTATACTTTGTTTGGCAGTATGTCCACCCTTTACGTGTGATATGCTATACTTTCTCAAAGACTTATCAAATGGATTACAATAGATAAATTATAGAAAGAGTATGAGTTTGGCTTGAAGATGGGGAATAAAACGTGGTTATGCGTGCGAGTGAGTGTAGAGAATAAAAAATGAACCAATCAAAGGTACTCACCTCCTATTTATATGCATATGGGTAAGTGCACACTAGGGTTAATGGTATACGAAAATTATCATTAAGGGTAAGCTTTGACATTATTCCAAGATACTGCTGCCCTTTACCCTATCTGCATTTATGTGCAATTGTATGGAAAATCTCTTCCAGCTCAGCATTTCTTAGTCAATTGACTAATCATGGTTGGTCTTTATCTCTGTAGGTTATGTCTTTATATACCATATTTTACGACTCTTAAAAGAAGATGATGTTCGCTTTTTAACAAAATTTAATCAGGCTTAAAAAATTAAAAATTAAATACTGGTCTCAAATAGTACCAAAAAATGACATATTTGGACTCAAATCCAAGAGAAATCACACAAGAAAACTGAATTCCAATCGGCATTCCGTGAAGACTGATCGTGTAACACCCCGTCTTAATCTAAAGGACAACACCCGTAATTAAGACATGGAATGCTACTAACCCATCTTAGATTAACTAAAATGGGTATATATGTAAATATACAAAGAAAATTCAAACAGTAAATGTTATATGTGTCATTCAACCTTCAACAAGATATAAGATAATATTACTGTACATAAACACACATGCGTGCACGTAACTGTTTTACAAAACTAACTACGCAAGTTCAAAAATAATATACAACATTCTGGGCTAGCCGTGGCTTCTCGAGATAATATGTACAAAATAAAATAAATCTGTATCAGAGCTTTCTATATCGGTCCTGAACGAGCCGCTTTATTAATGTCACACGTCCCATGTGTACCTGTATAAGTTAGAAAACGGGGTGAGCTCACAGCTCAGTATGGGGGGGGAATATAAGGGGTAACGTGTTTTAAAAAGCATAATCATTAATTTCGATAATAATTTATACTTCAACCATCAAGTTAAGTAAATATCATTGTTTCACAAAACTATGCATGCTCATGCATATGCAGGTTACCTCCCTTTTGTGTCAACCATTAAGCCACGTCATCAGAATGGAATATGGACCACCTTGCCAAGAGAATAATAATAATGATGACACCGTCTCATCAGCTCACCAAAAGAACTGCCGAAGCTGAACCGAATCATAGTCATAGTAATATTAATGCCAGTGGGCTTGACCGCCCCCAAAGAATGAGTATCAAGATCATAACACGAGTTTGACCACCCTCATCGAGATCATAATATGGGATCACATATAACCAGGATATGGCCTCTCCGTCTCAGGTAAATACCAACAGATAATTAACAATTTGGACTATAGTCCGCAATATCACATCAACCGATCATTATCACATCAATTGTCTATATCTCCGGACTATTCACCATGGGCTCTAGACAGTCGATGACTCACTAGTATCTTGTCGTTGTCTAGATTTTTGGACTATTCACCGCGGGCCATAGACATCCGACGACTAGAGGACCCCCCAGAGGTTTAGGACTTTTCAATCCAAGGGCACCAGGCCCTGCCTATATTTCCCATCCCGGCAAGTACTAACCAAAATCATTCCCCTTCATCGACGGAGGCCAAACAGATACATATAATTATGGGCAACATCCCACCATATAACATAGCTGAGAATAAATGCCATGCAGGACGACGATCTCCAAAGAATAATATTCACATACGAATGAAGAACTCCCGAAGATAGGTAATCACATATTCAAGAATGCCACACATAAGAATGCTCTGAGCTTGCCATGAGATCATCCAGATGCCCAATTGACACAATAATCATGCATAGCGTGCAATTCATGCTCTAAATGTAAGCTAGAAACAACATATGACATATAAACCTCATCAAACATCATATGTGTCCCTTAGTGCATACCACAACCATTTATTAGTTCAATCATATCAACTTAATACATATACACCCGAGGGACATCCCGTAAATATTACATACTACGCGAGAATCGAGTTTATTTGGCATATCTTACTTCATATCATGAAATCATAGCTCAATCATGCATGATTTATGAATATCAAATGATATAATCAACATATTAACATTCATGTATAAAATCATCCATATAATCAATAACAAGAAATATGCACTTTATATATCACGTATATGTATATAATCATCCATTTATCGGTAGATAAAATCATACTAGCGAGTTTTAAAAAGACTTAACCCCTACCTCAAGCGTATAGACCAAAATGAAAGAAAAAAGTGGAAACCAAAGCCCCGTTTGGTAAGATACTTAAGCTTTCGTGTCAACACATTCCTAGCATAGCAAAATCCCCGAATCAATTATGTATAAACCCGACCCAAGTAGCCAAAGCTCATACTTGAGCTTTTATAGAAGAAAATCAAGGTAAAAGATGATGAATAGTACCTTAAAGGTGGTTTTGATGATTTCAAGCTTGAATCTTCGATCGAGGATGAGAAATGCATAAAACTCTTTCTCTCTCTAAAACCCTCTAAAACTCCCTAGAGGATTGTGGAAATGTTTGGCATGAAGTTTGGATGAAAAATGGTCAAAAATGGCTTAAAAACGTGCTTAAGTCAGTGGGAATAGTTAACTGGCGGACCGGTATGCAAAATACTGAATACCGGTCCGCGGAGCACAAATTTTCCAAAAATTTGGTGCCGAACCGGTATGCCAAAAAGGCCATACCGGTCCACGCTATTACTTTGGGGCTCTAGCGCACTGTTTTTGTTTTGGCCATAACTTTTCGCTCGAAACTCCGATTGAGGTGATCTTTATGTTCATGGAAAGCTATTTCAAAGATATACAACTTTTTAAGAGGAAATTTTTCCAACTTCTAGATATGTTTTTCCTAAAAATTTATCAAAGACAGCGCTCTGCCAAAGCGCTACCGAATGACCAGAATTTTGCAATAGGCTTACTTTGCGCACTATTTTGACTTATGAGGAGTGTGAATTGGACTTCGGCCAAAACACAAAAGTTATAGAATGGCACAAATACTAGACTCCTTTGTGAACGGAATCTCAGCCGGATAAATAATGAAGAAATTACGATAGCTAGAATTAACGAATTGCAAAGAACTAAAACTTCTTTTTTACCAACCAAAATCGATTCGGACCACCCTAATCACCAAACGATCACTCACATGAGTATAAATAAGCTAATATGATTCAATTTAAGACAAATTAAAATACGAGGTATTACAGATTGGCATCCATGCTCACGGATCAGTTTTCACCTGGAAGAGCTCATTATCCCACTACATTTGCCAAGATTTAGCACATAAAAAAGGAAGGGCTGAATAATCAAATTCTAAAAAGAGGAAGAACAGTTGGAGTGGGAAAATAAAATAGCAAAGGCTCGACATTACCTAGAAGATAAATACAAACCCTAGATCTAAAAAGAGGAACACATTGTAACGTCGTATATACGCGAGTAAAGACTCCGTACTAGTTTTGTAGTGATGTATTCAAAATTCTTAGATTTGTTAAATTTTGTAATACTATTTCAATATCAATCAAAACAAAAGCTTGTCTTCCCAAAAAAGGTATTATGTTAATCTCTTTAAATCGGTTTTAATCTATTGATTGCCTCCCATGTATGTATATAATCTATGAATGTTGTATATGAAACAAATATATCTAATGCATGTTGAATAATCCAAAACTGGACCAAGTTAGATTATATGAATACGTAAACTGATTATGGAATTTAGACATTTATCTTGGATTGAGTAAGTAAAATGAGTAGAAGACCAATTGGTCTCTCACACTGACTGATTGGTCTTTTATAATTAACCATGTTTTTTTGCCTAAAAAACCAGAGTCATTCTTGTATGCTTGGTAAAATACATATTGTGTATGTTTTTTAATATTATTCTTCATTCTTTTGTATTAAATACATTCTTAACTAAGATAGAATTGTAAATACATTGATGTATCCTTAAAATTGGTTTTGATTCACTTTCGGTTGCTCCTCTGGTGTAAAAACATAAAAAATCATGTGGTAGTCATGAAAGACTGATCGGTCTTCCTTGGAATGCCAACCGGTTTACTGTATTTTTATTCCAGTTTGCCTTGTAAATCATACCATTATTCTAGCATGTTAATAATATTGATGTATATGTATCTTTAGGCTTTAAAACAATAGGAAAAAGAGCGTAAAATGTGAGAATAAGTATGTTCATTTAGAAGGTGAAATAGCGATACATATCGTAACATAATTCCCAATCTCACTCTAGTTACGCAAATAGCGTTGTATCCTAAAAATGGTACAAAACACACTTTTGTCCGTTTTTCTGAAAAACGTACTGGCAACTCTGGTCATTAAAAACAACGCAGTGAGTGCAAGGCGGCGAGGGTTCCGTTAGGGTTCTCACAATGTCAATAAGTCTTTACTGTCAAAGTGCCTTTCGATTATCCTCTATGGTCGAGTGATTAAATCATTATTTGAGTATTGTACGTTTCTATAGTATGATAATGAAAATATTCTTGATCAGACAATGAAGTACTTCACTTGGTTGGCTATTTAAAACTTTTTCAGGAAAACTGTGAGCTTTCAAGACAGTCTGGTCGGTGGGCTTTCTAGGAGATGATCCATCGGCAATGGGCCTCCACTAATATTTTTTACCTCCCATAACTTGTTTCCTAATTTGTTAATTACATTTTTGTTTATCTTTATTAGATTAATTGGGCAATATAAAATTTATTTACAAAACTTACAAGTTTCATTACAAACGTGAACTTAAATTTATAAGTTTTATTGCAAAATTTGAATTAAAATTTACAAAATTTATTGATTTTTTTTAAAAAAAAAAACTTGCAAAAAAAAATATTTGTCAAAATTTAAAAGTTCACTACAAAATTTGCAAAATTATTGCAATGAAATTTATAAATTTAACAGTAAAAATATGAATTACAAGTTTAATTGCAAAAAAATATGAATATATGAAAATTTGTGAAGTCAATTATTTTATAATTTGTATCTATATATTTATAGTATTCTAAAAAAAGAATTGTTTGTATTATTCTTGGTAAAAAAAAATTGTTGAATAAGAGTGTAATAAATATTACCATGGTTAGATTTTAAAAACAATACTAAATAAATATTCTGTCCATAACAATTCAAATTTTGCGACAAAAATATTTGTATCATATCTAATATCTTTCTGGTCTAATAAGAAGGATTTATTTTTTATTAATAGTTTTACGGTAAGAGAAATTCCATCAGCGCCGCCCAACAAAAAATACCTTTTGGATTTGGTGTTCTCCCGTAAATAATAACAACTTTAAGTACAGTTACAAAACCTGCAGTCCTCGCTAATTCTCTCACCCCAACAACTATATATACACATACGTCGTCTCACACACCACCTCTTCATACACACTCTCTCTCTCTCTCTCTCTCGAACCGCCATGATAGACCATTCTCTCTCTGACAACAACAGAAAACTAAACCACCACCACCCCCAATCACCAAAAAAGATCAAGCTCCTCTGCAGATTCAACGGCAAATTCCAGCCCCGTCCACACTCCGGCGAGCCCCGTTACACCGGCGGTGACACTCGCATCATCTCCGTCGACCGCAACATCTCTTTTACACGGCTCAAATCGAAGATCTCCGAGTTAGTTTTTATAAATCCTAGCAACAGCGAGGGGAATTCATTCTCTCTCGTATACCACCGCCAGGTTTGCCATTCCGCCGGCGGAGATCTACAGCTCGCTGTGGTTACGTCGGACGATGACGTCAGGTGCATGATTGAAGAGTATGATAAGGTGGAGTTGGAAGGTAAGGTTTCTAGGGTTTGGATTTATGTGTGTAATGTTAATGGACTTGGTTTGAAATTGAATAGTAATAATGTGTCTGTAAACTGTTTTCAAACTGAAGATTTGTGTAATGGATCAAGTGTTATGCGTAAAAAGAGCGGATCTGAGAGTCGAAATTCGACTAAGAAATTGGGGAAGAGTGTGGCTGGCGTGAGGTGTAGTGATGATTCGTTGAGAAAACTTGTGTTAAAACAACAGTTATTGGCTAAGCAACGTGGTTTAGTGCTAACTATTGCGGAAAATGAAATGGAATGTCGTAATGAACATGGAAATTATGATCATCCTGTTTTAGATTTGGCTTCTGAATCTCAAAGCTTTTTGAGCAATGAAACCATAAAGCATCATATCGTCGGTAATTGGTGTAGGAGGAATAGTTTGGAGTACAGATATACCAATTCCAATCTTGTGGGAAGCGAGAATCTTGGGAATTTACCTCTTTCTCATTCACATCCGTTGAGTGTAAATGATGGAAATTTCGAGTCTGATATAAATTCTTGTCTGATTTTGGGTACTGGAGCTGGGACTAGTTCTGGTAGTTCAACTCAGTTGATTTCGGGAGCGCGGTTTTCGAAGCCATTTTACAACCCTAAAATGAATTCAGTGGTTACTAGAAATGGTAAGAAAGCATTGTCGAATAACATGAATAGGGAAAACATTGTGCCCTGTGGTTTAGATTGCAATACTGCTAGGACGGGGCTGGTGCCATTCTCTTCAGGCTGTGAGTTGGGTGGAAGTGTATATCCGTTGAAGTCTACAAATGGTAGTAGTCAGAATCACAGATGGAGCCATCGATTCGGGTTAAGTGAGACAAGAAACCAGAGAACTTGTTTGTATCAAATTCGGAACCATCGGAACAATCTCAATGAAATGGGGAACCATCGGAATGTTAGACTGGAAAGCAGACCTTGGGTGGGGAAATTTTACCCTGGGCTTAAGTCAATCTCGAACATCTCGAAACATTTGTCTAAGCTGTGGTCTGCTTCTCATTACCAAAAAGAGGGGCTGGCAAGAACAACAGAAGGTGGCCCAAATAGCCAAATTGATTCATATAGTGTTCTTTATGGCAAGCCAAATCCCAAGGAATGTCATTTAGCTTAT
This sequence comes from Lonicera japonica, assembly GCA_021464415.1. Taxonomy (NCBI): domain Eukaryota; kingdom Viridiplantae; phylum Streptophyta; class Magnoliopsida; order Dipsacales; family Caprifoliaceae; genus Lonicera; species Lonicera japonica. The sequence goes on from CM038469.1 coordinate 64,178,821, forward strand.
CATGGTGCTTCCACTGCCATGGCTGAGCGGACCCTCTTGTCTCAGGAGCCTCTCGAGAAGCTTTCACCCTGTACAAGGGCTTTGAACACTCAGATTGATCTCTTAGGTGGTCCTAGTTCCGAGCAGAATGAAGTTCTTCCAATTCAAACTCTCTACAATAATCTTGAAATGCCCATGAACAAACAAGATTTTTACGTTCTCAATGAGGCACTGTACCTGATGGACCAACAAGAGGCTCTTGAGAAGCCATCGCCCTGCTCAAGGGCTTTGGATACTCAGATTGATCTATTAACGGGTTCTATTTCCAAGCAGCATGAAGTTTCAAATCAAACCTACAACAGTAATCTTGAAATTCCCATGAATGAGCAAGACTATTATGATATCAACGAGGAACCATACCCGATGGACCAACACGAAGTTGAAATTACCACCGCTTTGGGTTGCAATGGTAAATTCTCGGATGTAGAAGCAGGCTGCAAGTCATTCAGCCATCGCCAGAATGGTCCCTGTACTGTACAAGGGGGCATTGCGTCTTGTGTGGATCTTTCATTGCATAACCTCTCGTTGTCTTCTTCCAAACATGTGGAACCGCCACCCGTTTCTTCTCCTCATAATGCAAATTTCTCTGAAGTCCTGCTGAAGCCTCAATCGAAACCTTATGATCTAATGGATGAAGAACACTTCAGCTCATCCCCTCAAGTTGAAAAATCAAGTGGAGTTGCTTCTCTTTCTACTTCTCAAAATGAAGCCAAAATGGGAAAAGATATAGACAAAAAGATAGAAATTGAGCAGGACCCTCAGTCCGGTTTAAGCTCTAATGAAAAGGTATTTCATAAAGAAGACTCACAAGTTTCTTAAAATAATTGGTATTCCCGCTAATAACTCGATTTTGGCAGGAGCACATTAAGAAGATGGACAAGAATTCAAAATTAAATGGTGTGATCCCTCTCGAACTTGCAGCATTTTACACTCATTTAGCTACCAGAGAGCTGCAGGTAATTATCAAATACAGCAGTATTTACTTCTTCAATTATTTTAGGTAACATGAGAATAAAATAAGTTCTTGTTTTTACTCCATTTCTAAGTAGGCTTTTTTCTGGCCTGCAGACTATAAAAGCTTCTGACCTTGAATATGTTAAAGAACTTGGATCGGGTACTTATGGAACGGTTTTCTATGGAAAATGGAAGGGATCCGATGTTGCCATTAAAAGGATAAAACCCAGCTGTTTCAGTGAAAGTACCATTGGGGAGGATCGATTGGTAATTGTTGTCAAGCCCAGTTACTGCAGCATTTTATACCAAAGGTTATTAAAAATAGTAACCTTTAGTGTTATTAAAAATAGTAACCTTTAGTATAAAATGTAGGTTTTATTTTGACGTTTTGATATATTGATTTTTATGTGCCAATGGTTTTACAATAGAGTTCTTCATTTTGTTTTTGTTAACAAGGATCTTCAATTGATTGTTGATTCAGTTTGCAATTTTGCAGGTTGCTGACTTCTGGAAGGAAGCACATATACTAGGTCAGCTTCACCATCCGAATATTGTGGCATTGTATGGTGTAGTTACAGATGGGCCTTTTACCAGTTTGGCAACAGTCACAGAGTACATGGTCAATGGCTCCCTTAAACAAGTTTTGTGGAGGAAAGATAGGTATTTTTTTTTATCTACTCTTATTTGTAACTTTTCTCTCTGCAGACCGACTTACTTGCATGATAGCAGGAATTTTCTGCAGATCATTTTTTGTGTGCTGTCTTAAATTATTATATATGCATTCTTTTTAGTACTCTAATCTCATAAGCAAGTACTTGTTTAATAAAATTTTAGGCTTAAGAGAGATTTATTCATTTATTATGTTGAAAGAATGTTGTGTTTTTGAATCTTGAGTGTTTTTGCGTTTAATAGAAGAATGAATATGAAGGAAAAATTGGGTAATATGTCCTCTTCAATCGTGAGAGTGTTGAATATGTGTGATAGTGAATAATTTTCTCTTTTTCTTTATGGCTTTTCTCATCTCTGAATATATCAATACAATCTATAGAAGCAATATGCTGCAAATAAGTTTATATCCTGAAATATATATGCTCGCAGTGAATCTATGTTTCTATAGCCTCCTTATATTATAGATCTTTTGAAGTATCACAATTTTTTATTTTTTTGTTCTGTATACCCTGCTATTAAATTAAACCTATAGAAAATTAAACATGTAAGGATAGCATAGGAGGACTACTTTGTTCCCTTATGAGAATGCTCCATGTGGAAGCATACCACAGCTTGTCTTGCAGAGAGTGTGCTTTATTCTCCTCTATTCTATTTTTTTATTTGAAGTGTATTTGCATCCAGGGGCGGAACCAGGGGAGGACAGAGCAGGCTATAGCACAGGGCAAAATTTTGAAAAACCTACTAGAACTACTAAAAAAAATAAAAATAAATAATACAAGCCCACCCCTTTGTTAAATTTTAGCCCATCCTTTAACCCAGCTCAAATATTATAAGCACAATAATTTATATAACTCTCTTAAATTTATATAACTCACTATATGGTTATACTTTTAATTTATTTTTTTATAATATTTTTATCTATTACTATTAGCCCATCCCTCGGAAGAATTCTGGATCCGCCTCTGTTTGCATCCCAACTTGTTGCCTCAAAACCTTCAGTGCTGATAGCACGTGCATCTGATTATAGTATTTCAAACGGCCCTTTTGACTTTGCCCCTACTTTAAAGTTAAATTAGACTTACCCCATATTTTTATAACCATTATACTTTGCTCCCTGCACACAGAAAATCTCAAAGTATTACCTGATAATAGGGGGGCAATGTCTAGGTTTTTTAACTAAAAAATCCTTTCAATTACAACCCCCCCCCTAAAAAAAAAAATAATCGTCATCTTTACTTTAATTTTACTTCGTTAAGTAGATACTACAATATATTGGACCCATACTGCATTTGTTTTCACTTATCTGAGCCTATCTTCAATCTTCAGAACTATTGACCGCCGAAAGAGGATGATTATAGCGATGGATGCAGCTTTCGGTATGCAATATCTACATGAAAAGAGCATTGTCCACTTCGATTTGAAGTCTCATAACTTTCTAGTGAATATGAGGGATCCTCAACGACCAGTGTGCAAGGTGATTTACCTTTTAGATATTCCCTCCGTCTCAAATTATGAGTCTCACTTTCCTTTTTGGGATGTCTCAGATTAGGAGTCCCATTTCCGTTTTGGTACATAAGCAATATACCAAATTGCACAGTAAAAAATAGGGCTTTTTGGATTTCGCCCCCTATTTTATACAGGATATTAGATTTAACCCCCTTGCTTTCATAATAGTTATACTTGCCCTACGGGGAATCTCAATGAGTTCCAAGAAAAAAAAGGGGGTCAAGTCAAAGGATTATGTTTAAAAAAATAAAAATAATTATACATTCTCCATTTTTACGTAATTCTATGAGATTTCCCTGCATGCAGTTGGCACTTATGAAAAAGAGGAGGTAAATCTAATTCCCCATTAAAAGCAGAGGGCAAAGTAAAAAAGGCCCAAAAAATATGTTGTATTCTTGACTGTTTATTAAGTTGAAAATTGTGTTTTCTTAAAAAGTATCAAAGTCAAAGTGAAACTCTTAATTTGAGATGGGGAGGGAGTTCATATTTGTGGTTTCTTTCTGTTTTGTGTTTTTTGACAATTCATTTTTCTTGTCAATTCTCTATCCTCAGCATCTTGTTTTTTTACATCTGATTATTTCGCTTGATATAACTCACTGTTAAAATTTCGCTTGATTCCTTATCAGATTGGCGATTTAGGTTTATCAAAAATTAAGCAGAAGACACTTGTCTCTGGTGGGGTACGAGGAACCATACCATGGATGGCCCCGGAGCTTTTGATTAGTAAGAACATGGTAACAGAAAAGGTAGTATGATTACCCTCAGGGCCTCAGTTAATACTTTTAAATCATTTTCCACTCGTTTCTCCTGGAATCAGAATTTTATAATTTCAAATGGAAAATAGAAGCTTTAGCAAAAGAGTTAACATTCTGTGATTTGAACGTTTGGCATGAATTATGAGCTTTAGGGCCTATTGGGTTAGGGATGAAATAATTTCAACATGGCCCGGCCCAAGGCATAGGCCAGTGGGGCAGTCGCCTTAGGCCCAAACTTTTTGAAGACTTTAGAGGCCCCCAATTTTTATATGCATGTCTATATATACTTGTATAGTGTACTTGGTCCAAAGTTTTTATGCTGGTTCTAATATATTAAGGGCTGAATTTATTTTGAAGAAATCCAATATTTCTTTTAAAAAAAATGCTTGAAGTACTATCTACTTAGCATCTACTTCATTTCTAAAGGAAGGTTCATTTCTATAATGAACTTAATCTCATAATTTAGCAAAAAATATTTAGTAAGTTTTTAGGCTCTTTATATATGTGTGGGAGGAGGCCCACCTTAGAAATTTGCCTTAGGCCCCGAAACCTTCTGGCCTGCCCTATATTTCAACTTTTCGACATGGAATTTTTTATTTTTTTAAAAAAAAATATGTATAAATTTGCTTTCCTATAGTTTATATGAACAGAACGTTTACACGATATAGTATGAAATCACTTTCCGCCATTTTATTTTTTACATAGGTGGAAAATCAAGCATTTACTTAATGTGTTGGTACTTTCTAACTTCTAGCAATGTTGCTTCGTTATATTTTCTTTCATGCTTATGTGTAGGTGGATGTCTATTCATTTGGAATTGTCATGTGGGAACTCTTGACAGGGGAGGAGCCTTATTCGAATTTGCGATCGGAGGAAATAATAGGTATATTACACTTTGACAGACCTGATAAAGTTGATTTGTTGTTTAAGATTCTGTTTAACGGGGCATACTAAAATATAGTTCTTAATAAAACCAAATTTGGCGTTCTTTAATGTAATGCGTACCATAATTCTCATAGCGCAATTGTAGTGCTGGCATAGCATATCTCATAAGGAACGGCAGAGGTTAGGGATCCGGATCTTATCGCTATGATTAAAACAATATAAATATACACACAAGTGAGGCCATCTCTAGGACAAACTAGTCCGTTTGTGGATGGCTTTTTGTGACAAAATTTCAGCACTAAATGCATTAGGGACTGCATTTTGGCGATAAAAATCGTCACCACAAACTGGTTCATGAACAGGCCAGTCCGTTTTAGAGCTAGGCTAGATAGACTCCCTCTATCCCAAATTAAAAGCCCATTGTCAACCACTTGACCTATTGTTGAGAACAAATATTATTTGGTGTTGTGAGTTTTGGTACATTGCTTATGTTCTAAAAAGGTATTGGACTCTTAATATGAGATATCACAAAAAAGGAATAGTGGACTCTTGATTTGGGACAGATTGTGTATACATATGTCAGGCATACACAGATATATTGCATTGAATATGTTCAAAATGTTGTTTATTCTTGCTTTTACACATTCATAAATCACATGGGTTGAGGAGTAAATGAGATTTTTGACCCATTGTCAGCCATAACTGCACAAAGACACTAGATTTCTGTGCAGCAGATTTTGTACGTTTGTTTTTCACATGTTGTCACTTGCAATGAAACTTTTTGATGTGCGTTATGTTCCAGCCGGTATAATCAAAGGCAATCTCAGACCAGAAATCCCACATTGGTGTGACCCGACATGGAGATCAGTGATGGAGAGATGTTGGTCGTCAGATCCAGATGCTAGGCCGACCTTCTCGGAGATTGCGAAGGAGCTACGAGCCATGGCAGCAGCAATGAACATTAAGTAACTGATACATGTTATTAGTGTTAACCTTGTTGAGTTACAATAGGTTTTGTGAATACTTTTTTGGGGCTAAGAACTTTGGCATGATGGTGGGACTGTGCTTAAATATTGCCGTCCACTGTCATATCCGATTGAACATTAGTATCATGTGCTAGGAAGAGCCTTACCGGAAGATCCGGCTCAAAGAAGAGTTGTAAATCTAGACTGCTAGTTTAAAATTGAATGTTTAGGATTTTGACAACTAATGTTTGGCAATGAGTTTTTTTCAAACTATCTATCAAAATTTGAACCGTTTAATTTTAAAGTTCAAATTGACGGTCTAGATTTTTTCAACTCTGACTCTAGAGGAGCCGATACTAAATTGGATGGGATATGTCTAGTATTTTTTAAATTCATGGGTTTGAAGTAGCAAGTTTATAGGAGGGGTAAAATCGAGTTTTGTAAAGCTCCGGTCTTGTGGGTTCTTGTTAGTTGTCATTAAGGAACATGCTACAGGTTGAATTAGCTTCTAGGGGTTTTGCAGGGTTTCTACCGAGGCTATTAATGGCCGTGCACTATTGTACAGGTACAATTTCTAATGGATCTTCGTTCAATAATTTTTGAAATCTACGCGTGTTTATGTCAGGTGTTAGTTTCGTTTGAGTTTTTGTTTGTTGTTAAAAAGTAGAATTAGTAATGTCACGTGAAATTTGAGTTTTGGCTACATAACGAGATCAAATGATTTAATCTCTACAGTTGAATTATATTGGAACCTACCAATTTATGATTCTTAGAATGAACAAAGAATTTGAACGAAAAGGGTAAAAGTGGAAAAAAAATTATATCTATATTACAAAACATCATATTTGATCAAATTGTTTTTTCAAAAAGTATAAGAATTTAATGGTTAAAAATACAATTGTAATGTTGTGCATTATTTCTACACTATTAGATGAGTTTTATACACATATCAAGATGTTACATCAAAATCAAAACACTCACACTAATAATATACACACAGTAAACTCTCTCATACAAATAATTTTGTCTAAATTAAAAATGCTATAACTTAAAATGATAAATTCAAAATTTAATGAAAATTTAATATTTAAAATTTACTAATATAGATCAATTAGACAAGATTCATCATGATTATAAAATTATTTAAAAAAAACAAAGAAAAATTATTGAGTAACAATGACGTAATTTATGTATTTGTACATTATTGGTTATCTCACTATCGTTTTTAGGAGTTTTCGTGATACATCAAGTCCAATTTTTGGACTATTTTTAAATCATATTGACATAAATTGTTTGACTATTTTCAAATCCGGCCTTGAATTTAATTTGTTCAAAAAATAATTTGAACATACGTTTCGATTGTTTAAAACGTGTCTGTTTAGATTATCACAAGTTAAATTTTTTTGTTTTGTTATCAGATCATATTTATTTCATTGTGCTCGATGGCACGGATATACCCTAGTACATATATACTATTTTTTTTTCCAAAAAGTATAAAAATTTAATAGTTAAAAATACGTATGTAATGGTATGCATTAATTATATACCCTTAGATGAGTTTTATACAAACATCAAAATATTTCATCAAAATTAAAACATTCACACTAATAATAAACACACAATAAATTTTCACACACTAATAATTTTGTCTACATTAAAAATGCCATAACTTAAAATAAAAAATTTAATAAAAATTTAAAATTTAAAATCTATTAATCAAAGTTATTTAAACAAGATTCATAATGACTATAGAATTATGTTAGAAAAATTAAGAAAAAATATTGAGTAATAGTTAAATACTTACTTTATATGTTCATACATTATTGGTTATCTCAGTCGGTCGTTTTTAGGAGTTTTGCGGTACATCAGTCCAATTGTTGGATTATTTTCAAATCTTACTGACAAAAGTGGTTGGATTATTTTCACATATGGCTCTAAATTTAATTTGTTAAAAAATTATTTTGTAGAGATCAAAACAAAATCAAAAAATATGATTAAAAGATTCTTTAAAAAAAATTAAAATAAGTTGGTCCAATTCTGTCTATTTTTAGTTTTTGCACCATTAAGATGACATACGTTTCAGCTGTTCAAAACATTAAATTAGGCTAGATAATATGTTCAAAATAAACTGATTGATATTTATCTATTTAAATTCGCACACGTTACTCTTTTTCATTCCATTAGCAAATTTTATTTATTTCTCCGTACCGGATAGCACGAGTATACCCTAGTGTATATATATATATATGAAAGTTGTCTTGCTGACGTGTACGGCGACTTATGGTCTCCGATTCAAAATTTAAATCATTTTTAGTCGGCGCCGTTTTGTGTGTTGTTACCAAAAGGATTCTTTACCATCATGGATCGGATTCTACACCAATTCGGTCTAAATTCATTAATATTATATTTAACACGTTGGGTTGGGAGAATGACAGAATTATATATTCTTATTTCACTAATTATCTTTGGGGTGTGTTCGACTCGTTGTATTAGAGAGTTTGATTAGATTATTTAATCTCATTCCGACAAGATAAAATAAATAATATTCTAATTACACCATTAAAATTCTTTAAAACTACCAAAAACCCAAAATTACCACAAAAGTACATAAAAATTCTTGAAACACCACTACTATATACATACTAAATTTCACCACAAAATATACAAAAAAAAAAATGCTTAGAACATCACTAGAAATAATTAATTTTTTTTATAAACCCCTCTCTTATTTCTCTTTCTTTCTCTTTCACACTCCAAACCCTAAAGCAAACTGATCATTCTCTCGCACTGATCGTCCTTTAACGCTCTTTGGCCATGGACTCGACCAAATCCAAGGCATCTACCTCTCTCTCCATGTCTCTCTCTATGTCACTCTCTATTTAGTCTCCTCCATCACTTATTTTATCCATCTCCAAGCCCTAGAAGGATTTATGGTTAAAACCAATTTAGAAATATTTGCATTGTTAGTTTTATTAGTCTTCTTTTTTATATTGGTTGAATCTTATTAGAAGTTAGAATTTTCATGTAAGGGTATGTAAGGTTTGATTGGTACCCACTCATAACAGGACGTATCTAGGTAGATTGGGGTACGTAAGGTTTTATTGATTTATTATAAGTTAGCATTTTCCTACAAAGGTATGTAATGTTTAATTGCTTTACAGATGTCTGCATGCAAAAGTAGCCAAGTACGTATTTAGGTAGATTGGCCTATGATTATATATTATCCCGATTTATATGTGAGGTGAATTATGCCAATCTAATAATTTTAGAAAAATCATTATTCTTTGAAATAGAAATATAAAAAGCTATTAGATTGGACTAAGCTAAGTTCTAACTCATTATGTATTGTTACGAGAAATTTTATAAAATCAAGTATCATAGGCCTTTGTGGTTTGAACTTTATCCAAATTTAAATTTTCTTAGTAATTTCTTGAATAATACAATTTAGGGGATATATTCTAAAACAGTGGTCTATGTTTATTATTTTACTTTAAAGTAATATTAATTAATTCACATAAGTTATATCCAAAAAAAATTAAGCTAATGAGCTTTGTAAAGTTGTGAAAATTTTCCGCCATGTGAATTTGGGGATATCCCTGTTAAAATAAGTTTATATAATAATAAAGGGTAATGTATGTAGCAAGCTCGAAACTCGTGTTCGGCTCGCTAAATTGTATTAATTATTAGAGGAATTTTATGCAATTGTATTTTAGATGTACATAATATTTCAGACTTTTCATACTATCTAGTGGTTTACGAGGACAAGCCACGTGCTAGTCCAGAACCCAAAAATGCAATTGATCATGTATGGAAAGTTAAAGTAGTTGCAAGCCATTTGCTAAAGCTTCTATGGATTGCACCTTTAGAAAGGAAATCCGCATTTAGGACAATTTTCTGGATTGAAAATAAGGTGATTGTAAAATAATATTTCTCAACTTACAGCCACGTCATATTTAATTCGTATATGCATGTCTTTTTGTTTATATATTCGTATATAACTGCAGGTAGAAGGGTAATTGGGTTGTTGAAAAAAATTGATTTTGATAAAGAAGGGCTAGCTAACAAGAAGCTCATAAAAGAAGTAATTACAAATTTGAAATTCTTGACCTAATATTCGGTAATGGCAAAGTGATAGTTAAAAAAGAAGATGGCCGTAGTGAAGAACAAAGTAATCAATAAAGTAATGGAGATGATCCCAATGGAGAATAAAGTAATCAAAAAGCTAATGAAAATGAACATGAAGCGACAAATATAACAAGTGAAGATGAACATCAAGAATTAGCAAGGCAAGAAATGAGGAACATGAAGTTGCAGCGCAACCGACAAAGTCCACACGGCTTAGTGACCTACACGAACTACAGAAAGCAAAAGGCATAAAAGTCGCGACTCAACACGCAAAAAGCCACGTTGAGTATAAATATTTGGATATGTTAGTTTAATTATTTTTTGACTTGGCAAAAATAATGAGAATATTTTTTTTTGTATAATTTAGCATTTAGATTATGGTTTAATTGATTTTTTTGACTTGGTAAAAATAATGGAAATATTGTTTTAGGACTTAGATTTTGTACTAAGTACAAGTACTTAGATTATGACTTAATTAGTTTTTGGATTTGCTTATGCTATATTATTAGTTTCTTTTTTGTAAATGGACGAGGTTCAACACCAATTTTTGTGGTAATAAATTAACTTGATTGACATAAATTTGGGATATTGATTTTGTTTTGTAACTTTATGGTTTGTGACAAGATTTTAAAAATTATAAAAACGCAATTAACTTTTGCCAAATTTTTCCATCAAACCTCAGCACAGTATTACCGAAAAAAAGTACTGATATTGGCATCTAGTTGCCGATTACTAAAACTTGGCAATGTTTGGCCAACCAAAATATTTGTCTAAGTACTCTGTTCGGCAAGACATAGTTTACCGAATTATATATAATTTTGTTGCAAGATATCACCGAAAATATAAGCTAGTTTTGGCACAATGATGTCGATCTAATATGTTTCGATATTGCCTTACCGACCTTGATCTTAGTATAAATTTTTTGTTTAGTAATTAATGGCCAAATATACATTAAAATAACTGTAATGGCTAGCCTAGTAGAGCATCGATATTAGCTTGGTGGGTATCTTTTAATGATTTTAACATAAAAGATTAACCTTGCAATATGTAAAATAATATTTAAGAAAATATAAACTATAAGGAAATACTCGACAATATATAGCTGAGAATAGAAGTATTAATTGGCAACCAAACACCGAGTATGTTGCATATTATTTGGTAGTTTAGTATCGACGTATTGTTCTTTTATCGAGAACGTGTTACTAAATAAGTATTATTTTATTGATTTTGTGTGACCCATAACGATATTTCTTTTTTTACAAAATATAGCTCATTTTTACAAGTTTTGAAGGAAGGAAGTCAAATAATGCACATATATACACATACCCAAATGTAGATATTTTAGTGCTTTAGATAATCTTTAAGTTTGTCATATCGATCAAACCTTTTTTTGAACAAAATAAAACACAGAGTAACAACCAATAATCATGAATGGATAATCACCTTCATGGTAAATCTGTAGGTTTTATGTGAAGAAAGCTTCAAGCTGAGTTTTTAGGTGAGTATTTGTGCGGGAAGAATGTGACTGTAATGTTTGATTTGTTTTTTTTTTACATTATATGGTTTTACATCACAAAAATTTATTAATTTTATCACAAATTAAGTATTATATTTTTTACTTAAAAAAACATACACCTTTTTTAATTTTACCACAAAAAGTGTGGTGTGTAGCTTATTTTTATAGTTTTTAAACTTTGGGTTGTTTTAAATTATTTTAGTGATGTAATTAGAATTCCCCATAAAACAATCTCACCTCTTGGATGAGATTTGTTAATCCTTTTTTTGGTAGGATAAGAAGTTTTAATTAGATAAATAATCCTCCTAAATATTCAATCTCGACGAATACCAAACATGTGATAAGATAAAGTTATTATATTTCATCTTTTTATCATGCACATAAAAAAATGATGGTGGAATATGATAACTTAATGCTTGAAAAACTAAAAATAGACGGGATTAAACCAACTTGTTTTAAATTTTTTAAAGAGTCTTTTAATCATATTTTGATCTTGGCAAAATATTTTTTTAATAATTAAACTCCATGCCAGATTTGAAAATAATCCAACCACTTATTTCAATATTATTCGAAAATAGTTTAAAAATTGGATTGATATACCAAGAAATTCTTAAAAACGATAGACTAAAATGACTAATATTGTACGAACATATAAAGTAAGTATTTAAATGTTACTCCATAATTTTTCTTAATTTTTTTTATATAATTTTATAGTCACGATGGTTATTGTTTAATTAATCTTAATTAGTAGATTTTAAATATTAATTTTAAATTATGATATTTTTAAGGGACTTTTTGAGTTACTCCTTGATAATTGTCATAATTAGAGTTACCTCATAATTTAATAATCCTTTGAGTTACTCCCCTGATGTTTAATGGAGTTATCTTTATGTTAAATTTTTTGTGTAAAATGACTGATTTGCACTAGGTGGCTAACTCAAATTATAACATTAACTTTAACGAAAATTTTCTTAACTTTTTTATTATAAGTCTAACTTTAACTTTAACCTTAATTTTAGGGTGATTTAGATTTTGGGTGTCGTTTGTTCTTACATATCAGACGTTGGGTGCCAAAGTTTTGCATAATAGGTATTTGGGTGCCATTTTGGACAAAATTCGTTAGTCAACTTGATCAACCGTTAGCTTCGTTAATTTTTTACCCATTTTACCCCTAGAAAAAGATAAAACATATTGCTCTTGCTTAGGAGTAAAATGATCAAAAATTAATGGAGTTAACGGTTGATCACATTGACTAATGATTTCCGTCCAAAATGGCACCCCAAACACCTATTATTCAAAACTTTGGCACCCAACGTCTGATATGGAAGAACAAACGGCACCCAAAGTCTAAATTACCCTTAATTTTATTTATTCTCTTTAAACACAAAATTCAATAACTTTCTTTTTTCTAAATTCGAAATACACAATTGCTTCATTTTCATTCAAAATAAAAGTATCTTTCTATGCATCGTTTTTCTTTTCCCCTTTCTCTCCCTATTAATAAAATTGAATTAGAATATTCCTCCTAATCAAGAATCTTTATTTAATGATAGATTCGTTGCAAACTATTTATCTCGGTGATTCTCTCCATTCTTTCTCTATTTTTTTTGTTTAAAATATGGGTTTCGAATTTGGGTTTAATTTGCTTCATAATAGTAAATGTAAAAAATGAGTTTGATTATTTCGATAGCCAGAGATGAAGTGGGTTTTTTTTAAAATGAAATAAAATGTGGATTTGGCTTATTTTGGATTTTTAGATAAGAGAGAGAGGAGACACATTCTTTTGGGTTTTATGTGAGAGTAATTGTGCGAATTTGATGGTCTTCAAAGGGGTAATTTTGCAACTTTTTTTATCTGGGGTACCATTTTTAGGGAAGAGATAATCGAGTCTTCTAAATCTTTGACATGAAATTGACAGATTCATATCTTGAATTTGCTCATTGTTGATTGTTAGTTAAATTTTGTTGATAAAGATAGAGAGAGAAAAAGAAAGAACAATGCACAAAGATAGACTTGTTGATGATGCTTCGTAGATGATAGAGGGAACTTGGTGGTGCTTCATTGAGAGAGAAAAAGAGGGGGATGATGATGGAGTTTTGTTTTGTTGAGAGATAGAAAAACGAGAAATTCGTATAGAGAAGCTGACTTGTTTAAACGGGTATATATAGAGAGAAAAAATGAAATTTATATCTATGTATGTATATAAAATAATAGGTATGTGTATATATCAAGAGAAAATAATGAAAAATCATTGTGTATATCTATAAATTTTTAAATATTTGTATGCTTATGTATAGAGAGATACAATGAAAACGTTGTTGACATTATATACCATTGCCTAATAGTTTGAATTATCTAGACAATATATTAAGGAAAATGATATTAGCACTTCACATTTGTACTAAGGCACTCCAAAATCATTTTTAATCACATAAAAAGTGTTTAAAAAAATTTATATAATTATCACTAAAAATAATTTTAGAGTGGTTTAGGACAATTGTAGAATGTTAATATACACAATTGAGTATTTGTGTTTGTTAGCGGAGAATAAACAATTGTATATTTTGTGTTTAGAGAGAAACAACGGTTAAATTTTGTGCTTCAGGAGAATAAATAAAATTAAAGTTAACGTCAAAGTTACAATAAAAAAGTTAAGAAAATTTTTCATTAAGGTTAATGTTATAATTTGAGTTAACCATCTGGATAATAAATATAATTTAAGTTACCTAAAGGGACACATTAGTCATTTTGCATCAAAAATTTAATGGAAGGCTAGCTCCGTTAAACGTCAAGGATAACTCAAAAAATTATCAAATTAGGGGTAATTCTAATTATGGCAACCATCCAAAAGTAACTAAAAAATGTCCTATTTTTAATATAAATAAAATTATTAATGTGTAAAAATTTATTATATATATATTATTAATATTAATATTAATATTTTAATTTTAATGTAATATCTTAATATATGCGTAAAACACAAAATAAAAATTATAAAACTATTGCACACCGTAACTTTGATACGATATCGTGATATATATTCGTACGTTTTTGCGTTGGCTGATTTTTCTCACTGAAAAGTATTTATTTGAGCAGCTCTCGATAGCTGCTCCCCCCTCCTCTCGTTCTAGGGTTTGTTCTTCAATTCATTGACTCTTTGATCCCAATAGCAAGTACTACACCCTATATGATCGAGGAAGCTGTACTACACCTTATGTGATCGAAGAAGCTAAAGACAATTTTATAGATAGAGTTGTAGCAAATTGAGCGTCCCCCAAGGTCTGTTACATTTGCTTATCGGAACTCTTTTCTCTCAATTAGGGGTTCCGATTTACTCCGATCTGATTCTTTTTTATTTGGTTTCTTTTGTTCTGGGTATTGATTGTTTAAAACAACTGAGATAACAAATCTCAATCTCTTTCTCTTTCCTGTGAAACCTAGCCCCCACTCCCCCAGCCACCATCGAAACAAAACCCTAGCCCCACCAACTCTCAGCCATCGACGACTTCTCAGCCCCAACTTGCCGTGTCAGCCATCGACGACTTCTCTCCAGCATCCCATAAAAGGTACGCTACTCTCTCTCTCTCTCTCTATATATATATATATATATCTCAATCTCCGTCTCTCTCTACTTATAAGCATGTATGTGTTTTACCATAGCTGATTGCTCTGTGTTTTACAACAGCTGTCTTTCTCTCTCTCTACATAGTATTTTTAAATGGGGCAGGTTTAGTACTAAGTTAGTAATTGATGGTGCTTGATTCATCTAATCATTTTCGAAATTGATTTATTTCGAAAATTTAATCAGAGCACTTGGATTTGAATTATGTGGATATGTGAGAAATAATTGATAAAGATTGATTCCTTTAATCAGTTTCGAAATTGATTCATTTTCGAAATTGATATATTTTCGAAATGTTAAAGTACTTGGATTTGAATTATGTGGAAAAGTACACCATTAATTCTTTTCCATATGAAACAGAACTAGCCTAAATAATTATTGGAGCACTTGGATTTGAATTAATTCTCTTGACACACTTGAAGAGGTTGGAGAACTTCAAATGGCAAGTCTCTCTCTTGATGAGCTGGAGTTGGAGTCGGTGGTATTTGGGGATGAAGTTCAAGATGTTGGAGAACAATTTAGTCTATGTATGCCTTTTGATGCTTTAATTATGGAGCAATTTAGTGATCATGTTTTGAATATTTGGGTTATTAATGCAATCTAGTTTCATTTGATTCAATTCTTAAATATTTATAATGTTTATTACACAAAATATATATATATATATAATTAATTAATTAATAACGTGTCCCCCTCCCAACGTGTAGTGTCCTACATTTTGGAAAAATTGCGTGTCGTGTCAAAACGCGTGTCGCGTGTTGTGTCGAAACACGTGTCGTGTTTTGTGTCTATGCTTCATAGATCATGGATAAGCTCATAAAACTGCCATTTTTATTGCTATACCATTGTAGTAGAAACAAAACTTATGTTGCTTGATATTTATTGAAAAACCTTCCTTCGCCAAACCTTTGTTTTGCTCTGTTCAGTTCTGCTATCAACCAACCCACTCCTCCAAAGTCTATTGCTAATGAAAAAGAGTTTTTGCATACCTTGTCTATTGATAATGGTTTTTGCATACCTTGTCGATGTTGCTTGGTATTTATTGAAAAACCTTCCTTCGCCAAACCTTTGTTTTGCTCTGTTCAGTTCTGCTATCAACCAACCCACTCCTCCAAAGTCTATTGCTAATGAAAAAGAGTTTTTGCATACCTTGTCGATGATAATGGCTTTGGATTCTCTATTTGGAAACAAAACAACTTGTGTTCAAACCTGAAGTTCCTCTCTCTGTTTGAAAATTTCCCTCGATGTTGAAACCCACTGTTGGTAGCCTTTCATTATGTTATTTAACTTTAGCTTGATGTTGATGTTACCTGTCTGAAGAGACTTAAATCCAGTTGCTCAGAGGTGGTGACTGTTAGTCTTCCTCTAACAAAGGAGGAAGATGATGGTGTGAAATACTGGTGTGTAAGGTGATGGTATTGAGATGAGGTGGAGGTCGTGATCTGTGGTAATGGAAGGATGGGACGGTGGAAATGAGATTATAGATTGTTGTAGAATGGCGGGTAGTAGGGTTTTGGCAGTAGTTGGAGGTGATGGTAGTAATCAACGGTCAAAATAGGGACCCTACAAAACGTCGTCAAGCTCTTGTTGAAATGTGTGATTGCATACTGCTGATTGAAATGACTTATTTACATGGTAGAGAAGCAGATGGCTCTCCAGTGTTCAATCTAAAAGAAAATTTGTTGGAATGCTCAATATTACCATTGAAGACCTTGATTGCACGGTCTCCTGGAGATTTCTTTGCATCTGAGAGAAAATGTAAAGCTCTCTCTGCAGAATTGTGTAATCAAGGAATTAGTTTGTGCATTTCCAACAGCTTTCCATTTAGGTTGAACCCCAAGGAGCCATCTGCTTCTCTAACGTGTAAATTAAATCATCTTAGTCAGTGTACAGTCATAAATGTCAACGAGAACTTAAAACACGTTTTACAAGGTCCTTGTTTTGGCACAAATAGCCAATGTTTCGTTGTTTATGAAGGCTGCAGGGATAGGATATAAATGCAACAAAAAATTAAAATAAAGCATCCTAGGGTTACAAATGGTCACCACTCATCCCGATGCAAAGCCGACCTGGCTATATATGGTTGCCTAGGGCCCCTGTTATTGCAGGGCCCAATTTGGATAAGTTAAAGGAGGCTCGTTTGGTGGATGATGTGGGAGGCTCACTAATCTCTTCCTTCTGTTTTATTTTATTTGTATGAAGATTATTATCTTTGCTGTTTTTACCTTTCTAGATTTTCATTGGGACGTCTTCTTCTTCTTCTTCTTCTTCTTTTTTTGCAGTACTAGATCCATGGTATTTAACTTTCTTCTTCCGTAAAAAACAATTTCCTGTGTAAATCTAGTTTGATTCCTTGAGACGTAGGCATTGCAAATAAGTTTCATCCTCTTCTTTTCTCGTTTCATTCTGTCGAACAGGCTTATATTCGTCCATTTGGCTGCAGTTAAACCTTTTCTAGGAATGGTTTTAGGTGGAGAGAACGGTTTGCTCTCTTCTAGTAAACTAAACAAATAAAAATCAACAAATGAACTTTCAATATACTATTATAGAAATAAGCCCCAATATACATATATTAAAAATTCAGCACAAAATACTAATTAAGAAAGATAGCAGCATAGCTAGGAATTGTGATCTTTTGGAGAATTTGATTTTTGTTGAGCATGTGACAGTTAGAATTTTGATTTGCCCATGCCATGTTTAACTTTTTGCTTCCATTACATGTTACAATTCCTAAGGTCATTTGCTAGAATGGTTAGAAAGGCTGGATACAGTTAGAATGCTAATGCTTGTAAGTTTCATGGTACTCCAAATAAACTTAGCTGTATTCTAAATCATGTTGTTGAGATAGTTATGCATTACTCTCTTACTAGGAAGTACAAAAGAAGTAATTTATTTCTTCTCTTTGTTTGTTGGTAAGATGTGTGCTTCTTCATTTCCATATGGTGTACTTCTTATCTTGCTCTTTTTCCCCAGTCTAGAGAGAACTTAGCGCCTTGATCCTTAAACAACTATGTTGGGACCTAAGTTACAGTTACAAGGGTGGCTTTGCTGATAACCTAATGAGAATATTTGAACTAGTGAGTTTGTAGTGTAGACTTGGCCTGTCAATGTGAGGCATTAGACGATATCACGACATGAAATTACTGGGTATGGCTGAACATTAAGTGGTACATGTCACTAACGGGTGACCCATCGGGCAAGTTCTTCTTAACCCGATATCCATCTGTTATGCCCGTTAAAAGAATTGTGAATGCGTTGTATAGTGGAGGCACCTATGTCATTTTAGCTCGAAAGAAACCTTAACTATAAATCTCAAAAGGTTTTAACCAAGTTTTCCGCCTTTTGGTGCTAATTTGTGTTTTATTGTGTTCCTTTAGTTCAGATTGTATTCCATTTAGGGCTTCAACTTTATTATTCTAATTTTAATGGGTAGTAATCAGGATGTGTCATTCTTTAACTAAACGGATCGTGTATGAATTTAAATTGTCTACCTGTTTATTATACGAATCATATACGGTGAAGCCCGTGTTCACCAGACATGAATTCAGCCCAAAAACAAATCAACACAAACCCGACCCATTGCCAATGTAGACTTTTGTGCAAGACGACAATATTCTGTTGTTACTGTTATGATGAGTTATTGTTTTTTTTGATAAGAAACAAGATTCCATTCATAATAAAGATTAAAAGTACAAATATAGAGGGGACAAGGAGTCCACCAACCAAACATATAACCCACAAAAAGAAAATAAAGGAAATATAATCCTGCCAAAACCCATAGCCAACAATGCACCCTTAGAATAGAACCCAAATATAATACAATGGAACACTATTCAAGAATCCAAGCTCTCCAATTGTTCTTGATGTCTTCCACTCTATAATTTTTGAAAGGCTTGGTGTTGGAAGCCCACAACGAAGCCATGAATTTGACTCTTTCCCACAGCCACTCCTTTTCTTCTATCTTTCCATCAAAAATTCTAAAATTCCTCTCCATCCATAATAGCCAAAATGAAGCAACTTTGACACATCTCCAAAGCTCCCTGCCTTTAGATTTGTCTCTATAGCTATTGATTTCCAGCATAAGAAGACTCTTGCCATCTTTGGGAATGGCCCAACTAAACCCAAATTCTGCACAAGCTTTGTTCCATATGAAATATGAAAAAGGGCAATGTAACAACAAGTGGTTCAAAGATTCTGCATCGCTCTTGCACAGTACACACCAAGATGGGGAGAGGCAACAATTCGGTCTTCTCTTTTGCAACAGATCATAGGTATTAACCCTCCCGTGAGCAACTAACCAAGAGAACACCTTCACTTTAGTGGGAATACCAGCTGCCCAAATGACTTTTGAAGGAGCAAATTGTGGATGCGTTGGAGAATCGATAAGAGATTTGTAAAAAGAAGAGCACGAGAAACCCTCCCCTTTCAACAACCATCGCCTATAGTCCATACTCCCTGGAGACAATCTAACACCCTCTATGACTCTCAACAAAGAAAGATACTCCTCCAACTCTCTCTCATTCAAGTTTCTGGAAAAAGATAAATTCCAAGACACAATACAGTTCGAATTTAAAGAGGCTAAAGAAGCGATGGAATCTCCTTTGTTCATGGAGAGTCTATACAAACGCGGAAACAAAGAATCAAAGGTTGTCTCACCCCTCCATTTATCCTCCCAAAATCTAACTGTGGAACCCCCACCCACTTCAAGTTTTGTGTGCTCCAAGAATGATTCAAGACCATGAGAAATATATTTCCAAGGGTTTCTATAAGTCCCACTACTCACAACTTTGGAGTCCCACCCATTGTCGCTTAATCCATATTTGCTTCTAATGATGGAATACCATAGGGAATTTTGACTACGGGGGAATCTCCACAACCATTTTCCCAACAAAGCTTTATTTCGATTCACCAAATTACCGATGCCCAACCCCCCTTTATTTTTTTCTTTAGACACTATATCCCAATTTATTAAATGATCTTTTCTATTATTATCGCACCCATCCCACAGGAATATATAGATGATTTACGCTATTGGAAGGAGACATTTGACGTGCTTAGACATGCATGGTAATTGTCTAGGGTATTAATGGCAGATTCAGATAAAGATTGTATGGGAATCACAGCTGGTAATTTGATCTTTTCTGTTCGGCCTGTTTAGTATTTGTGAGGACACTGATGTTATCTGCACTTACAAAATTTCCCCAACTTGTTTTGAGGGAGAGGGAGGGACTGTGGCAACTTTTAGCTATATCTCAAAACCAATGTTCTAAAAATCGTAAATCGGACCTAGATCAACAAGGTGGGGATTGGGGATTTTTGGAGAAATCGGGGATTAATCGGCAAACCCATAATTTGGAAAATTGGGAATTAAATAATATAATAACATTTCCATTCCCACAAATAATTTCCAAAATAACATCAATTTCCCATAAAAAAAAAGTCCATACCCACAAGGCCACAAATAATATGTTGAGCAAGAGAGGAGCGTCAGCGGCGTGAGAGGAGAAAGAAATGAACGTCACTGTCACCGGCGTGAGAAGGAGAGGACTGTTGCCGTCGCCGGTGTGAGAAAGAGAAGAGACTTGTGAGTCGGAGAAAGAGAGGATAGAGATGAGAGGAAGAGCCGTGTTTGTGATTTAATGATTTATGAGTTAGGGCATTTTTTGTTATGCAATATGTACAAAGTGTAAAGGAAAAAAAAGCCCTCCAAAACGACGTCATTTTATTAAGTTTTTTTTTTTTTTTTCTAATTGTCATTAGCTCCCCGATTTTTCCTGATTTTTGCCCGATTTTTGCCCGATTTTTGAGACACCCAATTTTTTAGAACCGATTCAGGGAAATCCGATCGGATAACTTCCGATTTTTGGCCGATTTATCGGCAAAAAATCCCGATTTTTAGAACACTGCTCAAAACTGATATAATGGAAAACTTTAAACAACTCTTTGCATTAGGGGATAAGGCACAAAAAGTCAATGATTGTTTCCGCACTCAGATGCTTAAATTATTTTTATCTGGAAAAATATTCTATCAGGTTAATTATTTTACTCATATTTATTAAAGTGGCTTTAGTATGGTTTCATTGAAGTTGGACATTTTAATATTGTGTTCACTGTATTATTGAACTTGGTTGGAGAAAGTCTGTTAAGAAGCTACTAGGCATTACACTTTTGAGTTGAATGCTGGTATGATCTGCCACGTGTTGTTGTCTGCTTATTATTGGTTTCCTGTTCTTTAATGAGAATGTTCTTTATGATCAATTCATTATAAGATGGTGCAAATGAGTCGTTCATATGAAAATACTACAAAGATCTGATCTCTGCTAGTATGGATGTTTTTGTGAACTCAGTTACTGTCGATGCTTGTTAGGCTGTTCCCAGTGTTACTTCAATGCTGCCGGTCCCAAGCCCGGATAAAGGAGGAGGGTTGTGTTAGGCAGTCGACAGCCAACGTCAAACTTCGTCGAATCTTCATGACATGGACAAACGATATAATAGTGTTAATGCTAGGTCGTTGCCCAGAAGCAACGCGCTGGATCGTCCGAGTCCAGTGACAAATGAGCAAGGGCCGCTACATCGCCGCCTGGATGTAGTGAAAAATAAGCAAGGGTTCCCGCATCTATGTGAACGGGTGCGGGTAAAGAAGCTAGTTCATGAGAGGAGGATTCGTTTTGGGACTTGGAATATAGGCACACTCACAGGAAAATCTATGGAAATAGTTGACACTATGATCAGGAGGAGGATCAATTTCATGTGCCTTCAAGAAACTAAGTGGGTTGGAGCTAAGGCGAAGGAATTAGACACTTCGGGTTTTAAGCTTTGGTACACTGGCAAGGTTAAATCGAGAAATGGAGTGGGTATAATTGTCGACAAATGGTGGAAGAAGGACATTGTAGATGTAAAGAGGGTAGGAGATAGGATCCTAGCCCTAAAATTTGTAGTGGAGCAAGACACTTTTAATGTGATCAGTGCTTATGCACCTCAGGTCGGGTGTGAAGAACACCTCAAGATAAAATTTTGGGAGGACTTAGAAGGCTTGATTCAGGATATACCACCTTAGAGAAAAGATTTTTCTAGGAGGGGATCTGAATGGGCACGTAGGGAGCTCTTCTGATAACTATAGGGGGGTGCATGGAGGTTATGGCTTTGGGGTGGTAAATACCGAGGGAAAATCTATCCTTGATTTCTCTTCTGCTTATGATCTTATGGTAGCCAATACATGTTTTAAGAAGCGGGAGGAGCACCTCATCACATACAAGAGTGGGACAACATGCTCTCAGATCGATTTCTTCCTCTTTAGGAAAGGAGATCGAAAGAGTTGTATGGACTGTAAAGCCATACCTGGAGAGAGCTTGACTACCCAACATAGAGTCCTTGTAATGGATATACGAGTTAAGGGGAAAGTGAAGAGAAGGGGCCAAGGTAAGGTTTCAAGGATTAGATGGTGGCATTTGAAGGGTGAAAAACAAAGGATCTTTCAACACAAGGTGCTGGAGGGTGGGTTTTGGGAGGCAAACGGAAGCGCAAATGATATGTGGGACAAGGCGGCCGAGGGGATCAGGAAGATAGCTAAAGAGACGCTGGGTGAATCGAGAGGATGTGGACATAGGGATAAAGAATCTTGGTGGTGGGATGATAGTGTACAAGATAAAGTTAAGGTAAAAAGGAAATGCTTTAAAGCTTGGTCTTTATGTAAGAATGCGGAAAATTGGGAATCTTACAAAGAAGCAAAGAAAGAGACT
Source organism: Lonicera japonica (assembly GCA_021464415.1). Taxonomy (NCBI): domain Eukaryota; kingdom Viridiplantae; phylum Streptophyta; class Magnoliopsida; order Dipsacales; family Caprifoliaceae; genus Lonicera; species Lonicera japonica. Next base: position 64,201,596 of record CM038469.1, read on the forward strand.
AAGAAGGCGGTGAGTGAGTCGAGGACTAAAGCTTTTGATGGATTATACAAATCTTTAGGCACCAAAGCTGGGGAAAAAGCTATTTACCGACTTGCTAAGGGTCGAGAAAGGAAGACAAAAGACTTGGATCAAGTGAGATGCATCAAGGACGAAGAAGGTAATGTCCTGGTTAAAGAACAAGACATACAAGAGAGATGGAAGGACTATTTTCACAAATTATTTAATGAAGGTTATGAGATTTTAGCATGTGGAGATGAGCTGAACATGCGAGAGGATGACCAAAATTTCACCTTTTATCGCAGAATTCAAGAAAAGGAAGTGAAAGAAGCATTGAAACGAATGGATAGTGGTAAAGCAGTTGGGCCAGATAGTATACCTATTGAGGTTTGGAAGGGTCTAGGTGATAAAGGCACTGGTTGGCTCACAAGGTTTTTCAACGAGATATTGAGGTCAAAGAAGATGCCGGAAGAATGGAGGAGAAGCACCCTAATACCGATTTATAAGAATAAGGGGGATATACAAAGCTGCGCCAATTACAGGGGGATTAAACTCATGAGTCATACTATGAAGTTATGGGAAAGGGTGATTGAGCGGAGACTAAGAAAAGAAACCAACATTTTAGATAATCAATTTGGTTTTATGCCCGGAAGATCGACCATGGAAGCAATCTACTTGTTGCGGCGTTTGATGGAGCAATATCGGAGGGATCAAAAGGACCTACACATGGTTTTCATTGACTTGGAGAAGGCGTACGATAGGGTACCCAGAGAGATTTTGTGGAAAGCTCTGGAGAAGAAAGGGGTTAGAATTGCCTATATTCGTGTTATCAAGGACATGTATGAAGGAGCTATGACTAGTGTGAGAACACATAGTGGATCCACAGAAGATTTTCCTATAACTATAGGACTACACCAAGGGTCAGCTTTGAGCCCTTATCTGTTTACCTTGGTCTTAGATGTACTCACGGTACACATTCAAGAGCCAGCACCGCGATGTATGCTGTTTGCAGATGATATTGTCCTAGTGGGTGAGTCCAGAGAAGAGCTAAATGGGAAGGTGGAAACTTGGAGACAAAATTTAGAAGCGCATGGCTTTCGTTTAAGCAGAAGTAAGACAGAATATATGGAGTGCAAGTTCAGTAAAAGGCGGAGCACTACTAACTTAGAGGTAAAAGTTGGGGACAATGTCATACCACAAGTTACTCGGTTTAAGTATCTTGGATCCATTATACAAGAAGATGGGGAGATAGAGGGAGATGTAAACCACCGGATTCAAGCAGGATGGTTGAAATGGAGGAAAGCTTCGGGTGTGTTATGTGATAAAAAGGTACCACTCAAGTTAAAAGGAAAATTCTATCGTACCGCGGTTAGACCAGCGATGTTGTATGGGACTGAGTGTTGGGCGGTCAAAAGCCAACACGAGAATAAACTAAGTGTAGCTGAGATGAGAATGTTGAGATGGATGAGTGGCAAGACTAGGAAAGATAAGATCAGGAATGTTACCATCAGAGAGGGAGTTGGGGTGGCACCTATTCCAGAAAAGATGGTTGAATCTCGACTTAGATGGTTTGGGCATGTATGGAGGAGACCTGTAGATGCCGTGGTAAGGAGAGTTGATCATATGGAGGGAAGCCTGGTTGTTAGAGGCAGAGGAAGACCTAGAAAAACTATAGGTGAAACTATTAAGAAGGATTTAGAGGTGAATGGTTTCACTATAGATATGATTCACGACAGACCACTATGGCGTCGTTTGATCCATGTAGCCGACCCCACCTAGTGGGATAAAGGCTTGTTGTTGTTGTTGTTGTATTCTTTTTTCTTTTCTGTACAATAATTTTTCGTTCCCTACTCTGAAGTTTTTGCTTTATATTGGGTACCTTGTAACATGTGGTGGAACACCGAATATCCACCTCGGCAATGCCTGATCAAATGTTATTTAGGGTTGACATCTTAAGTTGAATTTTAATTTAAATTCTTGTGCAATTAGTACGTGAGAATTTTTGCCTGGGCACAGACTACTCTTGTATGAATAGAAAACATTTTGCTACGCAAAGTGTGTTTATTTTCCTGCAGCATATAGAATGTAATGGTCTGCATTTTTTTATCTGTTCTCGTAATCTCTGAAGTGGATGGAATGATCTGTAGGAGTTGTAATTCTAACTTTCTGCATTTATGTTGCAACACTTCATCTTGAATTTTAATCTTTGTTAAACTGCTTACTTAGGGTACTTCATGTTTGGTTTCATTTTTGCAGAAATTTTAGTGTTGTTGGTAATTTTGCATCTCGACAATGCCTAAGGAGCGAAGAGACCGTTCAGTGTCTTTCGAGAGGTCAAGGGCATCTCCATTCCCGTGCAGTTCTAGTAACTCAAAACACTCATTGCCCAAAAACCCGTTGGAGAAAGAGGAACATATGAAAGAATGGGAGGATGCCCGGTGCCCAGCCTGCATGGAACACCCCCACAACGCCATCCTCCTCATGTGTTCGTCCCATGAGAAGGGCTGCCGCCCTTTCATGTGTGACACCAGTTACCGCCACTCCAACTGCTTCGACCAGTTCCACAAGTCATTTACTGAATCGCCCTCAGCCCCGGCAATTCTTCAAGAACCAGCCCTGCCCTCGAATCCAGAATCCCACTTCCCTGATTTGCGACCTGAAAGACTCGACGATGTGGCTTCCACCTCCCTTTTGCCTTGTGAAAACCAAGAAGACCCAAAGCTTGTTTGCCCACTATGCCGCGGGCAGGTAAACGGGTGGGTCGTGGTGGAGGCTGCCCGCCAATTCATGAACTCCAAATCTAGAAGCTGCGCGAGCGAGACTTGCGAGTACAGCGGGACCTATGCTGACCTGCGGAAGCACGCACGGTTGGTGCACCCGCTGGTGAGGCCGTCAGAGGCAGATCCAGAGAGGCAGAGGAGCTGGAGGAGATTGGAACGGCAGAGGGATCTCGGCGATTTAATCAGCACTTTGCAATCTTCTATAGGAGAGGAGAGGAATGAGGATATTAACAGCAGCAATAGCGGCACTTTGGCTATCGATGAAGGGGGTTGGTTGACTGTTTTTTTCCTCATTCGGGTATTTAGGCCTGGGAGTGGCTCAAGGAGCAGTAGCTGGTCAGGTAGCTCGAGGGCTAGAGCGCAAGTGACTGTGAGAAGAAGGCCGAGGGTGACATCATCGGTGGCAGCGAGGCTTTGGGGAGAGAGCTATGATGGGGATGAGAGAGAGGATGATAATAACGAGTCATCGGATGGTGGGTCCGTTCCGTTGAGGCGAAGTGAGCGAATTAGGCGTCTACCAACACCGGACAATCAGTCGTGACCGTAAAAAGGTACTTAGGTTATTGCGTTTCTTTACTCAATCTTTATATGAGTTTGTGTGCACCTGTGTGTGTTTTCTTTTTCTTCTTTTGAGTAAAAAGATAGTAGTCTCACATATTAAGTTGAATTTTTGCAAAGGGATTAATGTTGTTAGAACTCTTGACATGAATTATGATATTTTATGGGTTTGTTTAATAGACCACGTCTTTTTCACTTAAAATGCCAAGGGTCGGTTTGATAATTTTTTTAGAAAATGAGTGTAAATCAATCAAGTTCTTATAACAAGTTGGAAAAAAGATGAGTAATTTGGTAAGATGTTCTCCATTCCATCAAATCACTCCTCTCTTTGTTCACCACATCAATAATTTGTAGGGGTTTTATATCACTTACCAACCTTTTATCAAACACACCCTTTAGTTTCGTATTTTCAGTCTTTAGTGGTGTTTGATGCAAAATTTTCCATGGTAGACCTTGGTTTGCTCTTAATTTCTCCCTTTCTATGTATTAGAATAAACACGTCTCCCCTCTTTTTAATTTTTGTTTTCCCTTGGAAAGTTTTCCGTGCAAAACAATTTCAAGGAATTCAATTGTTTTGAATTTATTAATTGAAGATTTATAGAAAAAACCAAGGGTGATTTAGACTTTAGGTGCTGTTTGTTCTTGCGTATTAGACGTTGGGTGCCAAAGTTTTGCATAATAGGTGTTTGGGTGCCATTTTGGACGGAATCCGTTAGTCAACGTGGTCAACCGTTAGTTCCGTTAATTTTTGACCATTTTACCCCTATGCAAGATCAATATGTTTTGTCTTTTTCTAGGGGTAAAATGGGTAAAAAATAAACGGAGCTAACGGTTGATCACGTTGACTAAAGGATTCCATCCAAAATGGCACCCAAACACATTTTATGCAAAACTTTGGCACCCAACGTCTGATATGCAAGAACAAACGGCACCCAAAGTCTAAATCACCCCAAAACCAAAAGCTCAAATTGTTTTCATTGTGTTTGTTTGGTGTGCACAGAAAAGATTCATATTCCTGGGATTTTTAGTTTTTCATTGAATAATGAATAGTATTCCTTGTTTGACAAAAACTTACTGTGGAGGTATTTTTGTATTCCATGAGGGAAAGGGAAATTAAAAAGAGCTATTAGCTACACTTACTGTGGACACTTTCCAACTACCTTTCTGTTTGATAGCTATTAGCTACACTTTTAATTAAAAAGAGCAGCTCTTTTCGTCAAAAAACTATAATTCCAGTTTGTATTGCCCCACCCCACTTTCCAACACCAAAAAGAAAAAAATCATTGGCGCATAATTGCATATGGTGTAATAACAACTTCGATTGTTTTTCAGGTGGATGGGTGAGAATCCTCATATGATGAGTTCTATTGGCTCACGTGGGTTTGGATTCTATTCTACTAGAGTGTAGAATTGAGTGTTATTACTGCTTTGGAGTTGAAGAAATATAGAAAGGAAAAAAAGCAAACAAAATTGTAATTCTTTTTTCTTTTCTTTGAAATTTTAAAAGCATCTTTTTCCATATATGATGCACCTTTGGTGGTGAATGGTTTCTCCCAATTTGCTTTATAGATGATGATGCAAGTTTTTGGAGTTATTGGTGAAACTGATTTGCACATGTATATTATATATATATATATATGTGAAATCCTTCATTTCCATTGTGCACTAGGGTCTGATATTATGCAATGGCTTTGGTTGGTCTCATTCTAAGGTGTTTTTATTTTTACTTTTTTTTTACATTTTTACTCTCAATTCAGAGTTAAAACTATGTTTGTCCTCTTAAATTATGATGATTCAGAGGTAGGCAATTTGTGAATGTTACCTAATTCGTGAGACGCTTTGGTACGTGATACTGGTAAAGTCATACAGGCATGTGGAATGTTACCTAGCCGGTACGCAATGCAGTAGGGTAGGCTTAGTTGTTACCTTACCCTGGTTTGTGGTGCAGTAGGGTAGGCTTCGTTGTGAAGTTATTTTAGGTGGCAATTCATTTTGAAGCATATACCCGGTTTACTTTTCAAATCCTTGATGTCTGCTATAGTAACTACTTGGATTATTCAGTGATTCATGGCTATAATGGATTTTCCAAATTCGTGGGAGTTTTTACTACGTGTTAGTGGTACACCCGTACGTATATGAAGTATGTCACCTAGCCTGATATAAGGCCTTGTAGGGGTAGGCTTATTTGGAATGTTATTTTAGGCGACTGTTAGTTTTGGAACGTATGCTCGGGCCAATTTTGTTATGGATATGTAGATATTAAAATAGAATTCTTGATATAACTAATATATTTGTTCGCATATATGAAAACTAGCGTCTTTTTATTTGTAGGTCCCAAAGCCAAAACAAGGGATCGTTAGATATAATGTTTTGGGTTGTGAAGGTTCCCGGCTGAGGTTAGTGGACTCAATTAGCAGTACGTAGGGATGGGGTCCATGAATTAGGCAACATTAAATTTGAATGTTTCAGAGGTTAGGGCATCTCTGAATCTGAATTTAGAGTAACATGTGTACGAGTATATGACTAAATTAATATTTTAATGAGGTGTAAAAAAATATATTGATTAGTCTTTTAAATAAATGACAGAGTGATCAATTACTTTTTTAACATATTACTTGGGCTATTTGTTTAGTTATTATACGTTTGAATATGTATTATTTATACTATTATCTTATAGTAATAGGAAGTATCCTCATTTTTGTTATTGTCTTTTACACCAAAAGAGTTGTCGGCATGTATGTATACTATATTTACCCCCTCTCCAAATTCAATTTCATTTATGGATTCAGTATATTAGCAAAATGAGTAGCCATCTTACTTGGAGAAAGATTAATAAAAATGAGGGAAGTAATCTCCTTTTCACATAATCCATCTTCTTACCCTACCAAAAATCAAAGTTACGTTAATCTTAATTTAAAAAATTGCGTAAAATCCTTTCTTCTCACCCCGCTTTCTTTACTTTGGAAAAATCGTTACTAATTTATCTTTTCACTTACTTAAATTTTAAAAAATGAAAAATTAATTAAAAAATTACATTCTTTCCGACAAACAAGCATATACTATTTTTACTTTAATTACATATATCTCATAAATGCAAGTTTATAATAAGTATTTTCATAATTTACATACAACAAATTGATTTTTTTATGCTTTTGGTTTAGTGAATTAAGTCTTATATTTATTTGATAAAGATAAAAATAAAATTTGTAAATAAATTTGAAATATGAATAATAACCATTTAAGAGCAATGAATAATAAAAAATTATATAAAATATCATATAATTATTAAAACTATATTTATGACAATTAATATTTTGTATCTTGGATGTACTATTTAGACGAAATTTTTAATAAAATTTATTAAGAACGATGTAAATTTTATTTATTAATGAAAAAATTAATATTATTTAATGTTTTTACTTTTAGCGACGAAATTTTATTATCCTTGTATTGTTTCAATAGACTCACCCCACCGCTGGGGTGAAGTGCAAGATTTTATAAAGATTTGAGGGGGTGAGAAGAAAGTATTCTCACACTGGGGTGAGAAGACGGATTATATGGGTGTATTTAAGAATACTCTTCTTTAATTATTTATTGCTTATCATCTTTGTGTGATTAATTATGCTTTACATTACATGATAAATCAAGTAACTAAATTTTAATATATAATCCACCCTTTTACCTATGCTGTTTGACGTATCAAACCCTTACATAGATACGTACTTGTCCTGCTGCAATAACTGTGTGTCTTTCTTACCATCACATATTTTTATTTAAAAAGTCTATTCGATAACAATATAAAAAATAAAAATAAAAATAATTAATTTTTGTGAGAAGTTGAAAAATAAGTTGAGATATGTGGTGAAATATCTTCTTACTTTGTAATTTTTTTTCATGGGATTTTTTTCTTTGGTGGTTTGGTAATAAAAAAATTTCACAAAAATTATTGAAGGATGAATGACACTTACACATAAAAATGAGAATGAGATGGAAAGCATTCCCTTCAACTTATGTTTCAACTTTTTAAAAATCGAGTATTTTTTTATAATTTTTCATATTGTTATCAAACGGAACCTTAATATATAATTTTATTCAAATTTTAATATTTTGTGTTAATTTTCTTTTTGTTTTAAAATTAGTTTTTTTTCAATTAGCGTGTTTGTACTTAGTATCTAAAGGGACCACGAGAGAAAATTATAGTTTCTTCAACTATGCTCTTTGTTGTTGTTTTAATTTTGTTTTTATTCATTGCATTTCTCCAAAGTCACATTTTTCTATGAGCAATGTGTTTTTAATAAATTAAAGTTAAAGAAGAAGAAGAAGAAGAAGAAGAAGAAGAAGAAGAAGAAGAAGAAGAAGAAGAAGAAGAAGAAGATTATTAAAAGCATTTGAGGATGCGCTTTGACTCTCAAAAAAGTACATGCATCAAAAATATATATTACGGGTTTCTGTAAATAAATTGTTTTATAATATATTAAATATAGATATATAGAAGTTAAAACTGTTATCATCTTTCTTTGTCATCACATTTGTAGATGTTTTATCTAAGTGATAATTATATTATTTATTTGCTATATTTCACGGTTAATTTTTACAGCATTTCAATTGTCACCACCCCGAATACATTTCAGGGAAAATATTATCTAGAGGTAATAATTTGTGGCACAATACACTATCATAACTACTTTAAATTTGTTGGATTCGAGTTGAACCCGTATAATACATACACTATCATAACCCGTATAACTCGTTTAAATGAAGAGCTCATTTGGTTGTCCTTCAATTTAAGAAGTAGATAATTTAAATTTGCTTAATTCGTGAATTATCTAATTTGAGTGTTTGGTTGCAAAAATGAACTAGTATATAAAGTCATAAACTTAAGTTAATATCTAAGAAATTAAATAAAAAAAACGTAAAGATATAATTAAAATTACATAACTTATAATTATCATACAAGTTTATGCAAAAAAAATTACACCACATTTTTTTGTTGAAATAAAAAAATTTACAAGGTATTAATTTACAATAAAATAATTATATTATTTATAAATAATATAATTTATGAAACTAAACTAGCCCTAAATATATCAACTTATAACATGATCTCATGAAACTTGTACAACAATTCGCTTAAAAAAAAGTTATTATAGTGAAAAAATAGCCTAAGCCCAAACATCTTACTTTTTGGATGGAATTTTAACTTCACTCTATGAGGCAGATTGAAGATTTGTAGTAGTTTTAGTACCTTTTGCATGTTTTCAATCTTTTTTGAAACATTTTCTAGTTTGATGGTCTATTAATTGTGTCTATTTCAATGTGATAAAATTTATTGGGATGGATTTTTAATATTTTAATAAACAGATTATATGTGTTAATTACAATTAACAAATAGGGTTAAGAATAAAGATTCTAACACAATTAATTAATAGTGTCGAGAGTTAAAAATTCTGACACAATTAATTAATTGTATCAATTCATTATTGACCTATATAACAATACAATCCGCAAAGAATTTTGCCATCCCTGTCTTTAACAACTTTCTTGCACGGGACAATAGTGCATCACTCTCTCTCCCTCTCTTATTTATGCATTATATTATTATTCTTATTTCTCACATTAATATTTTACGATTATTTATTCCGACAAAAAAAAAATTACCTACTTTATATTATTTAATTATTTTATCTATTAGCATGATGTTTTTTTCGATATTAATAGTATGAATACACTCCATATATATATATATATATATATATTTGTTCCAAAGTACACTCCATATTTAACCAAAGAAAAAAGGAGAAAGAATGTAGTTTTCATGAATTGAACGGTGGGTGCAGGTGGTGACACTCTGCGCTTCAAAAGGGGAGGGATGTATCTTCCATGGATCAAATTGCAAGTGCACGTTGCAAAGGGAAAATAAAATAAAATTAAGAAATAATATTTTTTAAAATAAAGGTTTGTTTTTTCAAAAATTTCTGAAATAAGAGCTTGTTTGTTTATCAATTGCGTTTTAAAATAAGAATTTTGACTAAAATTGTGTTTTGTGCTAATTTAATTTTACAATCTAAAAAATTTAATACAAATTTATTTTGCATGATATGTTTATATTTTTTAACTATTATATTTTTATGTGTCACTTAAGTACTCTAAAATAACTTCAAATAAACTTCAATATATAATAATGTATTAGAAAATAAGAAATGAAAATTTAACTTTGCATAACCCAAAAATTAATTATGTGTATTTTATTAATAAATGAGTTTAAATTTATAACTTGTTAAAATAATTCTAAAGTTAAGTCAATTAAATACTTAGACATAGTAATATGCTAAAAAATATATAATGAAAATTTATTTTTATATAATACCATAAAATATTAAAATTTAAAACTTTAGAATTATACTTTTTAAAAAATTTGGCCAAAAATAAACCTTTAATTTATAAAAACATTATTTTATAATTACTATGCAGAAGCCTCAATTTCTGATATCTCGGAAAAAAAAAAGAATATTAATTATTATTTTTGTGAGGTTCTAATTAACGGTGAGCAATGAGAGTTTGAGGTAATTGGTGGTAGAATTGCAAACAGGGTCACTTACTGAGTTGCAATTTAAATAAGGGGAATAATTGCTGCCAATTTTTATTTTTCCCTCTTTTTTTATTAATTATTTATATCAAAAATAATTAAATAAAATCAGACATAAAATTTTAATATTTTAACTATACCATAAATTATGAATTATATAATTTACTGATAAAATAAATAAATAAACAAACTTTACCCTCTCCGTGAGTCTCCCAACGAAGCCGTTTTTCCTCTCATTCTATTCTATATTGCCTCAAAATCCCCCTCTATTATTCTTTTCTTTTCTTTTCTTTTCGTCACAAAAGTTTTTCCTCTCTGGCCGGAAAAAGGGTCAGAGACAAAATCTTCGTTCTCTTCTTTCTTTGTTTCTCGAGAAAAATAAAATAAAAAATATGAACCCAGAAACAAGATGATTCTCACAGAATTTTAATGTTATTTCCTAAAACTCCATCTTTATTATTATTAGCCAATCAATCAATAATACCATAAAATGGGGACAGAGAACACCACCTCCATTTCAAATTCCGAATCCAATAATTTCACAACCCAAGTCGTATTGAATGTTTATGATCTCACCCCTCTCAATCATTACACATCCTGGTTCGGTTTTGGCATCTTCCATTCGGGAATTGAAGGTCAGAGTAATCTTTTTTTTTTCCCTTTTCTAAATGCTGATTTTGTGTATTTGTTTTCAGTTTTTGCAATGAGGGAAAATTAGGGTTTTGTTAAATTCTTTGGAAATTCCCTTTTTGCCTATTTTGTCTGGGTTTTATTGGTTATAATGAGTATTTCTGATTTCCTATTTTGTTGCTAAATCTTTGAACTTGGGGATCTCTAATGAAAAATGTTAATTGGGTATTGTTTTGTATCTGTAATGAATTTTTAAAATAAGGGTTACTTTAGTTCATTTGTTAAGTTATTTATTGTTGTTTAATCTATGAACTTTGAGATTTCAATGAAAAATCTGAATTGGATACTAATTACTATGCTGTGTCTCTATAATGTATTGTGCCCCCCCCCCCCTCTCTCTCTCTAAATTTAAGGCGTTGTACTTTAGTTCATTTCTTTAGCCTCAAGTTGCACATATTAGCATAGAGGATATGTTTAATAGTTGTGTACTCATTGTTTGAAATATATAGTTGCTAGGATTTTTCCTTGGAAGTTGGTTTGGTGGTATCTTGTACTTGAAACAAATTATGTTCATTGCTTTCATTAAGGTAATTTAATACATTTTGAACTAGTAAAAGATTTAGGTGGCGTTTGATAAAACGTCTAAAAACTGAAAAAATTGTTTGTTTACTTCTGAAAACTGTATCTGAAAAAATGTTGTTTGTTTAAATATAACACATCTAAAAATTGATTTTTTTTAATATGACAATTTTGCCCTTATTAGTTTATTTAGATCACATGATTAGGGCTTTAATGAGGGTAAAATAGGTATTTTGTAATAAGGAGTTTTAAGTTTTCAAATTTAATTGGCAAATCACTTAATTTTTTTTGCCAAACAAACAACTTTCACACCACTTAAATTTGAAAACTTGATTTTAGTGGGCAAAACAAACAACCCCTTAATGATTTTTTATAAAGCTGTTATTTATTGAGAGTTTTTGGAAATGCAGTGGTTGAAATTAACACTCCTATGATGTTCAATATATTTCCGCTGATGTCTTTGTTAAGTGCTTAGTTATGTTGTAGCAATCGAGAAGGACGTGGTGTGTTGGCTGTGCAAATACCGTCACATGCATTACTTCAGCAATAGTAGAAATTTATAATCACTCATATTCCTAAAACGTATAATAGTACATCCACTTAGGACATGGATGAAACAGACTCGCGTAGGGACGGAATTGAAAGGCAATAAATTGCTTTTGGTAGTAGTAGCACAAGTTTTAAGAAAGTGACATACCAGAGCCGCCAAATTCATAACTGTCACGGAATCAACAATAAATTTCGAGTACTGGTTATATCACAAAACTAAGAGCAGAACACAAGGGTTCCCGATACCTGATTAGTTGGTCAATTGGAATCTTTGGAGGATATTGGTTGAAGGGTGGATTGTTCTTTGGCTACTTTATAGGTTGGTCATCCTTGGGATTAGAGCAAGACTCCACAATCTTACACTTGCCCTGTCTTTAACCGCCAGTCTCATTATCCTAATTGTTCAAAATGGCATTAACTGTGGACACCCCCTACGTATTGCGAAATGGGTGCACCAACCGCAAACAGAGTGTGTTTCGCTATCCGCCAACCTTAGCGACCCTCTATTTTACTTGCACATGCCACATTCAAACAAAGAGACACATATTATATGTACCAAGTATTAGAAATATCAAGGATTCCCACCACACCTCGCAACCCGAAATAGTGGTCTAACTAAGCGTACTCCTGCCACACCTCACGCCAGGCTAGGTACTGTACCCTGTACTTTTACCACATACAAAGTGTCCCACGAATTAGGTACCCTTGGTCCTAACCTTGCTAATTGGTACTACTAACTGTTGTAGGGAATTGTGTTTCTTTTCCTATAAAAGGGTCACATCGCTGTTCATAAAAGTGCTTCTATGTTGAACATCTTTCACTCTATATTATTGGACTTACATTATTCTTGTGGTGCTCTCAACTTCCTATTGCCTCTCTTTAGGATTCCCGTCTCCCCACCCTCTTTTCAATATTTTCTGATCCATTGAAGATTGTTTGCTTCTTTTATGATTAGATCCGTGATGCGTAAGCCTGAAGCCTGTAATATATAATCCCTTACTTTTTGCAAGAATTTATATTTTTTTGGATTTGTTAGCAAAAATTTAGCATTATGCTTATACTTATGGGAATTTAGTGTTTTCTTGATTTCTTAGGTCCACAAAATTAGTAACACCTTACTCAATCTCATTCATTCATCTTTCTAAAATTTTGATCTATGCAACATAATAATGAATATACAAAAAGGTCTCCTAACTTTTAACCATCGACAATATTTTTTTTTTGATAGAAACATAAAATATTATTGCAATATGAAAAGTATATAGATAAAGGGGACAAGATGTCCCCAAAAGAGAACCGAAAAGAACAACTAACGCAAACAGCTTATAACAGGAACCACCCCCCACTTAAACAACGAGCATACCAAAACACAAAAAACAAATAAGCATATCCCAAAACACAAAAATCAATATAAGCATATCTCAGCCCAATTTTTCATAATGTTTTGACTCCCAAGCTAGAAAATTCCTTAGACAGAGATGCCATATAAAAGCACCTAATCCCATATAAAACGAGCATTCCAAATGCACCATGCTAATGCCATGAATACACATCTCTATAGCACTTTGAGCCTTTTTTTATTACCAGAGTCGCCAGTACGTTTTACGAGAAAACGGACAAAAGAGTTGTGTAAGGATAAGTATTTTCCTTAGACGTTTGTCTACGAAACTAGGATTCTACGGGGTTCGGGAACTATATTATGGATTGGGAAGATGTTAAGCATCCGTATCGCCGTTTCGGTCTCTAGTGGCATTTATATGTTTATTCTATGTTGGAAAACTTAGATGTTTTTACTGATATTCTACTCCTTTCTGAAAATATCTCATGAAAATCTAATTTGGAAAAAAATCAAGGAAAATGATGAAAACCTTGTATTCCATGATCTGATGTTTTGGTTTTGGCAAAGTCTGATTACTAGTGACAAAAGTTTATCTTATCCGTTTAAAAACACAAGATTGATTCGATTTTGTTTTTTCATATAACAATATCAATTCTCTCGTTTTGACTTAATTTATAAAAGATCGGATCTTATCGGAATTGATTTGATATGGAATTAAACTCTTGAGGATAATGTATCAGATATATTAGTCTATATGAAAGACAAAACATATCCGAGTTTAATTCCTAAGTAAGAAACTATCAGTCCGGGTTTTGAAAGATTGGTTTAGTCTGACGATAATGACATTACTTCTTCTGGTTTTAAAAATGATTTTATCAGGGTTTTTTGAAAAGAAGTTTTGTTTTCTATTAATAGTATATTTCATCTCTATCAAACTAGAGCTAACAGGATTCAAACCATTCCCATTCATAAAAGATGTTGATAATGATACCATTTGAATTAATGCATCATGAGAAGAAGTTTTGTTTGAAAACTATAACTATCAGTAATTTGACAATAAGTTTATCCAACTTGAAAGTGGACAGAACAACAGATAAAAAAGTCTATATCTATGAATAACTTAATTTAAATAATTAAGATAAAACATATACACAGATATATAAGTTAATTACTATAAGAGACTTTAATTGCTTTCCTGACGAAATATATAAGAATGAAAGAGAGTAAATATAATACGGCAGAGAGAAAACCTCCGGCGGATATTAGCTTTCTTTCACTAGATATTTTCGAGAATTCGATTCCAGAACATAACACTTCGAGTGTCGAGAATGGACTCGGGAATTCCTCAAAAATTAGACGAATATATAAAACGAACTTGAAATCACTTAAGGGTAAGAAAATCAGATAGAAAAATAGGAATTTCTTGCATAAAATTATGTCCTTAAACCCATGGAGGTGTAGGCCTATTTATTGTATTGGGGAAGGTTTGTTGCGTGACATATTGCAACAGTGTACCATTTGTCGCGCGACAAATGACTGAAGTGATGGTTCTGACATACTGATGTGTCAGAAAGTGGTTGGTCAATGTCTGGGGGTTTGTTGCACGACAAACCACAACAGTGGCAGTTTGTTGCTCGACAAATGCCCCATTTGTAGTGCGACAAATGTTTTTTCACGCTACAAACACCTCGTTGTAGTGCGACAAATGCCTCAAGCATGCTCTCGTGTGTGCGTGAATTCTGGACTCGATGTGAACTCTATAGCAGTTTTCTTTTAGGGTTCTTGCAGGGGTCAAGAATTAGGGTGTCTACACTGTTACATTCCCACACCGCTCTTTTGATTTCTTCCTCCCGGAAAGATCTCTCCAACTAATTCATTTTGTGATTCAAGGGCTAAAATTTAAACCTTCCGCATCGAATCTCACAACCTTTTTCCTAGAATACAATTCTCTAAAAAAGTTAAGCACTTCCCCCACAATTTCCTCCCTATCCTTAATTAAACTTTCATTCTCCAACTCCAATTTGTTCATACATTTATTTATCCTACCACTTGCAATCTGATGGAATAATTTAGTATTGTTATCCTATTATTTCATCCATTGCGCCTGTTGGTTCCTTGAGATCTCTTCTTTTCTTATCAAATCTCTCAAACGGCTCTTCATTTCTTTATTTTCCTCTCTAAGACCCTGATTCAAAGTTCCTCATTCTCATCATCAATTATTTTAATCCTCTTCAGATTGCCCTTCCTCAAGTCTGATGTCACCAAAGACTTCCTTGTTCCATTCTTTTATTTTTTATTTCACACCTCCCAATTTAGTCATGAATTTATATGCCTCCCATCCTTGGATTTCCTCCCCAAATGACCAGTTTCCAACAAGGTTCTAAAACTCGCAACTCGATCGGCGAGGTAGGGACTGGGGAGTTTTCAATTACTCGGGGATTAATTAGAAAAAATCGGATAGGGTATATTTTAATATAAATAATATTCTAAATAATATAATATGATCACATAGTTTGCAAAATGACAAGGAAGTCTAAAATATCCATGAAAAGCCAAAGTACTAAACATAGAGACACAAAAACACAAAGACTCAAAGTAATCAACTAGAGCTCTTGCTCTTCTTCTCCATATCCTTCATTGACCCTCTGTTCATTGGACTCAAAGTCATATTCTTCGTTTTCCTCATCCTCCGACACGACTCATCCTTCAATGACCCTCTGTTTATTAAACTACAGTTTAAATAATATTAAATTGTTGTTTAAATAATGTTTAAACTATTAATCTACACCCAACATCTCCTTCCTCTCTTTCTATTTCTTAATCTACTAACCTACACCTGAATAAACAGTTTAAACATTATGGTTTTTCAAATTCAGAAATTAAATTGTTTATTAAATAATGTTTTTAACCAAATTACCCAGAAATTAATCAATTATTGTAAAGTGAAAAGGTCAGAAGGAAGACGAAAGAAAGGAGCAGGAAGAAGAAACTCGAAATAGAGAGAAGGAAGACGAAAGAGAGAGGATAGTGACCCAGTGAGAGAAGACGAAAGAGAGAGAAGAGGACGAATACCTGGCGAAGCCATTTTCAAGCAGCAAAGAGCAACGAACAGGGGCAAACGGCTATGTGTGAGGGTTTTTCGTTTGTCCTAGGGTTAGTAAAAGAAAAATCTCACAGGAAAAAAAAAAATAGCCAAACGACGTCGTTCTCTTCTCCCTTTTTTTTGAAAAAAAATTACATTACTCGCCGAGTCTCACAGCTCGCGAGAACTCAGCGAGTTTTACTGAGTTATGCCCGAGATTTTCCCCGTCTGAGTTAAGCCTAACGAGTAAGCAAAATCGACTCGCCGAGTTTTAGAACACTGGTCTCCAAAGCTTCCTTTAAAATCCCGATGCTCTAAACCACGTGTTTTCGATTCTAATAGGAGTAAGGCCTCACTTAAAAGGATTAGTGTCTAGAACTATTAGACAATGATCCGACACTATCCTAACAAGAGCTTTTTGTCTTACAAGAGTATAAGAATCACCCCAATCATATGAGAAAAGAAATTGATCAATTCTTGAGCACGCTAAATTTTCCCATAAATTGGAACAAGTGTAAGGTGAGTTATTCAAAGGAATGTCCCTCATCTCCATATCCCTTATGAACTCATCAAAATCTTGCATGCTTCTCGTGACTCTTGAGGCATTTAATTTTTCTGAAGAATATCTAACCACATTAAAATCTCCTCACAAAACCCACATATCCCCAAACTACCCATACAAACCATCGAGTTCCTCCTAGAAATATTTTCTCTCACGTCTTTTGCAAGGACCGTACACTCAGGACAGCCACCAACATTCTCCTATTTTAGTACTAATTTAAACTTTTGCCCACCTTACTTTAGGGGGAAAAATTATACATTATTCCACCTTAATTTACATTGTCATCAATTTGTTGTTACGTGCAATGCAAAATATACTCTAATGGTGCAAATTATTAATTCAATTTACCCCGCCAACCTCGAGCTGACACGTGGTCGTCTACGTCAGCTATCGGGCCTGTTTATGTACAAGGAGCTCGGAGGAGCCCTATTATGACTTTTTAAGAAGGATAGAGCCCCTCAAAGGCTGGTACCCGCTCAAGGGTCAATTACGTACGACAAATTGTGAGGCCCTAGTTTTGGAGCTCTTTCGACGAGCTCCGAAGCTCTCTCTCTCACCTAACCACTCTGCCAGAATGGTTAGCGAAGCCATGGGCGACTGTCATTTGCTTTGCAGAGCGCGCATAACTCCCCTCACCTTCATTAAATGCACACTAACCGCACTTAATGCACCGGAATTCATGGAGAAGCAAGGTCAGAGTTGGTACTGATCGAAGCATGGCCCCAGACCTACTCTGGGAGCTTTGGCCACACATCTCCTCCAGTCATATATATACAAGAAGCATTTACTTTTCACAACAACCAAGTTATCATCAAGTTTCAATTGGGAAGAATTAGAGAGAGACAAAAGATACCGCAAATAAGCACAAAAAGATAGAAGCAGAGCTCGGTAGCTTGCTTCAGGGCTCCTCAGCTCAGCTCTCCTCTTATTGTAATATTGAGAAAATGGAATAGCTAGAGAGACTTTTGTGAGTTTGTAACACTTGTTAGTTCACCATTAATACAAAGCAAATTGAGCTCGTAGCTCCATTCCACAGGGGAGGACTAACCCGTATCTTCTTACGAGGCCAACCTCCTCTATAAATCCTGGACTCTCTTAAATTCAGCACCTTTACCTTTACTGTTCTAATTATTTGTCATAACCTTTTGACTGTGTGGTCTAAAATACCCTTCCAGTTTTTAGCACCAACATACTTTATTTTAGTACTTTAGCACTTTAAAATTAATGTATCGTGTTACTTAAACGAAGATATTTTTACTTTGTTTAGAATTACTAAAATATCAAAGGAAAGTGTACGTATCTGTAAGTCAAAACATATTTTTGCCCACCTTGATATTTAATCCTGGCTCCTCCAATGGTTCAAGCGTTCGCTAATTTGGAAAACTAATGCTGCTAATAAATGGATAAGTAGAGCCATCACATGAACAGTCAACCGGATATTGCTAGATTAGGAACTGTTTCATTGCCAAATCATGGTTTCATTTCGCCAACTTTTATAGGCAACCGTGTGTTCTGATTCCACCAAGTTCAATTTTGGAAGAAAAGGTTACATTTTGAAATTGCAGAAGGGAAACTTCTGAGTTTTGAAATTGCAGTCAACAAATTCTCTGTTATTCACAAAAAGTTTCAAGTTGGCATGAGCATTCCCATCGTGTTCTCTCTCGCTGACCCCATTACACACAGATTGAAAATCAGAGTTTTGATCTCCTCAATCAACAGTCCTCTGTGGTCAGCACAATCGATCTATGGAACCTCGCTGGTCGTATGAATATATATCTGTATCTTCTTGCTGAGCAAACGAATCTTCATCTGTCATTTATACATAAATCTACGTATATATAATCAGATCTATGCATGCATATAAATAAGGGTGGTATTGTTGCCAAAGCAATTATGCTTATTGCCAGAGCAATGTACGCCTTTAGAAGCATACAATACAACTTCTCAAAGCAATACTATGCTCTGGCTAAGAGATAACTGCTTTGGCAATATGGGTAGCCATAAATAAAATCCATGGATCTGAGCATATAATACTTATATGTAACATATACATATATATATACACCATATATACCATGGTTGATGGTGGGGATTTTGTGAGGTGGAGGTGGCGGCAGCCATGGGGACAAAAGAGACTTGGAGGTTAGGATTAGGATTGAGTGTAGTTATATCCTTAGAGGAAGAAGATGATGGAATTTGGACAGAAACAAACTATAGAAAGATAAAGTGGTGGAAGAAATATTCGGGTTAGAATTACTTGTGAAGACAGATCTTTTGGTATGTAAAGTACTAAGGGGGTTAGGTTTTTGAATTAAAAGAATCAATTTTGGTTGCAAATAGACGTGTGGGAAAATAGGGGGTTAAGTCTAATTTCGCATTATGAAATGTGTGTGTGTGTGTGTTGGGGGGGGGGGGTGTAAGTCCAAATAGCCCTTTAAATTATCGGAAATGTGGAAATCCCAAGAAAGAGAAGCATTTCCAAGAGGGAGGGAGGGCCCATGACAATAACTTTTGGACACTTCCAAAATACAACCAGCAAATATTGATTTTCAGATGTGACCTTCTCTCCTGTGTGCACTAAAAGTACTATATTATAAAAAAAAGAAGAAGAAATGATTATCATAATGAAACTAAGAGAGTGAGAGGAAGATTTCATTGAAGGCAAGGGAGTGAGTGGGGAGAGAAATCATATACGACATGCATAATGTAAGTGAATCGCGATTGGATAGTAGACCAACAAGGTATATTCCCACACGTAGAGCAGAAACCAAGGTTCATCTTCTGCATGACAATAACAGGGTGCTTATTACACAAAGACGGGGGAGGGGACCAAATGCAAGTGGGAGTGCATGAACTCAAGACCTTGTGGAACCAGAGTCACCATGTTAAATCACAATCTCTACCAAAAGTTTAAGGTATTTGGTGGGGAGCCAACAATGTATATATCGATACTAATATACACAATTGACAGTTGCATATATATATATACTTCAGACTATTTTGTGGCTTACGCAAAATATGTGGTTATTGGTATAGTGACTGATATTAAACTTATCCATTGTGTACAAACTTATATGCAATGGTTCCAATCATATGTAAGTATGTGTATATATAGAGAGAGAGAGACGGAGACAGAGAACATCAAATATATAGTCCAATATTAATTTAGAGAATGTCACATTAGTAGTATAGATTGAATATTTGGACAAAAATAAAGGATAGCAACTTCACTTAAAATAGAAAAAAGTGTGGTTTTTGACTCATTCATAAGAGTTGTACTTTCCTTTGTCTTGTGTTTCATCTGACGATTAGCGAAATTTATTCAGTTCATGGCATGGAATACGGGTTTGGAGCCCATGACTTCCCCGTTAGTGGAGTATTTGAAGTGGAACCAAAAAGCTGCCCAGGTTTTATATACAGATGTTCCATCCCACTGGGCCATACAGACACGCCTCCCTCTGAATTCCGCACGTTTATTGAGGGTGTAGCTTCAGAGTATCATGGGGACACCTATCACCTCATCTCCAAGAACTGCAACCATTTTACAGATGACATGGCCTTGAGACTGACTGGCAAAAGGATACCTGGGTGGGTGAATCGGCTTGCCAAGCTAGGTGCGTATTACTCTCTAATCAAGTGTCTTCTTCTTTGTGTTGATTCATTTTTTAATTGATCACCGTTTATTGTTTTTTTTTTCTCTTAAAAATGCTTCACTCGTAAACAAATTTTGATTTCTGAGTGTTTTGGGTGTCAAATGGAAATGGAAATGGAATACTCCCTAGTCTTAAAGGAAGAGCCCCATATTGAAAGCCAATTGTTTTAAAAAAAATATTTGAACATCCATGATTCCGTTGTTTATTAGATCTCAAGATTAGGTGAGTTGTTAGAGCTAGATGTGGCAACTGGGCAAGTGAAATTCAGAGCATCTTTTTGGGCTTTCACTTCCTCTAGCTTCAGAGGATATTATGATACCGATATCCATAACAACTAGGTGGAAATTCTATTTTAATTCTCTGTCTTGTTCTAGGAGTTGGATGGGGACATTGATTTTGGCCTTCTGGAAGTTGGGAGGTGTTAGGAACCATTTCTCCCAAAAGCTTAAGATGTTAGGTAGTGGGCCAACAATGTATATCATGCTCTTCAACCCTCCCCCTCACGTGAGACCCCCACTTACACATGGAGAGACAAATCAAACCAAAGGTGTACTTTGTGCACAAACAACAACGTGCATGCTACACAAACACAAAGGGGGAAACAAATGCGAGCAGGAAGATTCAAACCCGAGACCTTGCAGAATCGGGCTATACTAGTGCCTAGGCAGGGACTTGGTGGCTGATTTTTTGTTTATTTACATTAACATTACAAAAATCTAATGTTACTTTCTAAGGAGGACATTAAGAGTTCGTTAAAATGAATATTTTTCATAATTCAAACATGAAAACATAAGTTTTGAAACAAAAAGGTGAAAGACTCCAATAATCCTAATCCTGTGGAATCATCATCCCGCCTGACCAGGTAGCCGCATAGCTTAGGCTAAGTTGTAGATCACCACCTAGAACCTAGGCAGGGATTTTTGGAATACTGATAACGGATTGAATTCATTTTACTATTATTAAACAAAATTGTTGCAAGAGCATCCACAAGACAACAGCAATGTATATTTGTAGGATATGTAGGACAAATCTATCCTATTAACACTGTGTTGTCTATTAGGGAAAGGAGACAATTGGTCTTGGTTTAGGACTCAAATGAACACTAGGCATCCGTTAGGTTTATATCAGAGGGATACCTGGTGTTCGTTTCAACTTGGCCGGGCATCTCTTATCCGTTTAAATTATATTTTCGTGCTCAACCATTGTGGAATCCACAAAGGAAGTATTATATCTTTACACTACTTATCTTACACAAACAAGACTGCTGTGGATGCTCTAATAAGAATATATCAGGTCCCCAAGAAATTTGAATATTCGCGAATCAAAAAATCTAAATTCCATTTTCCTTGTTCTTGATGCTATATTTATACTTCTACAATACATAGAAGTATAGAATGCAGAATAGCTTTCTGAAGTATGTGGTTTCGAAATTTCAGGTGCTGTGTGCAGTTGTCTGCTCCCCGAAAGCCTTCAAGTAACAACTGTTAAACAACTACCCGAGTATCATCCTTGCGCTGGTATGCGTTTTCTATCTTGAATTTTGTATTCACCCACAACACCACCTCTGAGGGCCTGCTTGTAACATTTTCATTTAGGTGAAAATAAATGGGTGAATAATATAAATGAAGAAAAAATCTACCCAAAATATGTTAATAAATAACTCTATTTATCAGTGAAAAATTCATAGTCATTAAAAAATGGAACGTATGGCTGTGTTTGGTTAGTTGAAAGCTCAATACACAGCTGTCACAGCATACACAATTTTCAAAGTTTTCATGCAAATGAAATTTTTTAGGCTTTTTGGGTGGCAGTGGTGGTTGGTGAAAAATCAAATAGCTCTACTTTTTGTAGCAGGCTCTAGAGTCTAGAGGAGATTTGAAGAAGTCTGGACTCTTAGTTTAAATCATTAAAACTCATTCAGACAAAAACTACTTGTAAAAATCTGAACCATCTCTTAACAGTCCAGATTTCTTCACGAGAAGAACACGTAATTAAATTCATGCCTTCACATTGTGATGAGCGTGTGTCTGTATTTTTGTGTTTATTCAGAAGAAGATGGGAGTGGGTCAGCTTCAACGACGACACCGCATGAACATACAGAAAGCGACGATACAGAGCAAGATAATAAGCACTTGCTCTCCCCTTCTAGTGGCAGTGGTGAAGTGGCTTTTATTAGAGAGGTCCCAAGGTCATGATTGATGGAATTATACGTACATATTTAACTGTTGCTGCTTGCTGCCACCATTTGTGCGGAAGAGACCAAAGGGTTGAGTTCGGACCTATCATTATTTTCAGGTGCTTATTGGTTGTAATATACACTTGTTTTGTTTATCTTAGTTGTGTAGTGCTTCTTTTACCTTTTTCTCTTCAATTTTTTGGAAACTTTGTGGAAGTTGGAACATGAGAATGAGGGGGTATGCCATTGGTGGTTTTATTTGAAGGACAGAAGAAAAAAAAAATTTCTCTATTTTTTTTTACTTTTTTTTTGTGAGATTGCTGTAAACTATTTTGAGAGAGGAGCGAGATGGCGTTCATATTTGGAGCTTTATGTATGGGTGAATTATGATTTGACAATTTTATCTTTATTTGTTCTCTTCTTTGGCAAAGGATATGTGTTTGAGTAGCGATATAGATAGCGGGTTTGGGTGGCTCACCATTCGGGAGAATTTTCTTGTAAATCCTTCTTTGATGCTTTATATCAACAATCATCCATTTCCTCATTCACACAATCTAATTTTATTTGGAAACACGGGGTTCCTTTCAAAGTTAAGGTGTTTGCTTGGCTAATTCTGAGAGGTAGAGCGAATACTTGTGACGTTATTCAAGAGAAGAGGCCTTATATGTGCTTGTCACCAACTTGGTGTGTGTTATGCAAACGGGATGGAGAAGATATTGATCATATTCTCTGCATTGTGCTTTTGTTTAGAAACTATAGAGTTTGATCTTTGAGATGTTTGGATTGGTGGGAGCCTGCCCAAAAAAATGGGCCGACATCGTAGCTCTAAAATGGCAATTTAAGCAATGTATTTGTAAAATGAAAAGTCTATGGAGAATCTCAGTTTTGGCTATGGCATAGTTAACTTGGTTGGAAAGAAATAAAAGGATTTTTGTAGATAGAAGCAGCACATTAGCCGGAACCAAATTAAATTTTCTATTGGAGTATGGGCTACATCATCTAATATTTTTTATTGTGTGGAGCAATTTTTGTTTGAATTGTAGTTGCTTTGTTCTTTTTGTACTTTTGGGCTCATCCCTCAGTGGATTTCTCATTAGCTGTGAATGGCCCTTGCTTTTTCCTTTGTTGTAATCTGCTTTTGAGTTGTAATAAAGTTTTGTTTCTTATCAAAAAAAAAATAGCGATATATATGCCAATTTGAGTGACCAAATTAGTAAACCAAGGGTCTGATTGTTAACATGAAAAATAATAATAAAAACAGTTAATTTGTGTAAAAAAATGGAAAATAAGTTGAAACGTGGTGAAATGTCATTCTTACTTTTTGCCTTTTTTTCTGGAAAAAATTCTATAAAAAATAATGGAAGGATGGAAGACATCTACTTATAAAAATGAACATGAGACGGAAAGTATCTCATCACATGCTTCAACTTATTTTTCAACTTCTTACACAAATCAAGTGTTTTTCTTATCATTTCTCATGTTATCAAACGTAGCCTAAATGATGTGCGAGTGTTTTTCTTATCATTTTCTATATTATCAAACATAGCCTAAATGATGTGTGAGAGTATAGTGTTTCAAGAAAAATTAACATCTTGTCTGATCACGTTCTGACACCTCATTTGGTAGGCTAATTTGGTCACATCTAATTTCGGACACACAAGTTGCTCTTGCAAACAAAAATGCAGCGATCAAAACTGCTTTTCTTTAAAAAATCTGGAACTTCTGGAGATCAAGAAAAATAATGCTATTTTTAGAATGAGGGAATCCAAGCGAGCACCATCAAGGCGAAGGTAGGACACGAAGAGGATATGTACAGAAAGGCGCATAACAAGTTAACAACCATTGCAAGAAAACAATGATGACACCCCAGAGATGAGGCATATAACAACCATTCATGTTAAGTGAGAAAGTTCCCAGTTTACTAACTTCAAACTTAAGCAGTTGGGGAAAGCAGGAATTGGGGGAGTAATCAGCTGGGAACTGTTCGGACTGGTTTTGTGCAGCACATAGGAGATGCATCAAATGATCCAGCAGAGTTGCGGGACTTATAAAAAGCTTACAAATAAGATTACAGGAAAATATACGCGAATTGCATATTGCCGAGCACTGCCAGAAGATCTATTGGGATACATACAAAACTAAATTCAAAGCTATGAGCCACGAGTGTATATGGCTCTCTTTTGCTTATAGGGAGGCAAATTTTGTTGCGGATGCTTTAGCAAAACATGCTACTATGATGAATGACATAAACCCCTCATTCACCCAAGCCCCCTCCTTTGTAGAACCTCTATTATGTGGCGATAATAGTTTGTTATTAAACTTGGAACATCAAGGGGTTTCAGCCCCTGTACTATGTTAGTTACGTAATTAATGGTATGTTTTTTGCTTTCAAAAACATAAGTAAAAGTGAATAATTGAAGATGTCTGTCTGGTATTTTCGGAATTACAGCCATTATTTTGTATGAGTTTCGGAATATGAATAACAAAAACAGTCATCCATCCATAATGTCACAAAAACAAGCCATTCGAAAGAGTACATAAATAACTAACCGGAAGGTTACTAATAAGGGTCAGCAATTTCAAATACCACAACCAAATAGGCTTACTATATTCTTCCGTTCAGACTAGAATATAAATATGCCAGAAAAATGACTTCTTTACCACCCCCAATTACAAATTGTTCTTAAACCCCCTCTTCGTCTTCAGATAATAAATTGTGCCCACATTATGATGATTACTTACTTCCCTTCAAGCCCTAATTTTGAAGTTAGCCAAGCACAAACCTCGTCCATCTCTTCCGGTATCGTATAGTGCCCTAGCCTGGATTTTCAAACATATATACATCAAACCCTCAAAAACATAGTTTCCTTTACCAACTTCCACGTGTGTGTATATATAGTACATCTCTCTGAAGGAAGCCGTTCTTTCAATTAAAGAATGGACTCTCCTTTCTTGTTTAGACCAAAGTCATAAAACATGCACTTATTTAGCCCCTCAAAAAGGGAGACCTTTCTTTAGTTAAAAGAAGGGTGCCCATCAAAGACTCCTTGATATATATTGCATATACATACAAACATACATACATATAGGACAGGTTCAACTTACAACTATCGTAAATTTTATAAGTGTATAGGCATGAATAACTTTTTCTCAAATTTAAAATTTATCAATAAAGCCATTGAATTAGATAATTTTTACACGTGGAAGATACATGCCACAAGAACTACACTGTTCAACAATTTTTCCCCTCAATTTCATGTTTGATCGCGGTCCAACCATAGGATATTATCTTGTATTGTGATTGTCATGCATGCAAACTATGAGCTCAGTCAAATATTAGGAAGCATTCAATTGACTTGCTTATATTTTTCTTAATTTTATTAAGAATTTGGAGCCTAATCACTATAAAGTACTTCAGCATCTCAAATAAGTTTGAACTTTTAGGATGCCAACCAAAATGAATTCGAACAAAAAAATTCGCAAGGTGTAAAAGTAAAACTTCTTAATCTTACCCCTAGTGTGAGTTGAACTTAGATGATAAATATATATATATATATACTTAAAAGAGAGAGAGAGAGAGATGTATTGAAGGCAAAAAAGAAAAAAAAAACTAAAAATTACATACGCAGTGTAGTCTTTGAATGTCACATCATTAAAGCCAGACGAGCTTAATTTCTGCGCCGACTTTTCACCAAATTTAAAACGAACCACATCATCACCTACATACCAAAATCATTGGCAGGTTCCACCATTAATTAGCTGAGATGCAAGCACCAATGATATGAAAAATGGACATATGGGATAAATCAAACACGAAAATAAACACAGCCTCTTAATTTAGGCCAAACTTATCTGTGCTAGAGCTGACCGACCTGACCGTCAGCCTCCAAAAAAGAACAGAATAAAATGCAATTTCCAGGAAATTATTCGAGAAACAAACAACAAAAAGGCATAGAAATAAGAATTGCTCATAAAGTTGATCAAAAAGAAATACAGGCGTGTTTGATTGCACTTCTTCACCCTGGAAAATGCTCAATTTTTTTATGTTTTCCATCATTACATGTGATTGTATAATTTGCCAGGGAATCAAACTCTATGGTATATGGTTTACCCTACCCTAGTCTCCTTTTCAATGTAATTCAAAAACAACCTCCCCCCAAGTTTTTTCTTTCCTTGCAACACATTTTACTAGAAATTGACTTCTTTTCCATGTAAACCAATTCAAATGCATCATAATATCAAATAAGAGTGTTTGATTGCATTTCTTTACCTTTGGAAATGCTCACCCCCATTTCCTATATGCATAAGATCGAACCTGCCCTGTCCACCCTTGACCCGCCCGTTTGTAATTGTAAGATATTATAAGGGTATTTTAAGAAAAAATATATTATATTCAGATCGGATCAAACATTGAATTTCCGCAAACCTGAACCTTTGTTGGTTTTTTACATTTGAAACTAAAACCAGCCCGGTTAAAAAAAATTAAAAAAATGACCCACTTAGGGCCAGGTTGGTTCAGGTTGGTTCGGGTCAAAAATAAAATGTTTACACTGTGGTGTCAGTGTTACATAAGCTCCACTCCAATTAAGGGAAACTAAGCATGCAAAAATAATCTTAGTAAGGTAGTTGAGCTGAAAACTTACAATGAAGATAACTACTAGGACAAGGAAAAGTTACACTCCCTTTCTCTCAAATTAAGAGTCCACTATTCCTTTTTGGGATATCCCAAATTAAGAGTCCAATTTCCTTTTCAAAACAACATAATCAACGTACCAAAACTCACAATAGGAAACAAGTTTTGTTCTAAAACATTGATTATGACGAAACTAGCGCATTCTTAAAAAATGTGAAAGTCAAACATGGACACTTGATTAGGGAAGGAGGGTGTACTAGTAGCCTGCGAGAGAAAATGAATGAATTACCTCTTCCATGACAGAGCAAAATGGGCAACGAAGCAGCACGCCTTGTGGCCTCATCCCCTTCTAGCTTGTTAGTTAAGGTCCTAGAAAAGAATAGTAGCAAATAATTTATTTTATTTGAAGAATCAATTACAAAAGAAGGTATAAAGAGCTCATGAAAGAATAGAATTGGATGTCAAACTTTGAACCAGGAAGCCAGCCACTAAGTCCAACAACTGCACTCAAATTGGTAGGGTACAGGTTTCCATTCCCAAATTTTCCTTGAGCAAAGCAAGTTGCAGAGTAAAGGGAGGTTGCTGCCCCCATACTAAAGCCTCCAATACCAACTTTGACTGCAAATTGAAAAATCAACAATGAGGACAATTATCAAACTTGTGTGTGTTTTTTTTCAACTTCTCTTTCTTTTTTACTAGAACTCATAGCACATTCAATGCATGTGCTATATCTAGAAATTTGATTTTATGTAGATTTTTGAAACATTTTATGGTTATGTGAATGTACATGTCAAGTGGTTATAACACGTGTTATCCCTTGCTTGAAGTCATAGGTTCAATTCTCATTGGAAGTAGTATTTATTTTTCCAAATCAATGAAAGCTAATTTTGTAATTTCAGGGCACAAGATTTAGTTGCCATCTGTTACTTGTGTGTAATATAATGGATAGATATTTAAGAGCGAGAGGGGGTATCCTTGTGAACTTCCTTTTTACTTAGGGTCTTTGGTTAGTGATGGATCTTAAATGGTTTAAATGCATTTCAAATTTCCGTTAGATGCAGAAACCCGGTGCATTAATCATTTGTACATTCCATGATTGTACAACACATCAATGCATCCCATGGTTCAAAGTACGGTTTTCGGTATCGATTTCAAGCAATATGCACCGATTCGGTATTTAGAATGCCCAAAAAAAATAGAAAAAGGAAATAGAAAAATTCTACAAAGTGAGACCAATGAGATAGATCGATTAGATGCGCATGATATCATCATTTAACACAAATTGCATTCTCTACCTTGTAATACTAAATTACTAACATCTATCGCACTTGGATAACACACTATTACATCATAGTTCAACAAATGTTTAACAATACGATCTTATCAGCCACAAAATCTCAAAAATAAGTTCAATTACGCCTAAAATAGCGGTATGGATTAAAATCATAAGCATCACTCCTGCAGTAGGGGTATAAAAAAGGTTGATAATTTCCACTAGTGTTAAGGGTACAAGTGTGAAGCATGTGTTGGCCTTTCAAGTTAGGATGAATGACTAGATGACCCATAATTGGGAAACTTTGGTTGGCCATTATGATAGTGGTACCCAAACCCCCGATATTCAATGGTACTTGGGTTCTCACTTGTTTTTGAATTGATTCATTCAAGCAGCTTAGTCTCAGTATAAACAATAATGATGATTAATTTATATCTATCTACCCTACTATTCGAAGATTCTTGTTCAGAGAGATACTTATTCCCTGAATCAAGGCTGGAACAAGGCTAGTGCGTTTACTTTTAGTCACTTCATCTCCATCAGCTTTTTCTTTCGTTGATACTGAGTCGACTCAGTGTGTACCGGTTCGGTTTTGACGACTCGGTGCAGTTTTGGTGGGTTATGACCAAAATATCAGCCTGACTCAGTGAATCCATAAAATACCTTGATTAAACCATATCATGTCACAGTTTCAGTTTAGTACCCACTGAAACCTGTACATATCAGCAGATACTTTGAACCATCGTCAGCATTCAACGCATGTTAAACACCGACACGGGGATTCTAGGAGAGTCTTGGAAATAATATTCATGTATATGAACATATAATATGCATGCATAGTACATATGTGTATTTTAGATGGTTACTCTTCTCTACTTGCGCACTCACTTCTAGCAAACTCTTCAAATCTTCAAATATCTAACTTTTGTTATTATAACAGTGCCTGCTTTTGATTTGTTATATTTCTTCTGTTAAGCACGATATTCATTATGGTTCCTTCTCCTAACAGCTTAAGCTTTTGGGAGAGATGGTTCCTAACATGGTATCAGAGGTCAGGTTCTGCAAGCTCTCGGGTTCGAATTCTCCCGCTTGCATTTGTTTCCCCCTTTGTGTTTGTGCAGTATGCACGTTGTTGTTTGTGTACAAAATGCACCACAGTTGTGATAGGTTCTTTCTCCTAACAGCTTAAACTTTTGGGAGAGATGGTTCCTAACATCTTCAAAATCCAAAATGATACTCAAAATCCTCATGATTCAAACACTTCAAAACTGAATAAGCATCATTACGTGTAAAGAAAGATTGAATGGCACACAGTTGTGAGAGGGAACTTACTGTCAGATGGCTCCGTAGACAGCAAACTTACAACATGAGCTGCTGAAGCATCTAACCCTTCTAAATCTTCATTGGCATCTTCCGAAAGGTCACTTACATCACACCCTAATATAAATCATAAAAGAACGTGAAATATTTTAGACAATCATTATCGTACATATTATCTCTCCAGTGATCACTACAGTATCCAGTTGTGAAGTTATGATTTGTATTATGAAGAAAAGATGTAAGAATTGCACATTGTGAATCAAACAGCAAGATTCAATCCAAAATAAAATAAATGGTAAATATTGTACATATTTCTGCCAAAAATAAATATACTGAAAAATAATGAAATATTGTTTAAATCGGTTTTAGGCAATGAAAACGCCATCTAATTGAAAGACATGATTTCATTACAAAAGAAAATGTGAGTTTGAATATTATAAATTAGTAATAAAATCATAAATAGTTGTGAATAAAGAGTCAAAGAGAAGATGATTGAAAAATCATTGACCCAAATAAAAAATTAAGCTATTATAAAAAATCTGAAAGTAAATAAAGTTAGGAAAAGTTTGTGACAAAAGTGAACACAAGTGAAATCAAATTCATTGTGATTCTCGATTCAATTGACAAAATCATAGAATTCATTACAGCCATCTTTACTCCAAATTTTATACTACATGATTCAAGAATCTATGCAGCTATTTACCAATCAAACTATATGAATCGTGCAGTGAAGACTGAGAACTGCTATTCATGTTCATTTTGGATTCACTACACAATTCATATTGATTGAGCCTTTAACCACAGTGAAGTGTAATAACAGCTACGATCCTTCTTATAAATTATATAGTTTGACTTGATTTGATAGAAATCAAGCAGGTTTCGAAAGCATTTAAACTTACAAGCAGTTGAAGGAAAGCCGCCAAACAAAGTTATTGGTTGAGAAGGAGCAGTTGGGCAGATCCATTTTATCTGCAGTACATATATACATATGCATATGAAAATTAAGTTGTTAATTAAGACATAATATTAATATACAAAAAAGATCTTAAACGGTTTACATGTGATATTCTTACATTTGGAAGAGGCAGAGTCTCCAAGAGCTGGGACCAGCTGCCAGACAAAAGCAAATAACCGAATGAGAAAATGTTATCACTACTGCATTACTGAAGGCCCATTTATTTTTGGGAAGAAACTGAAATACATTTTCACCTAGTTAAAATATTTATTGCTGAAAAGTATTTTCACCTATTTTGAAGGAAATTATTGTTCATGCAAAATAATGAATAAATCCACACGCCATACTACGCAATTTTAAATAAAATTCGTGAACAAAGTTCAATGCCAAATTGGTCAAAACAGTTTTCAAATACTAATTTTCACTCCACCATTGAATTTAAATCACTACTGTTTTCTAATATAAAAGGAACAAGAATTGGAAAATTGGTACCAACATAAAAAAAAAAGAATCAGCAGAAGACTACCAAAGTACCAATTTCTTTGAGAAAGAAGAGGTTAAACACAAATCAACAATAAATAACTCTCCAAAAATATCATAATACTGTTGTTCCAATACTTCTAGGCAACTACTTTTCATAGTTCATACCCCTCGATTTGAAACTAAGAGCCTTTATTTGAAAGTCAAATATATTAGGAAATATTATAAACTTTCATGAAAAGAGAGGGATGAGATACTGAGATATCAATGTAATTGTTAACCTTGTACTAAAAAAGCTAATGTTGGTTCATTTAATTAATTTATTGCCTAAATTTAGAAACAAAACTATTGATTTGAGACATCGCAAAGAGAAAAGTGGGACTTTTGAGTTGAGAATGAGGGAGTATATATAAAAGAAGAAAATGATTCACTGTCATAGTCAAATTTTCATTTTCAATATTAAGTAACAAATAGAGCCCAAATGAATCAACTGAGTCTTGGACACGATCCAAACAAAACTAAAAGTTTACCTTTTACGGGTTCAAGTTAATATTTGATAGATTTCCCATCATATATGTGTTGAACTGCTTAAAAATTAGTGGCATAGAACCAATTACACAATACATGACCATAAGCAATTGCCACGCCACCCAAGCATGCGCATGCACAGTAAGACGAAGAAACTCTAAATGAATTGATTGAGTATTGGAAACAGATTGTACTGATATTCTCTGAATAAGATCCATTGTAGGATTATTTAAATTTTTCTTATCAGTATTATAAAGTTGGAGGTAAATACGGGGAAAGAGAAGAAAAATATTGGGAAAAAGAAGGATTTGCATTATCGTTTGATCTGTTTCACACATTCACGTGTTATATCAACCACTTGAGGAAATGGAAAACTCTCTTTGACAATTAAACAAGAGGAAATTAATTGTAAAATGTCATTTTACTTACAAAATATACATATCTTTTCCAAATCTACCACTGAATAATGTGAAGTACACTAGACCTCTACCTTCCTCTTTTAAGAGATAAACAAGCAGAGCATTAACGGCAATCAAGATAAGATATTTCGCATAAAAACCACTAACAAATAGTTACAATGGAAAAATGGAGTTATACAGAGAAGGGAGAAGTGTGATGATGTTACCTTGAACCATTGTCACCGAGGCCATGGAGCCAGACTATAGTGGCCTGGTGTTTACCTTTTGGTCTCACCACATATGTCCGTCCAAACTCAAATGCCCTTCTAGCAGTTCTAGCACCTGCTATTAAATCACAACAAAGTTCACCATTGAAGACTTTCGAAAAAAAGATAAATGAATGAATTATGGCATAACCATTTTTCTGGGGGAGAGAAGAAAGCACAAATATCTATAGATTTTTTTTTATTTTTTTTTTGGGGGGGGCACCCTAGTTGTACAGTTGTGGGAAAGAGTTACAATAACACTGGAACATGAAGATATATTGACAAATCTAGGCTCCATTTGCCAGCAGAAGGCTAGGAAAAAAGGCATTTTAATGGCAACCAAACAACAGTCTTCTTTCTTCTTCTCTTCTTTTTTAAAGAATTAATAGCAACCAAACAGCAGCTAAAAGTAAAGTTTTAAAGAATTTCAAGACATGTGCATAACTCTCTCTGCATCAAAATTAAAAACAAACAAGGGATATAAAGAATAAGAGAAAAGGAGACCCAACTAACCTGAACCCATAGAAGGGCCACTCAAACTCATATTACTTCCAATAGAGAAAACAACCGCGAGCTATTTGCAATGATTGAGAATACTCCCTGCATTCCAACAAATTGGGTTCATTCTAAATTGAACTATTATTCTTATTAGCAGGAGAAACCACAAAAACCCCATTACACCATTACAAATCAAATTCAAGGAGAAAACACTTTACTTAAGGCAGTGTTAGTTTTTAGCTCCTAATGCTGAATGGAAATCTAGTAAGCATTAAGAGGTACAGATAATGTTTCTTCTATGGCCTCTTGATGATGAATTAAGTATCCAGCGTGAAGAGGCAAGTCTTGTGCTGAATGCTTAATTCTCGCTTCAACAAAAGTTTTATTCCAATTGTGCCCCTATTCTTTTTATTCTTTAATTCTTTAACTATCGATGTATCATATAGTAAAGGTAGCATTGTAAAATATTACGTATTCAGCATTTAGAGCCAAACAAAATCAAACATATTTTTAGAAGTTCATTTCAACATTCAGTATTCAGCATTCCTTAAAAAAAAAAAACTAACTCTTTTAGACATTAGAAAAAAAACAGATGATCAGTCAATTCCATAATTCTACACATAACCTGGGTTAATAATCAATATACACCAAACAGGAATTTCACAGTTGAAATAGAATTACA
Organism: Lonicera japonica; assembly: GCA_021464415.1. Classification (NCBI taxonomy): domain Eukaryota; kingdom Viridiplantae; phylum Streptophyta; class Magnoliopsida; order Dipsacales; family Caprifoliaceae; genus Lonicera; species Lonicera japonica. The sequence goes on from CM038469.1 coordinate 64,235,120, forward strand.
CCTAATTAAAGTATCAAACTTCCCCCAAATACACTACACTATCCACTCAAAGAATTGGTGAAAAATAATTATTTGAAGTCAAGCAAAACATTTTCCGCTTAAATTGGAAAACAACAATTCATTAGTTCAATTTCATAGATCGATATATATCTAGACTGGGATAGACACGAGGATCCGATAAAAAAAAATACTACAGAAAAAACGATCAGATGAATAATTATAACAATAATAATAATAATAATAATAATAAAAGGACATTGAGATTTTGGTATGTGTAATAATTGACCTGGAGTTTGTTGAAGGAAAAATCGCGAGCTCCTTTTTCTCTTCTACCAAACAGACCAAGTTGTACCGTGTCGGGTGATGATGATCTCTCTCTCTCTCTCTCTCTCTCTCTCTCTTTCCGTCTCTCTCTTCAACATATCTTTTTATGTATTATTTGTCCTTTTTTTCATATCATAATACCATCTTTAGTGGGTAAGTTAAAAAAGTAAGTTAAAAAGGTATATTTATATTATTAATAAATTAAAGCTGCACCGAGAGAAAGCTAAATTTAGCTTGCACGATTTATGAAGTGTCGGGGCACCATTTTATTCATTCTCACGATAGATGATATATCGTCCAATGATATTGCTTCCCCACGACACATCATGTGTCGTGGCAGGCATTTTATGTTTTTTTTTTCTTCTTCCATTTCCGAAATTAATCCTTCCCACGATATTTGAAATATCGGCTGAGCTAAAATTTTCATTTCCCCCGATACATCATGTATCAGCCGAAGGATTTTTGTTTCTCACGACACATCATGTGTCGTGAGAAGGATAATTCTCTACCACGACATTTCGTGCATCGTCCGAGTTAAAATTTTGTCTGCTGCTAAATTTGGCTTTCGTTTACACTTTTACACAGATTATTAGCCAGCTAGCCTACCGAATGGGGCAAGCAAATAGCTAAATTTACCCATTTAGCTTGCCCAATGGAGATGGTCTAACATCCTTTTTTTTTAACTCGTATATGCACCATATATTAAACTAGTTATTTGCCGTGCCGTTCACTAAAAAAAAATCAAAAAATAATGAGATTAAATAAAATTATATAATATTCAAATAAGGTATAGCTCAAAACATATATTAAAAAAATTATATATACAACAAATCACATTATAATAAATTTGATATTTTTTAAACCGACATAAATGAGCTATTATAAATAGATATGACAATCAATCTAACATTCAAGTAGGGGCGTTGCTAAAGCTAAACTTAATATACCAAAATATATTTTCAACTCGGTTAGATTGATTTGGTTTTTAATTGAAAAGGTCGAATTTGTCCTTATTTATGATATGTTTAAATCCGAACCCATTTTGCAATTTCATTGATATTGGGTTGGGTTAATTTGTCATCCCTAATCATTCACCAATATATATATTTTAAAAAATTAATGTATCTCATTATTACAATGACATTATATATTTCTAAAATTTTAATTACAAACAGATGGTACCATTGTTAGTAATACCGGTTTACAAAAGTAATGTACTTTTTTTAAAAAAATACTATTTAAATTTGTAAAAGAATAAACATATATTTTTTATAAATTAAATAAAATGTTGAGCCATTTGCCATCCCTAATCATTCACCGTACAATAACATTACATATTTTTAAATTTTAATTGTAAATATATGGTATCATTGGTAGTAACATTGTTTTAGAAAAGCAATGTGGTTTTTTTATATATAAAAAAAAGGGTAAACTATGTAAAAATTAAATAAAAAATTGTGTAAAATAATTTGAATGTAAGTTATAATGAATAAAATATGTTTAAAGAGAGAAAAGTGGATTACAATGACTTTTTTTGAAATTTTTTTCTTTTACAAATATTTTTATAATCATAATAGATTTTACTTTATAAGTATCGATAAGTATATTTTAAATAGAGGCAATTGGGCATAAGTGCACATTCCAATAATAATATAAGTGTGAAGGACAATTACAAATTAGCACAGTAAATTAAGGACAACACACAAAAAAGACACTAATGCCCCTTCATTAAAATAACTTGGAAGATATAAAATTATATATATAAACAAGTCTTCATTATTTTTCTGCAATCTTCTCTCTCTTCTCCTTCACACATATATATGCTTTAATTTATTCTTCAGGTGAGATATTTTATATTTTTTTATTTCTCCAGGGAATCAAAAATTTTGGGCCATATATATATATATATGGGTAGAAATTAGAAAAGAATTCCATTAAAAAAAGACCAAAGCACTCATCTTTTCCTCCAACTTCTTATAAATTTAATAATATTTTCAATCATTTGCTAACATTTTTATTAAATGGTACGTTCAAAATTTTTTTTAACTACAACTTATAAATAAAACCCAATATGAGTTTTGATGTATTAATTTGAAGCCTACAATATCAATAAATTATAGTTTATATATATATATATATATATGTATATTGAGTTCCACCCTTAGTTATAGTTATCTTCCCTAAAATGCATATTTAATGCTTGAAATATTATTGCATACAGTAATTATTTAGTACTTCTTTCATTCAAAAAAAGTGCTTAAAATTTACATGGACTCCTTTTTGTTATCTAGCAATTGTGTTTCAGATAATCAAGCTAGCTATACTAGTGGAATAACCTCGATCAGCAAGATGCATGGCCGGAGGGACAAAGAATTTAACAGTGTTGATTGGCTATCATCACTAACAAACTAAAGTTGCTAAATAGTTTAAGCACCCTATCCAATTTTACACATTAAGGTGCTAAAATATTTTTAGCACCATTTTTGTCCAAAGTAACTAATCACATTGTGCTAAAACAGTTTTAGCATCAATTATCCAACACTAAAATTGTGCTAAAAAGGTTTTAGCACCATAGGTGAACACATAAAATTACTAAACTAAATGTGCTAAACAATTTTAGCACATCATCCAATTCTATATATCAAAGTGTTAAAACATATTTAACACTATTTTTGTTCAAAGTAACTAATCACATGGTATTAAAATAGTTTTAGCACCAATTGTCTAACACTAGAATGGTGCTAAAAAGTTTTAGCACCACGGGTAAACACATATAATTAAACTGAAGGTGCTAAACAGTTTTAGCACTCCATCCAATTCTACACGTCAAGGAGCTCAAACATACTTAATACCATTTTTGTCGAAAGTAACTAATCACATGGTGCTAAAACAGTTTTAGCACCAATTCTCCAACACGAGAATGGTGCTAAAAAAGTTTTAGCACCACGTATAACTAAACTGAATGTGCTAAACAGTTTTAGCACCTCGTATAATTCTACACATTAAGGTGCTAAAATATATTTAACACCATTTCTGTTCAAAGTAATTAACCACATGGTGCTAAAACAGTTTTAGCACCAATTGTCCAACACTAGAATGGTGCTAAAAATGTTTTACCACCACAAGTAAACACATATAATTAAACTGAATGTGCTAAACAGTTTTAACACCCCATCTAATTCTACACTTTAAGGTGCTAAAGTATATTTAGCACATTTTTTATCCAAAATAACTAATCACATGGTGCTAAAACAGTTTTAGCACTAATTGTCTAACACTGGAATGGTGCTAAAAGGGTTTTACCACCACAAGTGAACACATATAATTAAACTGAAGGTGTTAAACAGTTTTAACACCGCATATAATTCTACACATTAAGGTGCTAAAGTATATTTAACACAATTTTTATCCAAAGTAATTAATCACATGATGCTAAAACAGTTTTAGCACCAATTGTCTAACACTATAATGGTGCTAAAAATGTTTTACCACCGCATATGAACACATATAACTAAACTGAATGTACTAAATAGTTTTAGCACCCCATCCAATACTACACATCAAGGTGCTAAAACATATTTAGCACTATTTTTGTCCAAAGTAACTAATCACATGGTGTTAAAACAGTTTTAGCACCAATTGTCCAACACTAGAATTAGGCTTGAGATCGATTCGATTATTTAAAAAATTTTGAGAAACCATTAATTGAACTGGTTTTATGTTAATAATTCGGTTCTACCTATAAAAAAGTGAAGAATCGGTTTAAGAACCGAACCGGTTCTAACGGTTCGGTTCTAACAGTTTATCGGTTAACCGTTAACAAGATAAAAATCGGTTCTTTAACAGTTATTGGAAAGAACCGGTTTATTGGTTAACCGTTAACAAGAAAAAAACTAGAAAATTGAAATATTAATGGTTATTGGAAATAAATAATGGTTCTAACGGTTCAGTCCTAAGCAATTTAGAAGAAAAATCTAATAGCGATTTCTTAATGGTTATTATAAATAAATTATGTCAAGAACCGTTAACAACCTTGAAGAACTGAACCGGTAATAAAAGTTTTCTATTTTTCAAGAACCGAACCGAATTTTATCGGTTCAGTCCGGACCAGTTCCCGATTCTAAATTCCCAGCCCTAATTAGAATGGTGACAAAAAGGTTTTACCACCACAAGTGAACACATATAATTGAACTGAAGGTGCTAAACAGTTTTAGCACCCCATATAATTCTACACTTTAAGGTGTTAAAGCATATTTAGCACAATTTTTAATCCAAAGTAACTAATCACATGGTGCTAAAACAGTTTTAGCACCAATTGTCCAACACTAGAATGGTGCTAAAAAAGTTTTAGCAGCACATGTGAATACATATAACTAAATTGAATGTGCTAAACAGTTATAACATCTCATCAAATTCTGCACCTTGGTGCTAAAATAATTTTAGTACCAATTTTTCAACAATAGAATGGTGCCATATCTTTGATTTAGGGTTCATAAAAAAAGAATATACAATTAGATTTTTTTTTCAAATCCCGCTGGGCAATCGAAATTGGTCGATTTCGATAGTAAAAAGACCTCTGGTCGTCTTGATTTTACGCTTGATTATTGTAACTCTGTCTTCCGAACAACATATCCAAAAATTAGTCCAATCCAACGGTTCGATCAAAAGTTACATATCTTTGATTTAGGGTTCGTAAAAAAAAGATTTGCGATCAGATTTTTTTTACAAATCCCGCTGGGCTGTCGAAATTGGTCGATTCCGATAGCAAAACGACTTATGATCGTCTTGATTTTTGCATAATTAAAGTAACTTTGTCTTCCGAACAACATATAAAAAAACCAGCCCAATCCAACAGTTCGATCAAAAGTTATATCTATTTTACGATTGCATCTGCAGAAAAGAAAAAAAAAATATGAGAACTGGTATTGTTTAGGGGCTGAGAGAGATAGGGGTATTGTTTAGGGTATTTTTGTCCATCAACATTTATCTTTTTACTTAAAATAAGTTAATATTATGAAAAATGTCCTCATTGTAAAACCAAATTATGAAATTAGTACTACTTTCCTTTACTAAACATGAGTCCGTCATTAGATTTATAAAACATTACGGAGCGAGTCTTTATAACCCATTATCTCTTTTAAATATGTAAATTTTAATAATTTTTAATTTATATATTTAAAGTTAATATATTTTAAATTTTAAAAAGGAATTGATGAGATAGTATGAGAGATAATAAATTGGTGGAATAAAAGAGAGAGAGAGAGAGAGAAAACTTATTTACTATGATGTTTTAAAAACATATCTAATACCCTGAAAATTAACCTTTTTTCCTCATTTTCTATTGAGTGCTACATGAAGATACTAATTATATCGGTAAGAGTTTTTTATTTAATGTTAATGGCATTTTTGTGGTATGAATGTGGAGTTGTGCATTTAGCAATCGTATAAAATAGATTGTTTTGAGCTTTTTTAAAATAAAAGAATTGGATCTTTAATGAATTAAACTTTTACATAATTTGGACTAAATATATTATTAAATAAATACACTATGTCGCAATTCATGCCAAATGCTTTATTATTATTAAAAAAAATATTTTAAATATCAAATCTAAACCCGTCCATTTTAAAAAAGATGTGCTTTTTAAGATCGTGTTGGACCTTTTTGCAATCCCCATAATTTTAACATAACAAACATATGTTTTCATCATTTAACCAAATGTCATTTTACTTGTTTATTAAGCTTGAATATATATAATTGAAAGTGAGCTAATTTTCAATTTAGGAAATTTACAAGGCTAAACATACTCCTAGGCATGGCAAAATAGTACTGCCTAACAGGTATTTTGACCTGAACCATCTTTAATGGGTCGAGTTTGCAACAAACTTTTAGGATCGAGATGGATATGGGTTATAAATATCCTAATAATATCATAAAAATGCAATAGCTCGGGCAGCTTGAGGGATGGCGTATTTGAATAGAATACAATACTTTTTCATTAAATTTATTATATAAGAAATTATGATTTATCTTACTCTTCTTTGATACTTTTGTATTTCAAATTTTCGGCAAAAATAACACTTTAAACAAGTGTCAAGAAAATGATAGAAAATATAAATGTTAGGCTCCGTTTGATTGCAAAGATGGAAAAGCAAAATAAATTTAACTAGTTTGTGTGAAAAGATATAAAATAAAATGAAAGATGTTACTCATTTTATGAGTATATATCCTCCATCCTTCAATGTTTTTTGTGAAAAAAATTTACTCACCACCAAGTAAAGAAAATTTCTTCATAGAAAAACTTAAAAATCAAGAGGATATCACCTATATCACATAACTTATTTTCCATCTTTTCACCAAAACTAATTCAATTTATTTTCATTTTCCACCTTGTAATCAAACGGAGCCTTAAAGTACTAAATAACAAAAATAGCAAGCATTCTCTTAACCTTGATTTTAAAGTTCGTGATATCTATTATAAGGGGTAAAGTGTAGCTTTTTTACATAAGATAAAGTGGCCAACAGACTATTTTCATACTTATTAAAAATACTGTTAAAAATAAACAATTTCAAAAGTAAATCCTGGCAAATGCTACTTGGCCCAGCCCCATTAACATATGATATTATTACAGACACAATGCATGGACAGATAGCATCTCCGTAATTTTCAGATTTGTAAAATGATAGCAAATTAAAATCAAAATTAATCTCGCACGTGTTTTTTTAATCTTTACCACATAAGCTCTCGCATCAAAAGTAGCTTTATATGTACATGCACGCAACCTCCCTCTAGAACGATAACAACTCGATATAGGAGAGTTGGAAAAATTTTGAACCATTGATTTAAAAGTGAATGATTTAGATTGACAATTAGGTTTTTTAATGTAAACGAGTCATGTCAAAACTAATAAATAAATTTGAGTCATTTAACTATAAGCCAATGGTTTATAATATTTTCTACTTTTATTTTAGAGTAATTTACGTTACTCTAGATGAACTAAAAGAACTCAAGAATGCGCACACACATTCACAGCATTATAGAAACAAGGAAAAAAATAGATATGTCAATAAATCGGATTTTGACCGGATTACCTTATATGCAATCTGATATGTTAAGGAAAAAAAATCAATATAATATGATAATCCTACAGATTGTTAATAATCAAATTCATATCTGACTTTATCAAATCCATATTCGCAAAATCACATAATGTCAAATTTGTTGTTGGGCTCATAAAAGGGTAATGAAACATTTTAAGCCTTACCAAAAGATTTTTTTCTGCGAGAATCTTGAAACCGTGTTTTGACATGTGGCCAAGCTTACGGTGCCATATCATCGTTGATTATTCTGCCTATTTTGCCGACGCAATCTTCTTGTTGTGTTCCTTCTTTAAGCATATACAAATTTGCATATATATTTTTCGTTTTCTTCATCATAAACGTGCATTTGACTATCTTCAAGATCTCATATTGAACATGGGTTTTGCACCCACTACTATTTAATTGTCCCAGAGATAATAATTTTTTCTTCATGCCATTTACGTGCCATACTTACTTAATGGTGCGATTTGTACCATTATACATCTTTAATTTAATGGTACTAATACCAGAAATATCAAAAGCATGATCGTCTCCCATGAACACAAATCCTCTTGAGATATGTTCATATTCGTGGAACCATTTTCTCCAGCGGGTCGTATGCCATGTAGCTGAGTCTAAAAGCCAAACATCAGAGAATTTTCTTTTGCATTCAGTGACTGTCAGTAAGACATCATTTGAAAATTCCACCTACAAGAGTCCAAGGTGCTTGCTACACAACGCTGAGTTGTGACTTAGGACCTTTTCCGTTAATTTCTTCGTGTTTCTTGAGATGCATGCACTCTCTTTCTGTAATGTCATTTCTTTACACAGTGATGACACTTGACATTCTTCTTATTTATTGCTTTTGATCAACTATAATTTTGACTCTTATTGAGGCCATATTCCATTAACCTCCCTCTTGTCATCTTTAAAGCATTGGCCTAGTGTTTCTTTTCTTTTTTTTGTTATTGTGCTGACTTTCTTTCTCAAAAATCGCAGATGCAACATCATCAAAGACTATTATTTATGTGTTGTTAGTTAAGTTGATGATGGGTTAATCATAAGAATCAGGTCAACTTTGAAGTATAATTTCAACATATTCATCCGCCTCTATATTATGCCCCATTGTTATGACATGAAAATAAAATGTTAAGGGTGTTGAAGTGGTCGGTCACCGTAGTTGACTCCATCATCTGAAGGGTGTAAATCTTTCTATTCAAGAAGATTTTATTATGATTTGGTCTCATACAATTTTGTCAACATATCCCATATCTCTTTTGTTGTCTTTTTCTCTACCACACTCGACAATACTCCGTCGGCTAGTGCTAGGTGCAAAGTTGCAACAGTATTGCCATCCATCTCGTTCCATTTATTGTCGTCAAGGATCTCCGCAGGCATATCTCCAATTGTCGCTAAGCAGTTATCTTTTCTTAAAATTGCTTTTATTATAATATTCCACAATGAAAAATTATTCATATTAAACTTTTATATTCCATACTTCGTTGCCACTGTTGGGGATGACTATTTTCCATTAACTGGAATTGTCTTTGATCAACACATATATCTAATTGACCATAAAAGGCCATAATTATCTAAAAAATAAAACGAGCAAATAAGTGGTTAATCAGTTTTGAATAAAAATTAACACGTGAAATTAACGGGCATAGACCAAACAATATGGGTGCATATCAGTCATATGATTGTCGCTAGCTGGCATGATCGGGCCACTTCACTGAGTTTCGACAATGTAATAAATTGACCCTTACGTATAGTTGACCATTAGTAAATTAGTGTTGTATGTAAATTTGCATCAAATTATACTTAAAAAACTTCACTAGCATAATATACATGAGTTTAATAATCTCATTGTGAGGACTTTCTATGTAAATATATATTTCTCTTATATTTTAGTAAAGTCCAAGGATTATAGTTAGTAAAGAGTAATTAGATATGATAAACACAGTAATTAGGAACCCATATCAATTATAAATATATGCATAATAAGTTCACTAAAGATATGAAGTAAAATTTCTATTGAAACACAATTATATTTGTCTCCTTTGGATATATAATCAAAAAGTAGTAACTAGGGGTGTAAATGGATCGAATACGGACAAGATACCGCATTATCCATTATTCGTATCTATTTTTAAATTTATTATCCAAATCCTTATCCGTATCATTTTAGATAATATATTAAATTATTATTATTATTATTATTATCCTATCAAATATCTCATATTCGGATAATATCCCTATCCATTTTTCTGTACAACTATATACACGTTGTCTATATTTTGTTAACCTAAAAATGAGCTTAATCTTATAATTATATTTGATTACATAATTTTCCAATTAAAATGATACATTCGAAAAGTATAGTAAAACATTGCAAAAAGTATTAAAATAACGACTATCGTTTTATGTCAAACTTTTAATTCAAATAATGAATTTATTTTATTTCTTTTGTATAACTTAATAAGATTTATGCTAAAACTACAATACAACCATACAGATCAAAATGACAAATCAAAATTGAAAATCATTAGAATTTTAAATTTGATATGGTCTTGAATATTTCATCCTAGCAAATCATATATGTTGTAAATAGTTTTTCTCTTTATTTTCCTTTTTTATAGGCTTTTTATTAGTTTAATTTTTTTTGGTAATTTGGGCCAACTTTTACACACCAAATTAAATCATGTTTGCTTTTTATTTATTTTTTAAGTGGGAAGATATATGTATATATATAATACACTAAATTATAGCGGATATGTACATATGGTAATTTGGATATCCTGTAAATATGAATAATCCATTTCGGATATGGAATATACATGTCGAATATTATCATTATTCATATCCCTATCTTTTTTCTCAGATATTTATAAATATTATTCAAATCCTCTTTTTGAATATTCGTTCGGATAAATATTTACAAAATATGGATTCGAATTCAAAATGGATTTGGATTTTTGAATATCCATTTACACCCCTAGCAGTAACTAAATCAGTAAAGTAATGTTAAATTATTTATAACATCAAACAATATAACTAAAAAAAATAAAAAATCAAACATAAATAGTATACTTCTTTTGTATGTTTTGTTTACAATAAGAGACAAAAAGGTGTCGTTGATTTCACGATCCGAATTATGAATATAATAAATGCATCCAGACTGTAAAGGTGAATACAATTGTTTGTTTTGTTAAAAATGTTAAAGCTTGGGGCATGTTTGTTTTGCCTAGAACTGCAAAACTATTAGGTTTATCATGATGTTCGAGCAGTGTAAAAAAAACTACTGTGCACCAATAATTCGGAAAACCTCAACTGATCGTGCGAAAGGCACTCTGTATAGGAATACAAACTCGTACTTAAAAAAAAAAGCCTTAACATGCAAGCAATCCCATTGTGTGGACTTTGAATGTGAATATATTGATTTTTCTTATACTTTAGTAAAAGTCAAAAGATTATAGTCAATAAATAAAGAGTAAATTAACTAGCACAATAATTAGGATCCCCTATCAATTATACTATAAATAGGGCGGCATGGCAATATAAAAATGAGGTGAGATAAGAGGTATTTCTTTTGGTTAAAATTTTAGACGAAACCTCTTAATATACATCTCTAAAGGTTGTGTCCGATTTGTTGTTAATTAACTAGTAAAATAAGGAAAAATAATGTTCCAACAAAAAATTCCAAATCAAACCGAGTGTTTAAGCTTCAAATTTAGAATTTAGATTAAAACAACAAAACGAAGGCCAACCACCTAACATTGAATAATCTTAAAAGAACAAAATTGTAACCTTAAATAATCGTAACAAACAATAAAAAACATAATTAATTTACATAAAGGAGAACGTCGCGTGACTAACCTGTGGATGTCCCAATAGGTTTTTTGATGCAAACATATACAAGGTTTTTAGTTGGGATGTTAAGGCCAATTCGAAATCTGACCGAACCGATCCGTAAAACCCTAAACCGAAGAAAAATTGAAACATAAATTAAGAAAACTAAACTGAAGCTGAATAGTTTGGTTCGAGTTTAGGGTTACCTATTCCAAAACCAAACCCAACCGAATTATGTATAAGAAAATGAAAGATGTTAATATATTCTAAGGTCACGTGTTAAGTATACTATAATAAAAAAAAAAATAGACTTTTATAATAATATGTTCCTTATTAATTGCATGTTGTGACCATATTAAAAAAAAGTCATTAATGTGTGCCCTTATTATTGAATTAACTACGTAATGCTAAGATTTTTTTTATCATATACATGATGATTAATTAAGTCATTATTTTATTTAATATGTTTTATTATTGCAAATGTACAAATAAAATAATAACTAAATATATAACATGATTTATATATGTTTGCTCATTGTTTATAGAAAACAATGACTATAATTATAATCTGAAACAATCTTATATCGCTATTAGTATTCCATGGTTATGTTAAATTGATTTAGATGGAAAGACATATTTCAAAATCGAATAAAATTGAACAAAAAAGTTTATTTAGGGTTTAAAAGATTTGAAAATCGAAATCGAACTGAACCAAAATCAAATTTTTACATTTGGTTTGAGTTTAGCGTACCCTAGTTTCTACCCCAACCGAAATCGAAAACACCCTTAGTTTTAGGTACCGTCGATGCAAAACTCGTTAAATCGATCCTCAAACTTGATAACAATAACTCTGAGGAGCGGTTCTGCTGACATTAACATGATGGATTTGTTTTCTTCAACCAAATAATTTATATGTTGTTTTAAGATGAACCTCGTATTCTCTATTTGCTGCTTCTTATTCTTTTAACGAATTTCCTTACTCTTCTTTCTCTTGTGCCATCATTTTTTCTTCTTTAATAATTACAATAGCCTTTTTTTCTGTCGGGTCCCACCATTTTCATCTCACCAATATAATTATTCCATTACCGCCCATAAAGGTTTTCTCTATATATTAGGGTTTTTATTCGAGATGGAAGGTAATTATCTCATGCGATTTAAGTGATGTATAATAAATTCACAAGAGAGAATTTCCCGCATTTGAGTATTTTTATTTTTATTTTTTTAACCAAAAAATAATTTATGACATGGAGAAAGCCACGTCAGCGAGTTTCCAATTTGGGTCGCTATAGAACAATTGCTTTTATATTTCTCATATCTTTATTTTTCTTTCATAAGTTGCACTTTTTTATTTCTTGCTTTATAGCATGTTTGCATTAAAAATAAGGGAATATACTAAAAATGGTTACTTATTAGGGGGAGGAATGGAATATAAATGAATGGTTTTAATCTTATTGTTGCTTAGATAGTTAAGGATGGAAAATAAAATAACTAAAATAACTCTTTTTTTGGATAAAAAGAAGAAAATAAAGGAAATGAATTATATTTACTCTATTGTTAACAAATTATGGTTAAATTTGGACGATGACGAGTATTTAAGTAAAATCTTTTCATTTCCTTCTTAATCATCACAATATTGGAAGTAAACAATATAAAGGAGTAGAACGAGTAATTTTTAACCATTCATTCCCTTTTCCTCCCCTTTTCCCTTATTCAGTCAATCCAAATAAACTATTACTTTATAATTCTACATGGACAAAAAAAATTGATATAAAAATTGACATGTCAATGTGCCAATCACTTATTGATTGAAATGGAATGTGATATGGTTCTTTTAATCAATATATGATGAAAACATTGATATGTCATTTTTTATGTTCATGTACAATTATTCATACAAAAATGCATGATTGGTAAAAATTTGTGTACCCCAAATTTAAAATAATTTTTGAATTGATGATAACATCTTTGGTATGAGTTACAATTCTATATAATAAGGGGGTATGGTTTTTGAATTTAAAAAATGTATAAGAGATAAAAATTGTGTAGATAAAATTTAAGATATTTTTTAATGATTGATAATGCATTTGGCACAAGTTATGACCTAGTATTCATACAAAATTTTTACTCGGTTTTGTTCAATCTCAATTAAATTTTGACCCAAAACATGGTTTGGTACTATTTTGTAAGGTTCTTATTGGTTGATGATCTATATCTTTTGTTTTTTTTTCATATAAATTTGACTGTTGACTTTATGTAAGTGTTTGCATGTAAAATTGAACAAATCGAGAACTTAAAGGTGAGCATGTAACAAGTCAAAATTCAGGAGGGGGGTGTTTACAAATCGGGGTTCCTGTTATGGATACTTTGCTGGTGAACAGAATCATTATTTGATTTATGTGAACTTGACTCTCATTAATACACGTGCCTCAATAATAACCAAAGTGGGTGATTAAATCGTTTTTATACCTATACGTGCATGTTGATATATTTAAATGATTATCGAGCATGCCTTTTCGTTTTATTTTTGCCTTTGTATATGTGAATTATTGCAGATAAGAAGAAAAAAAAATTAAGGATTTTTCAAAATAAATACGCTTAAAAGATGCCATGATAACCTGGTTGCATACACCTAGCACACGAATGTGAATTTACCCCTGAAACCTCGAGGGACCAATGTGGATGCCAAGCGGTTCGTATCTTTAAATACATAGAATGGTATAGCAAGTTAGCAACGCATATTAAAGACCACATGTTAAGGGTGCAAGGTATACTGTAGGTTCTCATTTAGTATTAGTGTACGTGGGCGTGCATTTAAGATATGTCAAATGTTTCTCACGCGTCTGATGGAAAGCATGTTGTGGGGACACATCAAATAGATGAGAACCTCTACCATTTACATGTGTGAGAGAGAAGCCATGCCACGAGGTTATGACGAAAGACTACCCAAAGTATGTATCTTCTACCCTAAACATGCCTATTTTTGTAATAAATAATGTACAACATTAGAGACCCCGGTTACATCAACATAATTCCTCTTACCTAGTTGGCCAATTTTAAGCCAGATAGTTGGTATTGAGAAAGAATGGAGTCCAAAGTCAACGTGAAGTTGCTGATAAGTTCGAATGAAAGACTACAAACGGGCCCAAGTAAGGTGGGGGAAATGAAGAAAATGGCCTTCGTGATAATGATGTAAACCAGTGTCACTGAAGTAAGCGTGGTTAGGATAGCCCATACAACCATCAACTCTATTAATACAATCGCTGTCGCTAAGCCAACCTTAACCCGTATCACTGAATCAAGCGTAGTTACGATAGTTATGCTGAAAGTCTCCCTAAAGGAAGCATGAAATGAACACCGGGCATTGACAAAGTCGCTAAGGACAACAAACCGCACTCGTATCCCACTACCCCTCTAGAACCCAGTTTCAAGATGCCTGATATTCCCATTTAGATCTGTAACCGAGGCCAAAATTTTGGTTCAATTTTTTCTTTAAAATTGAGTCAACCCCCTGATTAAAATACCCAATACAATACAATACAATACAATTTAACCCAACCCAATTCACTCGCGCATACATGGATTTCAATTGTTAGGTTTTACGGGGTCCCACGAACACTGCTAATATTTATTAATTAAAGGGCACATGCACCGCAGGTCTAGCCGAAGGCCAGAGAGTTCCGGTGTTCCACATGTAGGAGGGGTATTTCCCTCGCTGCCCTAATTACAAAAGCAATAAAGCCAGCCCCCTCTCCCTGTATACTGTAGCAGTATTTCCCTCGCTTGCCCTAATAAACCCCGCCTCTCTCTCTAACACAGTCGCTTTCTCACTCTAAAAAGAGCGCAGCACCAAGCGACATGGGGAGCTCAGCTAACGGCTTCGCCGGAGACCGTATGTCCACCAGTAACGGAGGAGGCGGCGTGGATAAGGGAGTAGATTTCGCAAACTATTTCTGCACTTACGCCTTTCTCTATCACCAGAAAGAGATGCTCTCTGATCGTGTTCGTATGGACGCTTACTTCAACTCCATTTTTAAGAACAAAACTCACTTCCTTGGAAAGGTAATTCACTAACACTCGTATTTTTTCGCTCTAATCTAAGAGTTTTCTCTTTCATTGTTAACTAATTTGTTGAAGGCTAAAGTGTGAAAACCTAATTGAAACTTTGAATTTTCTGCTACATTAGAAAGATTTTATATTACTAATTTGCGTTATTTATTAGTGTTTCTGAGGAAATATAAAAATCTTTCTTAGCTGATTTAGTTCTAATTGAAGGTTGAGAATTTTTTTTGAGACCCTGAATGCTAACACTGAATGGAAACTCTAACAAACAAACGCGTTTGATTTATTCTGATTGCTAAAAATACATGGCATTTTACAATGTTACCCTTATTATTTGTGATATGCATCAATACGTAATAAAACATTTAGCACAATACTTGTCTCTTAATGCTGAATGCTAAATTATAATCCAATTGAAAAGGTATGATAAAACATACACTATACCTCTTACTTAGCATTAAGATGTAAAAACAAGCACCACCTTAGACCTTAGTTTAGTGGCATGTTTTAAAGTCTTGTTGCTTCATATGCGCACCTTTTCTCATGTGTTCATGTTAAAGGGATGAATTTGTATCTCCATCTCCATCCAATTTTTTATGTGTTACTCCAACTTTCTCCCACACTCTACCCATTTTCATGAGTACCCTTTCAATCTATAAAAATAAACGGGGATAATAAGGAGGGGAGAATGAATTTAGTATCCTATGATATTACAAGTGACAGAAGATTGGAGGCTGAGGTTAAAGATGCCTTTCTTAAAGGTTGAGATTAACGTACAAGGGCTAGAAGATTAAATTTTGGAGAGCTTAGATGAAAGATGCCTTTTTCAGGAATTGAGATGAAAGGTGTGCGAGGTTATATTCCTTCACAATTCTCAATCTGTTTTGAACATCCCTCTTGAAAAAATTTCAATCTACACAAACTTAAAAAACATATTTATATTGATAAATATATCACACATATAACTAAATATTCTTTCACAATTTTTTTTTTTGATCGGAAACAAAGCTTATATGATTGGCAAAATCAGATACAAGCAAAGGGGTTGGAAGCGAATGAGGAATCCACAGCCAAGCACACCAGAAACAAAAAACAAAAAGGAAACAAACACAACACAAAACAGACTGAAAGCCCTTCTAGAATCCAAAAACTGACCCCATGCCTAAAAAACAAGCCCTAGCCACTAAGAACTACAATCAGACTCCTAGGCACTAGGCAAATCTCTAAAACCTAAATAAAACTACTGCATAGCCAAACCCCAATTCCTAGCAATCTTTGTTACAGACAAGATGTGCTATAGACATGTTGCATGCATAGTTGTCAAAAGCAAGGCGCACCGAGGTGTTAAGGTCCCTGGAGCCTTGGCGCAAGGCGCAGGTGCATGCCTTTTCGAAGTGAGGCACACCCCCATACAAAAACTTGAAATTTATTATTCTAGTCATAATTTGCGCCAACTACTCTAATGTCATACAATCTAGAGCCAAATAAATCATCAAATTAAGATCTAAATAACAAAGCAAGTCCTCATGGATCATAGTCATTAACATAATAACATCTAAATAACATAATATAATAACAAGTCATCAAGTCTCATAATTTAATAATTCTGGAAAAATTATGTATCACTTATAATTTAATAATTCTGGAAAAATTATGTATATCACTTATAATTTAATAATTTTGGACAAATTATATATATATATATATATCTCACTTATAATTTAATAATTCTGGACAAATTATATATCACGTGAGGAGCAGAAATAACGTGAGGTGTAGAAATTAACTTGTTCTATTCTTCCGAGAAAAAGAAAAAGAAGAAAGAAAAAATTTTTTTGCAGCGTAACAGCGTGAGGCGAACTGGAGGAGAAGGAGAAGGTGCGTATTAGGGTTTTTTACGTTTTGTTTCAATTAGGTTTAAGTCCCAATAGGTAAAACGCATCGTTTAGAGTAAAAAAAAAGGTCAAAACATAAAAATAAAATAAAATGCCTACCTTCATAAATCCCTCACCTTGATGCGCCCTCGCAGGGAGCCTAGGCGCCAAATTCCCTCGCCTTTTCGAATGGGGTGTGCCTTCTAGTAGGTGAGGTGCTACCGCTGTGCCTGGAGGCGCCTGGAGCCTAGGCGCGCTTTTGACAACGATGGTTGCATGTAACACAAGCAGGATTAAAAATTGTAACAAATTTACACCGTGCCTTTGTCGTGGGCATTGTGTTGTTTACAACTTTACAGAATATATCATGAATAATTATGAATCTCCCCGGCCCCCTCCAAAACTTTCATGTAACTTCTGCTGATTTGAAATGCTCATTAAAAGTTGGGACCAGTGTTTTAAAAGGCGAATGCGTAAGCCTAGGCTTTTGCCTGTCAAAAAGCGATGCGTAGGCCTCAATGCGACGAGGAGTAGGCCTTTCGTGCAAAGCATTTTTATATTAAAAAAATAAAATAAAAAAGAATATAAGGCAAACAAATCAAGTCTAAATGTCAAATACCATAGTCTTAAGAAATAAAAGTAGTTACTACAATCAAAATAAAGTCTTTAGAAACTAGAAAGTAGATACTAGTCATACTACAATCAACATAAAGTAAAAGTCTCTCGTTCAATCCGAATTTTCAAAAGTTTCACATCTAAAGTTAACACCCTCAAATTCTTCGGAATTTATCCCTTCCCCACCAAATTCTTCATCTGCAAGAACATCACTATCTAAATTGTCAATTGAGTCGATGAAAGTAGGAAAGTGTCCACTATCAAATGGCAGCTTAAATTCATAATTAAAAGTTAAAATGGCAGCCTAAATTGGTAGTCAAATGGCAGCCTAAATTGGTAATCAAAAATTAAAATGGCAGCTTAAATTGGTAATAAAATTGCAGCCTTAATGGGTAATCAAATGGCAGCCTAAATTCATAAAATAATAATAATAATAAAAACCTAAATTCTGAAAATTGAAGCCCTAGAATGAGCAGCCAATCTGTTTATCTGTCTTCCGAGTACTGCCTCTGCTTCAGTCGGTCGAGTTCTTCTGGAACTCCTTCAGTCGTCGAGTTCCCTGACTTCCCTCTGCTTCTGTCAGTCTTCTTCCTCCACTCTCTCCCTCTCTCTATTTTGATATTTTGGTTGTGACGGCGTGTTTAGGGTTTAAACTTAAAGCGTTTATTTTTTATTTTCGACCAAAACGGCACAGTTTAGGGATTTTGGGAAAAAAAAATAAAGCACATAAGGCGTACGCTTTTTTAAAAAGGCGTAAAAAAGCATAAAAGGCGTAAGCCTTTTAAAAAATGCGTAGGCCTTAGAAAAAATGCTCACGCCTAACATGCATTCTGCTGTTCTCTTTGAGCTTCTAGAGTTCGAGGTGGTTTTGGTGAAAGGGGCCCTCGGGGCGCACTTTTCGACGCTTTTTAAAACACTGGTTGGGACCTATACTCCCTTAACTACTCTGTCTTCTCGCACATTCCCACTATGGATATATGTACCTTAATAATCTTTTTAACACGTATGGAACTAAACGGAACCGGCACCTATGGTACTATACTATTATCAATGTTTATAGAGATTACACATGCATGTGACACTATATAACACTATTCACGTTTCAAATGAATTCTCTGTATGGCAGTATCAACATTATAGAATATTACTCAGGCCTACAATACTATTCACGTCACTATCCACGGCACAATGATCTACTCGTATGCACTGTCCACATTTATAGATAATTACTTGTATTTGGATATTATTCATCCCCATGGTAAGATATTTGTACCTAATAATTAATACATTAATTTTATTTAAATATGTATCTATATATACAAGTGTCTCTATATATTTATTTTTAAAATTTTAATGCCGTAATTTGACCTTATATGTTGTTATAAGACCATTAAAATGGGCCGCAACTTAGATAACGATGGTCTGTTAGTCCTTGCAATTATAATGAGAGGGAGGGGAAACTGTGTTTAACTTTCGAAAGGGAGGAAGAGAGTTTTGTAGATTGGTATGTATGCTTGTCCTAGCTTTGGTGCGAAAACTTTACTGGATTTTTTGTGCAAGTGGTTTTTGAGCCTGGCACTAAATTGGTAATTCCATGGAGAAGACTGTGTTGGATGTAGGAACCGGAAGTGGCATTCTAGCTATATGGTCAGCACAAGCGGGTGCGAGGAAGGTATATGCAGTGGAAGCTACTAAGATGGCTGAACATGCCCGTGAACTCGTTAAAGCAAACAATCTCCAGGACGTTGTTGAAGTGATTGAGGGTTCAATTGAAGATATTACCCTGCCTGAGAAAGGTAATTGCAATTAACCTGTAGTATCCAACAGAGTTCAATCTGCTCCTTTAGCATCGCTTTATTCTTTGTACACATCCTAATTATTCTGTTGGTTTGGAGTGAAACAGGGGGTGGGGTGTCAAGAATTTTTTTGGTTTAGTACTAGATTTATCCTTGAAAATTTAAAATTGTGCACTTTAAGTTAAGTCCAGTCCCCCCCCCCCCACCCACACACACCCACACAAAAAAAACACACACACACCCCTCCCCCTCACGCCTATTATTTCGAAAAAAAGGGTTCTGATACTAATTGTGCCCCACTCAATATATATATATATATATTTAAAAATTACTGGCAAAAATTTGCGCCCCTTCAAATAAATTCTTGCCTGCGCCCCTGGGTGATATAATGTTCATTGATTCTAACAATCTTAATTGATTGGTTGACAGTTGATGTAATTATCTCAGAGTGGATGGGATATTTTCTTTTGCGGGAATCTATGTTTGATTCTGTGATTTGTGCGCGTGACCGCTGGTTGAAACCAACTGGAGTTATGTAAGTACATATATACATTTCTTGTTTTCTCATGTTTGTAAGTATGAGGTTTTGAGATCATTACTTTAATTCGGTAAGATGCTTTCTCCTGCTGTTTACTTATTGGGTAGCCAAAATTTTCTGATAAATAGCTTGTCATGTTGCTCTTGGATGCAATCATGCTTTTGTAACTTGAAGAAATGGTGACTTTTTTGTTCTGTGTGTCGTAATAAAACTATAAGCCTCACCGATAGGTCATTGAGTTTTATTGAACGCTCTAGAGTTGCTTAGGGAACACAAAGCCTCATCAGTTGGTTGATTTCTCAAAATGAATTACACATTTCCCCCACCAGTCACAGGGATGAGGAGAAAAGAATTTTTAACTCATAGAACTATAGTTGGTCAAAATAATTTAATTTTTTTTGTGAGTGTTGTTTGATTGACTTGTACAATTTGAACTAGTGTGAAAAGTACCATCAATGCTATATTGCGAGAAGCCATAGCACTGTCATGCTATTGACTCTGTACAATTTCATTAGAGCTTGTTTGATTGATTTAATTTATCCCAAATCTCAGCTTTCTCAATATATTTCTTTTACAAAACTAACATCACGTTTAAGGCTTGTTTGATGGAACTGTAATCTGCTATGGTCAATTTTACAACTTGTGTGAGTTTTAAAGCAAGAGAGACCAAAAGAGAACTCTTAATTGGCATCTATATTGTGTCACATCAAACAGATTTGGTTAGGTATTTTTGCAGCCTCCTTCCACATGCCATTGTAGTTCTAATTTGCATCTTAGGTGTGGATCTCGAACACATATTCGCATAAATACACCTATGTTTGTTGCCTTGAATGCTGGCATGCTTGTTAGGGTACATTTAAACCTAGTGAATATACACCTTGGGATCTGCATGAGCTAGCCCCATGAACCCATCAGGCTACTCGTGCAGTAACAGCTCGTTAAACCTTGCGATCATTGTGTACCCATCAATCACATGATACCCTAATGAGGGATGGCCGAATGCTCATTGTATGCTGAGACACCAAACTTAATCGCACTGAGAGCTTCCCAAAACTGTATCCAAATAGTACCCAATCCTATGTGGCATTTGAAATAAAGTTGGGCCCTTTCCATTTTAGGAAAAAGCCCATTATTGCAACATTAGCCATTTACCCTTTTTGGCAAAAAATGCAATTCACTATAAATTCCTACCCCATAATCATTTGACATATTGGATTCTTTTCTATTCCACTCCTTTCCATATTCCTCTCGACACACAATTCCCAAGAACATTCTCTCTTTGGGCCTTTCCCTCCCTCTTGAATATTTCCTCCCTCTTGAATATTCCCTCTTTTGGCATTTTGCCTAAGAGGGTAAACCCCTAGCTAGCTCTCCCGCCTCTATTCACCTAATGTTCTGTTCTCTCCTCCTGTCTTCGAGGTGCATGTGTTCTTACTTCAAACCTCTCTCAATTCCCTTTGGTATGTTGTGATCAATGCCACGCGGGTTATGCCTCACTTACCTCTACCCTCACACACTACCCTCTTACAAGTATATATCTATTTAGGGTCTTTAGAGTTATAGTAATTAATTATATTATTATGGTTATTTTTGTATTTTAAACTAGACTAGGGTTTCCTAGGGTTTCCTAGAGTTTCCTTGGTTGGCTATAAATAGGATTGTAATCTTCAGTATTAATCATAGTTGAATATTATTTGATTAAGCATGTGTACTTAGGGCTTGTTCCTTCTTCCTCCTTTTTTTTTGATCAGAAACACTTTTATTAATAAAAAGCAAGGGTACAAAGATACAAAGACGATGGACCAAAAATCCACCAACAAGCATAGCGAAAAACAGCAAAAAAGGAAAACAGAAATGACAAGAAAAACACTTCTATACTGCTCACAACTATACATATATCACAGCTAACTAAATCATAGCTGCGCCCCAGTTACTATGTATCTCATTAATAGATAAAATCCCAAACTGATTAGAGGCCAAGTCCCAAAGCGAAGCTGTGAATTTGACCCTGCACCACACTTCACTAGCTTCTACAAATTTATCATCAAATACTCTGGCATATCGCTCCAGCCATAATTGCCATGCCCGATCTATTAATTAGGGTTTCCTTCTTTCTCTTATCTATTTATTAAGTGTTTTGCATCAATGATCCTCTCTCTTTGGATTGTTGTTGGTTAGGTGCGTAAAGTTAAACATGGAGCAAAGTTAGATTGAAAGGAGATAACCCAAGAGAATGGGGCAAGATTCGAATACCATATACTCCCTTGGTCTCAGAAGAGTCCCACTTTCTTTATTGAGATGCCTCGAATTAAGATTCTAATAATCATTGATTAGGTTGAAATCATGAATCAAATCTAATAATATTAAATGAGTTGCGTTCTTAATCATTGATTAGATTGAAATTAATGTACCCATAACAAGTACTGAATTGAAAGTGGAACTCTTAATTTGAGACAGGAGTACCATAAGCCATAAAGCTCTCCCAGCCCCTTACGAAATTTGAGTAGAGTGCTATATAAAAAGGTCTCAAGTTATGTCAAAGTGTTAATTTCGGAACACTGAAGTTTAAAGGCATATAGCTCACATTTTTCTCGTCTATGCGAGGGTGGCAACTAGACAGGTGGGTGGCGTTTTTCACTCCCTTCTGTTTTGAAAATTAGTTTCCTTTATTTTTTCCATATGGGAAATGTTTGATTAGTTAACTCGTATGCCTCTTTAAGAAGCGAAGTTTGATTTTTATTATATTATATTTCAAAACTAATTATGTAACAATAATGTCTAGCTCCTAGACCCTAGTTCCTGCCTAATCTCTCTAGGTGCTATGCCCCCTTTGCAGCTCACCTTTTGTCTTAGCGCATTTTAGACGTTTGCTAGATGCTATTCATATACTTTTGTTAATAAATATAAGCATTTTCAACTACAATCATTCTTCGTGTGCAATGCACGATTGGTACTTTTAACTTTTGATAACTTAAAAAAGATGTTTTAGTTGTATAGTACTCCCTCCGTCCCAAATTGCTGGTCCCTCTTTTCATTTTTAGATGTCCCAAAATAAGTGTCCACTTTCTTTAAAAGATAAATACATACCTATTTTGTACTTTCACTTTTCAAGAAAAAGTTTTGAATAAAGAAAAGGGTAAAAAGGGAAAGTTAATGTAAATTAAGCAAAAAGTACAATAATGATGTTAGGTCCTTAATAAGTTGGATTTCCCAAAAGGGACCAGCAATTTGGGACGGAGGGAGTATTATATCTAAGACACTATTTATGTCGAGAGAATTACTTGTGCGTATGGCGTTATACATGTTACAAATGACTCATTTCTACAATCTATTTACATTTATATAGAATTATTTCTACAATATCCCGTGCCTGTGGTAGTATCCACAATTTAATATATATTTGCCAAGAGCACTATCTATAATTTCAAATACTTGTTGCTTAAGCCAATTTTTTTGTCCTTGTAATAATTAAACAAGTTGCTTTTATTAGATTTTTTTGCTAATTATCATGAACGCAATAATAGTTTTTGTATACCTAATAAGTTGACTGAGCAAGTTATTGGTTTATGTAGGTATCCAAGTCGTGCTCGCATGTGGTTAGCACCTATCAGATCTGGATTAGGAGATAAAAAAATGAATGATTATGAAGGATCTATGGACGATTGGCGTTATTTCCTAAATGAGACTAAAAATTATTATGGGGTTGATATGAGCTGTCTAACAAAGCCTTACTCTGAGGAACAGAAAAAATACTACTTACGGGTTGGTGCTGCATTTTTTTTCTTTCTGATATAGTTAATGACCATTTACTATTTTCATCATCATTGAGTTTACATTGTTACTTCTTAAGCTCATTTTCATGCCCCTAAGCCGAGCTGGAGAAAATTAATCAATTCACTATTCAAATATGAAGACCTAATATTTTGACGAAAAACGATTATTAAAACGAACTGTAAAGAAGCTGTTTAACTTGAATGGATGCCATTTAATTATGATTAATAGGCGATTGTGTAATAATTGCTTATAAAAAAATAAAATTGGAGAAATTTCTTGTTCTATACTAGGCATGGAACAGTTCTAGGGGATTAGGTTGTGTTTGGCTGCCCACTATTTTTTTTTCCCCCAAAATTTTAAAAACTCAACTCAAAACCAACTCTACTTTCACACTTCCCAAAATTTATTTCACTATACTTTCTCTCTCTATTTTTTTTTTTTTAAAACGCCATAACTTTAAATCCAAAAATCAAAAAATAATAAAAAATATATATTTGAAACCTACTCATCGAGATCTATAAAATAAGATCCATTGTGACTATTTTTTGAAATTTTTTATGCGTTTTTTTCATTTGTTGAAAAAAAGTCAAACAAAACCAAATTCACTTTTCAACATAAAAACTCAAAACATTCAACCAAACACCAAATTTTTAAAAACTTATCTAGAAAACTTGTCTAGAAACATTAACCAAACACAACCTTAGGATCAACAAACTGAACTTACAGAGAGAGTTTCTGCATCAGCAATGACTTATATTTATAAATTCACACACAGTGAATCATGAAAACCTAATTAACATTGAACCAAGCTTCTGATAAAAAATGAAACTGGAAATGGGTCAAACCCCCTCCATCCATAAGAAACTTTTTTTGTGAAAAAGCTGGGGAATAATATTTTTTCTGAAATAAAGTCCTGTTTTTTAATTCTTGTTAGGGTAGGACACCTTATCAAAAGGGACTTTAAAATGAGGTGTTTGACCAAATTGTGTTTTGTGCAAACTTTGCACAAAACCAGAAAAGTTGGCAATCCAAAAAGTGTATTTTTATGTTTTAACAAGTGTATTTTTATGTGCCACTCGTGTTACTCTAAAGCAATGCCAAATAGACACTTAAACATGGTAATCTATTAAAAAACACTTAGACATATTAATATTCTTTCTTTTATCACTTAGGAGCCGTATGAGCACGCGAACATTTCTTTATCCTTGATGCGGGATTTCTCTATCAAAGATCCGAATTGGAGTTTGGGGGGAGAGGTTATTTCACCAATCCAAACTTAACTTTGCACGATCACATAGAAAATTACAATCCAAAAATTTAATGCGAAGTTAATGTTGCGCTTCTTTTGAGTGTCTGGTCAAAGGTAGGCCCTTAATGCTGCACTCCTTTTGAGGGTCTGGTCTAAGATAGGCCCTCAATTTACAAAAAATATTATTCCTTGGTTCTTTTGCATAAAACTCTCACATAAGCCTCATTTTCCAATATCCCAAAACTGAAATGATTGGATTCCAATAAACAAGGGCAGTCAAAAGCAAGCCTCGGCTATTATTAAGGGCTATCACATTGTTTAGCACATAAAATCCTTTGTGTTTGTGTGGTTCAAGCTTTTGTTAGTTCTGGAACCCGAAATGATGGTAATTTCACATGGAAAGTTTTGTGTGCCGTCAGCTTATGAGTCAACCCCCTTGAGATGAACTATAAAGGACTCCTGGTATAAATTTACCAATTTAGGATTTATAAACAAACCAAAACTCGAACCAAATGAGCACTTAATAATCCTTTCGTGGTAGCAACCTTGCACTTAATAATCCTTTCGTGGCGCATTATTCACCAAAAAAGGAAAAAAATGTTAAATTGTTTAGAAAGGCATAAAACATGTCATAAGAAACAGTAAAAACATAATAGGCATCACCCATATTCTAAAAGACCAAAGTCACCAAACTAATAAGTAATGCAAATCATCCTTTCAACAAAATGACCTGAGGCATTGAAGCTTATCATTTCTCAATTGCCACATCAACAAAATCTTCATCAAGATCAAAACCATTTTCTCTTTCCTCAAATTCTTCCTTTTCGGTATCATCTTCATCTACGAGGTGGATTGAAGGGACTCTTAAGTTTGTACCAGATGGATCAATTAGTTAAAGAGAACATACGTCTCCCAATATCGCTACTCTCTTGACTCTTCAGATGGATCAACAAGTTTTGTTGTCTATGGACCTTATACATACATACATACATACATATACAAAGGTTAAGGTTTTGGCTTGGTTAGCTGCTTTAAAGAAAGTTAATACAACAGATCTGGTGCAGCTAAGAAGAAGGTATCTACAATCCTCTCTGTCTTGGCGTGTTATGCGTAAAAGAGAGGGAGAGTGCATTGATCATTTGTTAGTTCATTGCTCGTTCGTTCACATTATTTGGTGTAACATTCGTAGAGAGTTAGGTTTGATTACAGCTTTGCCAAATTCTTGGTATAGTTTACTCTCAGCAAAGTGGTATTTGAAGGGCAACAAAAAGAAGACTAAAACGTTATGGAGAAGTTGTATGGCAGTTTTATGGTGTGTGTGGAGGGAAAGGAATTCTAGACTGTTTGACGACAAGGAGGCTAATAATGAGGTAGTTTGGCAGAAGGTCAAGGCCACGGCTTCGTTGTGGGCATATTCTTCTAAAGTTTTTGGTGCTCTTTCCTTGTCAGATATTGCTAGAGATTGGAAAGCTGCAGTGCTTTAGGAGGAGTGTAGTTTATTGTTGTTGGTTTTGGCAGATTTTATATGTTAAAGGCTTGATATTAGGCTGGTTGTAGATTGCTGGGCTATAGTGTCCTTTTTTGCTTTCTTCTTTGTTTTGGTGTGGGCTGTTGGTGGACTTCTCGTTCACTTTCAGTCCTTTTCCTGCTTGTATTTGATTCTCTTTAATCTATATAAGCTTTGTTTCTGATCAGAAAAACTATATATACTAGGGTTTTGAGTAAAAAGTAAGAAGTAAAATAAAAATGTACTAGGGTTCTAAGTAAAAATAAGACTTAAAAAACTGATCCATAAGTGAAGTGCACCTTGAACTTGCCACTCTTCGACACACCTAAAGCGCTACATGGTCGCTTTGCTTTTTGCCTAGGCGCGCTTTTAATAACTATTCCCTGACCGTAATCCTTGGAAGGCTATTGCTAATGGCCTTGAATCTTTTAATTCTTTTGTCGGGTCAAGAGGGTGAGGGGGTGGGGCAAAACTCGTTTTGGGAAGATGTTTGGATTAGGGAAGTTCCATTATCATCTCTCTTTCCTCATCTATATAGAGTTTCTTGCAACACTAATTGTTTTATTGTGTCTATAGCTAGTTGGAATTCTTCTTATTCATTTGCATGGGATTTGTCTTTCCGAATAAATCTCAATGATAGAGAAGTAGAGGAATTTGCGGGATTGTTGTCCATTGTGGGAAGTGCACCTCTTTCTGGAGTCGAATTGGATAAAAGAATATGGGTGGGGGATATATCGGGATGCTGCCTTTGCGCCACACAAAATGATTTGGAAAATTGGTGTACCTCTAAAAGTGAGAATATTTTCATGGTTAGCTGCTTGGAATAAAGTCAACACTTGCGATTTGCTCCAAAGCAAGAGACCAAACCTAGCTATTTTCCCCATCTTGGTGCTTATTTGTAGGAGTGACAATGAATCTGTTAATCATATCTTGTTGCATTGTAATTTTACTCGATATGCGTTGTCTAAAGCTATAAGTGAATTTGGGATTATTGGAGCCTTGTCGAGATTTTGGTACGAATTTTTTAGCCTAGAGTGGGTGAGGGGTTAAGAAAAAGAAAGCAAAGGTCCTGTGGAGGTGTTGCTGCATGGCTGTGGCTCGGCACATTTGGTTAGAACTTAATGCTAGAGTTTTTGAGGATAGAAACACAGAAGCAGCAGATATATGGTGTAAAGCAAAATTTACAACTTCTTTATGCGCCTTTTCTTATAAGCAGCTTGGAAATCTGTCAATCTCAGATATTTACTTTAATTGGGCAGTGGCAGTGAGCTAAGATTCGGGTCTTCTCTTCCTAGTTGATGTGTTTGTTTAGTGCGTGTATATGTAGCAGCTTCAAAGGTTTTGCATTTTTTTATTTCAGCTTTTCCTTTTTAGTGTTTGATAGTCTGTTCCTGTTGTTTTGGGTGATCCTCTGGATCATCGCTGTTGTACTTTTAACCATTTTATGTTAATAAAATGTGTTTTGTCTGATAAAAAAAATGAATGTTTCCTTGGTTATAGAATGTCTCTTGGAATAATAATAGTTTGATATCCTCTTTAGCTTCATGGAATTCTTCCAACCTCCTTTCATGGGATTTGTCCTTTTGGAGGCTCTTCAATAATATGGAAGTGGAGGAATTTTCGAGTCTAATGTCTATTGTAAGTGATGCTCCTCTATCTAGTAGCGGTCCGGATAGGAGAGAGTGGGTTGGGGATAAAACGGGATGAAACATCTTTTGCGCCTCACAAAATGATTTGGAAAGTTGGTATCCCTCCAAAAGTGAAACTTTTTTTCAAGTTTGGCCGCTTGGAAAAGAGTGAATACTTGTAACTTGTCCCAAAGGAGACCTTTCATCTCGATTTCTCCATCTTGGTGTATCCTATTTAAGCATGATAATGAGTCTAATGACCACTTGCCATTAAACTGCCAGTTTACTTGAAACATATGGGCGAGAGTGTTTAAGGAGTTTGAAGTGATAGGGGCGTAACCACAATAGTGGTATGATTTTGTTTTGCTGTTTTTGCTTCCTGTTTATCTCTTGCTTAGTTGATTTAGTTGGCTTCCTGATCCACCTGGTTGTAATATGTATTTGTTTTTGATCTTTTCTAGTTATTAATAAAGTTCTCCCGTTTCCGATAAAAAAAAGGAATAAAAGGTTTTTCTCTTACCATCCTGGAGAGTTTACCTTATGTAGTATGGGTAGTTGTGGTACGTTAATCCTTTTATGGTAGGCAACATATAATTGATTTGAGTGGATTTTGACCATTTTATTAAGAGATCTTTTTATATGTTGGATTATACATAGGGATTTCTTGACATCATGTTAGCATTATAAAGTACTTCTTGAACATGACTCAAGTGCCTAAAGCTTCTCAGATTTTCACTAGACTACATTGGAGGGAAGCTTTAGGACTTGGTGAAGGTTTCAAATCCCATGGTAAAAAAAAATTAATAATGCAAATTTTCTTTCATCTTTCCTTTTGAACGTCTAATGTATCTATAGTAAATAATTATTTATATCACTTTGAGCCAAAGCTGCCAAAGATCTTAGGGTGTGTTGATGGCACATATTGCCCATGAAAAATGCCCAAGATTCCATATTTTCGATCTTTAGTAAGGTGTTGATTGCTTTATTTTCAAGGAATCAATTTCAGTGGTACAATCTGGATTTTTGTTTTCCATGACAATCTGGTTTTTAGTTAAACAATTCCAAGTAATTGAATCATTCTCCATGTAAACCAAACAAACACACCCTTAAAAGATTACTTATGTGGTTGCCTGTTGATCATTGCTTCTTTATTGTTTCTGTTACTTGCATTTTAGTTTTCAGCATAGTTTGCTTCTTTTTCCCCCCCTCCCCAGTTTGGTGGATCAGCAATTCACCAAATCAAAAGGGTGAAGTTTTGGATTTAAAAATAGTAATTTATTGTCAAAGTGCGTGTTATTGAATTTTGTAGACATCCCTTTGGAACAACCTTCATCCGAATCAAGTTATAGGAACCGCGGCCATGATAAAGGAGATGGATTGTTTAACAGTAACTGTAGAAGAAATCCTTAGCGTTGAAGCAAGCATTTCATCAACAATTACTGGAGATGACACAAGGCTATGCGGCTTTGCTGGGTGGTTTGATGTCCATTTTCAAGTAAGTTTTTGACCTCTGTATTCCTTTCAGCTTGTTTTGTCATAACCGTAACGGTTAACAATTAGATTCACAATACAATTCATCAATCATAGTTCAATTGATACAAATTGTGTAGTGAATGAAAGTATATATTATCAACTTCTTCTTTTTATTTGATTTTTTATTTTTTTTTATATATCAGTAGCCTCCATAGAGGACTAGTGCCGTGCCATAAATAACCAAAAAGAAGCTAAGGAGGGGGATACAAAAAGGCCATCCCCGGGATCCCAAAAAACACAAATGAAAGTAACATGCATTACAAGATGGACTGAAGCGTTTGATAAAATATTGGAGAATGATTAAAAACACTGCTAATTTTTATGAGAAGTTGGAAAAAGAGATGAGTGATTTGGCGAAATGTTCTATTACTTTCTGGGTTTTCCATGGAATAAAATTCTTTGATAAGTAAGAAAGTTTTTCCATGGAAAATAAGGGAAAGGTGAAGATCTCACCAATTCACTCTTCTATTTTGTAAACTTCTCATAAAATTTAGTAGAGTTTTCAATCATTTTCCAACTTCTTATCTGACGAACTCTTATAGTTCACAACATGACTAGGATAATTTTTTTCTGACATTTTTTTTTCTTCTGATAAACAGCTAGATAGACTCTTTGAGTTGGGCGTATAACATCTAAAACAAACAGGATTGTTAAAAAAATAAATAAATTCGATTTTGTCAATTGAATGAAGAGTCAAATTGAAATTTGATTTCACTTGTGGATCAAATTTTCTTATAAACATTAAGGGGTAGTTTGGTAGATGTTTTGAGTTGAGTTTTTAAAATATGGTGTTTGGTAGAATTTAGAAGTATGTTGAAAAGTGGATTTGTTTTTTTTTTAGTTTTTTTCAACCAACTAAAAATTTTATAAAAAAATTTCAAAAAATAGTCAAATTGGATCTTATTTTATAGATCTTGACGAGTATGTTTTAAATATATATTTTTTATTTAATTTTGATTTTTGAATTTAAAGTTATGGTGTTTTAAAAGTTTTTTTAGAGAGAGAAAGTAAAGTTAAGGTTTTTTTGGGAAGTGTAAAAGTAGAGTTGTTTTTGAGTTGAGTTTTTAAAATTTGAAGGAAAAAAAAACAGATAGCTACCAAACAGGGTCTAACTTTTACAAAAATTAACTTAATTTTCAATTTGGGTTAACCATTTAACTTGTGAGATGGAAATGAGGATAATAATAGGGATACAAACTAACATTTATTTAATTTATCTTTGTTGTGAAGGTAGGCATTTCTTGTGAAATGATGTAACCATCTCCAAAACTCTGATATTTTGCTCGAATTACATTTTTTTTTAACATACTAGCATCCATCCATCCCACGTGATGCATAGGTGTATTATATACATACTAATTTAATTATAAATTCATATATCTTATAAAATTCATGTTCAAGTGTATCCCATAAATCAAATTGAAACATGAAGAACTGAAGTATAAACCTACATTATTAATTAAATTTTGGGATAGAAATTGACGCCTAGAAAATAGTAGAGTAAAATTTAAATTGCCGCAACCTGTTTAATTAGGACATGCATTGCAATTGATAGAAAAGCTTTCGTTTTACTTATTTATGTTACAAAACACCATCTTTGCCCACGACTTTCTCCAAAAAATATAAGAATCTAATGGTTAAAAATACAAATGTTATGGTGTGCATTAGGTCTACACTATTGGATGAGTTTTATTCATGCATCAAGATGTCACATCAAAGTTAAAACACTCACACCAATAATATGACTATAGAATTATGTCAAAAAAATAAAGAAAAAATATTGAGCAACATTTAAGGACGTATTTTATGTGTTTGTACAGTATTGTTCATCTTAGTCTGTCATTTTAGGAGTATTCACAGTACATCAGTCCAATTTTTGGACTATTTTCAAATCATACTGACAGATGTGATTAGATTATTTTCACATCTAGCCTTGAGTTTAATTTGTTAAAAAATTATTTTGCCGAGATCAAAATAAGATAAAAAAATATGATTAAAAGATTTTTTAAAAAATAAAAAACAAGTGGGTCCAATCACGCTACTTTTAGTTTTTTCAGCGTGAATATATATTGAACCTACGTTTTGGTTGTTCAAAACGTTAGTCTAGGCTAGATAATGGGCTCAAAATAGATTGATTGATGTTTGTTGATTTAGATTTGTCACACGTTACTCTTTTTTATTGTATTATTAGATCTTATTTATCTCACCGTGCCATCATACCCTAGTATATAATAAGATATAATTTTTAGCTTAGTTATACATTTTTTATACACTGAGTCGTAGCTTTCCGTTTATCGATTTGAGAACTATGGTATCAGTCATGTGCTTATTATGCTTTAATGATTGTTTCTATTGCATCTTGTGTTTATATCTTAGGGAAACAAGGAGAGTCCAGCAGAAGAAGAGGTCGAGTTGACAACTGCCCCTAGCCAAGATCACACCACGCATTGGGGTCAACAGGTTAGTCACACTAACACGGATATTTTCTTGCTTGTGATTGCAATGATTTAGTGCGCTGCCTACATGTAGAAGTTGCTCTAAAAACCCAGCTTACAAGGGAAGAGGTGCCCGTGGCCATATTTAGTACCTTACATTATTCGATTTTTTCCATGTGGGACCTTTATTTTTTAATGTAAGAAACAATTTTTTTTATTGCAAAACTGAAAATAATACATATATGTGACTTTGTTTATAACTAGACTACGCTCCCCAAATCCCAATCATGGTGCGTGATGGCCCACTCTTCAGTAACCCATTGTAGCGTTAGCATGTACGGTCCACACCGGATTAGCTCACTCTGAGTTCCCTAGCTCACAGCCTCTGTAGTTTGCCCCTTCTGTACATGTGGTCCAAGAGTCAGCCACGTATATTTAGCCTCCATGCCCAAGCCTGCAGTGTGGCTTAATTCGTGGACCATCTCAACATACTGTGTTTTAGGTGCACTGACCCCAAATGCGTTGCGTCCATGACCCAAAATGCCAGCACTAGCGACTCCTTATTTTGACTGGCAGAGACATACGAAAAAAGACATTAGTTGCATATGTACCGACATATATACATGCTACATCAATGATCCCATTATAATCTTTATTCATCTGTATTGAAAGCGACTTTAGTATTTGCTCTAAAACGAATCGCCACCTGATATACTGTTCCAACTTAGCCCACCCTCACCGCACTGGGCTAGGTAATGTATGTATGTACTGACATATATACATACTACATCAAAAATACCAATGATCCCATTATAATCTTCATACATCTGTATTGAAAGCGAGTTCGAGTATTTGTACTAAAACGAATTGCCACCCGATATACTGTTCCAACTAAGCCCACCCTCACTGCTGTACTGCACTGCGTATTGGGCTAGGTATTGTATGTACACTGTACCTGTACCAGTACCACACAACAAAGCATCGTGCGAATTAGGTGACACTGTGCCTGCTTTGATACCACTTGTGATTCCCATGGGTAGAACTTGCTCCTATAAACCTAGCTTACAAGGGATGGTTGTACGTGGGCATCTATACCACTCTTAGGTATTTAATTTTCTCCATTTGGTACTTGGGGTTCCTAACAGTTGGTTAACTGGGACTTTGATTTGTTCGTACCATTCTGTCATCGATCACTGCTGCGTCGCTGCGTCGCCTCCTGGGGCTTGCTCTCTCGTCTTTTTTCCTCTGCCTAGTTAGCTAGGTAGTTCCCATTAGCTAGGTTTCAGAATTCCTTTCTTTTGGTAATTTTTATCTACCCCATCTAACTGAATAAGATTTGTCATAGATATAACCCATGTTGGGGAGTTAACCAAAAGAGTTTAATGGCATGGCATGAGTTTCAAACTTCCGCTGTTCTGTTTGTGTTTTGCTGGTCTGTTTTATTTGTGGAAATTTAATCTGGGTTCCGTCATAGATGGACTGTCATGTAGTTTTTCCGGAAGCAACTCTGGATTAATTCAATGATATAGGGTTGGTCTCAAACCTGTGACCATATAGAAGTGGATGGCTCTACTAACTTAGATCGGCCTAGGGCCTACAATATACCTTTATTTGATAGGGTATTTTGTATTCGTCACTTTTCACTGATATAGTGCCCCTTTATAAGTGGCCCAGTGTTGCCTATTTGTGGGCCATCTCTTAAGTACTGCGAATTGGTGGCGCCGACCCCAAATGGAGTGCTTCCACGACCCAAAATCCTAGCGGCTCCCTAGTTTGACTTGCACAGATGTACGAAAAGAGACGTTTCATATTACTGACATTTATATGTATAACGTACTACATAAAAAAATGACGAGGATCCCATTATAATATTTATATATCTGCTCTGAAAGTGACTTGAGTATATGTTTGAAAATGAATCACCACCCGAAATAGTGTTCCAACTAAGTCTACCTGCACTGCATTGCGTATTGAGCTAGGTAATGTACCCGTACCCATACGAGTACAATGCAGGAAAGCGTCTGGCGGATTATGAACGTTGAGTAGGCCTGGCAATTCTCTACACAACCTACTGACCCACACGAACATGACATGAAATTAGCTAGTTTTGAAGTCTTAATAAATTTGGATCATAATCACTTGAGATGCTAGGCAAGATATAGAAAATGGAAAATTAGCTAGTTTTGAAGTCTTAATAAATTTGGATCATAATCACTTGAGACGCCAGGCAAGATATAGAAAATGGATAGGTAACCTGGTAGACAAGATTAAGAAAATGGGTCAATAACCTGGATGAACACTGCAGGAAGGCGCTATTCACGAAGAACACACTAAATGAACCTGATTAGACACAGATCCAATTCATGGGTTACTATTTACTTTGTGCATTCCACAATAGTTGATCATGAAAACATAATTTCAATGGAGAAGAGATGTCTGTTTGGGACTCGTACAAAAACATGTCTGTCTGATATAACCCCAGACAGACAACTGGCATCCATTTGAGTCTGGTGTCCATATGATAAGGAAATTATCCAAAATTAACTCTCGTTTCCTAATGTACAATGTTATATATCCTACTAATCCTACAATCTCGGTTCATCTAATAGTTCTAAAAGCTTGTATTGTCTTATGGGCAGGTATTTCTCTTGCATCCTCCCAGTCGCGTCCAACAAGGTGACATTGTGAACATCGATTTCTCAATGATCCGTTCGAAAGAAAACCACCGGTTGATGGAGGTTGAGCTTGGTTGTGAGATTGCCCCCTCTTCTAGCAAGCCACTAGCGCCCTTCAAAAGCAAGTACTACATAGAATGACAAAACGGGCAAATCGGCAGGGCTACCATTTACAAAGAATGAACAAGTAAATGGATTCTGATGCTGCTATCATTTACCAAGGTACAACTTTTAGAACCTTAATTATTGTAAATGTACTATTATCTATATGAGTACGTGAGGTGAGGGTGCTAGTTACCTTTTGAGCACAATGACAAGTACTATTTGCTCAAATTTTGATTTTAAGCTTTTGTAATCTGGTTTTGCTAGTGCTTTAAACTAATGAATTTTTTTTTTACTCTCACAAGTGCCTTCCTGGTTGAAGTTAATTATCATTCGAGTTTGCAATTTGTAATTGTTCGAGGTTCTAAATTTTCTTTCTTCCTTATTTTTCCCTAATCTCAATTATGGTAAAAGACAACTTTCTAAGACACAAGTATAGGTATAATTTTGGATCTATCCATCAGTTTCCAGTCTACCCACAGATAAAGGATTTATTGCCTACTTTTCTTTAAAATAACCTTTTGAAAACCATGAAGTTTAGTTGAAGTGCGATGTATCAATAGTACAACCCACCAATGTATCCATATTATTTTTTCAAATATTGGATGTATTAGCGAGTTATACATTCAACTGGGGGTTCCAATATGATTAACTGCTAAATGAAGCCAGTATAATATGGGCTGAACATCTTCAGCACTCTTTAATAAACTGTTTCCCAAACTTAGGTTATGTTTTTTGCACATTTAGTTACCTACTTCTGATGTTCTAAAGGGTGCGCTAAGTGGTGGCCCAACACCGTGACTAGTGCCTAGGCGTTTGATTAATTGCTTGATGTATTAGGTGGATTTAAGCGGCCGCTTAATCGGATTGGGCGGGGATAAGCGGATAGACTTAATTTCTTTTCTTTTTCTTTGTTTAAGAAGCTTCCCATTTTTTCTTTTGTTAAAAAAAATTACCATTTGAGAAAATGGATAGATTTCTGTCAACATCATAAACAAATGGGGGTGTAAGTTGTATAACACTATAACCCTCCTTAATCAACTATTCTTGATGGAGTTCGAGGTTGCATTTTGGGGGAATGCTTTGTGGCTCTTATCTGAAAACTTGCTTTCGCTCTTGATTCATCATAGCTCTCACGGAATACTCCCGCAAGCTCTTCTCTAACGGGTTTCGAACCTTGCCCATGAGCGCATTGGTAAAGATGTTTTTTGTTTAACCATCCCTATGAGCTAAGTTACACAAATGGGGTGTTCTCTGCAATCAAACTACCTCTTAAAGAAATTTAAAACCGCCCCCGGGATTTGAGATAGTAATAATTTATTTTAGTACATTAAATATGTAAAATGTATTATTGTAAAAGTACAAATAATTGGTATCCCTCGAATTAAGGAGTACCAATTTCCTCCCTAATAGTAGAAGAGAAAGTCATAGAAGTTGGATATCTCGTTTTTATGTCTCACCAATGCGAGAGTGCAACATTTCATCCCTTCAAATATTTTAGTGTAGGTCTATTTTAAATTAGATCTGCACACGCGTGAAAATAAGACAAATATATAAATATCGAGTGTATTTCCGTGTATATCGTAAATAGAAGAGAGGATTCGGTTTTGATACAAACTGACTGTTAGTGATAAATTTTTGTCTCTAAAATATTAAAAAGATATATTTATCATAAAAATATAGTATGCATACGAACGGTCTATATGTGGGATAAAAGAGGAGTGGGGAGGGGGAATGGGCCTGGTTGCTTATGTCCCTCAATTGCTAAACAAGGTTACAGGTGTCATTCCAAGAGATAAGCCATAACTAGTATAATGTTAACATGGAGACCCTGTCTAATTGCTAAATTAAATAGGGGGGGTGCGTGAGGTTCCTTATTTCTCTAACACATTGAGAAGGATTGATAGATTTGAATTTTTTTTTTTTTTTTAGGTGAAGTGAGATATATATATATATATATATATAGGGCCTTATTGGAATGAAAGCCTACATATATACAGATGGAGTTTGTACATTTATGTGGTTCCACCAAATCCTCTGCCATTGTCTTATTAGCATCTTTCATGATTGCCCTTCCCATGTGATCATGCCTCCTCTTCTGCACACTTCTTTTTTCTCTCTCTAAAAGTGGAGAGAGAGGGGGTTGGATTTGGCTTTATGATGTAATTGAACACAATTCTTGTTTTTTTTGGACAAAGTGAGTAACCCAAATACTTTTTCTTTTTGCTTTTCTTAAAATTCAATGGGTTAGGTTTGTGTTTGATATCAAAAGATTTTTTTATAGAACTTAAAATTAAAATTCAAACAAGCGAGTCAAATGATATAATATTACTACATTGATCAGTAAATGGAATAATAAAAATTGTGAACCTCACTCCAACCAATACACTAACAATAATGCACAGCCCTTGGGGATGCTTTTGTGGTGGTTGAAGATATCTGTAGGGTGGCTCGCCAAGAGAGGAAGGTTGAGTTTTCTCTCGAGTTTAGGATTCTCATGTCCACATCGGTTGGCATTGGTCTAATGTTGATCTAGCACCATAATTTTGTTTATTTGGCTGTTTGATTTAAAAGAAAAAAAATAGAACGCGCTTATTTTACACACTTTTTCAAACTCAATATTGAGTCACAGTAGAAAACTTGAAAATGAATTACATTTTGAAACTTCGGATGATTATAAGAAATTAAGCTATGAATAAGGAAACACGCAACATGTGTTATTTGTAATGCATATCTCAAAAATAATTTAGAATACATAGTATTACTATTGTTCAGTTATTGTGAGACTTGAAGTCTTCATATCTTATCTAAGCTCTAAGCGCAATTGAAAATGTATCTCATAGTCACGTATAACCCAACCCAATTTATAGTTTAGAAAGATAGATATTATTCATAATATATAATCTTGACATTTTTTACTTTAATAATTTTAAAATTTTAAAATAATTTGTATCTCTATTGAACTCGAGTTTATGTTTACAATTTTACATAAATATTGTTACTCAGCTTCCACTACATCTGCAAAGTCATATATTAGCTAATAATGTGGACCCAAAGAAATTAAAACTTTTCAAGGAATGATAAAATAAATAAAGATAAATTTTATCAATAAATAGGAGAAGTAGCGAAGATTTTGAGACAAGGACTAGTTATTTATTGCATGGCAACTCATCAAATTTTGGTCCCAATTATATATAGTACACCCACATGTCTACATGTGACATGCTTAGGTAATGTTTATACATATAGGCCTTTTGGGGCTATATATACTTTTCAAGAGAAATAAAAATAAAATAGTATTAAAATTTACAGTAAATAAAAAATTGGGCCATCATTTTCATGCATTGTTGTCATTGTCAGGGTGGTAGTACATTGCATCTTAAGCTTCATGCTAGTTCCTTTCTTGACTACTACCTAACAGTCTTCTCACATGAAAATATAATGTTTGTTCTTCATCAAAAATTGAAATAATTAATGTCAATTTTAATTAATTAAAACTTGGCATGGACCCCCATTATAAATGAAAATATAATGTTTGTTCTTCATCAAAAATTGAAATAATTAATGTCAATTTTAATTAATTAAAACTTGGCATGGACCCCCCATTATAAATGAACAGCGTCACAATTCTTTTTAGGAGTAATGGTAAGTGTATTAATTTACATGACACATTATTTAGACTAAATACGTGTTAAAAAGTGTATCAGTCAATGTGTAGAGTTTTCATTAATATAATTTCTTCAGTTACTCTAATAACTTGATCATTTTATTTTATTTAGTACACATATCTTTACTGTCTTTTTAGTACCGACATTAATAAGCATACTAACTTAGATTCCGAATACTATTGTTTACAACTGGAAAAATCTTAATAAAACCCAAGGCATGATTAATCAGTGTATAATATTAGTTGCAAGGACATTAGGAATTTATGTTTACACTATAACCCCCGATTATATTAAAAAGAAAAAAAGATGAGCCCTAAATATAAAACAATAATGTTCTCAATTTTTTTTAATCTATTTTGTCTTTATTCACGTGGCCAAGAATTCAACTTGTTCCTCATATATATGTGGGCGTAGTATTTCCGAAACTATTATGATTTTGCCAAAGAATTATATGATTTTTTAAGCATAACATACAATAACTTTATTTGATTTGACAAAGCAGTATTTGTTTTGAAAACACAAAATTTATATCTATGAAATACCATCTGGCAAATAACAAAGCGAACCAAATGCTACTAATTAACTTCCCACCAAAATTGCCTAATCTAATCATATGGAAAGTAAGATTTACAAAGATATGATCATATATATAGCTGATTCAGCAGCACCACTGGGATATTAGACATTTATAAAACAAGTACTATTACATTTTGTATGTATATATATATATATATATGACATGGCCAATCATAGACAGAACAGAATAGTACTTGCCCCCTTCAATCTGTAACAGCCCCCAGACAAGTCTTGCATTAAAATCAAAGGCAGGCATTAGCCAGCTCAATCCCTGTGGCATTATTGATCATTTAGTGTTGACATTTGTCATTAATTTATTAATCTCCTTTCAATTCTTCTTCAACCATACATCTCTCTTTAGTATTTTCTTGGGATCTTCAATCACTCAATGAGCTGGCTATTTTTCTTTCTTTATTTTTTTTAGTATTTCTGGAAAGTGTTATATTGTCAAAACAGAAAATACTTGTGAGCTAGACAAACAATACGCAATATGTTATTTTTACAGTAATTTATATAATGTTATTTACATTTGACAAGTCAATGTTGTTTTGAAAATAATATTTCAATCCAATATAGCAACTAATTTTACATAAACTATCTGATTAAAGTTACTTAACTAATTTTGGCATTACATTTAGGTGTTAAGAAAAATACTAACATTAGAAAATTATTGTAAATTAAATGTCACTTTAGAAGGTCAGGGTCAAATTACTAAATTCATATTTAATCTTGGCCATTTTATTTTGGTTGCTTCTTGCATTTTGCACCACTTGATCTTAAAGATTCTTTTTTTTTTCTCTTTTGCTTATATGCATTTTGGGCCATCTGATCTGAAGGATTCTTTCTTGAGAATTTTACCAATCAGATGGTTCCAAAGTTGTAAAAAGCTTGCTAACTTTGTGGTCACATGTTCTCTTCTCTTTATTGGATTGGTTAATTATTGGCTGTTAGTAGTCAGATTTGAAAATGTAATCTTAGAAGAATTAGGGTATATTACACTTTTAACCCCCTAAAATTTTGGTTGAGTTTCACTTAGGTCTCTGAATTTACAAAATACAATCACAAAACCCTACATTTTACAATTTGTTTCACTTTAGTCCAAAAATACATGGACCACGGTAATAATCCAAGATGGGATTTGTTTCGAGTTTCACTTTTGGTCCTTCATGTTTAGAATTTTTCCACTTATATACAAGACCATAAAGTTTATTAATTAAGTGATTCAATTTGGTATAAAATTTGATAATGCTTCATCAAACACAAATATGTAAACTCTCCATTAACGTAGCATAAGCTTGGGAAGAGAAGAACTAAAAGAGGATACATTTTAAAAATTAAGAAAAATATATTGATGATTGAATGAATAAAAAAAAGACTAGGGGTGCAAAAACAATAATAATCAAATTAAGATTTCAAAAAATAACTAAACTATTACTAATTACAAAACTAGGAATCCCAAGTATACTCGAATTACTATTTAAAGAGACTAAATAAACAAAATATAAACTTCAAAACCTACTTAGAAATTAAAATCCTAAACAAAATAGAATTCCTAAAAATATAATGTTCACGTCACTGTTCGTCCTACGTTACACAAGAGTATAAGTTTAAGTAATATTGATCTAAGATCATTAATTGTAATGTTGCTTCTTTGTCATTTTTGTTTTGGAATGACCTTTATAGTTGTCCATCGATTACCTCACAGGAGGTTACGAAGCAAGGGGGGAAGCCGTACGTACGTGTTAGCCTATTTGGTCAAGGCTTGCACCTTAATTACTTTCTAATATTATGCATGCGCTGTGAAACACACATCATATCACAAGCTTAAAATTCTCATATATGCCCGCAGGCTAAGATGCATGCTTAATCTCATCATCGATCGATCAAAACCCTTGTAAAACTCCTGTTGAGTTTCTCGAAAAGCTCGGCAATGTGGTTGAAGATCGACTAACAAAATGAATTGAAGTGAATGAGCTACACCAATTAATGTTCTAGCTGGATGGAACCCTTATATATTTGCGATCGGAGAAATTCCCTAGCTAGCTAGGACAAGGTCAAAGCTAGGATAGTGAAGTACAAGGCAATGATAGCGCACTATTCAAAAGAGGCTATTTACTACTTTAATTTCTCTTAGACGCGTACACCTGCCAATGTCCCCCTTGTTCTCAACGACGAGCAAACATGAAATTGTGACGTTGGGTGGGATCGATGATCAAAGGCAGGATCCCTAATCAAGGATATTATCAACTCGATCACAATGAATGATGATTTTAAGGAATAAACACGTAAATGCAGAAAGTGACAAGGACGGATCTAGGATTTTCCGGAGAGTGGAATAACGTTGATATTCAATTAGGCTGGACTGGGTTAGAACTAAAAATGTTACATATTATAACACTCAAAAGAAATTTAGGCTGAACCATAGCCCTGGTCAATCCATTTTTGGATCCACCTTTAGAGAGTACGTGACAAATAATTGTAAATGTGTTTCCACATGCCTCCAGAAGAGTTTACATCCCTCAACAGACCATGCACATTCTAACAATGAAGAATTGACATTGTTCTTAATAGTGACCGTTAACTAATTTAATCAAATCAAATTTAATACTTGCAACTAATGTGTCTAACAACCATTTATTATGAATTACTTGAGAGTACATATGCTTATAATCACAAAAAATCTAAATTTAAAAACATATTATATTTGAAATTTGGTTTATCAAGGCCAGTTCCCAATGTCACAAGACCCCTGATTCCACATCGACAATACAATAGGGACTTACTTAGCTTATATGTGGCCGGGTTCAATGAACTTAAAAAATGCAACTCGGGTAGCCAGTTTGGATGAAGACTCAAGTTGTTACATACATATTAGAGGGGACCCTAGTGCACTATAGTTGTGTTTCTGTGGCCTTAGAAACCTTGATGAGGACGTAACACAACCTGATTCGGGCCTAGCATGTGTGTGTGACGTGGCATGAATAAAGGTATATATAGTCGCCAATTTGTTTTTCCAAAACTGATAAAAAAGAGAATGATCAGGCCAACAACAAGGGTTAATCGAATCATTGGGATCTGGGAAACCAGAATTGATTAGTTGGGATTTTTTAACGAAATGATACCACCTTTTCGGGTCTCATACTCTCATGCGCGCGATCCTTAAGTGAATGTATGTGCATAAAGTATGAACCGGTGGGAACATATATATGTAGGGTTTAGATGAACCGTACGGCTCATATACTAAAACTTTTGAATTTTCTAGAAAAATCCCTAAAACATGTCCAAATTGCATTTGATGGTATGATATGTATGAGATGAATAAAGACGTGGGTTGTGCTTTTTCTAGAAGTTCAGGGATTCCAGTATAGCAGCGGATTCTAGGGGTCCGCTAAGTATTGAAATCTAAGTAAAGAAGATTATGAGGGATGGTTGTAGAATGGGGTGCCCATGACAAGCTATTTTATGCGATAACCCAACTTTTTACAATATTATATATAATTTTTGATAATTTATTACCCTTCAAGTAAAGGAAGGAGAGAATATGGTATAAAATCTTAACTTTAATCTTTTACTGGATATGTCGCACACAATATACGCGTGCACGATTTTTGTTTTTGCACATGCATCATTTAATTTGACAAAAAATTAATTACATAATAATTTGTCTAGTTGCTTAGTGGTAAGATGTTCTGGTCTTCAAGCTTGGGTCAAAGGTTCAAGTCCTGCCAGCCATCTTTTCTAATTAAAAATAATACATATGCAGGGCAAAAATTGAAATCACCAAATTTGGCTACATAACCGTCATGCACTACTAAAAGATAGAAATTGTTGTTATTATTATTGACACACATTATTAAAAGCCAATAACAATATCATTTCTATTTTTTTTCGCCCTTTATTGTAATGGTTGTGAATTAAAAACACGTATCAAAAAAATTATTTTGTAAAATTATCATATAGCGTAGTGCGATGGTGGTACTTCTACCGTAGCTTACGATAGATAGCTCTTTATTTTAACATGATTTTGTTGTATTTATGGGTGATAATCCTTCAAATATTGTTATGCTAACTAAAATAAGGATTTTGAATATGATATTTACTTGATTTTATTGGTAATTTGTGGTAAATAAGAAGTTGGTGTAATTTATTATGGTACAAACACATACACCATAGGGAATGTTCAGAAATTACCACAACACCCAAAAAATGAAATAAATATTTTTAGCTTTTAGAAAACTCTAAAATTGAACGGTTGACTTTTATAACATTATGTAAACATAATTGAAAAGTTAAATCACCAATTTGAAACCAATAAATTTAAAAATAATGAAATATTTCATAGATTATGATGAAAAATGCCCACATCACGATACCCATTAATTTATTCGTGTGTTGGGGGGATATATATATATATATACATGCTCGTGATCATTCTAAATTAAGTTAATATCTTGTTTCTCATTAATTTAAAGGTTGACGCGGTTCTTTTGATTAGTAGTTAGCCATATACCCTAATCTTATGCATAATTAATTAACTGATAATAGAAAGGGGCTAGCGACTTCTTCGAGGTAGTATCCCCGGCGATGTGCCTCCCGGCGTTAATAGACGACAAACATTACAAATCCATTTTATTTATTAATTTTCAACTTCTTCTTCTTCTTCTTCTTTTTAATCAAATCTAGTAAATTAGAGTTATAAAAGATGGAGCATTACTCCAACGGCAGTGGAGTAGCCACCAGAATCATAGTATTATATGAAAGCGCGAGTTGAAATGCCAACGAGAATGCATAAATATTTCAGAGCTAGAGCTTTTAAAATGTTGTAAAGACATTTAATAAAGGGTCTTTTGATATAAGAAAAAACTTTGAAAAAGTAGAGGATATCAAAGATAAATACTAACAGAGCAGGCCCGAAACATAAAAAAATGATCAAAATAAGCCTTTCAAAAAGTGTCTTCTTCATCCATCACAACGAAACATCAAAATAAAAATAAATACCCATACGAGAAAGTACAAATATTTGTATCTTCAAGTTAGATCTTCACCCAAAAGAG
This sequence comes from Lonicera japonica, assembly GCA_021464415.1. Classification (NCBI taxonomy): domain Eukaryota; kingdom Viridiplantae; phylum Streptophyta; class Magnoliopsida; order Dipsacales; family Caprifoliaceae; genus Lonicera; species Lonicera japonica. The sequence goes on from CM038469.1 coordinate 64,279,454, forward strand.
CAAATCTTCTCATTGTAGAAAGTTACTTGATTTTGTAACCAACAACCCAATCCATTGTTGTTTGTTTTGTTGGTTTGGGTTTTCCACATAATTGGTTTCGATTGGGTACAAATATTTTTGGAACCGATTAGATTAGTTTGGTTTAGGTTTATGTAACAAATCTATCCAATCCGAACTGTGTGCACCACTGCTTTAGTCTATGTTACTCGAGACATACCACCATATCCTTTAGGAAGCTGACAAAAATTCTCACATTAGGAGAGACGAAAACCTCATAGATCTAAAAAAACATTTAAAGACACTCAAATCTAGAGTTATTATTATATATTATATAAGACTTTAAGGAGAACTGGGTTACTCCCCTCGTTCTATACATGGGATGGGGCAAAAGCGGTGCGAAGGTTTTTTTAGAGAGAGTTTTCAAATTAAACTAAATTTTGGGCACACACATAAATATAAATAATTTTAAAAAATGGTTCAAAAAATTGGAAGTATAGTAATAGTTGAGAGTTTTATTTCCCTTGATAACAGTAAGGATTCAAACTCAATTGTCTACATTCTAATATGAAGTTTTTTGGTGATATAAAAATGTAAAGGCCATATTGTAGTTTGGATCTCAAACGATATGAAAGATCTCCCTCTAAGTTGTAAATACAATGAAAGATCTCCCTAAGTTGTAAATACAACTTTTATCGAATACGACTTTCTGCATAGTTCTATACGTATCTATAACAAGGACAAAATTGAAAATTAAAAAGTATAACTCGACTTTGAACTGGGTTCAACCTTTACACAATAGTACGGTTCCACCTTTATACAATAGTAGATGGGGAGTTGGCTGCCTTTCTATATCGCACATGCGACGTGTGCTTGCAACATGAATATCTACATTAAATTATAAAGCAATTGGTAAATGAAGAAGTAATACAATAGCAAAGATATTTTTTTTATTTAACTTAGAGATGTGAGAGTTCAGATCCTATTAAATATATTTTTGTTTCTCTACAAAATAATGTAAGACATTTATTAGATACTTTTAGAAAATAAAATACAAACTTGCTCAAAGATTTGAACCCTATCCTTATGTATAAATAATGCATATCGTTACCATTTGACCGTCACTATCGATCACACATGTTAAATAGTGTTTTACAAATTCTATGTGACGTGAACAATTTTCAGTTACAATATTTTACGGGCATCAATTGTGCCATAAGTTTTACTAAATATAAGTTTACAATATGTGCGATGCACATCTCATGACTTCTTTAGTCATAAACAAATAATTAAAATAACTATAATTTAAAGATGCTTATAATTATTCTTAGAATACATAAATTCCTATTAAAAAAGTTAATGTTCTTGTGGAATAAGGAGAGAAGAAAAAAAAAAAAACTAACTCATGAAAAATTAATAAAACTATTTGTATTAATGGTATTGTTCACATTTTCAATAATTTCTTTGTCGTATTTATAATTATTGGATGAGTTAATTTTATAAGTTCTTACGTGTATCTATATATTTTGGAATATATAATTCCTTTTGTAATTGAAACATTTTGAGAGGGGTATTAAAAAATGGGATCTGAAGTTAAAGATTGTATAAAAGAATGCGAAAGCATAAATGGTGATTTTGATGCATGAATGATGTATGTATATACACAACTACATGAGGATATGAAAAGATATTAGTGTATTGCATCAATATTTGAAGAGGTGAGAGGATATAATAAATGAATAATGCTCAATTAGTCATTTATTATTAACATGTGATCACCTCTCATGCAAAGATAACATTTTACTTCTATTTATTATATATGATTAATGTGTTGTGTTAAATAGTTAAAAGGTAAAAAAAAAAAAAGGTAAAAAATTAAGCATGATCGTTGTGGATTATCCAAAGCTAAAAGAAGTATTTAGAGAAGAGCTTGAGGTCGATGGAGGTTGGCTCAAATCAAACCTAGAACAATTTTAAATTAATTTACTTGTGTTTGGAACTTTGGATGGATAAATTTTTTCTTTGGAATTTAAGCAAAAGTTGGGATTGGAGCATGGAAAAGTGAAAATCCATTGGTTGGTAAAATTAGCAAATAATTTGAAATTTTACACTCGATAAATTTGCTAGATTTTGGCTTTTAAAATTTCCGCGATATGAGGCATTATTTTTCAAAATTTGACTTAAAACTAGTGATATTGTAAATTATGTCATTTTTTAAATTCTACATACCTAAACATAGGATATTGCAAATGAAGGAATTTTAAGTGATCTAATTTTAAATTCTATTATTTACAATTTCGATAAATGGTTAGGGACAATTATTTTATCCTTTGCATTTGTGTTGCACGAATATTACAATTTCTTAATGAAAATTGTTCTCTAATTCATACTAGCTTAAAATATATATATAGTAAAAAGAAATCAAAAGGTCAATAGGGAATTGAGAATTGATTTTTAAAAGTTAATTATGCAGATTGTGATCACATGCATAACAGCATGCTTTGATTCCTTTAACAAAAGAGAAAAACTCGAACACACCAAAACTAGAGAAAGAGAGATCTCCACAGGCCACATGCTTCATTGGGAGAATCAAAGCCCTAAGAGCATGAGAAGATCCCAAAAAGTATTTACATTTTTTTAATAAAATAAATGATTAAATAAAAAAGAATGTTATTTTTTTAAAAAAATTATCTCAATATCTTACTAATTAATTAATTATAAAAAAACGAATTTGCCTGGTGGGTTACAGTAAAGCTTTTGCTTTAAAAGAACCTTACATGTCTTGGGCACTGCAAATGTTCTTTGCAATATTATTTTATAATACGTTTGTAGTAACACAAAGTAATGCTGATTTTGGGCGCATAATGTTTCTTGATAAAAGGGAATCCTCACCTTTCAAGAAGAGGACACTAGACATGAAGAGTTTCTTGGGCATCTCAAATCCAAAATAAATAATTTTATTTTTCTATTTTCTTGTGCAAAGAATTAATTACATGGGAAACAATTTTTTTGCAATTGTTTTGGAAAAGGGTAAATTGTAAATTAAACCTAATGTTTCAGTTGTTGCCACACGAACATTTAAATTCATATAGTGTTGCAATTTAAATCGTACCTTGTCACAAATTAAGATGACGAGCGAAAGTCACCTTAAATTCATGGTCTAAAATAAAAGAATATATCAATATTATCACGTGTACAAAAACCATTTCGCGACCACCTCAATATATATACACTTAGAAAGGGTTACTTAAACGTACCTTCCACCAGCGCACTCTAAAAGACTTACGTTTAATTTACTCCTAACAATTATGTTGCATTTATCAACTATTGGTTGGTAGCAATAGAAGCTTGAATCATTTGTAGATGATGTTTTTTCATCCTCGTGACTCTTTTCAATCTATTGTAGTCCCATAAGTAAGAAGTCATGAATGTAAGCATCTTATGGTCTTAAGGTGGCACTTACAAACTGATTAACTTAGAATAGTAGAACATTACCCTTAGGGCAAGTTCAGTTAAGATAATAAAGTCTACACAGGGCCTCCACTATATGTTAGGCTTCCATGCTAACACATATATCTTTTAAGTTAGGTGTTACACTTCTCAAATATAGTTGGTAATGAGCAAATTTTTTGTCCCTTTCAGGTTTTATGTCAGGCAATATTCCTGTACATTTTTAGTGTACTGACTTATACTAGGCCAACCTTAACGTTAAGAACCATGAAAGAGGGTTAGTCGCCGTCACATATTAGTAATTTTAAGCAAAAGTACTTAGTGCAATATCGCATGCACCGGATGAGTTCTTCATGGGAATGGGAGACAATGGGGACCTATATAGATATTGTTTAGGTCCACAGGAACGAGGGCATTTTCAGTAATTGCTTTGAAATGGTGGCTGACATTATGGTCCTCAATCTATATATTGAGAATAATTTGTTTTATTGCATTATATGTTAATAGTTTGTCCACCTAAAGGAAGTTGAATTTTACCATTTTCTGGTGGGGTTAGTTTCGTTTGATAGCATTAGCTCAATAGAGCCTAATGGGTTTTCTCTATCACAATAAAGTCTTACTAAATGGGCTTTGAAAGGTTACATATCTTTTATGTTTAGCAGCTTGAGGGTGTCTAACACTTCCTTGTAATGGATATGCCTAGCTACCGTTATCTACCAACATCAGTTTGGTGTTGAAGTTAACAATGAGTAATTGTACCAATATTCTTTTATCATGGGGATCTTTTGTGTGTCGATGTTGAAGAAGTTAATTGGGGTGGTGGTCTTGTCCAGCTTGTTGGTTTTAAATGAATCAGCATGCGATGTAGCTGTGTCGAGACAGCTCGAACCAATGCTATTTTGTCGAGATGGATTATTCACTATTTCAAAGTTACTTGACATTGTCCTTGTCTCTTTCAAGGGTTATATTCACTCATTTCCATCTCCAACTTCCCCTCCCCAACAATGAGCACTTTCAAATGACTCTTATGAATCGGCTTCTTAATTTCCTCAAGTTTGATGTAATTGATGGTGAAGTTGTAATCCAAAAAATAGCATAATTATCTGTCTAGAGTTCCTGTGTTGTGGGGCCATGGTATGTATTCGTTACAGTTTGTGGCCCCAAAAACTTCTACAAAAAGAGTCCATATAATTTGTATCCTTTAATTTTTTTCTCAAGACCCTTGTTATATCTTTTATATATTTTTTTCTCATCATTTCAAAAAACAAGATTATTTCCCATTCATATACTATTAGGCTCTACACGAGAGCTTTTAGTACACCCTTGAGAGGATCCTAAGTAATAGAGCAAACATCAGGTATGCCATGCCTTAACTATGACATTTATTGTAGCGACCCATTCATCGATGTCCATAACACGTAAGGCCACTTTCGTGAACTCTTGACGTATTCCTTAAGCCTTTCGCCCTTTGCATGCTTTATCAATAAGATATGGGGGTTGGAATTTTCTACAAAATTTTGGTTGCAAAACATTACCATGTCTTGGTCCATCCTTGTAAGATATTGTACCGTTTAGGGCTAAGCATATAGGTTTTTGTTTTTTCTTACAAGTTCTTACTAAGTAGAACTAATGACCACACATATATAACAAACCAATTCAGCATATGGAGGTAGTATGGGATGAATACACAAAGTGTCCAGCCTAAATAATTGTTATGTCTATAAGGGTTAGATTGAACCATTGCTTAATTTAATGATTAAGAGCTTTATCAGACCCGCCCTTTTAAGGTATTTGGAAAGGTTATTTACAGTTCAAAGTTGGCCATTTCTTATTAATGCATTAATGATGTATAAGTGGTTTGGTGATCTACTAGATTTTAGGTTTATATTTTTAGTTATCTTGATTCTGATGCTAAAAATACTATTTTTATTGTAATTGTTTGAGTTGAATCGGAGATTTGAAGATACGAAGTCAACGGAGGACAAAATACTCGGATCCAACCTAATGTTAACATGTCGCTAGTTAATTTATGCAAATTATAACAAAATAAATTGTAAAAATAAGGGGTATACCTTTTGCTTGATGCCTTGGTTTGTTGTTGTTGATGTGTTGCATGCGTGAATGTGATGCTTTTCTGAAGTTGTTTTGAAATCCCATGAAAACTTGAATGAATGGTATGTATCTGATGTAGAAAGTGTGTGTGTGTGTGTTTAAGTGTATTTAATAGTGGATTAGTGTGTGTTTAAGAGTTCTAGACATATTTAGGCTGCCTAACACTCCAAATTCAAACCTTGAACATTAGGCTTTAAATTATTGCAAAAAGCAAATTTGGTTCGAACCATTCGTTGACCCCCAAACATTTGGGGAGTTTAGGGCCTCATTCATATGAACCACACTCCCCATGCTTATTACTGAATAAGGTTTTTGCATGTGCTTTTTTGCTTGTTTTTTACGGGGCTTAAACTTTGTCATTCATGAGGGCGCACGCCCTAAACATTAGGTTTTCATTCTGAAAGTCCTAAAAATCCTAGATATAAGATCCATATTTGTGTTAGCTTGATTCCAATATCAAAAGCAATTTTTGTTGCAATGTTTTTTTCATTAAATTAAAGACTTGAAGATGCAGCATCAATGAAACTTGCCCATCTTGCCATAAGCATTATTCAGAATCTAGGATCACATTAAGTTTAAAAGAAGTTACGTGTATAATTGGTTTAAAAGTATTTATGTGTATAAATCAGTATTCGATTTTATATGATTGCTTAAGTAACATTAGAAGCAAATCAAGTGATATTAGGCATAGATGCACCAGTATAATCCTTAGTAAGTGCATACCAGTATACCATAGGGAAAATAAATTATCTTTACATCTTCATTCCAACATACTAGTATGAGATAGAGTACCACCGGTACACAATGGCTAGAGCAAGAGAAAACCTATGAAGCTTAAAGCACCGGTACAAACTTATTTAATCCCAGTACGCGAAATTGTAAAATGCCGAGATTCCTTATTTTATTAGGATTATTTTGGTAACTGTAAACCTAATTATTTGCCCTAGTTATTCTTATAAATAAAGGCAAACACTAAAGGTTTAAGGATCCTTTTGAGAGCTCTAAAATAGCGATTTTACACAAATGGAATTTTACACCCTAAACTTAGGGTTTTAGTTTCATACCATAGAGAGATCCACAAGTTCTCCGTTTTAAGAACTAGGGTTTTAAAGGTCATATAGATCTTGCAGATAGTTTTTAACTGTGATTGAAAACGGGATTGAGAAGTGGCTAGTTTGCGATAAAGAATATCACATATAAAGAGTGAAAGACTATAATGAAGTTCGCTGAACAAAGTAAAGGGTAAGCCTTGAAGCGGGAACCGTTATGCCATGCTAGCTGCAGTTAGAATCTATAATTAAGTATTGACATAACTGTTGTGTAAGACAAGAGTAGTAAGTCATCGAGTCTGTGCTTCATTTTAATTATAGTGAAACATTATCGATTAATCTCGATGATTAGTCGAATAAGGGATACCTCGTTAATTCCCGGTGTTATCTGATTGATTGATATATCTGTTAAATAACAAAATAAAAGCTTTCGGTAGTAAAATTGATTTAGATTATTAGGGTTTGCTTTCATTTTATCAAAATGTAAAGGGTTTTCAATAAAAACCCTAAAATTAACTTAGGCAAATGACCCCTACAAACTTTCACTAGAAATGCTAGTAAAATGTATCAGTGGATAATTTGATGAAGTGAAATGCATGAAATGATAATGGATGTTCGTTATGCATTTTTTTAAAAGTTCTAGGAATTCCTATCGGATGGATTAAAAATTGTTCAAGCCTTAAGCAAACACGTTTGTGGAAGTGGGGTCGCATAATGGGGTGTCTACACCATGCCTTTCAATATGTGACCCAATCCTATAATGCCGTGACTTTACTTTTAATAGCTTTTTATAGCTTGACTTTGAGTCTGCGTTCCAACCCCAAAATGTTATAAGTTTAGCCTTAACTTTCTTTTTAAATTTTCATTCATGTGTGCTTCAGATGTGTTCTCTAAGTTAGGCTCAATAAGGTTTTTAGAGTTGACCCTTTTTAATTATCCAGGTAATTAGCATAAAATGTCCTATAAGTGTAACTTAAATTTTAAAACTACACTTTTAGAGTCGTAGGATGAATCTCAATAATTATTATTATTATGTTGATCTTATGTTCCTTTAGAAGACTATGAGGCACTTGTACTTGAATATGGATGCTAAGCAGCTTCTTAAGTACTTTGTTTCATCTAAGGAGGTAAGTCATCACTTCTTTGACGGATCTTTACATTCAATACATCATCATTGATAGTTTCCTTATCATTTTCTTAGGTTTTTTTAAGTTGAACCCTACTATGAACATTCTCGGTCTTGTAAGTTGTTGGGCAAGTTTTTATTACATATATGATTGTAGTTTGAAAATTTACTCAAATATTTTAGCCCATTGAACCAATAGTTAGAAGACAATTATATAACCTCGTAGCATTATCTTGTTGTGATAATGAATGTTTTAAGAACTATATCATTTGCACAGATGAAACAAAGCTATTGAGGATTAATGAACAAGTACAAAGGCTAAAATATACACAATTATTCTAATTTTGCTTAATCCCTACTTTTTTGTTAAACTATTACAAATTGAAATGTAATTAATGTTTGGCGTTTATATAGCTTACAAAGTGATATAATTTTTGATAAATGTCTATACTATGAGCTAATTTGTTTCATGCATGTCGGTTATGTTGTAATGATGTTGTTGTGAACATCGTGGAGCAAGATTTAGGCCAGGATAGAAATGAATGGGATTTAATTTCCAACAACGATAGCCTTCAAGCTTTCATTAACCAAATTATAGAGCCTACTGGGAATGAAGCAATGGTGGTTAAAGAAAGGAGAACACATATACTAGGAGAGCAATTGTCATGGCTTGATTCATATTGTAGGCTTGGTGCGCGAAAACCTGGTTAGCGCATGCATTCTTAACTTGCATAAAGTTAGGCTAACTTGTTGATAATTTGATCCGATCCTATTTAAGTTTTGTTGACTAGGCGAAAACAACGCGAGTTATTACACTCAAGTGCATGTAGTCGGCCAAGTAATAAATACTCGGTAAGTCTGAGGCTGATCCGTTGGGATGAGGGTAATTCTTTGAGCTAAAAAGGTTTCTTTCAAAAGGGAGAGAAAAGAAAAATAAAGAAAAGCGCTAAGGGTATCCATAAGTTCCAAGCAACACAACTGGTAATTCTATAGGCAGGGAACTTTTTTTTAATTAATTTTTCTTTAAAAATATGCCTACTATCCACGAGCTAATTGATCTCATAAATTTGTATCTTTTGTAATAATTCATGCGTGATGTGAACTATACAAATCAATACTAATTATTGAATCAATTCACACTACTTAATTTTATCGAAAACGCTTGTTTATTAAAGTGGACTAGTACTTAACGCTACAAACTTTTTATTAAAAGTGAGTTTAGAAAAATTAAGTAATTATCACGATTTAATTCAAATATATTAAAACATGATTAAAATCAAATTTAAATTAAAACGAATGGTGGAAGCACAAAATTGTCGATTTCGTTATCAAAAAGTAAGGTTTAAAACAAATACTGAAAACAGTGCACTCTAGTTTAAAATTATAACGATACAAAATCAATTAATTTAGAGAGTATAGAACGTTATCTAACTTTACAGATTATGGTTTATCGCAAAATCAAGGATTCAAACTAATTTGGTTTTTTTGTCGAATTTTTTTTATTAAATTTCTTATGAAAGTATGTGATTAGCATACTAGTATAATAAATGAATAAAAATCAGATTTATAATGACATATTAACCAATAAAAAATTAATTATAATTAAATTTGGGTCCGAAAAATTACCATGCCAGCATTCCTGGTCCTTACGAACCCCTAACTAGTGAACTAGCAAAACATATCTAATAAATTCATGCTTAGTAAATTATAGAAATAAAACAGCGTATAAAAGTTCATAAATTGAAATATAATTAAAATTATAAGCATGCAAAATTTATACTAATAATTAATAAAGCATTAATTAAAATTAAAACTTGAAATTGAAGCAACATTCAAGCGCGTAAACAATGATGAAATCTGAAATTAATCCTCAAAAGTGTATTCAAACCCTTCGTTTCTAACTCCGAATTAACATCAAAGAAAAGTAATAGAAGTGGTACAAATGAATCCTTTAATATTTAAAAGAAGAAATTAAAAGAATAAAAGAAAAAAAGGAGAATAGAGAAAGATAGTATGGAGCATAAGTTGGGTTAGGCGTGGAATTTGAACACTGGTCTGAGCAAAAGTAGAGAGCTAGCCACTTGACTTGCCATATAGGCCAAGTACTGCATTCAATTAAAATTTGCACCATAAATCTACTTATTATTTCGCGCTCAAATATGATCCGATGGCACATTAATAATATTTCTGCCATAACTTTGTACTCCGAATTTCAATTAATGGAACAGAGGCATTGTTCTCGGTGGATCTCTACTTCATTCGAAAATTTTTCAGTTTGATTTAAATGACTTTTTCTTTACTTGAAATTGCTCTATTAGCTTTTGTTAAACACTTTAATTCACTCCCTTTATTCTTGGGATTGAGATTTGCTTCTGGTTCACTTCTTGAATTCAATTCAGCTTCGAATTTAACCACTAATGACTAATTTTTAGGGAATTTACTTTCGGATTTGTTCTTGTTCGTTTTTAACTTGTAAAAAGGTTAAATGCACTAAAAACAAACATATTATCTTATTTTATGATTAAAAATCAAATCTTAGCAATTTCGGATAATTAGAATCAAATTTATGAATATTGAGCCAACTAAATAAGTATAAAAATGCAATATTTTAACTTAATTAATTGTACGCCATTTGGTTTAATTAATTCAATGTAGGGCATATATTTAATTTATCACTAAAACCAATTTCACTCCTCTCATTAATATGTATTTGAACCTTTTGTTACAGTTATCATCGTCTAAGATATTTATCCGTACTTAATTTTTTTTGGAGAAAAAAAAAAGTTAGAGAAATTCCTGACTACATGAAAATAATTGGTTAAAAAAATAGTAGTTTGATTTGGGTTTTACCCTAGCGGTTAGTATTGTGGTAATTCACAAGAAACACCACGGTTCAGTCTCTCTCGTCTCCTCCTCCCTCAAAAATTACTCGTATCTATCATTTATTTTGGGTAAAAATGTCTTTTCAATAAAGGATGTTGCCCAATTTCCCAATAATAGAAGTGGCTAGTGCACATTAAAGACTCAACCAGTTGTCATGTATGAAAATCACTAACATTAAGAATTCCCATACATATATAATCAAACATTAAATTAAAGAAGACAGCTTTTGCATTGGTAACTGAACTCATGAAATATTTTTAATTAATTACAATGTTAGTTGTCCACTTTACTTAGCTCTAATAGACATCCTTTCGTAGATTAGTAAAGAGACAGCATGGCTCATTTTCAAAACATATTTTTGTCCTTTCCAACAAAAGAGCCATTTATTCTTTAGTGCCACTTATTATCATTATCCGTGAAGTTTGGTTGCTTTACTTTAATTAATTAATTAAACCTTGGTTTAAGTCTTCCTAGGAGCTTAATTTAATTTCACTAGAATATAATGACAGGCTTAAGGACATGCAAACATATGTATTGGAAAAGGTTAAAATATATCGTCGAGAGTCAGTCAAATAGTCAACAAATAAGTGACTCATGAAAGTATGAAACATAGGTTATAAGTTTAAGAAAAGTGATAACTTTTAGGGCACATGTTAAATATATTAAGTCATCTCCAACGATTATTTTTACCCAAGTAAATTTTTATGTTAAAAAAGAAAAAAGGGAAAAAAGTGTTCTAATGATCATTTCTATAATTATTTCTATATGAGGTGGAATGTGAGTCATATAAGAAATTTCTATAAGCATTTCAACATATAGAAATGATGATAGAAATTTTCAATGTGATATAGCACATCTTCATTAGATATAAGAAATCCACTAATTCTTTCTTATTCTTAAATAAATACCAAGTAAGATAGAAATGGCACGTATCATTGGAGAAATTTTATTTGAGACTTTTCTATCTAAACAATTATATTGTCAAATAGATATAAAAATGTATTAAAAGCACTATGACACGTATGATATAAATAAATTTATAAAAAAATACCATTGGAGATGGCCTTTAGAGTATCTCTAATAGTATAATCAAAATAATTATTATAATCAATTTTAACAATGTTGGCTGAAAACACTATCCCAATAGTATAATCAAATGTTAGCAACCTTTTAACTAATAGCCAAAATACTCCCTATATAATTAAAGTTAATAATCTTCTTCAATAATCACAATGAGGGGCCCACTAATTCTATTGAGTAAAAGATAATATTTTCAATTTAAAATTCAAATTATCTTTTCCTCATTTTTTTTTGAAACAAAATTTAAATTGATTAATTTGTGCTCAATCAATATAATGGACCTCACAAATTTGGTTATTGAAAAAAAATAGCCATTGGAGAAGCCTACATTATTAACTTTAACAACTTACTAAATGAATAATCAAAAGTCATTTTGATTATTTAATTTTAGTTATTCCATTAGGGATGCTCTAAGAATAGAAACAATAATTTCAAGTGTGAGATATGCACTATTTTAAATGTGTATTTAATCATTTTTCTTGTTGTTAATCGGTGCCCTTAAAGCACATGTTAACATGGCCTTAAGTTTTATAGAACAATTGTAATCGTAACATAGTATACATAGTAAGTATTTTCTAATTACAAAACATATTTATGAAATGTACGTAATTGTAATAACCGTTTAATTTGAGTTTTTCTTTGTCTCATAAATAATTGTTATTAATAAATACATGCACGCTTGATTTTTGTTGGAATCTGATTTCAAGTATATCATTCGATTCCTCTCTTGTTCCAGATTTTGTACGCGCTACCCTTAAGAATATTGGGTAGCATGTTACAAAACATTAATGAAATAATTATTATTTTTAGTAAACAAACATGATCAAAAATATCATTTAAAGCTCACAACATCAACCATTATGAGAATAAAGAATCACGTATTTTCATCTCATATAATAATAGTTATAATCATAGATTGCTTATGTTTGAAATTACTAACAAAATGGCAAGTCTATGTAAGTGATCATGTTAATACTAAAATTTTTATACATGCGCGCTTTTAAGATACAGGTTCACCAAACGCACGTGAATGAAACAAAATATACAATTTCACAATCATGAGGTATATTATTACAAAACTGTGTTAGAATTGTGCCACATATACATTACATACATAAGAGAGAGATCAAGCTATTAGAAACTAACTAAAATCCTAAAACTAGCTTTGAAGTTACATGCCGAAAATCCAAACATTTTGGCAAAAAGACAAGGCATGACTACGCGGGACTCCTTTTAATTTTAGCCACTAACTAAACTAAATAATGGGAACGAACATAACAAAAACTCTCCTAATTTCTACAGCTTATAATGCCAAACAATCCATAATTTGGTAACTAGCTATTGAAAAAAAAAAAGAAGCACAGATGCACTCCCACACACAAACCAACCATAGCTACATCCAAGTATTGGACCAATTTAGGGGACTTGATTGAGCAATAATAATTTAACAATTTATCTGACCAGTTTTGTAAACCAATTGACATGACAAAAATGCATCGATTATCTTGTCGTGTGCTTCAACCCATATAGCATTTCTGCCACATCGATCAATTGTTTTAGAAAACTGGTCAGCTAAAACCATTCATGTGTTATTATTGCCCTTGATCAACCTTAGGATTTGGCAGGCGTCGAAAGAGGACCGGTGCACCATATTGCGGGTAGAGAAGCATCAGCACTGTTGGTGCATGCTGATAATGTGGTGACACTCGAAAAGAGAACCTCCGTAATATGATTGCAAGCGTTAATTTCGCTTGAAGAATCGCTAGATTTTGTCCGATGCACATGCGGACCCCAAGGCCAAACGGTATGAACCCCACCGGATGCTTCGCTGCCCGAGCTACACCTTCGGAAAACCGTGCAGGATTGAACTCATTTGCATCATTGCCCCATATGGTTTGATCATGATGAACGGCCAAGATTGGTATCAAAAGTTCGGTGCCGCGTGGCACTTTGCATCCCCCTAAATCCACGTCAGCTTTTGCCCGTCTGATTGTTGCCACGATTGGCGGGTAAAGTCTCAGGGACTCGTTGAGAATCATATGTAACTGCAATTTAAAAAGTCAAAAATTAGATTCGGCTAAGAATTACTTTAAATAAAAATTTAAAAATATTATAACATGTTTGTCTCCCAAATTGAAAACAGTTATCTCGTGTTTCGCAACCTAATTCCAAGGTTATTATAATAAGAAAATAAAAATTAGTTTAATTTTTGCTTTAATTCTAATTCCAAAATTAAAATTTTTCATTTTATGATTTTGTGATGAACAATGACTATGTAACTTCTTTGGCAATAAATAGTGGTCACTCATAAAGAAGCCCACGTTTATTTTGCAAACCAAAATGAACTCAGGGGCATTTTGGTAAATTAGAAATTGAGAGAGCACAAACCGTCAGTTATGCCCAAATAGAGTGAGAGAGGGGGAGATGTATACCGTCTTAAACTTGGCCACATCATCTCTGGTGGGAACGTCACGTGACCCGCACACCTTTTCCACCTCGTCACGTGCTAGTTGCTGCCACTGTGGGTGCATCGCCAGCAAAACTGTGGTCCACGTTAGCAAATTCGACGTCGTTTGCTCCCCCGCGAAAAAGAAACTCTTGCACTCCTCGGCGATGTCATTCACCGTAATAATCGTCGTCGCCGGCGACGAATTGGATTCCGGCAACATTTTCCTTGCCGATTCTTTCGTACTCGCCTGAATCATAAGACCCAACAGATCCTTGGGCCCATTTTCCAACACCTCATCATCCCAATTCTCTCTCCTCTGTTCAATTACTCTCATCAAAGATTTCTTAATTTCCTTCTCCAATTTCCACGATCTCGTGTTCCTTTTGGTAGGTACAAATCTACACACCAAAAACAATTATCAGAAGAATTATAAATAATGAGATGGTGTTTGATTGTTTAGAAAATGCAATGATTGTACGTTAAGTTAGATATATTACGTACAATCAAACACTTAATTACCATCTCGATCCATGTAGTAAATACAATCATTGCATTTTTATTTTATTTTTTATCAAATGTAATGCAATAAACTTACCTGTATCCAGGAATGAAAACTTTCTGAAAGGCTTCGGAGGCTAACAGCATTTGTTCAGCTTGTAGTTTGAAAATTGCTTTTCCGTCTTCGTAACTGCGTCCAAAGGCCGCGCGTGTAACAATATCTTCTGTTAACGTCTTGAACCAATCGGAGACTTCAATTTCCACCTCGTCGGAATTCGGCATTGCTAGCCATTTGTCCAACATTCCCATCACACTCGCAGCCGCCACCGGGATCAATAACTACAAAAACAACAACATAAAAATAACAAAATATGTGAATTGTGAACTTTTTTTAACATTGTAATTTTGATGAATGATTATTTTAATTTTTAAATGTGGACTTACTTTGAGATTGTCCATATGGAAAGTAGGAGTGATGATTTTCCTATGGTGAGCCCATTTTTCACCCTTGAGGCTAAGGAGCCCATCACCTTCAAGTTGCTTAATAAGCGGATGGGCCTCATTTTTCTCATAGAATTCAGATTTTGAAGTGAAAATTTCTTTAATAAGATCCGGATCGGCGACGGTGAGGCGAACCGTCGGTCCGAACCACACTAAAAATGTTGGACCTACAAAGAATTTACGACAAATGTCACAAATAACTCAACACAAAAACAAGATTAAGAAGCAAGAAATGAAAATGAGCATTAGTTTGATTAAGAGAATTTTCAGAAATATGAATGCTATAGATAGAGTTTGAAGTAGGAAAGTTGTAAAGTTAGTAAAAAGAGGGGGGAAAAAATGTGAAGGGTAACAAGACAGCCACTAATTCAGAAAGCATGGATAGTGTAGACCCTACAGTGGTTTCTGTTTTAGAGAGAGAGAGAGAGAGATGAAAGGCAAATGAGGAAGAAGACAATTGAAAGCTATGCCACTAACAAACACATACGAACTTCATTATCAAAATTCAGAGGCTCCACCCACAAAAATCTAAAACAACCACAAGGGTAAAAGAACAGAAAAGTTGATGATAACACACCATCACAATGGAGTTAAAATTAAAAAAATAAAATTTACCAGAAAAATAAGTAAATAAATAAATTATCACGCATTACATGCTAGAGGAATCAATCACATTGACCCATAAGTTTTTTATTTAATTAGATTATGATTATCTTTATTTTTATAAAAAGTAGAATAGAATTGATAAAGGGGTAAAATTGGAAATTAAGAATATATAGTAAGTGAAAAGAGAAAATAGAGTGGAGGTGAAAAAGAAAAAGAGTGGAGCAGAGTCTGAACTCTGAATTTCAACAACATCAAGCATACATCCAAGCAGAGGAAAAGGCTCAAAGAGCTTTAAAAAGAAGTATCCAAAACTCACCATCAACACCTCCCTCCAAAAGTCACCAATGTTAAAAAGTAAAAAAAATAAATCTAAAACATCATATACCAGAAGTACACCCACAATTTCAATCACCAAGCCTAGTAAATCCCACCAAAATAAAAATAGTAAAAAAATCCAAAGGAAAAAAAATATTTAAAGAAAACACACATGGTTTCAAGCAACTAAAAATTCATGTTTGGTATTATTGTCATTTTTATTTGCCAGATAGTTTTTAAGGGTGATATATGAACGAATACATATCAACCTTAAAAAGCCGTAAGAAGATTTTGAGAGTCCGCAAATAAAAAGACGGGAAAATATTCAGGAGAAAGAAAGTACCATAAATTTTCTTCCAGTGGTGGTAGAAAGAAAGGACTCTAGGGAGAATATTGTGAGAGAAAGGCATAGGTTGAGAAGAGGCCTTCAACATTAAGCTCACAAGCTCTTTAGCATTGCCTATGAAGAAGCGATAAGGAGGACCCCTTATACCTTGTTTGGCAAAATGTTCTTCAATCTTCCTTGGCCTCCACCATAGCAAAACCACAACTTTTAGAACAAAAACCAACACAAGGAAAGAGACCACAACTAGCTTCAACAAGTACAAGAGCTTTTCTTCCATTTTCTTTCTTCTGGGTTTAAACCAAACACGGCCTTAATATGGGGTTTTTTGTATTCCTTCTTTGGTTTTGTGTTTGTTACTAACTTGGTGGGTTTTTGTAATGCCACCTAACGGAGTTTTAGAAGGGGGGGAGAGAGAGAGAGAGTTAGGGAGTGTTTGGCAATGCCAACGGCGTAGGGGCCGCCATTGGGATTATAAGGGTCAACGAATGATTTATTATTATTAATTTTTTTTAAAATTCTTTTAAGACAATGTTACCCTTGTCTTTTCTAAGTAGTTTCATTATATCCCTTGAATCTATTTTGGCATTTGTCTCTTGATAAAAGAATATGTGAATCTCTCTCTTGAGTAGTACCATTTCTTTCTTTCTTTCTTTTGGGTCCATATGTATTTTTCTCTGTTAAGGTGTGTCCTTCAACTCTAATTGAAAACTGCTCAAATTAAAAGCAAAGGTATTCATCTAAATGTTTTTATCAAAATTACAATGCAAAGGTAAGTTTAAATGCATATATATTACGTTTTATATTATATCTCTCATATATTTCGGTGTACATATATCGCAGATATATTTTTCGATCGATTGAATACCATTTATAAGTCAAACAATCATTTAAATCCAATTGTGACTTGACACCACCATTTATTTACAAATTCACCTGGGGGGGAAAGATCCACTAACCTTTTTGAAATTGAATGTGAGTCTAATTTAGATTTTTTTATTTGAAGAGACCAAGTTATTGTATGTGTTAAATGTACAAAATCTCATAACTAGTAAAAGAATGTATAATTGTCCATTGTCATATGCTCTCTTGCACTTTTTTTTTTTTTTAATTTCTTTCTCTTTCCATGCTTTTAGAATTTCAAAATTATATATTTAAAATTTGAATTTAAACAAGTAACATTGTGGAATTCAGACTCTTTAATATTTATTAGGAAATTTCTTATTCAAGTACTAAAGTAAAAATTCAAAGAAAAAAAAATAAAGAATCAGCCGTTAGCATTAAACACAAAGATTCTTGAAACGTCTAAATATCTGAGGAATTTAAATTTAGAAGGATGATTTATGACACAGTATGTATAACAAGAAAAATGGACACGCATACCACAATTAATGTGTAACTGTTTTCCACAACCTAAACCTTAACAACTCGTTTCCTTTTCTACTTTTTTTTTTTTTTTTTTGCATGCCAATTAAATTGAACACATTATTACTTGAGTAACGCAGTATCTTGCTGTCGAATTCTCTTTCAGACTCGCACAATTATTGCGATACAATTATATATATCTCATCTTTTATATATCAATTTTGCACCAATTTCTCTTTCACACACAACATTCATATCTATGTGGTGTTTGGAAGATTGCACAAGCAATATTCAAATCACAATCATAAGTTATTGGACTTTGTAGCCTTTCCACTATAACATACCCTTTTAAAAAATGGGTTTATTGACTTAATCCCCTACATTAATAGCTTTATTTGAGAAAGCCCCTTAAAATAATATTTATTAGACATAACTCTCTAAAATGTGACACCGTTAACTTTCCATCCATTTTCAATTTTTTTGGACCAAAATACCCCTCCCCTTCCATTATCTTTTTCCCCTCTTCTTCTTCTTCTTCTTCTTCTTCTTCTTCTTCTTCCCCATTTCCGACCAGTCCCTTCACCTTCCATTTTCGACCACCACCGGTCCTTTCACCTCCCATTTCTGACCACTGCCGGTCCCTAACCCTAACCCTCTCATTTTCGACCACCACCAGTACTTTCCCCTTCCATTTTCGACCACCACTAGTCCCTTCTCCTCCCATTTCCGACCACCACCGGTCCCTAACCTTAACCTTAACCCTAACCCTCTCATTTTCGACCACCACCAGTACCTTCCCCTTCAATTTCTGACCACTGCCAGTCCCTTCTCCTCCCATTTCCGATCACCACCAGTCCCTAACCCTTTCCTTTCCATTTTTGACGACACCACTGCCACTACTCATTTGCCTCTTCACTTATTTGAAATCAATTACTCAAAACCCACCAAAGATAAAACCAAATTGAAATCAATCACTCAAAATCAAAATTAAATTGAAAGAAACCCACACGACGGGAACAAAAAATCCACGGCGATTTCGATGATCATATCTCTCAAATCAATCGCTGATTTTTCGGTTCACCACAGAAATCTCTAGAATTTTTCAAGGTCCATAACGGAAAGAGTTCTAGAGAGAAAGTAAGAATTGTAGAGAGAGAAACTAACAAAGTGTGTGCTTTCACTGTGTGTATATATATATATGGATAGATAGATATAAAAAAAATTATTTTTGGATTTGGACTATGGATTGCCTGTGCGTTGCACCAGCTTCATCATAATGCTTATGGAGGTGGAAAATCTCGATTTGATTTAGATTTTAGATAGGTTTTAATTGAATCTCGATTTGGTATAATTTAGAGAGAGAATTTTAAAGTTTTTGAATTTGATATCAATGGAGAAATTAGGGTTTTAGTAGAAAGAAGAAAAAGAGAATAAGAAGAAGACAGAGGAGGGGCATTTTGGTCCAAAAATAAAAAAAAATTAACGGAATAGAGACGGTGTCAGGATTTAAGGGGTTATGTCTAATTAAAATTATTTTAGGGGGTTTTCTCAAATATCACTATTAGCGTGGGGGTTTAAGTCAATAAACCCCTAAAAAAAATTCCAAGTAACAATTGATCGATTACATGCCAAAAGGAGAAGTGTTGTTATGTGACAATTATATATTAATACTGTAAAAGGAAAAAAGATGAACCAATTTAAGTCATGGGAGAATTTGAGTCCATCATTGTTTACAGTCCGTTTGGATTGAGGGAATGGGAAAGAAAGGAAATGAAAAGAGGAGGAAGGATTATATTTCACTTGTTTGGATAGATTTATAAGAGGGAGTGGAGAGGAAATGGAGGAATTAGGAGGGAATGCCAATACCCTCTATTCCTTTATTTTGTTTCCTTCCAATATTGGGAGGATTGGGAGGGAAAGGAAAAGTTTTTAATGATATTTTTGCGTTATTCCAAATTTAACCATAATTTGTTAACAATATATTAAATTACATTCCTTTCCTTTCTCTTCTTTTTTCTATCCAAACAAGATTTATTTTCATTCCGTTTTTTTCCATCATAAGCTATCCAAACAACAATAAAATTAAATCCATTCCTTTCCATTCTATTCCATTCCTTCTCTTTCTAATTAACTATTTCCTTTCCATCCATCCCCTTCAATCCAAACGGGCTGTTAAAATTATAGTTATGCAAATTTTAGCTAAATGAAGAAATTAATGACTTACCACACATAGACAGTATTAATTAATTAATTAAATCCGGTGACTCTCTTATTCTTATTTCCAAATTAACAAGATTCTTGAAATTCTAAGTTACCCCTACGACTTTGGATTACAAGATACAGTCATTTTCTTTTCCTTTTATAATATTAGTTTTTTATTAATTAAAATTAATGACATTTCTTAAATTTTATCTCACATTTTATAATAGTATCCACTAGGGGGTTAGTCTAGTTCATAAGAGAGGCGCCCTCACTGCTTGCAAACCAAGTTCAATTTATGTGGAGAGCACTCTAGCAATTTTTGAACTCTTAAATGCATTAGACTAATGATAAGGAGCGTACCCTTAAGGATTAAGATCACCTAAAGAGGAATTTGTTGAAGTGTGCGTAAATTCAACCAAAATAACGCTAATGGTTAACCAAATATATATATAAATAATAGTCCGCCTACATAGGCACACACTATTTTTATTTTTTTCCATTTTCAATCAGAGCACATCAATATCCTCAAGTTTAAAATCAATTTTACTACTAGTTTTTTTTATAAGAGCCATCTCTTTTAAGTTAAAATTCAATTTTTATCAAAAAACTGCGTAATGTAATCATCTCTTTGTATAGGAAAAAATTGAGTCAATTTTAATAAGGTACACAAAAGAGTTTAATAAAAGATATTTAATTAGAAAAACATTATACTTAATTTTTGTATAAATTGATATGGCACCACTCCAATAAATTAGTGGAGTTGAGCCACACGTTTAATATGTTGTTTATCTAATTATTGGCACAATTATTTATATAAGAAATTTGTACAATTAATTAATATATTAATTAAACACTACTCAAATTATTATTTTGTCTGATTCTAAATTTATTCAACTTCTCAATTACCGTGCAATCAGAGTCGCTTAACTCAGTTTATTGGGTCACATAATATATATCTAACTAAACATTAATAAATAAAATATATTTGACACGCACATTTTCTTAAATAACTTACCCAATTTTACAATCAAATAAATTTAATAATATACGTACCAACTTAAATAATTAAATAAATAAATTAAATAGCGTATTATAAAATGTATTGGTAACCGATACTTCATAACAATTAAAGTCACAAAATATTGCATCGTTTACTTAATGTTGAATTATGTTATAATTTTACAAATTAATTGATAACACAAATTATTTACAATCGCAATGTGACACGTAACTTCAATTTTCTTTTGAAACTTGTCATATCTTGAATTTCTCGCAGGATCCTTTTTCTGTTCATTGAATTATTCTTGAAATCTTAAATTTTTATAATTGTCATGTTTGGTTAGACTTTTGTAGGAGAATTTAAAATTTATGAAAAGTTGAATTTTATATTCATCTTAATAATAAATGGGGGAAAAATACCACGATTCTTGAGAGTCCTTTCCTTTTTTTTTTGCTTTCCACAAAAATTACTCATTTTTTAAACAAATAACTTAACCTATTAATATATTCTTTCTTTTCCATTACCATGTAACAATATCCAATCATATATTATAACATTGTAAAATGCTAAAATAAGTTATAATCATATTTAATAATATATTAAACAAGTTATTCTCCATTTGAATGGATGACGTCAGTTTCATTTTTAACCAAATATTGACAAGAAGTCTCAAAATGTCAAGAATATAATTGAGGTTTCCAAATATTTATAATGCCTATTATTATTTTTTGTTGAAAATTCGAACTAAACAAGCTTAACAAAATTTTATATATTGTTATATTATTTCCGTGGACATGAGAAAAGAAAAGGACAAGAAAATTAAAGGGTGAAATTGTGCCATATATCTTATCTGTCTTGCTTAATATATCAATTGATGAAGTCAAAGGTTCTTCCTCAATGGTGAAGAGTATCACACATCTCCCATTCCTTTCCACTTTCCTAGCGAATAATATCTTCATATTCTTTCCTATAATATCATGTCTATGTATATATTATATATATGTATATAATAGAGTATATAGTAAGGATTTGGTGTGGACTGTTTATATACGGATTCATTCATCTGACGATAAATTTTTATCACTAAAAACATATCTTAGTGTTTTAATTTAACAACAAAAATTTGTCGATAAAGGACTAGTTTACATACAAACAGTTCATACTAATAAATCCAGAACCTAGCATATATGTGAGCAAATAATAATTTACATTTAGTTCCTAATATGCTGTTGTCTTCAAAAATTAATGTTTTGCTTTTGTGAATTTAAATAGTAGTTCTTCTCTTATTTATATGCTTTAACATATAATTCTTGTTGTGCCTGCTCTCTGGGCCTACCGGTTCGCGCACATAGTAACGATACTGTCCATAACTTAAACACCTTTGGACCACAGGTGTAGAGTTTTAACTTAAAAGGCCTCGTTACTATGTAAGGATTCTCCTCCACTTATATATCCATGTTGAGTTCTACAATCTTTTCATGTGAGATCAATGGTTTAAGCCAACCATTATTAACAATTGGTGGTGTTTGCAATTCTTAATTTCTACTATTTTAATTTGGAACCGGCCAGTAAACCTGAATCAAGTTTGTGTGTCATTTGCATTTTTCTTAAACTCCGGCATAATGATTATTACGACAACAAATTGTTAGGATTATATCCTCCAAATATGGCCATACACAAATATTTATCTACTTATATGCCCACATGGGTCATAGACTTTGCTTTGGTTTAGTTAATAACTATAAAAACAACATTAATTAATTGGATAAATTTAATTCCTAAGAAATAAGAATTGGGAGGTGTAGATTTGTAAAAACAAAAAAATAGACACCTAAACTGAGAACCCCATAAGATTGATGAATTGAGAAAGGAGTGTTATAGTTGATTTAATATCCCTAGTTGAATTTGTGATACAACTGAGATAATTATTCTACATGTAAAATAACTACAAATAAATTATTGAAGTTATATTTTTAACTGTGTTTGACATGTAAGATAAGAGGACAAAATAAAATAAAGTTATTTTATCACATCTTTTGTGTGGTTAGCTAGGATTGGATTTTGAAGTAGATTATTTATAATATAAATACCTCTTATCCTACTTGGGAGTGGGATTAAATAATCCAACATTTTATTTTAATAAGATTAAATAACTATATCTGACGTGTTAAATTTACTTTCATTTTTGATTTTTTCTTATCAAATTCATTATACCACATTACGATTACAACGAATGGTTATATTCAATATATATATAAATATTTTGAATGCCATCTCGATTCCTTGTTCCGAAAACATTGGTTATGGGGATAAAAGAAAGATGGGAAGGGGAGCACAAAGGGGGTTGTTATTTTGGAATGTTGCTCTTAAATTTATGCACATGGGAACAA
Source organism: Lonicera japonica (assembly GCA_021464415.1). Taxonomy (NCBI): domain Eukaryota; kingdom Viridiplantae; phylum Streptophyta; class Magnoliopsida; order Dipsacales; family Caprifoliaceae; genus Lonicera; species Lonicera japonica. The sequence continues at coordinate 64,302,820 of CM038469.1, forward strand.
GGCTGCCTATTTAAGGGTTTCTTTCTGTGCTTTTGGTGGGGAAATATGCTTTGGGTTGACCCAACAAAGAGGTACCCACCCAAGGGCAACCTCCCCTAATCTTGTCTTAATAGTCCCAAGACATGTTTGGGCTATGTGCCCTTCATGGGTCCCTACCCTTTTTTCAAAACAACAAACTCTCACTCTTTGATTGTTACAATTTTTATTTTGGAGTCGAGTGAATGGGGTGCATATGCCGCACACACCCACATAAACACGAATAATATGGCTTAGCCAAACCTTTTATCCCATCATAAGATCAGTGAAACAAAATCATTTTCGAGTCACTTCTTGCTCAACTCAAAAAGACGTACTTGTATTGGCATAGTTTACATCTTAGATTGATATATACGAATATCAGAGTTCAATTTATAATTCAAGTATCCATTCAATTGATAGAATAAAATAATTTCAATAATTTGTTGTTTTGAATTATTTATTAGACAGATTTTAATATTTTATAGATGTATAAGATATAATAAGTGCGAAATTAAGTATAAATATTGAAGTTTAGTAGCTCAATCATTTAATCACAAGGTGGGGCAATGTGCCCTATCAAATAGGGGTCGGAGGCCATAGGGTTTTAGTTTATGGACAAATACAATGAATCATAGGTGATTGGTTTTAGAGTTTTGAACATACAAGAAATAGAAAAGGACTAAAAAAAAGTTCAGTTTTAAGTTTTTGTGTACACTATGTGGAATTTTAAAACTAAATCAAAATATGATCAGAAACTTAATAAAACATGGTTCAGTATTGATAAATACGCATTCTACCATTGCAAAAGACAAACACGTATTTCTTTATTGTTATATTGCTAATTTGATATGAATGCTGAAGTAAAAAAAAAGAAAAAAGAATAGAATGAAGCTAAAATGAGAAATTTCAATTGTGACAGGATTAAGTCTAATTTTATATATCAATCTAGCTAAGAGAATTGCACCTCGTGAAGTAAAAATGAGAAAATCCGTGTTCACGTGTCTCTGCAAGTTAGTTGAAGTGTAAATTAAGATTCTTTGATCAATACATAAATGTGATAATCTTTATTTTGTTTTAGATTTCTAGCTAGCTTGCTATACATTAATATATATATACTGTGTAATGTAAAATAAGATCTAAAAAGTTGGAAAAATTAAGTAGAAAATATAATAGTGACAAGTTTAGTAGCCCAATCATTTTAATCACAAGGTGGGGCAGTGTGCCCTATCAAATAGGGATTGAAGGCCTTAGCTAGGGTTTTGCTTATGGACAAATACGTACATACATTGAATCATTATAGTCTTTTTGTTTTGGAGTTAATTTTTAGTAGAGATAATAAAAAAGTATCATCTGGGGAGAGGAGAACAATAATGATTATCCCTTTCTCATTTTCCTTTGGGTTTGGGACTGAAGAGGGAAAAAAAATCATGCTATAGTGATTTATTAGGAAAAAAGTGGCTAGATGAAATAAAGAAAAGGTCTCTTCAAAATAAAATACACAAGGAGACTTGGGGTACGTTTGACACGTCGAATAAAGATGTAGTATAAATAGGATAAAAGTCGGATATGATAAGAGTCGGAATTAGTCGAATAGGAATTATGTGGTATAGGATAGCAAAGGAATTAGTCGGATAAGGATTAAACGGGATCGGACAGGATAAGGATTAGTCGGATAAGATTTAATAAACTTTGCATTTGATGGAGTTCCGGATTATAAGTCCAGATATTATATAATACAACTTACTTTTCTTTTAAAAATATAAGGAATTTTAATTGTTGTGCACAATTTTTTTTTAACTAATGCGATTCTTCTATTTATAAATAAGTTTCGTAAAAAACTCTTTCGGGAGAAAAGTTTTATATCACGTACAATATTTACGAACTAGGCATTAAGTACAATTTCAAATTCTAATGTTACCCTTTTTTCTAAAATTAAAGTTTCTTATAAATATCTTCATTTAATAAGAAAAAAAATGCCATATTATAAAAGAAATGAATTTTATTAGTGGAGTTACTGTGATTTTGGGTGGTTGAAAATTTTCGTTAATAAATTTGATTATTTAAAAGGTGTAAAGAAAAAGATTAAAAAAATTAATTTTTATATTCATTTTGTTATCCGGCAATTATGGGATAAAATAATACCACCTATAAGGGTGGTATATATTTATCCGATTATAAAAGGATAAAATGATAATTAATCCTGAATGCTATACAGTCCCGTGTTGCGCCAAATGTGTGATAGGATTAAAATATTCTATTCAACCTCGCGCCAAACACATGACATGATTTATTTATCCTATCCTCTCCGACAACAAACACCGGATAGGATTAATTAATCATATCCCGCTTCTAATCCCGCTCGACAAACACACCCTTGAAGTATTCAAAAATAAAAGGTTTATATACACCATTTTTTTAGTATGTGCAGCAATGTATAAATGTTGTGTTAAATACAAACAAATTCAGTGGTAAAAGAACAGTTCCAGTACTCTGGTTCGAGATTTTACTTGCTATATAATTTTTTAGGGACAAAAAGATGATAAGATCAATATGAAATGCTCAATTCTTCTTCTTATGTAATGTAAATGTTATTTTGCTTTTCAACGATAAGACTCTTGGAAAATATGACTTTGATTTGAATATTATTTTACAAAAAATTATCTCTTAAAATTTATTTAAAAATTAACAACACAAATATGTGAAATACTTAGAAAATCATTTATAGAAAATAGTAGACTTAAAAAAAGTTAGCCTTTAAGAGTTGCAATCGAGCCGCAACCTAACCGCTTTCCTAAAGACGTTATTGCCTCCCTACGTGCAAGTATTGAAGGTCGATAACGCCTCCAAGATAAAATTCAAAAAGCTCACAGTTTTGTCTCTTCCATGTGCATGTCCACAGGAAGACGGGGTGAATCAGTCCGATCACGTTGTCCAAAATCACAAAAGTATAGTATATAACATACAATAGAGAATTCTTATGAGAGTATGGAACACTTTTTACTTATCCTCCTTTCTAAGCCAAAAGCTATTTATATAGAAGTGAAAATAATCATATTAAGTCCATATAATGCTCAATTTAATCTCCATAAATCTCAATTAATAATAAAATAAATCATCGGTTACAAATATTAATATCTCATAAAATTTCTTCATAAAAATATGAAATTAATTAACATGATAATGTATTTGAAACTCATACATTAAACACAATTTAATTATTTATTTTTATTAAAACATTCTAACAAAGACTGTGCAAGCAACTTACGCGCATCTAAGGTAATTCCTTCCATGCATCCTTAAAAGCATATGCGGCTTAAATGCACAATTTTAAGAGATTTAACTTGTACAGTGTTTAGCCTAGTATTTGAATTGGTGGCCTCTTGGATGAAACCCAAAGCCTGAACCACATCGGTTAAACCCTAGAACTAATATCATTATTAAACAAGATTCCATCACTTTCCCATTAAATATATACATATATATAGAGTGAGAGCATTTCCTATAATTATTGCATTTAAAAACCATTATGTATGGATTGGGGCTTTTGAGTGGATATATAAACGGATTAGTAAATCATCTGCGTGAGTGTTTTCTTTGTTTGTTTTTTTTTAAAAAAAGAGAAGGTCTAAATCTTTTATCTTTTAATACAATAACAACGAAAATCACTCCGGATGAAAATCGAACCTTGAACCTTGCACCTCTCTTGATATTGAGTGGGTGCCTTACCAACAAGGCTAGTCCACTCACTTAATATATATATATATATATGTGTGTGTGTGTGTGCGCGCGCGCTTTTTTGGACATATATATATAAATTTTTTAATTGACCCGTTTCAGGATTGGATTTTTTAATGAAATTTGATGAAAATAATCTTATTAATCATGAAATTCATCTCCACCAAATTTTATCGAGAAACTCAACTATTTTATCTCTTCAAAAGTTTTAGCCCTTACAAAATGATTATTAAACTTAGTCTATATATACGCATATATGTATTTTTGGAAGGTTTTAAATTATAAAAAGAAACATGAGGCATAATGCTCCACCAAGCAAATCTCAATATATTTTGAGAATAACATAATCCTCTTTTGAAAAATTATAAGAAAATATGAAATCCCACTCTCACTCGATCAATCGATGATCCCTGCAAATTTTGTATTTTAATTGAATGCTTCAAGGAAGATCTGAATTCGTCCTTGATTAATGCCAATTCACTGCCTTAACTTTAGTTTCATGGACCTCCACAGTCCACATACAATTTTAATATATATAGGTTGGTGGTATTATTTAGAAAATAATTATGCCTTTTACATATGTAACGTATAATTTTACAAATATATGGCGTGATTTTTTAAAACAATATTATAATTTGGCACAAAAATAATTATTTTAACAATATAAGTTGGCTAATATAACATATATATAATTTGGCTTAAATCAAAATTAGGTTCACATCACATTTTTTCTTTTTAAAGTCACACTAATTGAACAACAAAGTTATATTAATCACATGACGCAAAGTTCTTCAACCTATCTAAAAATAAGGTGTCTCAAAAAATAAAATTAAAAATAACATTAACATTGGCATTGACATTTTCGGTAAAACTTGAAACTGAATCTTCATATTCGGACCTGAGAAAAACTTCAATCCTTACGCTATCATTTTTATAGCTTAGGTTGTGATCCAATGATTAACCCAAGTCATAATTAAGTTCAATGATCAGTGTGGACCGGCCCTTCAGTGAGGATACATATTTTAGAAACAAATTTGTTTTTTTCTTTTAAAAATTGATTTATATATGAAAAAACTGTACTAGGAGCATGTAAATATATATTATATGTTGTTAAAATTTATGTGAAAATAGGATTTTATTGAAAGCTTGGGCAGGCACACTAAAATTGGTCTGACATATCAAAAGGACAAGAGGACAAAGTAGAATATGCAATCACTTAAACAAGGTGTGGAGTTTTCGAAAATGACCAAAATAATCCAACCAAGAAAAGCCTGCTGGTGATACAAGTACCTTTATTTGCGATATCTATCTAAATTATTTTTAATTTTTACTCTTCTAAATTTATTTTGGCCCCCTCTTTTAAAGTCAGATGATAACAGAAAAGCTGCTCAACAGTTGTTCTTTTGGAGGGGGAAAGGACAGGGAATATGTCAGTTTGTTAAAAATTGGTAGCAACTGTATTTAATTGTGGTTAGTTAGACCATCTGCAGTGCGGTTGTTAAAATTGTAATTTTACCTTTTTTAAACGCGCAGCGCGAATGGTAATTAGTTAAATGAGACGCTAAAATGGTATAGAAATGGTAAAGTTGGAACCCGACAAACATTTCTGACCCGCGATGAAGAGAGTGTCGCGAGGAGCTGACAGACACACACACGATGTTCTGTACATCGTGTGATATCCAGTCATCATCACACGATGTACATTCCATCGTGTGAGGGTGAGGCCAATTTTGAATTTCAAAAACTTTGCCGTTACCTTTTAACGGATCTTTCAACTTTTAGAAACTATAAATACCCCCCAATATTTTCAAACTTCCACATATTCAACTATAAATAATTTGGTTGTTTTTATTTACTCTTCTTTTCTCATTTAATTGCACCTGCAATTTCTATTTTATATGTATACAAGTTTTATTTTTTTTTAATTATGTATAAAAATCGAGGAGCAAATATCCAAATTTTTGAAGATGAAGCTTTATGTCGTGCTTATCTTAATGTAAGTGTTGATCCAATTCAAGGTACTAATCAATCTTTGGATAGCCTGTGGCAAGTGATTACTGTCAAATACCATGAGCAACCCGAAGTTTTACATCGAAGAACACAATCCTCTCTTCAATCGCGATTTTCCGTTATTACTAAAGCTATTGGAGTATATATTTCAAAATTATCGCACGCAATGAATAATGCTGGCAGCGGAACCAACGAAATGGATTGGGTAATTTTATATTTTATGTTATATATAGTAATTGATATTTATAATTTATCTTTAATATATATATATATTTTTTAAATTTTTATATTGTTATAGTCATTATTTTTTTTGAAATTTATTTAACACAGGTCAGGGAAGCTCAAAGAGCATACCATTTAGAAAATGGTAAAGCTTTTAATTTCGATCATTGTTATCAAATTTTGAAAGAGCACCAAAAATTTAGTTTGAAAACAACATCTTCAAACAGTCAACACTCCCGCTATGGTCCATCTGAAGATAGCATTGGTTCTTCGATTAACATAGGAGACGATTCTTCACCGATTACCATTGAAGGCTCTGATGCAAACCGACCAATAGGAAGAAATGCAGCAAAGTTAGACAAAAAAAGAAAGGGAAAAGCTAAATTATTAGCTTCTGAAAGGGCCGAATTAGAGAGATCCGAAGCATTTAATAAAATGTACGAAGAAAAGGTTGCATTGAATGCAAAGGCTAATGAAAAAATGCGTCTTCATATGTCTCGTTTAGAAAATTTTCGAGAAGAAGACAGACAAAGAAATATCCGTGAGGAGGCAAGACGAAACAGAGAAGTAGAACTAGCTGAAGAAAATGCATTAATGTCAATGGATTTAACGCGTATGAGTGACCAACAACGGGAGTTGTACAATTACCGTCTTCAAGAATTCCTAAATCGAAGACGCCAACAATCAGAGCAAAACTATCCGGGCAATCAATACTTCTGAGTTGTATTTTTAATAAATTAATTTTATGGTTTTATGGATGTTATCTTAATATTTTTAAATTTTCGAATGCGGTTGTAATTTATGCTTGTATTGCACTTTTATTTTAATGTAATATGCTTTTTATATGCAATGATTAATTATTTTATTTTTGGTTTGCATTGTTGTTTTAAAAGATAACGAATTCCATTTCGTTAAGAACAAAACACCATACATAATACAATATTCTTAAAACATTTATATAATATTGATCCCAACATTATATAAAATTATACATAATTATGAGTTATCTTCGTCGGATGAAGAAACATCATCTGGATATGTTTTAGACTCCTCAATTTCATATTCTTCAAACGCGTGATCTTCCCAATCTCGAGGGCAAATATCCTCATTAAATACTAAACCTGGATTTATACGCCTCAGTTGATCCTGGTGTTCTGCGACCCTTCTACATTCTTCGGCTCGTCGTTGTAGAAGTACAAAAATTGATGTCCGAGCGGCTAAAGAAGGTAGTAACCGATACCTAGGATCGAATTCTGGATTTTCCAACAAAGTTGAGAATAACTCTGTTGGGACATACTGCCAGAAATGTTTGTCTCGCCACTCTCCTCCCCCTCCTCTATACAGTTTTAGTTTTTTTTTAACCCAGCGAGACAGATGTGTCTTCCAAAGGTTTTTTGTTGCAAATACATGTGGACTTATTCTACCACCGTCTTCATAAGTTGCTATTATTTCTCTCCATTTTTCTTCTATTCTCCCATCCATACTGATTACTTATTTTTCACCTAACAAGATGGACAATTGTGAGAATAAATCAGTAAATGCCATCTTTATTTATAGAATGAAATATCCTAGCAAAGACAAGAGGATAAGAAATCCGACAAGAAATTTAATGGGATAAGAAAATCTAGGAAAAATCCATTAAAAAGATATGAACATCTCCCGAGGTGTTTACAAAGTTCAAAAGGACAAGAAAATCTCTGACAAATATATTTTCTCTGATAAGTAATTTTTAAAAAATGTACGAGTATAGTAAAGCTGATACAATTATAATAAGTTATAATACTAAATTTTTTTGTCGGACTGATCAAAAAAAATCCATTAAAAGCATTAACCATTTATGTATGAGTATCTATACATTTTTATATGATTGAGTAGTTGTTAAAAAGAAAAACAGTACATTATAATGTTATTAATTCACATTATTAAGAAATACAATAAATTAAAATATGTGCAACTCACATAATAAAAAAGAGAAAACATTAAAATATGATTAACTCACATAATAAAAAAGATAAAACATTAAAATACGATAGAAAATACATTTTTTAAATATAAATTACAATGGAATAAATAAAAGAAGTTCTCCTCACAACCACACTAGATATAAAAAACAAACAAAATTACGATTCAGAATGAATTGCCCATATGTGTTCTACTAAATCTGCACGCAAACGATTGTGCGTGCTAGAATTTGTCATCTCATTACGACGATGCATGTAATTATTAAATACCACCGTAGGATCTCGCTGTAACGGTGGAAATTCTTCAATTTGATCGTACTCACACTCCCAATCTATTCTCCTTTCATCATCTATAATCATGTTGTGCAATATTATACATGATTGCATTATGCTGCTTAGCGCTGCTTCGTTCCATAATCTACCGGGTTGCCTTATGATAGCGAATCGGGCTTGTAGAATTTCGAATGCCCGTTCTACGTCCTTTCTAACACTCTCTTGTGTGGCTGAAAATACTTTCTCTTTCTCTGAATTAGGCCTTTTCATACTTTTGACAATAGTGGCGTAGCTCGGGTATATACCGTCAGCCAAATAATATCCCATACTATACACATTGCCATTTATTTCATAGTTGACGGGTGGAGATCTACCATGTAATAGATCTTCGAAAACATTTGATCTCGCCAAAACGTTCAGATCATTATTCGCACCTGGCATACCAAAATATGAATTCCATATCCAAGTGTCGTATGAGGCAACAGCTTCTAATATTATTGTTGGCGTGTGCTTATGACCACGATATGATCCTTGCCACGCAACTGGGCAATTCTTCCACGTCCAATGCATGCAATCAATACTTCCAAGCATCCCAGGAAATCCACGAGCTGAATTTTCAGTAGAAAGACGTTGTACATCTGTTGTTGTAGGCGCTCTCAGGTACTCACTGCCAAATACATTAATAATAGCATTACAAAAACGTTTTAATGATGCTATCGAAGTTGACTCACCTATTGCAAGGTATTCTCCCCATATATCGGCGCATGCCCCATAACACATATGTCGAAGTGCTGCAATAATTTTTTGGTGGGGGGACAAACCGAGACGGCCTAAACCATCAGGTTTTTGAACGAAATAGTAATCGTAGTTCGACACGGCTTCAAGAATGCGGTTGAATAGTGGCCGTCGCATTCGAAATCTGCGCCGAAAATCTGATTCAGGATAAACAGGATTTTCAGCAAAATACTCTTTCCAAAGCCTTGAATGAGCAGCCTGTCTTTCTCGATATTTATATATTTTTATAGATACTTCAGTCATTTCCAAAGTATTAATATTAGATATAGCATTTTGCCTCCTCATTTCATTATATGCGTGTGCTTCATCATCATCATCTTCATTTAACTTTGCCATTTGTTGAGATAACAAAATGATTTCTTCATCTACTGTATTTTGCCCATAAAAATCTCTTGAACTGGAAGTAGACATAAAATCTCTGACAAAATTTATAAGAAAGTAATGGTATTTGAAAAGATAAACGGATAAATTGTGTTGTAGAATTTAGTTTGATAGAGTTGTATGATTTATAGAAGATGGTCTATATAATTCATTGTAGGTGGCATGGACAACAGAAATCAATAAAAAAAATTTGTCAGACTGACATTATTCGTTTCTTCATTTTTACGCAAAAGGATAATTATCAGAAGAGTCATTTATTTCAAAAGTACAGCTTCATCACGCAAAAGATAATTGATATTTTGGCCTGACAGTATTAAAATCTTTCCATATATTTCAGTCTGACAGTATTCAAATCTTTACCACGCGGGTGGACAGCTTTTCCAATTGAGTAGTTGTCTGAACGGAAATAGACAAAAGCAATTATATATATATACAATATTATGTTTTAGACCCTGAACTTTTTAATAGTTTATATTTTGACCCCTTTCATTTGACGGGTTCAGTGGAACCAAAGTTATAAAAGTGCTTATGTACTTGATACATTATTCTTATATATACATACTAAAATAATTATATATATATATGTACTTCATACATTATTCTTATATATACATACTAATATATATATATATATATATATATATTTGTATGATACATTATTCTTATATATACATACTAAAATAATATATATATACTTGATACATCATTATTATATATACATACTATTTAATAGTTTACTTGATATTATTTAATAGTTTTACTTGATATTATTTACTTGATATTATTTAATAGTTTTATACATACTAAATTTTTAATAGTTTATGTTTTCCTCTTTGTTATTTTTTTTTTTTAAATATACTATATATATAAACGATATGTACATAATTAAAACAGTGTGCACAATTAACTTGCAATATTTGACATAATACATAAATTGTTTGAACAATATTTAAACAACTTACAACACTAAATAGCAAAATTACAATGACATACTTAAATAACATAATATAACTAATTATCATCAAGGCCAGGCCATTGTGAATATGATTGGGAGTTCTCCTCGCGCAACCGTTCTATCTCGGTGTCTTTTTCCCTTATTTGACGATCTTTTTCCTTCAATTGTTGTGCCATTTCACTCGAATGTATGAATAATTGATGTTTTAATTCATTTGCACAATTCATTGCGTCTATGTAAAGATTTCGCCATACACCACGCGACTTCGTCATAGCTGGTGGGGCCTCAATTGAAGGTTTATCTCGTGGCAAAGATAATTGAATTGTTTCACAATTTGAAGTACAAATGGTATAACTCCAATCAGGACCGACCGGTTGTGACGAGGAAGAACCACCTTGACTGTTATAAACCCCTCCTACCACCTCTTGTGGCGTACATGGCATTTCAACATCATGGCCTACCAATGCCGCATATCCAACAACGTCAATATTAATCCCTCTACCGATTGGTGGTAATGAAGGTCCGCCAGAAACATATTTCCAATATTCATCATAAAGTTCTTTCGTCGCTTCAGAAAGGAACATAGTACATGGATCCCAACCATATTGAGCATAATGATTAAAAACATCTCGAGGGATCTTTGCCATCTTAACCGGAGGATCGTTAGGAATCGCAATTCCTCCAAAAATTTGCCGGTAGCACCGTTCGCCCAAATACCATTGTCCTTGGATTTGGGGATCGAGTAACAAATACCTACATCGTGAAAGGTGTAATGAAATTTGTTGAATCGGAAATTGCATTGCCAAATCATTTGTGTAGGGTTGCCAAATAATAGATTGCATTGAACGCATCTCCAATTGTTGGTCCGCAATATCGAGATTGAACCTGACTGAATTTTTTGCAGTCTCAACATTTTCCAAACTCCATCGATGAATTCTAGGCCAAAGTAGAGGTGCTCCGGTTGTAAACCGCGGACATTGAGTTGCCATGTACTCATAGAAAAAGAACTGTATTGTATTAAAAATATTATTACAATACGTAAATACAAATAGAAATAGAGTATTAAAAAAATGAGTGGCAGAAGTCCTATTTGAAACGAAATATGTACCTCAATTGGCTGCCAAAAAAAATTTAAGCTTTTAATTAACCTTCGAGATGCAACATCAAGACCTGAATACATTCTTGCCAAAATAGCTGATCCCCAGTCGTAGCGGCTAATATTTTCGATATCAATGACATAGTTTGCCCAAAATATTGGGCAACTACTATTGCTGTTGGGAAAAAAAACATACCCTAAAATATAAAATATGAATAATCTAGCTACACCATCAGCCCCAATAGCTTATATTATATCGTCACTTCCAAGATATGCGGCGATAAAAGAACCTTTTACTGCTCCAGAATCTATTTCATCTAAAAAATATGGGAAATAAGTAGCTAATATCCCGTTTTCAGCCGTCAATGTCGAATCCTCATTTACTTGATGAAGCGGTAATTTGTCACCCCCAATGGGAATTCCTATTAAAAAAATAAATTATAATATATTTAATTAAATTTATTATATTAATATATAAATAGAATAAATTTAATTTTTAAACATAGTAAATATGTGTTGTATGTATACAAAGTTAATATGTGTACCTGTTAACATGGTGAAATCAAGTGGTGTGAAACCTAACTCACATGTAGGTAGGTGAAATGTATGGGTGGTGTCCCACCAACGTCGACAGCACGCTTCAACTACAGTACGATCGGAATTTGGCATTTGTCGTTTAAATAAATTACACAAGCCAGAATTATCAAGCAACATTTCTACATCTGGATCTCGTGATAGCCTTTTATATATTCCACTTGCCTGGTGCCAGGTTGACCTTATGTAGAATAAACTACCTTCAGCTGTTCTCTTCATTCTCGAAATATGTTTTCCATTATCAACAACCCTTCTATAATTAGCAAAGGGAGAAGATGAACTTGATGGCTGGGTAGTAGGAGTTTCATTATTATCAACTTGAGAACGACGTTCGGTTGATCTCCGTCTTGCAGAACTAGGCCTAGCAGTAGATGTACCAGACCCACCTTCATCGGAAGGACTCGAGATACTAGTTCTCCCGAAAAATCTTTGAATTTTTTTCATTATGCTGAAAATAAATAATATAATTTATATTAATCAAGGGTAATTTTGTATAAGAGAATTATTGATTATTGATGAGAAATGCTATCACAGTTATTGCAAAAAAATTGTGGCAAAATTTTACTTAGAATATAAACTTTTTTCTTATCAAGTGCCATAAAATATTTTTGATTATTTAAATTTTTGAAAGAGTTAAATTTATTTTTTGTAAAATAAAAATAATTTCAAATACAAAACAGAATAATGAAATGAGGAAAAAAAAATTTTTACAGAGATAATTTATTTCATTATACGTGTTAAGGAACCTTTCATACTATTAAGTGATAATAGGATGTTATTTATACAAACTAATTAACTTACATAAGTGTTCTAATATTAAAGTCTTAAATTGACCAATACAAATTAATTATAGACAAATATATTAAACAAATAAACAATAATAAGCAAATACACTCGTAAAAAAATCAAAAACAAAACTAAATAGTTGAAAATTTTTGATTTTATTCCTTTTGAAGTTCCTTTTTTTTCATTAGACATGATAATGTGATGCTATATTTAACGCACAAATTATTTATCATATAAATAATGATATTAAAGAAATACATTGAGTAAAGTTAATTAATTATAAACATATATGTATGAGCCGTTATTAGCAGATTAATTATAAACATATAGTTAATTAATTAAATTATTTATAAACATATATAATAATATTAAGCAGATAAATAATAAAATTAATTCAATAAATTGTACCTTGGTCTAGTAGCAAAAATATCCACGCGGGTATTCCACCTTGGTTATTTATTTCATGAATTTGTGGGTCTGTATGTATGAGATGTAAATAAACATATATGTATGAGAGATGGATGAAATGTAAACATTGAAGTGCTAATGTATAAATAGGAAAAAATAGTGCCGTTAAAAGGGAAATAGCCGTTGGGGTAGCCGTTAGTAGCAGCAACGGCACGATGGAGAGAGTATCGTGGGGGTGGGAATCTCACGATGTTCTGTACATCGTGAGATAGGGACGTGGCGTTTTCCCCATTCTGCGCTGCAGGCGAGTATATGTTAACTTTGTATTTTTAGCCTACCATTTAGCAAGTGCGTTGCAGATGGTCTTAGGCATTTCTAATTTGGAGTATTTATCATCATTACATAAATTTCCATTTATTTTCTCCTTTTATTTTATTTTATTTGTGGTTGAAGTTTTTCTCTTACACAGTTTGAGAAAGGGTAGTAGTAGTAGGTGGTACTGCCAATAAGGATAGCCGAATTGGAGTAGGTAATGATTTAAATATTTTGTTTGTTTCTTAAATTTAAGTTTTGCTACTAATAATGTCTTTTTTATATTTTAACTACAATTTAATACTAAAATAAATTTTTATATAATTAGAGAGAGGCGCACGGTTGCCTATAATATTAATTGGCAATTTAGTTTTAACCTTCTACTAAATATATCTACGCGTATGAAGTGTAAGAAGTAAAAAGAATGGCTAAAAATGGCAAGTGAGAATAATTTTGAAAAGAACCCAAGTTAAATTCCTAAAATTTTGCGAAAGAATACCAATTAAATTCGTTAAGTTGATTGCATAAATCAATGCAAAATAAGACTATTAAAGATTTACGGAATTTCAACTCTTACTTGTTTTGTAATATCACCATTTATCTTAGTTTAATTCAAACAAGATACAAAATAAGGTAAATCTATAATGTTTCTAGAAAAAGATGGTGTTGGCTTTTTCTATAGTTCTAGAAGCGAAGCACAGGCCTGATTTAAACTGAAATAATTTTAAATCAGATGGACAAATAATCCTTAATTTAATAACATATCTAGGTGCATGTCACACATATTTAATTTAATATTTTTCTGCAAAATGATTCAATAATTGAGAAATTAGATTATAAACTTAATTAAAACACGTATAATATATAGTACTCCTATTATGTAGATAATTGAGATTCAACAATAAATTTGGACCGATATGCTAAGAAAGAACGGACAATTATTGAATAAAATTGCATTATTTCACAAAATGTAAAGAAACTTTGGGAAATGAAGAAAAATATTTGGTTGGTAAAGACAAATTATAAAGAGCAAAACTAGGGATATGCCCACTTGATCTCCTAACAAAATCACACCCCTGCCTTTATATCATATCTTTTTCTAGTGATTAATTTTTTCTCTCTTCCCCCAAAATTCATCCATCAAATGAGGATATAAAGTAAACCCCACACCTTTTTTTCAGCCACCAAATTGTGTGAATCCAACTGTCGTAACAACATTGCACACCCCCCTTAATTGTTAATATAAACTAATCATTAACTTTTACAAAACATTATTAGTTCAAAGTCAAACCATATTAATGCCTACTAATGTAGCTTTGATCACATCTTCTTAAATGGAAAATCATACGCAATGAGTGGTAATATTCAATTATCATTATATATGGAGGCATGTTAATAATAAAGAGTAAATCAATAATTCACGCGCGAAAAGTAAATACACAAAGAAGATAGTACACAATATAATGTGATCGTAAGTGAATTGGTTAATGTTAAATATTTTTTTTAAGCATTGATTAACATTAATTTAAATGACAGAACTTTTAACTTTTTTTTTTTTATCCTAACAATATGTTAGTCAACATTATCATTGTTATATGATATGCATTACTAATGAGTGATTTTGAAATTAAAATGCATATAATGATTACAAGATTGGTCTAGCTAATCACAAGGCCGGTATATATATATATAGTCTTCTCGATAAGGACTTTTAAAACGGCAAATCATGCTTAATGAGTGGTAAATCTTCAAATATCATTGTGAGAGTGATGTTAAGTGTTAATCCACTGGTCAAATATTATAGGTTGTACGTAACAAAAGTGATCGAAGCACATCCACAGTCAACCAATCATGAATAATGTATCACAAGTCAAAGATTTGTTACTTATCTCCCAACGTCTTCTCACAAATTTTGAATTACAAAAAATATGTGGAAATACTAAACAAAGGGAATTAACCTTTAAATTCATCCAAATTTTATTATTGTTCAGATCATTTTTCATTTTTTGTACAAAATCTGATACACGGCATTCTTTAATCTCTTTTCCCCTTTTTCTAAGACGTACGTAATAAATTTTATTTTATTAAATTTCCATAAACTTATAATACAAAGTTTGGCCAATTATTTTGTTTTCTGTTACATTTGGTTATGGGGTATATAATTCGATAATACATATATAGTCCAAATTATATGCCATATTACAGGCATCATGTAAACACAATTTAACTCATCTAGGGCAACAATAATTTCATCATAGTCAAGAGTCTTGTTGTCACAAAAGGTATTTCACTATTACATATAGTTTATCTAAAATTGAAGGATTAAATTGTAAGACATTAGGTAATATGTGTTTCAACTATTGTTAAGTATGTATTCGTACACCTTTTAGCGGGTATATATATATATATATATTTTTTTTTCTTAATTAGTATTAGGAAACCAACAACTCTAAACAAGATGAGCAAATTTAACATGAATATATATGTTAAGACATTAATGAATTTATGTTTAATAATTTATCACCACTACATTACATGTTAAACATGATACATAAGATAGTTCAATAAAAACCGCATGAAACACAATTCAAATATGTCGTATATCATGACTACACAACGTAGCTACAATCCAGTTCGAGCAAAATTCAAATTAGATATACAAAGAATTGATTGGCCATGACGTGTCAATTAATTTTGAAGCATTAATTGATATAGAATCTTAATTTATGCGACTGTTCTCGCTCCAAATTAAAAATACTTTGGCATCAATTATAATAAGAGTTGTATTACACAAACATATTTATCTAAAACAAAATAGTGACATGTCAATATGACGATCACTCATTAATTAATTCCAATAAAAATAAACTTGATACGGATCATACTTTCTAGTTGATGCATGTTGGCAACACTATATATGTAAATATTTATATCGGATACATATGTATTTCACTAAAATGATTAAATATAACATATACATAAATATGTAACTTTGTGCTAAAGTACAAAAACACTGCAATCACATGTGACATTATTCATTTAGGCAAAAGTCAAAACATTTAATTTAATTTTGTTTTTAATTTGTAAGATATTAAAATAAAATTTATTGCATAAGAGTCTTCTCTTAAATGACTAATCCAAGTTGTAATAAAAGTTAATTGCACCCATATTATGGGCATTTAAGCCAAGATGTCTTTGTGAAACAATTCTAACTCAGTGTCAACTGTATAAATATATACAACCCATAATATTTGTACATTCATATAGTAATACATCTATGGCTCACCGTCACAATTCTATTTAACGGATAATAATATTGTTTTGAAAATATGTACAACATACCTATTAAATTATATATATAAATAATTATTTTAATAATAATAACATATATATATATATATATTAATACTAAATTGTGCAGCATGTACGAATATGTTTTTGATTGGAAGTTACGACAAGAAATAAAGAGAGGAAAATGGTGGTAATAATAATAATACCAAGGAGTTTTCGTCCACGCAATCAACGGTGTGACGGGACTTTGGCTAAAACTGTATTTGTTTTGTAAGAGCCACGTCAAATCGACGAGTGCCACGTGTCAACCAATCATCTCTGTGGGAATGGTTGCAGTTTTGTCCACACCCCCTCCAAAAGGGCCTTCCGATTCCCATCAGTATGAATTCGTTACATCAACTCAAAAGGATAGACTTAGACCCAGACCCAGATCCAGACCCAGATCCAGCTATTCTTGTTTTCTTCTCCTCAAAATTATCATTCCACTGCTTACCTTTTTCTTTTTTCTCATTACATTACAATACAATAATAATAAATAGTATAATTAATACATAAAACGACAAAATCTTCTCATCCCCATTTTTTTACATCGACAAAATTAGTCAGATTTTTTTTTTTTTTCCTTTTAACATAAAATAAATATTCGGTTTTATTACTATATAATCATTATCATTATTAGTAGCGGTACTTTTAACAGAACAATAATTCAAGACAAAGGAGAGAAAACACTAAACCCAACTAATTAAAAGTTATTCTCATTGTAAAAGCAATTTTAGTTTTTTTCCAGAGTAAAATATTATTTTTGTTGAAATAACAGAGAATAAGATAAATTTTATTATTCAATTGATAATTAATATGGGTAGGAGTTAACTCTATTTATATTAAGAGCTAATTTTCTTATTTTTTTATAAAATTAATGTGAGACACGTTACACTATATATATTATGAGGTAATCTTCTCATTCATTCCATAATTCTAACGTGGAATAAATTGTATCTTACAATATTACTTGTGGATATTCACATATCAATATTTAACAACACTCCCCCTTGAATGTCAATTATGCCACAATTTAATGACAGTTGTCTCATTGAAACTTTCCTAACGAAAAACTCATTCTTCTGGATCATTGAACCGGCATCAAATGCACAATATGCTACCTCGTTAAAACATTTACTAGAAAAATTCATTGGAATAAAACCTAGTTAAAAGAAAAAAAAATACAACGTGCAAATATTATGTAGCATACTTCAAGATGCTTCCCCAGATTATTTACTCCTACTCGTGACGACAATTACATTTAATTTAATGATAAAGTCAAATCATAACAATCTCGTAAACTGGTTTTTAAAATATCAGCTTCAACAATCACCACATGAGCAAACTCTATTAAATTGTCATCAAGTGGATTTACTCGACTTCAATCTTTGTGTTCTTCTAATGCTCATGTGAAGCATGTCTTATACTTGTCACCTTGAAAATGTGGTATACATGCTGCATTATCTTTAAGAATTACGAATGCTTGGAATATCTGTAATAAAAGACAATTAACAAGAACTACGAATATGCTGAAGTAAGGATCTTAATCATATATATTTCTAATAAGTTTCATGAAGAGCTAAAATTTCAAAGTGGTTAGAAGAAATTGCCACTAAGAAATAACAACATTATTATTAATAAATACTTAATGTAATTGAGATCGTACCTTATGATAATCAGAAAGATATCTAAGTCAGTATAACCTATCAACTTAAAACCATAAGAATTATGTGCATAAAATAAAATTAGTGGTTCCTCATAGATATCCGATGATATGTTCAATACATATCTGGTGTTGTTTAATTGGTGCTAAGCTATATATATTAACCAAGTCGAGAAATAAGAAAATATTTAGTCTAATGCATTATGATAAGTACTTATTGCATTTAAGTATGGTACTTCGGGACCAATACCTTTTCATCTTCTTATTTAAAACGATATGAATTTTCATATAAAGACTAGACAATCATGAGAATGCTCGACGGTTTTGCCTTATCCATAAGTGTATCTCTCGATCTACAGGTCGAGATAAAAAATTATTTTCCTAATACATTTCATTTTAAATTCCTTTAATAGTTAGCAGTTTTCTTGAACTCTTTAGGAATCTCGATTAGTGTATCCACATAAACTGTTATTATTGAAAATCATTTTTGATGATTCGTTTGTAAAGACACATGGCAAATGGGATTATTTCTATTTTATTCCTTAGACAAATCTTGTATCGCATTCTTAGCATCTTAGTTGTATCGAGTACACACTCTTCGACTTTGCTTTAGGCAAAGTTAATCTTTCTGAGATTTTCACATAAATGTTAGAGTCTAAGTCTTCGTATAAATTAACAGTTTCAACATATTTGAGTCTCGTATATAGTATTTCAACAACTGTTAAGCTAATTATTAGATATTTAAAATTTATATATTGGATCCATAATCAGGGGAATACAATGCTCATAATCAATCCCAAGTTTTTGCAGGAAACCTTATACTACAAGTTGTGCCTTGTGTCTCGTGATTTTATTATTCTCATTTATTTTCCTTACGAACACCAATTTTTAACAAAAAAGGTTAATACCTTTTGGGGTTCGTATTATAGGTTCAAGTATACCACGTTCATTTAGAGAATCTAATTATGCTATATATCAATTTCTCATTTGGCCAATTTTTTCTTTGTCAACATTTATTTATTGTACGTGGTTATGTGTCATTACCCTTTGATATTTCAGTAGCTACTATATATTCAAATAAGTCATCGATGACATTTTATTTTATATTCCACATCTCTCTTATTAAATATTAAGATATTTTGATTATTTGGTATCAATGCCTCTTCAGGGGCTTATGTAGTCTCTTTAAGGACTTGCATCTTTTTCAAGACAATGACCTCTTATGGGGCCTTAAAGATAATGGATTTTTCTATAACCTTTTCTTGAGTGAAATGAAGAACCTCGTCAGGAGTGTTCTTACGGCATAATTACTCAGACTTCCTCTTCTAAGGAGCTGAACCTTTGGAACCTATAGGTCTGCCACGCTTCTAGCGTGGTATAGATTCATTAATCGCTATATTTTGAAGTTGTCATGTATAGACACTAATTATGGAAGGTACATTTATAGCTGGCAAATGTAACTTTGTTGTATTTTACTATATCATTAAATCAATCGGTAATGTGTTTATAATTTATTGTAAAACACTATTCTCCGTACCTTCTCACATTGTTATGTACGTGGTTCTAGATGAGACATAGTGGGATTGTTTCACTATGATTTTTCACCGTTCTTCTGGAATTGATAGTTCTACATGAACTTGCTTATCTCTCCATAATGGCGGGAATATTTTCTCATCAAAGTAATAATTTGTAAAACGTGCAGTAAACACATCTCTTTTCATTAGTTTTAAATACGGGATAATTGAAAATGAATTAAAGCATATATGAATAACACAACTAACTTTAGTTGTGTTTTTTAATTCGCATGATAAGCTTGTAAAAAAATAGGTAATATTAACTTGTACCCTAAGGCCTCGTTTGATTCGGGTATTAAAAAGTAGGATGGGATTGTTAATATCACTTTTTTATAATACCTTGTTTGATTTGCAAAAATGTGTTGGGATTACTAATATCAGTACTAACTTAATACCACTCTTTGTGGTATAATTTAATACCAGGGGGAGGTGGTATTGTTTATTCAGGATTAAGAAAAATGAAACATATATTTTCAAAAATGCCATTACTACTATAATATTTTTAAAAATGCTACTACTACTACTACTATATTATTATTTTAATTTATTTTCTTTCAATTTTTTTTTTAATTTTTAAAATTTTTAAATTTTTTTTTAATCCAAAATATAATCCCGTATACGAGTTACAAAATCAAACATAGTATTAACATCAGCATGAGATATCACGTTAGTAATACTGCATGAATCGAACAAGGTATTGGTATTAAAGTAATACCAGGATTAATAGTCCAGTACTATTAATACTGGTATTATTAATCTCACTAACCCTAATACCTGAATCAAACGAGGCCTAAGGGCACATGTTAAGTACCCAATTTTAAAAAGAATTAACTCCCAACATGCATTAAATATGATACAGATTCTCATACAACATTTCATTATTTTCATTTATAATAGGTTTAACATGTGCCCTAAAGGCACATTTTATCATTTTCCAAAAAAAAATAAAATCCTAAGTTGAGTTTCACAATGTTAACTAATAAACTTGCAAAAATAATACATAGTGGAATGAAGAAAACTTACATTATCAATAGGTGTCTATAATTTTGGAGGATCTATAAAGGCACAAATATCATCTTGCATTCTTTCAAAAAAATGTCAATCCATAAAAAAAATTCAAATAAAATAATTTCGTAACAAGTTTACATTTGCAAATGAAGAGTAGAAAAAAAATACACATTCATTATAATAAATTCTTAATTTGTCAACTGGTACACTTAAGAGTTGTTTATTATGTTTCTTAATATGGTACTTTTAAGATGCCTACCTATCATGTAAAGAGTTGGGATTTTTAGGATAACTAAATTTTTGGACTTTTAGCTCGACTTGAGCTTTTGACTCATAGTGGATAGTGATTCAACACTAAAAAGTGTTGTATAATAGAGACTTAATAGAAAAATATTTAATTTTTATAGTGAGAGGTTTTGACTCCTAACACTAGTAATGATGCATAATGTTATACAATAAAGATTCAAGAAGAAAGTAATAATGATTATAGTGTGAGCTTTTGCCTCCCAACACTAGTTAATAATTTATAGTAATCCATTGTTACATTCACTATTTATTTCAATATGATACCAATTAAAACTAAGCAAGTTTTTTCGAAAACTACTTGATAATAATAATTTTTAATGAATATGTTGGTACAATTTGGTAACATTATATAGGCTCTTTTGGAGTTTTTAATCTTTTGTATAAGTCCAGCTATAATGGATACTTAGAGTGTATAAAGCACCAATTCATTAAAAAAATTTATTTTTTTAACAATAGTACATGATATGACACTGTCTGAAAAATGTATTATGCAGTTTATAATCTATACCTTTAAATAAAAGAATCATAAATAAATGACAATTAAGGTCTTTTGGACCTAGATTGGTTTTTCTCTCAGCTTCTCACCAAAAACCTTTTTATCAAAAGGAGTGCAATCAACAACTTTATAAAAATAATTTCATGCTCTCCCTATTCAGCATGATTGTCTCCAAATTTTTAATAGAGGTCTTGTATTTAACTACCATATATTTTATTATATAATTATGATTTAAAGTCTGGCGCTTCTTAATAAACCATTTTAGGTGGTTATTGAATTTTATATTAATTTTTTTACCTCTGCTGGGGTAGTTACCATATTTACCTCTAGTAGAGAAAAACTATTATCCACCTCTTCTGGGGATTATTAGACATAATTTCTAGACCTATATTTTAATAAAAAATAGTATTTTCTTCAGGAATTGCCTTAGAATCAATTGTTCTAAAATTATGATTTCATCAATATTTAATTGTTCTATTTTGATATAAGACTTAATTAACATGATAAGGCACGATTAACACAACATATCTTTAGTTTCATGTCACTTTCGTTTTAAAATTAGGACATGAATCCGACATAATATGATTTCGTGTTAAAAATTCTAGACATGAACACCAATTCTTGACTCAATTTTGTATTATACTATCATGTCGTTTCTAAAATTGCCACCTTTAGATCCAGCCACAATTAATTTTGGGGATTGGTTAGGGGGGTTAAAAAATTTCAAAATAAGGCATGTCTCCAGTTAGGCCAGGAAGGGTTCAGATCAGGCATAGTTTTAGATTGGTTATGTTCCGATATACCCATTATCATCCCTACTAACAACTACAAAGTAATTCAATTTTAATTTGCTTTCAATACAAGTATAAATATGGCAATCAAATCTATGAGAATTAGATAATTTATATTAAATCAAAAGCTTATGTTTTAAAATCAAGACATAAAAAGAAAGATAATTAAAAAAAACTGATTACTAATTTAATTAGGATAGGTAAACATCTATTTACAAAGTTATGTTCATGAACATTTAAAACGGTCTTATAATCATCATTTTTTTTTTATAATCCTTAATGTACAAAAAAAATTAAGTAAAGAAGACATGTACATAAGTCTATTTTTTTATTATAAAGTTAGTTTATCATGAAATAAACTAATTATATACTTATTACTATCCTTTCGGGGCACACTCTACGTGTGCGGGAGTTCGAAGAAACAAAAGACCAATATTTACTTATAGTAAATAATTATATAAAATTGAAGATATACCATAAGGCCTCGTTTGATTCAGGTATTAGGGTAAGTGGGATTAATAATACCAGGATTAATAGTACTGGATTATTAATCCTGGTATTAATTTAATACAAATATCCTGTTTGATTCATGCAATATTAATAATGGGATATCTCATGCTGATGTTAATACCATGTTTGATTCTGTAACTCGTATACGGGATTATATTATGGACTAACAAAATAAAAAAAAGGAAAAAAAGGAAAAAATCTAAAAAAAAATTTAAAATAAATAAATTAATTAAAATAATAATAATAATAATATAGTAGTAGTAGTAGTAGTGGCATTTTTGAAAATATTATAATAGTAATGGCATTTTTGAAAATATATGGTTCATTTTTCTTAATTCTAGATAAACAATACCACCCCCTGGTATTAAATTATACCACAAAGATTGGTATTAAGTTAGTATTGATATTAGTAATCCCAGCACATTTGTACGAATCAAACAAGGTATTATAAAAAAAATGGTATTAACAATCTCGTCCCACTTTTTAATACCCGAATCAAACGAGGCCTAAGTGTCTAATTATATAAAATCTTAATAAAATAATTATAAATTGGACTCTGTAAATACGCTAGGAAAAATAAACAAAGCAATATAGAGTAAATGAAAAATTAATTAAAGGCCATTCCATGGTTTGATTTTTAAATGGTTGTATTTCGCATTTTCATATGTATTTGTATGTGTATTTTATTTAGGTATTGTTTTGAATGTTAAACTTATTATATTTGATGCCATTTGGTGTTTGATTTATAACATTTTAGGTATTCTTGCAAGTATGTAAAATATGAAGAGAGGTTTTATCCTCCATGGGATATATGTGTTATTTGTACAATTTATTTCTTCAATTTGCTGCATTGAGTAGATTAATGCTAAATTCTTTTTACGTAAAGATTAGTCTTTTATTTTTTTTTATTTTTTCACAAACTTAGAGTGTTACCATTTAGGTTAACACATTCTTTAGTGTCGTTATGCAATTGTTAGAATGTCCTTACTATTTTCTTTTTGTTTTTCCCACTTTCATATCAAAGGTAATTTATTCCTTCCTTGCACACACATATGGTGCACTTTGGAGGCTAATTAATACTATTAATAAAGCGTGAGGAACGTTTTTGGTGTATTAATTAAATTACTAAAATACCCATATATGCTAAGAAAATAAATAAAATTTTATTGTGGGATATGAACTTATTACATCACAAACAAAAGGAACATCACTTCACCACTTGAACAAATACAATATTTGTCATAAAAGTGTTACCACTTGACCAAATCCCTTTTATGGTATATCTATTCAATTATTAAAGTGTCCTCATTATCTTTTCTTCTTTCCTATCAAGGATAATTTAGTAAATTACTTTTTCATTAAATACATACTATTAAATATTATATAGTTATAACGGGTTAAATGGGATTAATTTGTATCGGACTAAATTCGAGTCCAAGTAGAGGTTGCAATTCATGCCTTTTATTGTATTTGAGCCTAAGACAACATTACACGAAATTATGTTATTTTTACAAAATACGAATACAACCTACCGAGTACTCAACACGGGCGACATACATGATTACAGGTTTTGGGTCTACACGTCATAATATAAATAAAAATATTGATTTTCTCTAATTAGACATGATAATACCAAATTAACATAACAAAACACAATTAAACACATTAATAGGTTCAAATAAACATGTTATAACACCAGTAGAAATGCTGGTTTTATCTAATTTAAACACAATAAAACCTAATTTATATAACAAGACATAATCACTACGATATATCTTCAATTTTGTTTCAAAATATTGACAAAAGACAACTTCATGTTAAACATTATAGATATTGATTAAAATTCTCAGTCTTTCACGTTGTTTCATTATGCCATTTCTAAAATGGCCACCCTAGGTCTAAGAATAGTTGATGGAGAGGGTTCTAATTTACAATATAACACTTGCCTCGATCAAGTCAGAAAAAACACATGGCAGACATACTCTTTGAAGGGATGTGTTCAAATTTTACCAAGTTGCTTGCAAACTTACCTATTTACAACCCTACTAACAACTAAAAAAAGGGTTCAAATTTAATTTTCGTTTGAATCAAAATTAATAATGGCAATTAAATCTACATAAATTAAATAATTTTTAGTTAATCAAAAGCTTATGTTTTAAAATATATCTATATATTAATCTATTGATA
This sequence comes from Lonicera japonica, assembly GCA_021464415.1. Lineage (NCBI taxonomy): Eukaryota > Viridiplantae > Streptophyta > Magnoliopsida > Dipsacales > Caprifoliaceae > Lonicera > Lonicera japonica. The sequence continues at coordinate 64,328,231 of CM038469.1, forward strand.
ATCCCAAGCAAGAGTGATTGAAAATTGTAACTAAAATATACACCTCAACTAGGTAGTAAGGAATAAATCTTATATATATATATATATATATATATATTTTAATGCTTTAAGCCTACAATATGCAAAAAGGATTATACCTTAAGAAATAATTCAGTTAATATGTGCACAATCGCTGGCTTGAAATTGATCACCAGTGTGGAAATAAAAAAAAAAGAAATTCTTTGGTTGCGAACTTATCAAAAAAAAAACTTTGTGGTTGTATAGAAGAACACCCATTTCAAAACATGTTCTAACATTTTTCAATATCTCAACCACGTCCTCTAAACATTCCATCACGTAAATTTGAATTATTTTTTATGCGAAACTTTTAATTGACTAATCGAAAAGTGAACTAATTTCATAATAAAAAAAATTCCATAAGTAGTCCATAACTAATTATGTTCTTATGATACAAAATATTATTTTACATACAAATTATTTTATTCCATTTATTGCACATACATAAGGTGTGCTGCAGAGGCTAGTATTCCTAAAAAAGATGCACATTGTTGAACTACTATTGCTAAAAATAAAAAAGACTAAGCGAACTTAGGCATATTGCTAAACCACCATTTTTTTTGGTGTCTTATTGTCTTTAGGTGATTGCTTTATGTTCTCTTAATTCTTAACATTAATTTCATGTAATTTACAAATTTATTACCAAATATTCGTCGCCTTCAATTGGTGCCCTCCATGGGAATGATGTCACTAAACCAAGACGAAACCAATTAATTAGTCTCTATTCCAATTAGGAAGAAATATGAAACTTTCCCAAAATACACCAATTTGGGAGGGTTGGCACCAAGGAAACAGCTAGCTTGACACAACTTAGCCAAAATTTAAACTTACAATTAGAACTAAATCATCCAAAAAGCCGTATAAATGAATGACAAGTATATAAGATGAGCCATGAGGAAGAGCAGGAATTGCAGAATATGGATTACTCACTAGCAAAATGGATTGCCTTAATCATGGACTATACAATGAACTATTGACCACGAAATAATTTAGCGACATACTAAGGTTCGATAGGTGTAGCTGGACGAAGGAGGTCATTAGGACCAAATCTCATTCCTTAAATTAAAGGAGACGTTCGTCTCATTAGGTTGGCAATGAAGAGGCTTTGTTTTAGACCTAATAAGGCACCTCTAAAAGAATTGGCACAAAAATGCGTTAGATGAGAGACAACTCTTAGAAAAAGAAGGCCAAAAAGATATATGTGTAATTTGATCATGCAAGAGGTCCACGAATAGTTAGAGAACATATTACTAAGTACTGTCACAAAAAAAAATGCCAAAAAAGTATTATAAAAAGCTATGAAATCTCATTTTACCAGTGATATTAAGGAAGCTATCGTGCCTTAAAAATTGCATGGTTACTCATCAACATGTATGAATAAAAAAACTGACCCTACTGGTCAAATACTCCATTAAAGGTTCTAAAGTTCCAACATGCCCTTAATGCGCCCTAGTGAGAACACGCGTGTAAATGGTTTGAAAAACAATAGTCTTTTATAATCAACAGCTTCCATAAATTAGCCAAGCAGTTTGTAGCGCGCTTTGCCACAAACATATAGAAAAATGAAGAGGTCAGCACTAAGCAGCTAGTTGTGGCCTCGATCAAAATGAGGCTGTTGAAGATAATTTAGCTATCTCTTGAAGAAAAAGTTGAAGGATATCGATAATCTAATGGCGTAGGTAGAAATTTATGAAAAATTGAAGAAAGCAGAAAAAGTATGAAAAAATCCTTTAGCTTGGCAAAATTATGATTTTGATCCCTATGTTAGAGAAATTGTTCTTTAGCCCCTATACTTTCAAACATTGCAATTTAGACCCTAAATGTTTTTAAAGGTGTCCAGTTAGTGTTTTGTCATGAAATAGTCCATTAGTTTTGGACAACTAATGATTTGGCTATAAAATTATAAATTTTTCATTTTGGCTCTTAAATTTCAAGAAATTATACTTCTGACTCCAAACATCCAAAAATTGTCAAAATCACTATGTGTTGTGATGAAATTGTGACATGAATTATACCACTTCGGTTTTCGATTTGATGTCGCATTGGATGTGTATTTGTGTGTGTGTGTGTGTTTTTTTTATTTTAGTACTTTCTTGATTCCTCGCTCTAATGTGCTTGTATGGGAATTATGAAAATAGTGTTTAATTCAGCAGGGTAACGATATCCAAAAAAGGTCCACCCTGAATTTTCAAATCCTTGCTTATTTTGTAGGACAAAAAATGTTGATTAAGGCATGAACTGCACAGTTCATCACTATTCCCCCATGAACCGTAAGGTTCATCCCTTAAAAATTAACTGACAAATCGCTAGGTTCATTCAATTGGTCCTAAGTGGCGAGAATGAACCGTAAGGTTCATCCCTAAAGGTCAATGAACCGCATGGTTCATCTAGGGTGCCCGAGGGGTGCAATGAACCGCAAGGATCATGCCTTGAAGGCCAATCGTGATAGAAGTTTTTTTATCAGAAAATGGTTAGAATGGATTACACAAACTAGGGTAGCTCTATCTACTGTCTCTTAAAGAGATTTGAAATTGTCCCTGATGAAGTTTAAGCCTAACATTTCCACTTCCCTCAAACCCTTTTACCATAAAATACTCTATTTTTAATTATTGCATAGTAAAATCACCTCCACAATTTTAAACCCACGATCTCTTTATTACAAGATATATTACTTTCTATAATAATTCCCACTCTTCACCAATATGACAGCTTCAAGAGGAAGGAAAGAGATGGAAAATTAATTTTTCTTAGCTAGCAGCCAAGCAACAAAGTAATGAATTTCAGGTTTGTGCAGCTAGTTATTACAACAATTAATGGATGCATATGGGATAGACAAAGACAGTTGCTTGCTATCAACCCATATATGCTCCTTGTCCTCCTTGTAAAACATATACACAACATGCTAGCATTAATACTCTACATGTCATCCTTGTATATATACATATATAGTTATACCTGTTTCAAATTATTTTTTATTTTTTTTAATAACTTTTTATATTAAGAGTTATGTTTTTCTTTATAAAAAATAATTATTGTACCAAAAATCATACAATATCAAATAAACTTTGTTCTCTATAATGAAGATAAAATTAGTATATCTATAATAAATATATGTAAATCAAATTGAAATATTAATTTAAAACTAGCTAACAAAGCATATGTATATATTGGCCTGCCATATATTTACCAGTACAGCCCCAAATGTTCCTTTCTACATATTCCGTATAATCACATGATGTCCCATGTGATCAATATCCCCATCATCCTTGTGGCCCCATCCCCCCCCCCCCCCCCCCCCCTCTCCCCACTCTCGTTATCACTCCCTTTAATTAATTTTTGTACTAATTTAAGGGAGTATATTTTTTTATTTTTTTAGTTGTGATAGACCCACTTAATTTGTGTATAATTTATATATATATATATATATAATTGTGACTCCACTCGGATAATAACAAAGACACACATCATAATAAATATGTGGCTCCACTAGTTTATTTAAGTGGTGATTCATTAGTTTGTACAAAAATTTAAAAAGTCTAATCATTTTTTTTATATATTCAAAGTTAAAAGTCCATTTTATTTTTCATGATTGGCCAATGTTCTGTGAGCAAAAATTATTGGTCAAAGCGTGAAAGTTGGCCTAAATACTTTGCCGGAAAAAAAAATAACAGAATAAAAAACTTAAAAAGTCCATTTTACTTTTTATACATAAGGAGTACCAAAACGATTACCAGAAATAAGTTTCGTTAAGAAACAAGGCCCAAGATTACTAAGCCCAATTTGCTAAATATTGGAAGCTGAGTTTCTTCCGGTCCTTTACTCTCAAATTAAAACACGGCTTCCACACTATTTTCCGGATGTATGAATTCAACCCTTAACTTGTAGCTCCTTTCTCTCCTTGCAAATCGAACCCCAAATGTATCTCTTGCATTGTTGTATATAACAATAAATAAAAGAAAAAATAATAGAGAAGAAATAATGTACAAATTTATCATAATATGGGCTAACAAACAAATTCTTTGCTATGTTGAGATTTGATATATCGTTAATGTCCTAAAAACAAAACTAAACTCAAATTTTAGAAAAAAAAAATTAAAAAATTAGTAAACTCTTAATTTAGAAAAAAGATATATTTTCCATTGTATAAAGGTAAATCTCATAATGCTGATATGTGAAGCTAAGTCACACTTTTGTCTCTCTTAACGTTGTCATCTTTTTTATTTCAAAAAGTTATTAATATGCTGGATTTAATGAGACATGAACATATACAAAAATATATGCAGCTGTAAAATTTTAATCGATGCCACGAAATGGGTGAAATAAAGTTTTCTTAATATCCATGGATAAAAAGGCATGTGACCCTTGTAGGCATTATATTTCTTAAATTCATTTATTATGGACTTGATATCATATAAGAATAATTGCATGCAATTCATGCAATGCACGGGCGTTATATGTATATATATTATGCCTCTGGATGTACTAAAAATTTCAAAATTTAGACCATCAAGTAACATTTTAACTTAAATACTAAAAGGTAGACCATCAAGAACCATGTAAACACCGAGAGTATGATAATCCAATAGTTGATAAAATAAAAAATTAAAAAGAAGAAGAAAGAAAGAGGCTTTTATGAGATGCCCCGTAAGTACATTCATTTCATTAGCAAATTAACATTGCCATCCAGTAGCAAATTAATAACCCTGAGATGCTTCAAATATGCCATTCCAAAATCAGTTAAAATGCATTATAAAATGAAAACATGGCCCAGTTACCTTGCAAGAATCGTAGTATTATATTCTAATATAACAAACACGTGGAAAATAGTTTTGTAATTTCATGTTTTGTATCGAGTATCTAAGAACTTGATATAATTATTTACTCATATTACGACAACTTTTAAGATTGTGGATGACATTATATATGCTTCATCATTAAAAAAATACAGAAACTATTAAAATGCAAAGGTGGTCTACTATGAAGATTGAAGAGTAAAAAATGGACAAAAAAAAGTCATTGCAAAAATGAGAGAGAAAGTGAATTGAGTTCAATATTAGCACTAAACGATATAATATAAGTAAATGTTATAGCAAAAGAATGGGGCGCAATCAATAATTTTATGCATATTATCCATGTCATATACTAAACTTGATGCTTTTTTAGTATGAGTCCTTAGTCACTTGGAAAGAGTATATATATAGGACGTTCTAATTGTTCACTGGAGCATTATTATCCATGTCAATTTGATGATCTTGACAATTTTATTTTTTTTTATAAAGGAGGTTCATTATGAATAATCAATCCAAGATATCTCTGAGATTTACAATAAGTATTTAGAATAAAAGAAAGAAGTACTCATCTTATAAGAGAATCTCGCATCTTCTTAGCGGCATTTTATCGAATGGTTTTAGCACAGCATGATATATATATATATATATATATATATATATCCTAAAAGCAAGTTTATTGTATAGTTTAAAAAAAAAAAAGGTATGCAGCCAAAATAAAATTATGGTAGATCTAGATAAACAATATCTAATTAGAAGATAACATGATCGTTGAATCAAGCCTAATACAATGTTTATATAACTTGATGTATACATGGAACAAAGACATATTCATTTTTCTTGTTTAAGGAATAGGGAAAAATATTGAAATTATTTTGATTAAAACTTTAGTTACCTTCAAAATTTTGAATGATCCTACTTCTCAAATCCCATCTATCATTAACAACATTTTCACATAACAAACAAAAAATAACCTGCAAATAAAATTCTGATTTTAGTTTTGTTACTTAAATCGCTCTTTGCCTATTTTCAAACAATAGAGACTCCAAAAAATAGTGTCAATAATAAAGAAAACAAACTCACCAAGAAACAATTTGTGTAGATCGAAGATTTAATTTGTATACTGATTTTGAAGATTAAATTAAGAGTGATGCTCCCATTCTCATCTCTACAATGTTCGAGAGAAGAAAGCAGGAGGCTATGGAACTTAAGACAGATAATTAATGATAACAGGAATGAGTTGAAAAACCAAGAGATTATGTTACAAATTACCATAATAATTAATATGATAATAAATGAGGCAAAGGGGCATGTATATGTACAGAGGTTTTAAGGGAAGGAGAAAGAGGAGTCTGGTCAATTGATTAAGGAGATTGAGAAGTGGGAAAGGGAAGTATAATTAAGCATAAATTAATTAGGAGAGAGAAGTATTATTACAGAAAACTTCATCAGTAATACTATATATATATATATATATAGTATGAGGCAAGTGGATATTAAAAAGTTAAAGTAAGATGTTAAAAATCTAAAATAATTAAAAACAATAATAGTAGCGGACCGGTGATGTTGATCAATATATTAGTTAATGGTAAAGGAATAAAAGTGTGAACCTCACTTATCATTCACCAACCAATTAACTGCTACCATATTATATAAATCACTTTTTTAAATGGCAATCGTGATTTTTCTAGAATCATTAAAAAAAGGGAATAACATAAATCGAAGAATTTAAGAAAATGAATGAATGGCAAATTGAAGATAATAGCAATAGAAGGTGACTAAATAAATAGAATTGGGAATTAATTTTTAGGGCCATGGTTCAACTTATAGCCACATAGCAACTCCGACAACCCACCGACACTATAACCTGTCAACGATATTGCTGGCCTTTAAACCTTAAAATTACCAATGCCCTAAAATGGGGGCAATGTGACCATTGATTTTTTCAGTAATGTCCTTTTGGTTTGGAGACCAGCCCCAACTTAGTACAAAAACATGTTGGGCAAATGCCAAAGACCAACTTCCAAACACCCCCACCCACTTGGTTTGGATGGATATGGACTACTAAGAGTAGTACAAACATATGGCTTGTGGGTGTGTAGTTAGCCCATTGGGACAACATATGGGCCAATTGGGCAAGTAGGTCAGCTTCAAAAATGGCTTTAAGGTGGTCCAGATCGTCGGTGGGATCGATACCGGTGGCACTAGGTCCACAAGGTCATTAGATAGAGCCGGCCCCGAGATATATATGTTCTTATACGAAAATTGGAAATCGAGTTTTTTTTTTTTTTTTTTCATAAACCGCATATTTACTTTTCATGTCGTTACTATAATACTTTGTATAAAAATATTGGACCTCTTACTAAGATACAAAAACTTTTATTATAATTAAGGTTTTGTGTGCTCACTCACATTGCACAATCTAAGAGCTAGCCATTTAACTAGAGGTTGGTCACATGTTGGAGGGTTACAGTAATTTCACAAGTATGGGAAACTGAAAACGCGAGGTTTTATGTGGTGGAAACAAAACTTTGTTCAACCAATATTGTAAGTGGATAATTTTTTTTATAAAAATTAATAAATCAACGTTTTTACTTGTACAACCGATTTAGATTGAAAATATTTCTTTTTCACGACCGTGATTTTATTCCAGTCGAAGTGTACGTAAAAAGTATCGGATAAATTGGTTTAATGTGCTCTATCTATAAATTCCGTTACACTTGATCATCATAGTCCTAGTAGCTCACCTTTGTCACGAACAGTAGACAAATATAATTCATTTTTCAAATTACATATTCAAACTATTATAGTGTGAACAAAATCACAATATGTAATTTTTAAAAGATTCGGGCATTTGACTAGATGATTGAGTGGTGATATTATTACATAGCCCACCACGATTTAATTCCCCTTCTCCGAGCAAAAATTGTGCCATTAACAAGATACAAAACACACTTTGGGTAGAGTTGATCCTGACCTTTTTTAGGCCCAGAGAAAAATCATAAAAAGTACCTTTAAATCATAAAAATCATGAATATATTAATTTTTATATCTTAAAAAAATAAAATAATTTTATTTTAGTGATAAGATTTTACATGCCACCAAAAACATATTATAATTGCAAAGAACCATGCAAAAACATTGCAATTGTAATATAATTCTCTCTTATAGCATGAGAAAATTGAGACTGAATACGGGAAAAAAGAACTGGCGAAGAGCTAAAGAGTTGAACAAGCATTTAGAGTTTTGAAAACTTGAGTTTTTTTTGTATTTTTTTTCATGGAAAGCTGCATTATTAATTAGAATACCTTTTTTTCCTTTTTAATATTAATATATATATATAAAGAAATAAATTTTACTGCTCCTATTAATTTTTGAGATAGGGCGGTTGCTTTGTCAGCCCTCCTCCGAGTTGGCTTTGACTTTGGGGTCGTTATTTATAAGGTTTAGAGAAAATGCTGATTAACTCTACACTAGCTCTTTAAAGTACCTAACTCATCTTATATGTCAAAAATTTATTGGTCAAGCTATGTTATATATGAAAAAAGCCTTTATTTGTTATTAATTAACTAGTTAGGAAAGGGGAAAAAAAGAATAACCGAAAGAAAGGAATCAATTAGTTATTCCTCGAATTTTCATTTATAAAATAATCAAAATTACACTGTGATATATAGCTCGGATCAACGTAGAACAAAAATACATTTATTCGCATCAAGTTTTCGAGGGGTTCATTCAAGACTTAGCTTGAACAATTTACTCAACAAAAACAACAACTTTAGTTTTGGCTCATCAAGACGAGATAGGAAAGAGAGAGGTTTTAGCTATTTGTGAATAAGGGTGGAGCTAAGAAGGGATATGTGGGAATATAAAATTAATAGAGAGAAACGCCCCAAAAGTCACATAGTGTGGCGTGAGACTTTCAAATATCACAATGTGTTTGGCATGAGATACAAATACCAAAACATATGGTGTTTGGTATCAAACATAATTGAACTTAACTTTACCATTTTTCTATACTACCTAACAGTGTTTTATTTTAAATTTATCAAGTACTATGTGCTCTTGTAAGATAAATTTATTCTAGTTATACTAACAACTTCAACCACTATGGATACTCTAACCGTATCAAAGACACTATTTACCTTTAAAAATTATCTTAAATCTTAACCACACAATTTTTTATCCATTATATATTTTTAAGATTAGAAAATTATTACCACTTTATTATATAGATAGTAAAAATTTATACGGTAAAATGAATGATTGATCCGTTAAAACTCTCAATAAAGAATAGAAAGTAGTTAAACGGATCAATTTTAATGAAGAATTGGAATATATTCATTTAAAGCATGCTTAGTATAACACATGATGCCTAAGATGTACTTAAACCACAGTTTTCAATGTTCTTAATTTCCATCGATCACATCAGTTACAACAGATTTAATTAAGGACTAGTGTAAAGTTACTCAAATCTCAAAACATGGCCTACCTCATTCTTATCCAAAGGGGCCGGTGTGAACCAATAATTATGTAACGCAAGACAAAGAACCGAAAAGATGGGAAAGGGGTCTCTTGGTGGGTGTATTGCCCAAATTAAAAGCTGTTGTTTGTTAGACGACCATCACCTACCATTAGCAGCTTACAGGGGGCGGGGGCAGGGTTAAATGGTTAGATATGGGGTCATTGGCCCTACGAAATTTAAAATTGTGGATCCATGTACAGAATAGTAACGGTGAGTGTTAAGTTGGCAAACTTTTAATACATCGTAGAAGTTCGAATTCTGCTAGAAATACTTGTAGTTAGAAATGGCTAATTTTCGAGCGAAAATAAGTGTCATCACAAATAATTATGGGGATGCCTTGTGACATAAATAAAAAAAGAATAATTAAAATAATACGAGAAAAAATGCATAGCTAATCTCATTATAAATTTCTACAAAAATAAATAGTGGGTTCAAATGTGTTCAATGATTCATATATATATTTTTTAACTTATATTTTTTCATATTAATTTTATAAAATAAATGATGGTTTATTAAAAGATTCAAAAATAAAAATGAATACGCGACTGATATATAGTATAGAAAATATATAAATATATATATATATATATATATATATATATAGACGAACTGACTAAGCCTCGCAGCCACAATTTTCCCCGAATTGGTTTAAAAGACAGCTTGGTCATCTCTGGCTATTTTTTTCAATTCTCTTGGTGGCATGGCAAAGAGGGCCGGCAATTCTTGTATTTTTTTTTTTTATCATGTTTTCACTGATAACAGTTGATATGAATCGGTCCATACATTTTGGGGGCCCGGCCAAAAGATAAAAAAAAAAAAAAAATTAAGAAGAAAATTTTTGAACTATTAAAGAATTTTCTTTTATTTAATTATTAGCATATGTTGTACCAGATTAAGATTAAACAAATAAATAAACAAGCTTAACAAAAAGTACAATTTATCATTTCAAAAATTATATTGAACATTGTGCAAAGTGGTGATATATCCCTTATTTGATTTTTCAGGCATTAAAGACATGTACATAGTAAAGAATGAAAATTGTCACATTTCTTATCAGTTACCAAATTTACACTGTTGCAGAGCTTGATCGTATGTGGAATATCTTCATGTCTTCATGCTGTCATTTGCCACTGCAACCGTGACTAAAGGAAAAGTTGAAAGATGTCACTGCTTGTACCCATGAAGAATCTTGAATATTATTTTTTTCACGGTTACATACTTCACAATTTGTTTATTCGAAATAAATAAACAATTCTAATTTCCAAAATAAAATTTTGGGGTTTATTGATTTAACCATTCACGCTAATAGGAGTATTTGAGAAAATCCCTCAAAATAATTTTAATTACACATAACCCCCTATTTTTTGACGCCGTCCAACTTCCGTCTATTTTTAATGTTTTTTGACGAAAATGCCCTTATCTCCTCTTCTTCATCTTTTTCCTTATACACAAGCCCTAATTTTTTCTCTCATCTCATCTCAACTCAAAATCCCTAATTTCATTAACATTCTCTAATCTTCAATTTTTCATCATCTTTTTGTAATTATCTATAATTAACAACAAATCAAGATCCCTAAATGAAACTTCCAAGAAAACGAACCCAACTCAGAATCCCACAAGGAGTCCGTCCAGTGGAGCTGTGAACTTGACTCGGAATCCCAGGTCATCGCCGAATTCGTGCCTGGACTCCTTACGATTGATGGGCACGGTGATGGAGCTCTTTCTCTCTCCCTCTCTCTCTCTTTATATATATATATTGGTGTAATTTTGAGTTTTCCTCTCTACAAATTTTGGGTTTTTTTCTTGTGTGTAGAATGATGGTGGTGGGTAAATGACGGTGGAGAAGATGGAGGTCGCCAAGGTTAGTTAACGATGGGGAAGAGGGAGGTAGCCGGTCGATTGTCTAAGATGGTGGTGGTGGCGGAGTGGTTTGGTGGCACCGATAGTGGGCGCAGTTGTGAAATTAGGGCTTTTGAGTTCATGGTGGTGGTGTTTGAGATAATGTTCATGAAATTAGGGGCTTTGAGTTGAGTTGAGATGAGAGAGAAAAATTAGGGTTCGTGTATAAGGAAGAAGGAGAAGATGAAGAAGATAAGGGCATTTTTGTCAAAAAAACGTTAAAAATAGACGAAAGTTGGACATCGTCAAAAAATAAGGAGTTATGTCTAATTAAAATTATTTTGAGGAGATTTCTCAAATACCCCTATTAGCGTCGGGTTAAGTCAATAAACTCCTGAAATTTTTGTCCATTCACTCAACGCCATTTATTAAAATTTCTTTTAGGCATCCGGCGGAAAAAATATCTTGGTACACCACTGGTTAAAACACTCAATTTTGTAGTACTAACTAAGTTGGGCCACTTTCCATAAACTGGACTTTGTTGTTCTCAACTAATTGGGCCTTTTAAGTTGATGGCTGTACGATGAGTAATTAAGTATTAGCCAGTGTCCTCAAAATTTCTCTACACATCCTATATCATATTAATTTTTGCTTACACAAACAAGATACACTTAATTATAATTTTGTATCCAAATAGAATTGCCATGCTATTAAAATCGAAAGTTTTTCCCTTATTACGACAAGAGATGAAATAACCTTACTTTTACGTTAATTTCTCACGAAAATTTGGAGACAAACACAATATGAAAGCGCGCTTAGAATTATATACACAAACACAATTTCACATGTCAATTTCTTTTCATTTTGTGATGTGCTATTGTGGTACTTTGAAATTGCCACCCCTGAGGATGTTATCTTTTTTCTTGTAAATGTGGGATATTTTAAAATTTCTTTTTCCAAATTGGGTTTAATAAGTTCACATTGGAATTATTGAAATTATTTTACGTTAATTTTATTTCAGGTAGAAAATAATTTGAAGAACAACTAATTTTTATGAAAAGTTAAAAATTTAAATTACTGGTTTTCTGAGATTTCTATTACTTTTTTCAATTGTACATGAAATCTAACTTTGTGGAGGTTTTTAAAAGAAATTTTTGATATAAGCTAGGGAATCAAAAATATAATAGAAAATAGTTTATGCATGTATTTCTTTTAGCCTTCCAAATTGTTTGAACTAAATTTTGCTCCAATTGTAAATCCAAAATTTGGAGTTGGTGTTCCAAAACATACTTTAAATGCCATTAAAACTTGAAAGGTCTAACAACTGTATATTGACGCACAACATTATAACATGACACACAATTATTGGGGATGAGTGAACCATAAACGGGCCAGGTGGGGGTCACTAATGGGTGAACTCGTTAGCCCCGTTTTGCTTAACAAGTTATTTTCATGTCGATTTATTTAAATGGTTTACAGTTTTGTATTTTAAGTTGACATGTTAAAATAAATTGGGTCAAGCATTCATTAATTAAATGGACCGCCTATGAAATTATTTTTTCAACTTATTTATTAGATAAATTATGTATGGGTGAATTTTTTTTTTCACATAACAAGAAATTCACATGAACTCGGCTCAATGTTAAACCTAGCTATAAGAGAATTTTAAATAATACAATCATCAAATACAAGTAGAAGTAATAGAATAAGGAACATTAGATAAGTTCTGCATGAAAATATATATTAAAATCAATAAGAAAATAGCACCAAAAACTCAACAAAAAGTAAAAGCATTGTGCCCTCCTAGGGCCAGCTCTAAGGATTTTGAGGCTCCAAGCAAAACTTAATATTGACAAAAATTGGAACCCCGTGTCATTGTCATCTCCTTCAATAAAACAATCTCAAAATCATATTATTTAATATTTTGAAGCCAAAAAGGCCCAAAAAATATATCCAACCAATTATCGAATTTAAAATAAAATAAAATTAAGGCAACGAATAAGTGACTAAGTATGACTGGAGGTGAGGAAGGAATAGCGTGGAGGTGGAGGCTGAAACCGTGTTGCTATGGTCGCTAACGTCTGACAGAGCTGGACAGAGGTGGAGAGGAAAACCGGAAAAGAAAAAGAAAATTATAAGGGAGGAAAGAGAACCTGAGAGTTGCATTTCACATTTTCACTCTCTCACTTTTATTCAATATTTCAATGTACAAATTTTATTTTTTAAAAAAGCCCCTGAACTTTTCTTTTTTACAATTGAGTACCATTAATTATAAATTTTTACATATAAACATTTAAATTTTTTTTAGTACCCTATGTCAAAGTGGTACCTTAGGCAAATGCCTAGATTGATAAGGCACTCTAGCCGGCTCTGGGCACTAATCAATAATATTTCACGAAGCACCGTGTAATAAATTACAAAAAATAAAAGATTAAAACAAGCCTAAATAGCAGATGGATTGCAATTAAAAAAAATAAAATCCAACATCTAACATGTATCCTTACAAAACTAGTCTTTGACATTTACAACAATCAAAATTTTGAAGAAATAATCATTTCACAAGAAAAGGAAACAAATTTGAAAAGGCATAATTGATTTACAGCCTCTGCGTAAATACCATGTTGTTTGTTATGTTTTGTTTACAAGACAAGAAGTCAGGATCGGATCACCTATATTACTTTTTTAGTCATTCTTTAGGAAAATATATATATGCCAATGAGCTATTCCTTCGAAAAAAATGAGCATCTCAAACACGTTCTTTAAATGATTAAAGTATATATTTTTTTGAAAAGTCATATAAAAAAATTGGCTCTAACAAAAGTAGTAAAATTGACCCTATTTTGAAGTCATTTGATCTCTTCAAATTTGACTAGCGGAGAAGTGCTCTTCATATTATTTTTTTGAATATTTATTTGGATTAAAGTTTGTAATGGTCAAACCACCAGCCCCATTAACAAAGTATATATTCAATGGTCACGATTTTTAAATTATATTTTCTTATTTCTTATTATTTATTTGATTAGTTTCATTTTCCTTGTTGAATTAGATTAGTTTTATTTTCCTTCTTGAATTAGGTTAGTTTCATTTTTCTTGTTGGTTTAGTTATTTCGCTCTATAAATAGAGCCCTCCTTTTATGTAATTCAATTCAATCAATGATATACACAAATTCTCTCTTTTCTCTCTAGTTTTATATGTTTTAACAATGATGATCCCAGATCAAAGCGCAACAACAATTTTTTCACAAAACTATTCATCTCGCCTCAATTATAAGAAATTGCTAGTTACCATAATAAATTTTTTTAATTTGTTTCAACTTACCTAATTTATTTTAAAAAGCTAAACAAAGCCTTAAAACCTTTTTGACTTATTAATTCGCACACTTGCACGAATATTGGGAAGAAGAAATTTGTTGTTTGTTATACTTTATTCAACTTATCTAAACCACAAGTCTGTTTTGTTTGATGATACTTTTGTAATTTATACGATCTAACATATGATTCAAGTGAAAATAGTAAAATTTAATTTGAAAAAAAGAAGAAGCTAGTACGCATATTTATGTAGTCTAAAACTTGCTACATAATCAAGGAGAGAGAAACAATTGGTATCTCTCTATTTTTCTTATACATAAAAGCAATCCTTCCAACCTTTACGTATGTAATTATTTGTTACAGGTCAGAGAACCTAAAATTTAATTACAGATCTCTATAAAATAAAAATAATTTCGGTCCATATGGGTTTCATTGATTTCGTGAACTTGCTTTTCGGACAATTAGCTCAAAGAATTGTGTTTCAATTTATTATAAGTGATTATAAATTTAGGTGATTCTTGAGGTGGAGGAGACGAGAGGCATCGAGTTGTCGCGCCTGTCATGCTCTTATACTACTTGGGCAAAAGCTTATATATGTGAAATAATATTATTTTTGAGTTATATATATAATGATTTAGTTTTCTTTGATTTGATTTTGCTCTAACACACTCCAAACCCGAAATAAACCTTTATAAATTGTAACAATAAATATATTTTGAGATTGACATTACAACTTAAAAAAATATTATTAAAAGAAGTATAACAATAAACCGGGTTTAATTTGTTTATTATTCCCTTCAAAGTTCTAAGACTATGTACGCCAACATGTATAATTTGTGGGAAGGTGAGAGTTTCAGGGCACACAAACAAAGTAGTTGAAAGGTCATATTTGTAATTAACTCAAAAAGAAAAAGGACACAATAAACCGCAACATCGGCGATTGAATTTACCTTTCACCAAATCGCATTCGATCGAACGACACGCAGAATCGCCCTCAATGGCATCGCCCTCAGATCCCTCAAACCAGTAATTTTTTCTTTACACACAAAAAATCTTATATCAAATTCTATCTATGATCATGCAATTTACTTTACAAATTCCTCATTCTCTCTATACTGAATCTCTGATTTCGATTATTATAAAGGGAACTTGCTCTTAAGAGGCAACAAAACAGAGCAGCTCGTCAATTCAAGTTCTTAATCCCTCTCATTTATGCTCCTGTTCTTCCACTCAGTAATAATCTTGTCTATCCCCCTTACACTTCTTAAATTTTTATTTCGTCTACTTTGTTGTTTATGGATTGTACTTTTGTTATTTGAACTTTGTTGTGTGTTTTTCAGTTCGACTTACGCTTCGACATAGACCTGTTTTGAGGGATCGTCTATTTACTGGCGTTTTGGTTGGTGCATTCGCTCATGGCTTTTACTTAGTGTATCCTTTTACTTTTTTCCTTTAATGTTCAATTCGCTTTATTATAATTATAGATATATTTATTATATACAGAATTCGGGATCTGTTTGCAACATGATACTTATTAATTCCTCACATTATGTACAAATTTAAAATCAAAATAAGCACTTTGAATGGTATTTGGTCAAGCGGGGTAATAACCCATGTTCTTTAGGTCGTCATAGGTTCCAGTCCCTAAATAATAATTTTTTATTGTAATTTTCGAAGCGTGAAGGTTAATTTGGTAATTTCACATACCTACCAAAAGTTTTCCTCAAACTTTATGTACATATATATACAAGTATAAATAAATTATACAAAGGCAAGAGGCATTTCAAGCGCCAGTGAAGTTGTATCTTCCTTTTTGAAATGCCTATTTTACCTCTGCCTTTTTTTTTTCTTTTTAATTATTATTATTATAAAGATAGGGTTGCAACAGGAATCACATTTTTCCCTTAAAGCAATCTACAATCACAGTTAACCACTGGGCTATTTTTCAGTTTTGTTAAACAATTATCCTGAAATTGTAGTGCAAGTAGCACCAGCATCGCTTGTGTAAATGGTCTATATATATATGGAACTTGAGATTTGATTGCTGCTCTTGCATTTGGGTATGTGGTGATTATTTGATTGTTTCTTAATTTTTCCAGTTGGCATATGAAGATTATATTTCTATGTTATAGATTTTATAAGATGGGTAACTTGTACTCATCTACCTGATTCATATTCCTTTGCAATTTGATGTTTACATATTCAATTTGTATTGGCTGATAAACTTAGAGAATAATTATTGATAAAAAGACAAAACTAACTTCAATGTAATAATTGCAGCTAACATAGTTGGGCATTGGTGATGCCTCTTTGGCTAAATCAGTGTCCCGAGAGAATTAATGTGAAGAAATTAATAAATCACATAAAAGGCACAGGATAGCTAGTTTTGCCGAATTAACCCACTGAGAGAGAGAGAGAGAGAGAGAGAGAGGGGTGTTTCACTATAATAATAGAGAATACAATGGACAGTTTTTCTGTGTGAAGAAATAGGGTGGAGATATTGCTGTAAGCTCATATGATATAGTCATTCTGGAGAAGGATTAGACACTTAAAAATTGAACCCTTGACAAATAAGTCTCTACTGTTCATTGTTTGTCAAAATGAAATTACGTCTTGTATGAGGTGGTAGCAGATGTCATTGCATGGAATGCGCAATTTGATGATTCTTGAAATTTTGGAATAGATTCATTCCCTTGTGGTATTCTTACCATTTTCTTTACAGTTACCATCTTCCCTAGAAAGCAAAGGACAATAAATCTCATATTTACAAGCAATCTGTTTGCTATTTCCCTTTTTGGAGGAGAATTTCTCACATTTTGATTGTATTTTAGATATAGTAGTGTTGGGAGAGGTTGGATCAGGCTGTCATGTCAAGGTCATGATTTTCTTGTGCATCATTGCTGATCAAATTTTGTTAATTTATAGGCCAAATTCATTCGATATCTTAAAGATTTTGCCACCTTAACACTAGAAGTAGCTATTATAGGGGCTCTTGTCAAACAGACCGGTCAGATGCTTGGATTCCTAATTCTAGTTGTTTCTATGGTATATGTCTTGCTTCGAGATTGTTTTGATTAGGACAAGAATTGTGTAGAGATTCTCATGGGTAGTATGAATGTGCAAAATTTTAGGAATTGGCATACTTAGAATCAAGGAGGGGGATGGTATGGTCGGAATGCTTGTTGAAGTAAGATAAGGTGCAGATTTCAACTTGACATGGGGATTTGGCAGTGATGAAGGGACTAATGGCGGCGATTAACGCACAGTCACCAAAAAACTTTTTAGTTTGAGACAAATTTAATGTACCATGTTCATTCCAATGTGTGTGGACCCAAACACTGTTATGGCTTTGGGACTGGGTGGGTTCAAATGTTTTGTTTCTTTGATAAGTTTGGGTTAACTTTTCGATGGATAGGTTTAAAATTTTCCACAAGTTTTCTGTGTACCTAAGGTAGAAATCAAATGGAAATGTATGTTTGTGAATTGTTCTAGTTAGAGTTGTTTAAACCGTATAGCTTGTTTGTGAAGTTAATTTGTTGAGCTCAAGTCACATATCTAGACCCATTTGATAAAAGAGCCGAGCTTGAGTTGAACCCATCCTAGTTTGAGAAGGCTCGTGAACATGGTTTCACGTGCTTCAATTGATTGGCTGGACCAACCTTGTGAAATGGCTCGTTGTCTCGTTAATGTTCATTTATGCTGAAACTCAAGCTTGAAGTATGACAAAGACTTTGTCTAGCCAAGCTTGAACATGGCCGGCATGAGTTCAACAATTTATAGCCGGAGCTTGATTTTGATTAAATTTTAACAAACAAGCTCGAACTTTCTGTTGCTCGGTTTGGCTCAGCTCGGCTCTGCTAGGTCCTGTTGCACTCCAATGTGCACTTTCAAGTTTTAATCTGACTCTATTGTGTTACTGATTATGTAGATAAAATACTTGTTTATATATGCTTATCCTCATGGACTAGTCATGTTCTCAAAGAGGAATGGACAATTAGGGACATAAAAGATTAAAAAAAAGAAAAATTTAAGGGTCATTTAGACTTAGTTACCACCATAATTGGTAAAATTAGTCTTTTTTCTAGAATTTAGACTTAGGTACACAATCCGTTAAACCTTGTTAAAAACTAAACGAAATTTATCCATTTAGAGTTTAAAATTAACTTAACCATTTTTTAAATCTTACCAATCCATTAAAAAATATAACAAAAAATGAAAAGTTGAAGACCATGCCCCACCCCTGGAATACCAAACGGAAACCTCCACCCTCCCCGTTTCACTACCCCCTTTTCCAATTCCCCAGCCCTACTGACTTTACTGCCAAATTTTCCACCCTCAAGTCAACCTCCAAACCCACCATTACATATATATATATACTATTTATCTATGTTGTGTATACATGAATTTATATATATACACTGTATAAGAGATTTGGTGTTTGGGGGGTGGGGGGACAGGGAACAATTTCCCTTTTTGTTAAATTATTATAATTTTTTCGACATTTTTTTTTGTCTTTTTTCATACTTTGTATCTAATCTAATTAAAAGCCACGTGAGAAGCTTGTGGCGTTTAATTCTAAATGACCTTTAAAGGAAGAATTACCCAAGTCTAAATGACCCAAAAATAACGCAAGTAAATGAATAAGGACATGCTTATTGTATATCGTTGTCGCATGCACACTATAATGAACATATAACAAGCTATTTGTTTGCTAAGTACATGTCAATCTTTTTTAGAGACCTTGGAAAGTCGTTGAGTAGATTCTAATATTCTATGTTATTTGAGCAATGAAAGACCCTGTGGATTTTGTTTAAAAGAAAGGAGGTGACAAATTGTGTTATACAGTGTGGGCCATTTTGGGTGCTTTATAAATGGCATTTTGGTCTTTTAAAAGAAAAACTTTATAATTATTTAAATTTTAGAGGATGTGTAGTGTTAAAGGGCTTTTTCTTAAGAACTTATAAACTCTAGAGATTATATTATTCTTCTTGATGGCTTAAGGTTTCTATATGTAATTCAGATATTCCTCTCATCTGAAATTAGGAGTCAGTCGTATTTTTCCTTTAGATATATATCAACTTAAGAGTCCATTGCTAGAACTGGGTTATAAGAATTAAGCTGCAACTTCAAGTTGTTGAAAGTGAGTATCACATAGGGCACCCAGGTTCAAGCCTTTTCTTCACCCCCTTCCCCCTCCACGAGCCACCCCGATCTATCCATTGCTTGTATAAAAATAAATAAATTTAAGCTTCTATACAATGAATAACATTTAAGTTTGTCCCTCCCTCCCTCAATAGAGAAGGCAAGTATTGAAGTGCATTATATTTCTTCATATGTTTTTGACTTTCAGACTTACTCAAACTTGGAGACACAGGTTGTAGCATATTATCAGTAGTTTGCAAGGAATTAACAATTTTCAGGGTGACCTCTAATCGCATCTCCTTGTGGATGCGGATTGGAGGGTACAAATGCACCCTTGCAGATTAAATAGGTGCTCTAAGAGTTCTGGATAAATCGAGATACTAACTACTCATAGAAGTGCACTAGTAAATATGAAATCTAAGTAAAATAATGTTTACTTGTTGGGGGACACATTATTCTTATTATATATTGTTTTTGTGGGTAAATTTTCTTTTGTTTTCCTTGATAGACTATGTTTAGAACAGATCTATATGATGCGGAGAGCAAATGAGGCTGCTGGGCATTTTCGCCAACAAATCTTCTATTCGGCATGCAACTCTTGTTCAGCTGAATGGTGAGTTAAGAGACATTTTTAGGTTTGTATTCTTCCCATTACTTCTGTTATGACATGATACTTATTTCATGCTATTTTCACTTTTGAAAGTATTTGTGGTGTCATTTATAGCTTGTTAGGGAATAAGATCCCATTGAATAAAAAGTTCCTTTCTTTAAGTTTTGAAGCTTTGCTTTTTATTAAAATTCTTGTATGTTTGAAATGCTAAATTGTAGAAAATAGGCGCAGACTATTGAGATTGGTTTGATTGCAAAGTTAGAAAAATGATTGAAGAAACAACTGATTTATATGAGAAATTGGGAATTAGGGTGATTGATTTGGTTAGGCGTTCTATTACTTTTTGAGTTTTACATGAAATTTCAATTCTTTGGGATGCAGCCATGTGGGAAAGAAAAATTTTCTATTAAAAATAAGAAAATTATGGAGAACATCTCAAATCAATCATGACTTTTTACTTGAAGCGTTAAGGCCAATTTGAAAACCGACCGAACAGACCGAACCGATTCGTAAAATCCATAATCGAAAAAAAAAAACCAAAACCAAAACCGAAAACAAGAAAACCAAACCGAAACCAAATAATTTGGTTCGGGTTTTGGGCTAGCTAGTTCAAAACTGAACTAAACTGAACCGAACCGGATTATGTGTAAGAAAATAAAAAGTGTTAATATATAAAGTATATTATGCTACAAAAAAGTGGGACTTTTATTAGAATATGTTCCTTATTAATTGCATGTTGTGATCATCTTAAAAAAAAATAATTATTAACACGTGCCCTTGTTATTGAATTAACTATATAATAGTATGAGTTTTTTTACATGCATGATGGCAAGATAATTCATCATTTTATTTTGTGTTTTATTCTTGTAAATGTACAAATAAAATAGGAATTAAATAGATAACATAGTTTTCATATGTTTGCTCATTGTTTCTAGAAAATCGTGACTTTAATTTGAATATGAATCAATCTTGCATTAGTAATAGTATACATTGTTATGTTAAATTGATTTAGAAAAGGAAAAAAAAATGTCAAAACTGAATAAAATTGAATCGAAAAGTTTGGTTCGAGTTTGAGTTTAGAAGATTTAGAAACGAAACCGAAACCAAATTTTTACATTTGGAGTAACTTTGGAGTACCTTAATTTTTCCTCTTACCGAAGCTGAAAACATCCCTACTTTTGACAACTTCTCATAAAAATTGATTGTTTTTCAATCAAAGTAACCCGAAGATCCGGGAATCCTCATGTTATGTCAAGGGTTGGGGCCAAGATTTTCTACAGAGGGCAATTTAGTATGGGTGGTGCCAAGAGTACCATAGTTTATTCTATGACACGAAAATCACTTCGTACCTCTGTAAACTTTTGTTGTTAATATAAAAGTTAAGCCGGATAACAAAAAAAATTTACAGGGGCAGGCAACAACTTCGCCGATTATGTAGTTTAAACTGGAACATATCAAGTTTTGTCACCTTCTTGCCGATTTTAGTAAACTATTTAGGAGCTTTTTGGCTGATTATGCAAGAAATTTTGGTACATCGTCGCTGGAATTGCCAATATCCTTGGCAATTTATGGCAGAGCATATAACTTTTTTTTTTCTTTTGAGTTGGCAACAAGAGGCAAATTAAAGGTAGACAATTGCCCATCAATAGTAACTCCCTCACATGATTTTGTGTTGGGTTTTAATGTTGTTACTTAAACCCAAATGAAGAATTATTGAAAATTCTATGTCATTGTCAAAGCGTGCAAAAGTGGATAAAATCTAAAAAAATTGAACAGGCATATCACGTCGTGTCAAACTCATCCAATTCACAGGCGGGGCCGTGTTCGGTTTAGCAAGTTTCTTAACAATGTTTTGGTTACAGCATCTATTCAGCCAAATCCATTCGCAAAATGGTCCAGGTTACGGATTTCAAAACTGCATGATTGCTTTGGTTAAGTTGAGGTTACGGATTTCAAGACTGCATGATTGCTTTTTTAATCAACTAAAGACCAGTAGTGTAAGCAGAGCTGGTACAAAATGAATATTATCTATTATTCTTATCATTTTTTTTAAGTTCCATTTGATAACATGAAAAAAGATAAATAAAAATATTTTAAATATTAATTTTTTTCTTTAATATATAATTAATAGTGTATTTTTCTTTCGCTAAACTAAACCGAAAGTCTGCTTTGTGAGATTCTAGTTCCGCCTTACATCTAAATTCTTTGTCTTAGTTTAGTTCTCTCCGTCTTCTCTCTCTTTGAAAAATATTAATGCATTTGGTTGACTAGAACTTTCGGTTTCTCTACAATCTCTATCTTCTATCTTTAGTAAAACATTTCTATTTTGAATTACTTGTCTTGAAATTTCACTATCCCTGTTTCCATTTCACTAAAATTGTTGGTCAATGGATGCCAAAGAATAATTTGTATGTGAAAACTGACAATCAAGAGGAAATTGCAACTTGGTTAAGGAAAAAAGAAAGAAAGAAAGGGGCCAACCTAGCCGGGTTTAGATTGTGGGCCTGAACTTAACCTGCCATCACACAACCCGTTTTGGCCGGCCTAAATCCGACTCAACCTGCCCATTTGCTAGGTCTGATGCATAAGGCAAAATAAGAAGGGAAACTTTTTACCAAAGTAAAACTAACAACTTTTATAAATTATAACTGAACATTCATTTGCAAATACACATTATGGGATTATGTGAACGTGTAACCCACGAATATATATATATATGTACATATATCTTTTTTTTGATAAATTTAGACGAAGGGATTTTTTTGTCCATTTTGTCAATTGTTGTTCTAGTAAAAGACATTTCGCTCTAGCGATATATTCACCCTAAAATAATTTCAATTAAGCTTTACCCCCTATTTTATTTAGTAGTCTCTACTTTTGGAAGGAGGAGAAGATGGAAGGAAAATGGCATTTTGGTCGGAAAAAGATAACGATGGACAGCATCAAAATTTTAGGGTGTTATGTACAATTGCAAAAGGAATTTTCTCCAATGGGCTTAAGTCGATAAATCTCCAAAAAAAGTATTCCATCCATCTTACAACGAGAGTAATTATTGTTGTTGGAATGTCACAATTCACAAAATTATTCTTCTCAATTGCACTTTACTCAAAAAAAGTAAAATAAATATTTTCAAATCACTCCTTTCCCTTATTTAATCCCGAATTCGCACCCACCCGCACTTAGCTCCTACAAAAGTGTCACTCTCACTTCGATACCACACCCAATGTAAAATTTAAATACACAAACAAATATAAATAATGGCGCAGGGAAATAATGTGAAACTTGAAAAGGACACAAAACATCAATGCCTGGCATAGAGATAAGGATTTCAACCAAAAAAGAAACCACTAATATAACCTTCAATTATATACATACAACACACCTATATAAAACTAATAGCGTAGGTGGTTTGCTTATCTACTTTCATGCATCACAAAAGTAAAATTTTACTTTTACATGATCACAATTATCACACCACGTTCACATCAAATCACAATCAACGTCTCACTTTTTCAAATTACAACTACTTGAATTAAAAGAGAGTTGGATCTACGAAAGTAAAAGATACATTTACCCCCCTAAATTATTGACTTAATTCAAAATGACTACTACGCTAATTTTTGTTTTCAAAGTTGCTCCTTAACTATTTTAAAAAAAATAATAAAATATCATCTTAACGTATCTAACGACACAGGTTAACTATTAACAAAAAACTGTGTTATATTTCATGATTCTTTCTTTAAATGAGTAGTTACCATGTGTTTTTCAGACGACTTCCGTTACCATTTTTAAACAATAGTTAAGGGGCCATTTCAAAACAAAAATTAGTTTAAGGGCCATTTTGAATTAAATATTTATCAACGGGGACCAAATGTGTCTTTTACCCATATACGAAGACTTTACCACAAATCTCGCGTCGCCCGGTGCCGGAATCTCATAGATCCGAGCGATCCGAGAAATCCGTCGCCAGCCGAGTCGCGATCGCCGAGTGGTACATGACGTCATGGTGCGACGGAGATGACGTCAGCATCCGTAGCTTCCTCGCCTTCTCCTCGGTGAAAATTCCCGGCGCTAGCCGAGATTTCGCCTGCTCCGATTTCTCCGTCGGATCGGTGCACTTTTCTCCGTCAATGTAATCCGGCTCGGCGGGCCAGCCGAAGATCGGGGTCCACCATCCGGACGAAGGAGTTTTCCGGCGCTGTCGGTCATTTATACGGTCGCTGGAGGTAGCGGATACTCGGATTCCGGCTGGCCGGAGAGGTATAATATTTGCAGCCATGGTAGATGAAAATGAATTTGTAAGAGAAGGGAAGGGAAGAGTGAGCGGTAATAATGTTTTTTAGGTTTTTGGTTTTAAGGAATTAAAAGGGGGGGAAACGGATTAGATTGTACACGTGGCGGTTAATGTTATAGATGGAGTGTGGGGCATACATTCGCTTTTACGTCTCTTTATTACCGGTTGTTCCGGTCTTCCGTTTGCGGGTCTTCTTCGTCCTTTGGAGGTTTGCTTTGGTGGAGAGAATGAGAGATCTATTTTTCCTGGGAAGAATTTGGCATTGAGGACTCCGATGGAAAACAAAAACAAATGATAGTAACTTGTATTATTAGTCGCATAGGTATGTTATACATTTAAAAGAGTAAAATCAATAAAAAAATTTATGAAAATTCTAGATAATATCTCACATTTTTAGATTGAATTTTTTTATAAAATTTTGTGAAGACTATCAACATTATAAATATCATTAAATATACGTTTGTTTATTACTCAAAATGAATGGCAATATTCTTTTTATGGAGATAGCCTCCTTTTTAGAGACAAATTATACGTTTGTAACTCATATTTTATTAATATTATGAGAAAAGCTTTTTATACTTTACACTTTGGAAGTTTGACTACATTTTCACTTTAGTTCATGCAACTTTTATTTTTGTTAATTTAATCCATAACAGTTGATTCCATTATCAATTTAGTTCAAAATTCAACTTGTCATTTGTTTTTGTAGATAGAAAATAATCCATAAAAAACAAACGCCAGACTGGATTTTGTACTAAAGTAACAATTTAATCAAATTTTATGTACGGATCGGAACTAGCAAAAATTGAACTTCATGGATCAAAGTTAAATTAAATAGGTTAAATATATTTCGTACAATGAACTGAAAGTGTGTCTTGACCACTTGAGTAATTACATACATTAGATGTTTCTAAAGTGTTTTAAAAATTATCGTGTATAATATAAGACACGTTTTTTAAAATAAGTCACATTTCAATAATTTATAAATCTAATATTAATAATGCTTTTCAGTTTTATCACTTATTTTTCACCATGAATTGCTCACTTTAATTAATTAGAGACTCTCATTTGATTAAAATCTCAACACAAAATACACGAACATATTAATTATGGAATTTAAAAACAACAAAGTTAAAAATGGAGGTAAGTTTTTCTATTTTTTGTTACAGTTCAATTTAGAAAAGTTTCATTTTCCTTTTTCCGTGGTGAAATATTAAGTGTATCAATATACCAAGGGCCCATTTGGTTGTCCTTCAAATAGCGAATTAGATAATTTACAATTAAGTAATTTATAAAATTTTCATTTATTAATATTTTGTTGTGTAAATTGAACAATTGTAAATATGATAATTCAAGTTGATTCACAAAAACTCAAATTAAGTCATTTCAAGTAAAACTTGAAATTGCCTAATTCTAGAATTAGATAATTTATTTCAACTCTATTTTTCGAGAAGATCTAGTTTCTACTTGTGATGTTAATACATCTAGACAAAATTTTAAATAACATAGAACAATAGAGAACATGTTTTTATTCTAACAATCGGAATTTCTTGTTTAAGTTTTCCAAACACTACTTGAATTAGAATTGAATTATTCATAAATGAGCAAATTCACAATTCTTCAATCGAAAATTAACTAATTCTAAAATTAAGTAATTTACACAACCAAACGGGCCCCAATTATATACAAAAATGGAAAATTTGTTTCGGAAGTACTTCACACTGAATCCGGCACAATAGTCCAGCCTAGTCCTAGTGAACCATTAAGTATGAGCATGAACTAGCCGAATGAGCCTATTGGGCCACTCTTCAGTATATCAAGCGAAGTGAATTGAAAGATCAACCATGCTTCTAAAGGTCCAAATGCCTTAAAGTTTATCAGTGGGTTCATTTAAGAATCTATTATCTATTGTGTAATAAAAAAAACGTGTGAGAAAATGGATCGTTCCCCTAATTTATTTTTGTTTTCTAAAATTTTTAATGAAATCAATTGTACAATTTTTTATTTTTTTTTTGTTATACTATAATATTTTTATATCTTTTAAATTGAGTGAGGTCTATGGACCTCACACGACACCTTGTAACTTTGTCTTTGTTTAGAATAAGTATATATAAAATTCATAATTATAAGTCTTGTGCACACATATATATATATAAAGCCGTTCAGGTGCTCATCAAGTTCGCGCACTGACGGTATGCACTTCTCATTTTGGCCTATTTTTGGGATGATTTTTTTGATGATATTTTGTTAAAAGATTGAACCGAAAAGTAGGTTAATTACAAAATTAAAATATAAATATTCACCAAATTTCGTCAAAAAATTCAATTAAAAAATAAGCCAAAAGACTCTATCCGTATATAATGGTGCACAATAAGTTTGCGCATCAAAACTGGACTGTATATATATATCTTTGTTTTCACTAGACTGTATATATGAGGACAACAAATTTGGAATCACACCCCACAAGGCTGCCTAACAGTTTGTTTGCTAAGCTCTCCTTCAAACCTGTAAAACGTGAAGATATTTTCTTGAGTAGCTTTCAATTCTTTGCAAGATATTGTACCATTGACTCCTCTCATCCAGCCATGCACATTTTTGTTCTGTTATTCTAGTTAGAAAAATTAGTGATTGTTCTATTTGGAAAACAAAAATAAAAGAAAATTTATTGACCAAATTTTGTGTAAACGTGAAAATTTCCTGCAGTAATTAATGTTGTTAGCCTTCGTGAGCAAACAACTTTCATGATTAATAATGACCTAGGGCTTCTACCAGTAACGGTAAAACCCTAATGGAATTCTTGAAATACTCCAATCAATTTCAAGTAACAAAAAATAGAAGAAGAAGAAGAAGAACACTGTGTATTTTTGTTGTGTTTCGTCTCTCTCAGATAGATCACTTATATGTATAAATAGTGTTATAACAGAACAAACGTACAAGATGATAGACGAGTATCACGCACAACACGCAACTCCCTCAACGTCTCAAAGGACTCGGTCAAAATTATCTATTATTAATTAACCAAAAATAGTTTAATTAAAACAATAAAATATTTAAATAGCAAAAAAAAAAAAAAAATATTAAACCCAAAGCAAGATTATAAATTTGAAATTTTTAGAAAAATAAAAAAAAATTCGATCTGCTAGTTTTGAGTTGCGTGAGAGGAATTTAAGAGGGTATGTCTTGTAGGAGCCTTTGCTTTTTGCTTGAGGGGAAATGAGAACGGCAAATGTCCCTATCAAACTTCCGGTTGTGCCGGCGATTACTTTTGTCTGTGTCTTCCAAGGCGTACTTCTTCAATTGCAAGCTTTTAATTTGTTAATTAAATAATTATAAAAATGACAAAATAAATGGACTCTATTTCTTATTCAACCAACATATATATAGGTATATATATAGACAACTGTCTCTTGATCTCTAAATTTGTATATGAAGACAAGAGGAGAGAAAGAGAAAGGTAGCTTAATTAATTTGAATATGAAAAATATGCATGCCCACCAAGTTGTTGATAGAATTCAAAGGTTAAATAAGAAATTAAAGAGATCGAATAATATTCTGTCTTCAAGCTAGCACGTGACCCTCCACCGTCCCTTATAAAATAATTGGGAGGGTAATCCAACCCAGTTTACAATGCCTAGCTATACTGCGAGATCGAGTTTTTCTTTTTATGCAAACATACGGAGGTAAAATAACCTCATCCACCGGCCGGATTTTTAACCTCCATCGAGTTGGCTTAATTTATTAGCCCCCAGAGACGAAACTACTTTAACGTGTGTGGGGGTAGGGGACCAATGCATGGCCCCCATAAATTTTTTTAACTCACTTTTATTAGGAGCATTTCCCATAAGGATTATTATTCACGGACCTTATTTACAGATTTGTCATTTTGGCACACTTTCTGATGGAATTTTTTGATAAAATTTGGTGGGGATGTTTCTCATTGTATGTTAAAAATCTCCACCAAATTTCGTCAAAAAATTCCACCGGGAAGTGGATTAACTACATGATTGAAAAATATTAGATTTTATATATCTATTTTTGGACCAATATTTTTCAATCATGTAGTTAACTCACTTCCCGGTTGGATTTTTTGACGAAATTTGGTGGAGATGTTCTACACACGATGAAGAACTTCCCCACCAAATTTCATTAAAAAATTCCATTGGGAAGCATGCCGAAAGGGCAAATCCATAAATAAGGTCCGTGAATAGTAATCCTTATGGGAAATGCTCCCCACTTTTATATATAGTATATTTTTTTTATTTAATTATTTTTTTATAATGGCACCTTACAAAATAATTTAATACTTTTTTAAGTCTTATATTACTTAAATTAAGTCAAATAAAATATTAATAATAGGTGATAGATAATCCGCTTAAATAAATTTAATATGTACACATTTTATAATTTTATAAATTACCACACATTATAAGGATAAGAAAGTGAAAACAAGAATGATTAGCAAACAAAAATTGCACTATAAATTATCATGTTTGATAATTTTTTTGAAGTAAATTTATGGCCCCCTATAAGATTGAATTATGATTTCGTGCCTGATTAGGCTATTTAGGCAAGGGCAAATTGAGTAAGAATTGAAGGAGCAGTTGCCCCTCTTTAATTTTTAAAAATTAATATTTCTGTTTAAAATTGACAAATTGATACTTTTGTGTTAAATTATTTGCCAAATATTACCTATTTTGCTCCCTCTTAATTTTATTTTTTTCAAAAATATGAGTAATTAATTTTTTTAATATTATAGTTGTCCCTCTTTAATAAAATTACTCACTTCACCCCTACATCTAGGCAATAGCCTAGACTCCTATAGGACGGAAGTAAAGGTGTGCATGATTTAGTAGACGAAACTGTGTAGTTAAACCTAAGTTGGATAGCAACAACACCAATATTTCATTTCTATAATTGAAGTATACACGAATTATAATATCAATATTTAAGTCATAGTATTTAAAATAAAATATTTAAATCACAGCATCTAAGTTGTACAGTATCTAAACCAGTTTTTGCATGCAAAAAGGTGATGAACTTGAGGACTAACCAGTGGCGTAGCCAGAAATTTTCAGCCGGGGGTGCGCCAATAATTTTTTGATACATATACGAACAAACACAAACTCTAAATTTCTTGTCAACATAAAAATAAGAATAACCATAAATTGAAACCTTTTCCGTTTCGTGTGCGTGGCTCACGGTGCTTTGGACAGCCGGACGGAGTCACCAGTCAAGGAAAGTCGGAGAGGAGATCGGTGGCTCAATGCAATGGAGACGTGGAGTGAAAATGAAAAGGTTTGATACTTTGAGTAGTTGCAAAAATAAGAGAACAAGGGAGAAAAGAATGGAAAAAGAAAGGAGGTTGGATATGTCCACCTCTTATGTGGGTGGTTGTAGATTTGTCCACCTCTTATGTGGGTGGTTGTTGATGCATATGGTATGGTTCGTGTGGTTGGTGACACAGAAGGAAGCTGAAGCTGCTCTCTCGGTTCGGTTCGGTTCAATTGGGAGACTCTCATGAGGGTGACGCGAAGCAAAGCTTACTTGTTCATCTCTTTGGTCAGCGAATTATGTAGTTCATAGTTAGCTAGGGCGACAGAATTCTATGTCTGACTCCATGTAATTGTCTTTGATATGAATGATTAATCAAAAAAAACTATAAATTTATACACATAAATCCTTATATTATTTTTTTTTAAAAAAAATATTTTTTATTTTACTTTTTTTTAAAAAAAAATTATCGAAATCATCGGGAATGTACCCACACCCCCTCGCCACAGTGTGGCTACCACTGGGACTAACTTCTTTTGTTTTCAAACCTAGGTATACCAACAAAAACCTTTAAAATCAATTTATTATTACTAATTAACATGAATAACATTTAAGATAATCACAAATATTGTGACATAAATTGTCGTTTGACACTCAAGAGAGTTTAAAATGCGGAAAGACATACCGGATGGGAATAAGGTCAACATGCCAAGCTAAGAGAAGCCCGTCGGACAATGAGCCACGGGGCCCACGCTTGTAACAAGTTGTAACTTAATATTCTTATATGGGTACAGTAGACTAAAGCAATTATATTTTTGTTACTGCTTTTAAAAGTTGCACTATATATTATTCTGTCCATAATTATAATTTTTTTATTAATAGTGCCACTTTTTTAAATAACCAGTAATTTAAGTGGGTAGATCAACTACACAATTTTTTTTACCAATAAATTTAACTTAGAAGTTTACAAAATGAAAAACGGACATATACTTTGTAATTTTTACCACTTAAATTTTTAGTGATCATCTTCTCATCTAGATTGAATATTTGATCAAGTTTGGTAGCGATGATCACTGGTTATACAAATACTCAATGCATCTGAAATTGATAATCCTTTTCCATTATAGGCACCATAAAAAAATAAGTTGTATTTTGTAATCATTAATTAGGATAAAATTAGTATATATTTTTTTAAAGAAATTGGAAATGGGACAAAAGATCATATCTAACAATGTTTTTTGCAAAAAAATTCAAGGAATATTTTTTTTTTCAACAAGGCTTTGTTTTTTAAAAAAAATATGAAATGCTAGTTTATCAATTGTGTTTTAAAATAATGGTTTTGACCAAAATTTTGTTTTATGTAAACATAACTTTACACAAAATTGTGCTTTGAGCAAATTAACTTAACTTTGAAATCCAAAAAAAATTAATGCAAATTTGTTTTGCATGAATTGTTTATATTTTTTAACTAATATATTTTTATATGTTATTTAGGTAATTCTAAAGTAACGTCAAATAAACTCCAATACATTGTAATATATTAGAAAACAATGAGTACAAACTTAACTTTGCATAACTCGATCAAAAAAACTATCATGTGTGTTTTATTAATAAAGGGGTTTAAATTAGTAACTTGTTAAGTCAATTAAACACTCAGACATAATAATTTGTTAAAAAACATGTAGTACAAACTTAATTTTGTACAATTTCATAAAATATTACAATTCGAAAATCTCCTACAAAGTTAACATTGCACTCCTTTTAAAATTTGGTCAAAAATAGACCCTTGATTTACAAAAGATATTATTTACTGGTTCTTTTGCAGAAAACCTTTTTCAAAAAAGCCTCATTTTCTAATATCCCATGAAATTAAAGTAAGACTATCAATTTGAGATAGTAATTATTGTTTGGAAATTCTAACTACCGTTTGAATTTGAAGTAAAACACGTAGACATGGCACAATTAAAGCTGCTAATAAAATTGAAACAATAAATAAACACGGTTAATCTTAGTGATAAATTCTCACCAATATGTATATATGATGCTCTTCTACACAATTTTAATAACAATAAAAATATTTTAATAAATTGTCAAAATAATCATGCAGAAAGAGCATGATTAGTAGTCACCTCTCCATTTCACACTCTATTCATATCGTGAAAGCATAATATTAAGTTTAAATTTTGCAATAAAATGTTTGATATGAGTCATGCTTAAATAGAGAAAATAATGAAAATAGTCGCCATAATGAAGTGGTTGAAACATTGGAGAAAATTAATAATGTAATTTTTTTTAAAGTATTTTCTAAAATTAAGTAGAGATGAGAGGTGAAAATGTTATGTAATATATACTTTTCTATTTAGATTAATGTTGCTAGTTTTCTTTGCAATAGAAAGAGGTAAAGTGACCAAAAAAATAAGTACAAATTGGAGAAGGAAGAAATAACTCGTTAGTAAAAAAAAATAAGCACAAATTCGAAAAGAATTAATGTTTGCGCAGCATATTTTAACAGATATCAGGCACATTATGAGCAAAAGAATTACTCAAAGAATTCAATTATCATACGCAGCTCACAACATTAACCAATCTAATTAAAAATTCCAAAATCTAGTTGAAGAAGTGTGTTTTGCTTTAAACTATGTCCAATTACAATATTCTACCAAATCTTTTATTTGCTAATAATGACAGGCACATTATGAACAAAAGAGAACAAAAGAATTAGGCAAAAAATCCAACTTCTAACGTAGGAATATACGCAAGCCACAACATTAGCAATCCAAATAAAAACTCCAAAAATCTAGAGGTGTAGTGTGTTTTGCTTTAAACTATGTCTAATTATAATATTCTACCAAAATTTTTATTTGCTAATAGTAATTAAATATACAATGATTTTTTTAAGTTATTTTTTCTAAAATAAAAATATGAGAATGCAATAATCATTAATTGGTAGGTGAGGTTCGCTTTCTGCTCTTGACATCTCAAATCAATGCAATCACATTTTTTTTTGAGAAACTTCAAATTAAAAGTTTTTTATTTGAAAAGGAATAATTAATGAACCACATCTTATAATAAAAAAATAATTGGAATCTTTTGAACATAGATTTTAGAAAAAGTATTAAAGCCAAATCAAGATTATAAATTTGAATTCTCTAGAAAAAAGAACCAAATTTATATGAGCGCAATGACCGCATACCCTAAGGTCCTTGGTTACAATAATAGATTTTTTTTCCTTTTTCTAGAGAATTCAAATTTCGGGTCACTGCACTCATATATGTACAAGGACTTTCACATTGCTTAGAGATAGTTTTAAATTACACGAGAAGAATTTAAGAGGGTATATCCCGTAGGAGCCTTTAGGGGAAATGAGATAGACAAATGTCCCCATCAAACTTCCGGTGGTGCCCGCGACTAGGGATGAAATCATAAATTAATTTTGAGGGGGCCAATTTTTTTCTCCAACTACTTAAAATATAGTAACAAATTTGAAGGTCAATCTTTTGAGAAGGATATATAAAGGTATGTCAAAATGTAAGGGATATATATCAAAGTAGACCATAGCGCGAGAGTGATGACCATATATATAAAGATATATCAAAATTTAAAAAAGGTGTACGAAGGTAAACCAAAGTTTAGGGATCATGATCCCTAAACCCTGACTAATCTCGTCCCTGCCAGCCACAACCTTTTTTCTGTATCTTCCGGTGGCTACTTCTAATTTCGTCCCTGCCGGTGACTACCTTTGTCTGCATTGGCTACTTCTCCAATTCCAAGTCTTTTAATTCATTAATTAACTAGTTATAAAATTGATAAAAAAAATTTGAAATTAATCATGTAGAAAGAGCATGATTAACTAGTTATAATAAATAGTGAAAATAATTATGTAAAAATAGCATGATTGGTAGTCACCTCTCCATTTCACACTCCATTCATGTCATCATAATTTTAAGATAAATTTTTGCAATAAAATATGAGATATGAGTAAAGATTAGACGAGATCGAAATAAAAAGGAAGCCATAATAAAGTGGTTGAAACATTGGAAGAAACTAAATGATATAATTTTTTTAAAATTAAGTAGAGATGAGAAGTGAAAAGGTTATATACTATATACATTTTTATTGAGATTAACATTGCTAGTAAAGTGATAAAGTTACCAAAATAAAAGGTAAAGCAATGATCTCTAATTCTTTCGTATGTGTTGTCCTTCGTCTGTATGTTTAATTCATTAATTAACTATTTATAAAAATGATAAAAATAAAAATAAAAAAAAATTTGTAAAAATAATCATGTAGAAAGAGTATGATTAACTAGTTATAATAAATTATAAAAATAATCATGTAAAAAGAGCACGATTACTAGTCACCTTTCCATTTCAAACTCTATTCATGTTGTAAAAGTATAATATTAAATTGAAATTTTGAAATAAAATATTAGATACAAGTTAAGCTTAATTACACGAAATAATTGAAATAGTCAGCTGCAATAAGAAAGCCATAATGAAGTGCTTAACGCATGGGAGGAAACTAAATACTTTTTTTTAAAAGTATTTTCTAAAATTATATATTTTTCTATTTAAATTAATGTCTCAAATTCAATAGCAAAGAGGAAAAGCGACGAAAAAATAAAGTAAATCAAAGTTTAAAGGGGTGATGCTTCCTGCCGGCGATTATCTTTGTCTTATCTTCTAATGCCCACTTCTTAAATTTCAAGCCTTTAATTCAATAACTAGTTATAAAAAATGACAAAAAATAAAAAATAAAAATAAATTGGGCTTCCTCATTCAACTAATATAGACAAGTATCTGCTCTTTAAATTCATATACGAAGACAAGAAAAGAGAGATGGCTTAATTTGAATATGAAAAATATGCGTGCCAAACAAGTTGTTAACAAAGATACAAAAGTGTATAATAAAGAGAATATTCGGTCTTCAAGCACGTGACCCCCCACCGTCCTCTGTCCTTTTGCGAATCTTAGCAGGGCAACCCAACCTTTTATAATCTAACTTTATTTTAATGCGATGAGTTTGGGGTAGATTTTTTTTAAAAAAGGATAAGTTTGGGAATTAAATTTTTTAATATGTTTTTGAAAGTCATGTAAAATAAATCCATTCAGCTTGACTTCTAAATATGATGTTTTTTCGTTTTAAATACCCTTATAATTCCATCTAATTAAAATGTAGTATGGAAGACTAATGTGGATGCAAATGCTGAGGTACGTAAGTAATTTAATTTTTTAATATAAAACTCGTCTCGAATTGGGTCCGAACTAGTTGGATATATTTTTAGATGGGCCGGTTTGAGATTGTCCAAAACTTGCCAAAAATCCGACTAATTGTCATTCTTAAGTGAACATACAATATTACAGTGGAAAGGAGGTGTTAATAGAATTAATGTATTACACTAAACAATATTAAATAAATATCAGTAATAATATTATGTGATAACTATATCTAGTTTTTTATAGTTAGAGTGTACTCGAATTATATTAATATTCAAGTTATAGTATCTAAAACAAAATATTGAAGTCACGGTATCTAACTCGTAGCATCTGGCTTGCGAACTTTAAAACATAAATGATGCAAAAAAGTGACGATTTTATAATTTTTTTATTTTATTTTGAAACCTACGTCTATAAAAAAAATCTTTAAAATCAATTTAGTATTACTTATTTAACATAATTTAAATAATCACAAATATTGTGAATTGAAATTTGAGAGTATAACAAAAAATTGAGATTTGAAGAGAGTTTAAAAGGCCCAAAGACATACCGGATGGCACTAAGATCAACAGGCCCAAACCAAGAGAAGCCCAATGGAGAATGAGCCCTAGGGCCCACTCGGAATAAAAGTTGGAAAACTCATTCAAATTAAATTTGAAAGTTTGGTTTAAGTTTCTAAATCTTTCAAATTCAAATTCGAACAAAAATTTTTGATTTGATTTTCATATATATATATTTTTAAAATAAATAAATTATCAGGTAACACTTATTTTAGTCAAAAAAATATCTCTATGCTTGCTCTTACTAATTTTGGATAAAAAAACATTAATTTTTACATTTATAATATATCTCTAATATTCATGATAATTCAAAGAGTCGGGTTTTCACTAAATCTTATAAATTTTAGGAAAACATAAAATTTTAAATAGTGAAATAATATTATTTTTAAATCATATACACAATCAATCGGAGTGGTTCAGTTCGGTTTACTTTTGCACTGACACACCCCAAACCTGAACTAAACATATTCAGTTTTGGATTTTTTTAGTTTGGTTTTTAAAGGATCGGTATAGTTCAGTAGTTCAATTTTCGGGTTCGCCACAACGCCTCTAGCTAAACAATTTCATATTTTTTTAGGGATATTTTACAAAAATCATACACATAATATTTAAAAATTAGCAAATCTTTTTACTAAATTACAACATATAACAATTTACACAAACTAATTACAAAAGTGATAGAAATCAATATTAATTATTAGCTTTGGCATAATTGCCCTTCCCATCTCTTGTGAAATTACCACGATGCCCTTATATGTGCCCTTTTATTTCTAGGGCCATCTTTTACATATTATATGTGTTTTCTCTTTTATATTGATGAACTTCACCACTTTTACCACTATTAAAGACCGGTACATGTGCACTAATTCTCTTATCTAGACTTGTTAATGGGTTGGTTTGGATCGTACTCATGTTAATTTTTATCGTGTTTCGGGTGTTATAGTTTCGGATTTAAACGTGTGACTTTTTTATCAAGTGTTCACTACACCAATCACGATTTTGTAATTGCCGAAAACAGTCACAAAGGACTAAAACAATTACAAATGTGTGTTACAGAAATGATAGTCACAGGAAACTTTGTGATTGCCAAAAACAGTCACACAATCGTCACAAATCTCTTTTTTTATAACATTTTGTGACCATTTTTCATGGCAGTCACAAAGACAATTTATAACTGTTAGAAGTTGTCATTGTGAATTTTGTGACTGCCAATAACAGTCACAAATTTCATATTTTGTGACTGTCAACAAACAAACAAACAAACAGATAATGCTCTCATTCCCACCTTCATATGGCATAGAGTAGCTCACACACTCGAAACTAAATAGATTGCTTGCTTTTATTCAATAACCCTTATGCATTAAAATATATCTATGTATTTGTGTTTATATAAATTTTGCTTCCTTTCTACTTTCTTTTTTGGATGTCCCAAATTAAGAATTCTTGTTATAAATACACATATATGGCTTACCTTAAGGAACAAACAATAACAAAATTCTTGTGTCTTCAATTAAATGTCTTTGTTTTAAGTCAATCATCAAATCAAAAAAAAATTGAACTTTCATGATTTTTCTTCATCCAGAGGGAGTGGGTGATAGTGAAAACAGAAGTTTAGACATCTATTGAAAAGGTTTCTATCATATACTCAAGGATGGGGGAGTGCTTTCACAAATAATAGCTCGTAACTACCTAAAGCTTAAGCCCAACAATGAAGACAACCGATATTAAAATTCATTCAACATGATTGATATTACAAATAATTTCTTCAAAATGGCAAAAGTAACTATAAATTAATAAAAAAATTATATTTGTATGTTCCTAAAAGCAATGGAACAATGGCAACAGTAAACTGTAATCAAACTCAAAAAAACCTTAGCTTTAAACTAAAAACTTACATCATATAATATACAAAAGTTATGAATAAAAAGAAAGTTATGTTTCTGCAGAAACTTTCAATCATATATAGATCGATCTCACAAAACCCAACTAGATCAAGTGTTTTTGGATAGTTGATTTTATGATACAACACCCAAATCATAAAATCACATAACGAGAACGAGATAAAGTAAGCTTACCTCTAAATTGAGAGAGAAAGAGAAAGCAAAAGCGGAAACAACGGTGGTGTGAGTGGGATCTGAATCTTAGAGTGAATCTTAAACAAAATGCTTTGAGAGAGAGACGAACTTTACCCCCTACTTGAATTTGAGAGAGAGATAAACCAATAAAATGCATTTCTTCTGTTCTTCAATATGAACTGAGAGTATTTAAGAGAGTTAAGAGTGAAAGTTAGAGTGAGATGAGAGTTTTTATGCAGAACAACCATGGTGTCTTGTGGTTGGGACTATTACAGCTAGGAGTCATACATACAATAAAAGAGTGAGATGAGAGTTTTTAAAGTTTGAGAATGACGTATTTATATAAAAAATTGTATGGCGTCGTTTTGTACAAAAGTTGTGATTGCTAAGAACAGTCATAAATATAAGTTATAAATTTGGATTTATTTTATCATTGTCCTTGGCAGTCATAAAATATTTGTGACTGCAAATGACAGTCACAACTTATGCCAAGTAATATTATTTTCAGTGACTGCCATTAGTAGTCACAAATATCGAACTTTATTACTTTTTGGCATTTGTGACTGTCATTGGCAATTACAAATGTAGCAAGATCTACTATCACAAAATCTAGTTTTTGGTGTAGTGGTTATCGTGTTTTAGATGTTATCATTTCGGGTTTTAAAGAATTACTCAATATGACGCATTATTACCTGTTAAGTACATATATAATAAAAAAATATGTTTGTTTATATAATATTATATGTATTTATTGTAAGTTTACCTTGAATTAACAAATATATATGTAAGACTTATACAAATTATACAAATTTTTATAAAATATACATATATACATGTACATATATATTATTATACAAATATGTATATTATTAACGTGTTCAAACGGGTTATTATCTTATTAACTAATATTAAATAACTTGACCCATTAACTTATCGTGTTTTTATCAGATCAATACTAATACGACTCGAAACTATTAAAACTTTACCTATTAACTTATAACTTCATGCTGATTTGTATCGTGTTATCGTGTCACATGTTGTTTTGCCATGTCTACTCTTATCTCCCATTTCTTTGATAAATATATTATCCATCTTTCTCTAAAACTAATAAAAATACACTATTTCAAAAGTAAAATGAGACTAATAAAAATAATCCCCTCTTTTCTCTCTATTCAGAGGATCCGTAACTTTCGACGATATTCCAGCACCTCAATCTCACCTGTCAGATTGTTGATTTCTTTCAGATCTACATTTTAGATTTGAAGATCTTTGAATCTACACTTTTGATTTGAAGATTTATATTTTAGAATTGAAAATCTTTAGATTTATACTTTAAATTACGATCATCGCCTTTCAACACCGATCACTGGTTGTTGGTGTACTAAATTTGTATATGGAGGTTTTACTATGACCGTGTACCATTTTAATATGATTGGGTAACAATTTTTTATATGAAAAGTACTATTTAAGTATGACGGTATACCAATTTTGTACATGCAAGTTATTAATTATGTATTGGTAAGTATAAATTTATACGTTGATGATGAGTTATTTTTTATAGAGAAACTATGCTAGTGATGGTTTTATTTTTACGTAGAAAAATTACGCCGACAATTGGTTATATTTTAGAGAAAAAGAACTAGCCAATGGTAATTTTATTTTTAGAAGAATAAAGTAACTAATGAGAGAGAAATAAATGGGGTGGTGGATTTTCCGGTGGGTTTGGGTGAGAAGATTTTTTCAATGAATATAAAGTGTGGGCGGAGATTGTTAGAGGTTAAGAGTCAACGATAAGAAAACTTTATTTTTGGTTAAATCAGGTTTGTTGTAAATAAGGGCTTAAGTGAAGGTCAAAGTAGATATTTTGCAAGGGAGGGAAGGCTAATTTGCTAAAGCCATTATTGAACAATGATTTTTATCATTTTTGTAATTACTTTGTATAAATTAATATTTATTATAATTTAGCAAAAAGTTATGTTATTTGTCCAAATACTATGTGAAACTCTATAATTTTTTATAAAAATCCCAATTTTTTTATGAAAAAAATCAATCTAAAAACTTATATTGTTTAAAAAAAAGACATATAACTCGTATTTTTTACCACTGGATTTTTTGGTAATTATCTTCCCTTCTATGTTAAATCTTTGAACCGTATTTGGTAGCTATGATCACTACGTACTCCGTTCATTTTAAATTACTAGTTACTTGCATTTTAGACACAATAAAAAATAAATTTTGTTTTTCTGTATTAATTAATTAGGTTAAAATCAGTAAAAAAAAATGCAAAAATTAAAATGAAACAATCAGATTGAGACGGTAAAAATAATTCTTATAACTATCTAAAATTTCTTACTATTTAAATTTGAAGTAGACACATACACATTGGACTATTAATGTAGTAAAAAATTAAAGCAATAATTAAACACGTTATCCTTTTCTTTTTTTAAAAATCAAAAGAGGCAATGCCCTTAGAAATTTTATTAGATCAAAGAAAAAGCAAAATAAAAAAAGCATCTTCACAATTTTCATATCAGAAATACCAGCCATATCAACTTTAGTGATACCTATGAGCTTCTTAGGCATAGCATTACTACAAAAAATAATCTTCCTCTTCTCTTGAAAACCAACATTAG
Organism: Lonicera japonica; assembly: GCA_021464415.1. Classification (NCBI taxonomy): domain Eukaryota; kingdom Viridiplantae; phylum Streptophyta; class Magnoliopsida; order Dipsacales; family Caprifoliaceae; genus Lonicera; species Lonicera japonica. The sequence continues at coordinate 64,368,546 of CM038469.1, forward strand.
CAAGAAAATTTGCTGCTTTGTTCCCCACTTTATAAATATGCTGGACAAAGCAATTCAAATTTTGCAAAAGATCTTTAATCAATTGAATCTCGTAAGCAGTAGCCTATGAAACACCAATTTTCTTAGTGATAACCTGCACAAACATTTGCGAATCCACTTCAATGTCCACCCCATTAATTCCCTTATCATGGTAAAGTTCTAAACCTTGTAACAAAACTTTCTTCTCAGCAATAGAATTAGTTGTAGTTCCGTAAAAATTAGATTGAGCAAAAAGGACTTCACCAAAGCTGTTCCTTAAGAAACTACCACCTCCCCCTCTCTTGGATTCCCTTTACAACAACCGTCACCATTCAATTTATATCTATTTGCTCCGGGGAAAACAAAGCTTGCCCTGGGGTAGGGCTGAGGGCCCAAAAATTAAGAGGGATACAAATATTTTATTTCTATATATATATTTTTTACAAAAGAAAAAAATAATTATAACGCAAATTTCCAAGAAAAAAAACTCAAGTTTCCAAAACTCTAACGGCATATAGGGAAATGGCCTATTCAATTCTTATCTCATTTTTTTTCCCAAATTAAGTCTCAATCTTCTCATGCTATAAGAGAAAATTAGAGGGGTACTGTACCAATATTTTTTCTTTCATTTATATTGATTTCAAAACAATGAGAATTAAATATTTTTTTTTGAATTAATGAGAATTAAATATTTAATCATAGTGTTTTCGCATGATCGATTCTTTGCAATTGTAATGTGTTTTTTGTGGCAAGTAAACTCTTATTATTAAAATAAAATTAATTTATTTTTTAATATAAAAAATTAATATATTTATTTACAAGAGGACACATTTTAAAATTCCGACATAAGGGATGAGATTACCGGTGCACACCTATTGGCGGACCGGCCGACCCAACCTAACCCAAAGTTCAACTACAAGTTTTTAACTAAAACAATTTAAATATACGCTATTGGAGTTGGAATTACTACGGTTGCTAGCACCAAACTTGCCCTCCAATGGATTCTTGTAAAGGGATTTAGATTGTACTAATTTCAATAATTAACAATACTAGGCTCTTAGAGTCAATAATTGGAATGAGTACAATCTAAATCTTGTATTTCATAGTCAAATGTGAAATTCTTGTATTTATGACAGATGAACAACTATGAAAGCGTTTGCCAATGATGTTTTCATTAATCAAGAACAAAAGTTGGAGGCTCGAAGACGATCAGTTACCATTATCTTTTAACGGATGTGCCGCCTCAGCCAAACTCCCCACCTGAGAATGTCTTCCGCCCACATCGGCCCGCTTCCGAAAGTCTCAAAATAATCGGAACCAGTTCTGGGGGCAACACCATCTAATAAGAACCCATGGTTTAGAATATAATCGAGGAGTGGCAATATGATTGAAGAACTTCCAAAAGTTTTATATCATCAAAGCATCTTTTTTGTAACACTTGATTATCATTCATAATGAAACTGATGTACAAGACTCCTTTACTTTCTTAACAATCCACACTACTTACTATGATTGCTTCTCAAACCTCCCTTTATTTCTATTTACCCAAAGTTCCCAACAAATGCAATTGAATAATATCACAATATGATTCTCTTCACTAGAGATTAGAGATTCTTAATTTTTAGTGATGACGTACTGCCAATTTTAATAGTAAGAAAAAGTTTTTTAATAAATTGTGAAAATTATCATATAAAAAGAGGATGATATTTGAGCTGTAAAGAATGGAACACTTATATATGAAGATTTGGCTCTGTATAGGAATCATATTCCTGTTTGGTTTTAAATTGTCCAATTCTTAATTGGCTTAGTATTGTCCAAATCCTTATTAGATTTGTATTATCCAATTTCTAGTAAGTTTTGGCTTTGTGCAATCTTAGACCTATAGGATTTATACCTTATAAATAGAACCCTTGTCATATGTTTTATTTATGAGTTGTATTGTATTGTTTACTAGTTAGATTATATAGTATATTTGATAGATAATATTAAGAGCTCTAATTGGCAGTTAGGGTTTGCTTTGTGAGTTGTACTCGAAATTGGTCTCATCAATAATAGCTTTCACCCGGTGAATTAGTAGCGGTTTTGCCAATACCACCTAATTGCTTGTGTGCTTGGTTAATTGTTTTATTCCTTAATCTCTTATTTTTTGTATTGCGTGCTTGGTTAGTTATTTTTTTATTATGAAAATAAGAACTACTAATTCAAGATATGCCCCAAAAAAATATGAGACTAGTAATTTAAAAGGAAAGCAGATTAGATTATGTTTTGGTACGAATGTACCACTAAGCAAATTGAATTTTGCACTTGAAGATTCCATGTAGTTTAGACCCATCAAGCGTATATAATTAGACAAATGACTCTTTGATAAGCCTGTGAAACTGCTTATTATATATCTAATTTGTATTGTATTTTGTAAATAACATTTTTGTATAAGTTAATTTTGTTCACACCTAAGTAAATATTGTATTCACCCTACCTATTTTTTGATAGTTTTACAAAAATTAAAAAATCAGTATTAACCAAGCAAGCCTTGAAATTTTGTATGGCATTTGAAAATTATAAGGTGGAGCGTATAGAATTAAAGTATTTGAAGAATGGGATAAGTTAAAATAAATGCTTAATTATGTGGGGCATATAAGAATTTCTTTTCATATATGTAATTATGTTCTATAACATTTTAAAAAGTTGAAAAAACAACACTTAAAAAGCACAATATATATATGAAATACCGTAAAATCTAACGTATATTGAATACACTAAAATTGAAGAAGATAGTCACAAATGGAACAATGGCTCAAAATTTTCACTCTTTTTTTTTGTTACAACAAATAAAAATCTCTCATTTATCTCTCCTTCACAAAGAAAATAATTCTTTTCTTCTTTTTTGCCATTTTCCTTTAACCAAACACCATTCTCCATTTCAAAAACCCATGCATATTTATCTCTCTCCTTTCTATTTCCATGCTTATTTCTTCTTCCCCTACCTTTTACACTCCTTTCTTTTCCCTTCTATTTTCTCTCTAAACTCGTCCCCATGCATCTTTTGACCCACTTTTCTTCGGCCACAATCAACCATCCTATCTCTCGATCTCGTTATTCTTACGATTAAATTTGGATATATATATATATATATTACGAAAATAATTATTTATTAAATTATAGTATTATTTTAAAAAATTATAATATATATTTTTAAAATTATATATTATTTTAATAATATATACAATTATTTTGATGATAATATCACCAGAGCCGGACCTGAGGTGAGCCGGAACAAGCTCTTGCCTCAGGCTCCAAAATTTATAGGGCCCCAAAATTTTTTAAACCTTAAGGTTAGGTTTGTAAAATTTAAAAGAGACATTGAGTTTAAAGGGCATCCTACAAAATTAAAAGCAAGAAAAGGACACCATATATTATCATTATAAATTAAGGACAGTCAATATAAAAAAGACACGTGTTTTATTAAAGTTAAAACAAAACCCTTTCTTTTGTGATTAATTACAACTTGCCATCAAACACCCCCTCCTCTCACACGATCGGCACTCTCATTTCTACTCACGCAATACTCAATCTCCTTCATCAACAAAAATCTCACAATCTGTCTAAAACCTTCATCACTCAATCTTAATCTTCTCTCTCATTCCCTTACTCCATCATTCGATCTCCATCCAAGAAGTGATTAAAAAAACCCTAGAAGCTTACCCTCTCAACTCTTCAACATCATCAATCATCAGGTATTATTCAATCTACTATGTTAATCTTCATGTATTCAATCGATTTTGTGCAAAACCATTTTTGCAAGTCATCATCTAATCTAAGAGAAAAAGGCAGGGCCTCTAAACTAAGTACATCACGTATGTATATGCTCTTTCAGTGTAAAAACGAAATAATTTTACATTATACAGAAGCTACAGATCTCGAAACGTAGGGGAAAATGAATGAATCTGAATGCTGATTGTGTAGGAAGCTGTGTGATAAAGAGATACAAACGTACCGTGTCCACAGCTACTCTGGAAAGTTCCATCTGTTGGATCTATTTTTGTGGGGTTGGCTGTGTGTGTAATCAATCATATACAAAGAAGTTGTTTGTCTTATCTGGATTGTTTTCTTGAAAGAGAAAAGAGGAAATTAGAATCCTTAGATGCCTATGAAATACAGGAGTGGGTCACACAGCATATACTATGAAATATTATATTGAACAATTGATACATTTTCTTTATATATATTTATCTGAGATTGACTTTTATTCTCTTTGATGCTTGTGAAAAAGTTTATTGATATAATACTGATGTCGATCCCCACATTGCAAAATTCATTTTTTTTCACACCTTCACAAAACACATTATTTTTGTGAAGAAAGTATTATAATACTGTTGAAGGGTCCCCCACTTTCTGAAGAAAACATAATGTACCTTTACAAAATTATTTATTTATTTAATTTTTTTTCCACTTGCTCAACTACCAAAAAGACAGGGGACAAAAAATGTGATGTCCACTTCATTCTTTACTATTCTATTATACCAGGGCCATTTGGTTGGATGGTGCTTTAGGATAAGGAAAGACTTTACTATTCTATTGACAACAAATGACTGCATTTCATTAGAATCTCCACCTCATTCTTTTACTTGTGATTTTCATTCTTTTTTACTCGTGAGAGAATAACAGTTATTTGCATTTCATAATTTTTATATTTATGCAAAAGATAAAACTGTAGAGTTTCAAAGAGTTTGCAATAACATGGACTTTGATGCATAGATTATTAGTTTGTAAATTTTACCACAAGGTGGTCATTGTTTGTTTGAGCCGCACCTTATTTATGGTTGTGATTGATTATGTGTAATAATTTAAGAGGCATTGGTTTATAAGGAAAATATAGAATAATGTGTATTCAAATACAAGATATTTATTATTAGCCCAGCCCACTACATACCAGTAAGTTCTTGGGTGATATGATTTCTGATGGGGTGCTTGGCTAACTTGGTTGTAAATTTGAAATAATAATATTAGCATATAGAATTCTTCCATTCATGCATGCATTAAAGGCAAAATAAAATTATGAGAAGTAGTGCAAGGAGGATTTGCAGCTAATTAGTTACCCACGTAATGAAAATGTTTGGGTTCAAAACTGAATTTGCACCCAATTACATAGGAACCTAATCAATATGTTTTTGTGCAAAAAGTAGATTTGCACTAAATTCGTTAGGCTCTAAAAAGTAGGTTGCGTGTTCACTGGTCTAAGCTTTTACTCATCTGTGTGATTGAATTCATTTATTTATTAATCTATCCTGAAATCTTACTAGAGATCCGGGTGATAATGAAGATTAACATCAATTTTGTAGAGATCAAATGGATAATAACTTGTTTTTGTTCTTTACAGAGTAAAGTATGTCCATTAACATACAAAATGATATTAACTTTAATTTTTTGAAACTAACATCAACAATACCTTATTCATTTGCAGTGTGGATTGTGCCTTGTACGTGTGCGACTTTTGTGAGAAGCTCATTCGTGGGGAACCAATACCCAAATTCTGTAACGGCGCACTAATGCAAGCAAAGCGCGCAACTATCACGTGGCTTATATTAACAGATGAACCATATTCTTGAAAACCAGATTGCAGTAATCAAGAAGCCGTCGATGACGTAATTCAGTTCATTAAGACAAACGAGCATGTCTTTACAGAATAGGAGAAATAGGTTTTTGATCAATGAGCATGTCTGTATAGAGTAGGAGAAATAGATGTTACCCTTCATTTTTACTTAAAAGGGTTTTGTTATATATTTGGCTACGTTATTATGTAATAGTGTTAACAATATATAACATGGAGATGAATATTTTGATATAAAATGTTCGAAAAAAGAAAATGCCTTTTCCGATTGATGAATATGGGATCTCACTGTTATTTCCTATTACTATGTGTGTTGAGGCTTCATATTTGATATATCTAATTTATCATGCATCTCTCCCACAAAATTGAATGAGAGTTTAAATTAACCCAATTCTTAAGCCAATTGTTAAAATCATTTCATATGCTACAATACTAAAAGCTTAAAAAATGTGTGTTGCTTCTTGGTTACACTTTATCATTTTTACACCCAATTGATGGATTGAATTTTTCCTAATACTATTAAACAGAGCCTTAAAGTAAGGGAAAATTATAAAAGTAAAAGTTGTTTTAAACATACCTAGATAAACTTTTAAATGCCATTGCCCATTTCTTTCCAAAATTGAGTTGTATGATATGTTTCTAGTATACTATATTAAAAGGATAGAAAGCAATTTTTTTCAATAATAGCCATACCCAATCTAATTACTGAATGCTGGTTATCAATTGCATTCCTAACCATAACCAATTTAGTGCAAAATCGATTTTGCACTGAAATGTTTCTAAAGATTGCACTCGCATTTAGTGCAAAATCGTTTTTGCACTGAAATGTTTCACTGCAAAAACGATTTTGCACTAAATGCGCGTGCAATCTTTAGAAACATTTCAGTGCAAAAACGATTTTGCACTAAATGCGAGTGCGGTTTACCAAAATAATTGACTGCAAAAATTATTTTGCACTAAATTCGAGTGCAATTTAGCATAGACAATCAAAGTCTTTCGCATTTAAATAAACAACTTGCAAAGAATAGCAAACATCTTGATATTGTTCATTCCCAAAAAATATTTCAAAATTCCAAATATTCGCTAAATGCAATTATACTATGCCATAGTAAAATCTAAACAATCGATGCAGTGCACGTCTTCTTATTGTGAAATCCATAACGGTTACACCTTCCACACTTTCGTTTCTTCTTTGTGCTTGAGCCGGAGCTCTCAATTCGATTCTTTTTAGGACAACCGGGTTGAGTTTTACAATCAGGAGGTAAAATTTCTGATGCACCAGAGACATTAGTAGGACAGTCAGAAGTTGGCACGGGGTAAATTCCATGTGCATAAGAACTCTGAAAGTTACACGTAAAGAAAAAAGGATCGCAATAGTCATAAACAACCTTCCTATCAGCCAAAATACACAAAACCGCATGCGAACATGGGAATCCATCAATCCGCCATGAATTACAGCCACACTCCCATGTCGAAAGATCTACGCGATAAGACTTTTGCTCTATAACCTCGAAGACGAAATCAGATGATTTGACAACCCTCCACGTCGAACTCTCATTAACTTTTTCCTTCAAGCATTTTTCAACCTCCGGACACAAGAGAGTTTTCTAATTCCTCGACAACTCACGTCTATCCGACATTTGTTTCATTATTTTCACACGAATTTGATTTAGCATCGTTGTTATAGGAAGATTTCGTTCATTTGCAACCCACGAGTTATAACTCTCGGCCATATTAGAACACATAACACCATATCTTCTTCCCGGAAAAAACGCATTAACCCAATGATCAAGTGGTGCGCCCCTAAAGAAATCTTCCGTAACATTCTTCGCAAGTGTCTTAAGGTCATCGTACGCATTTTGAAACTCATCAAGCGAACGAGCATATGCACAACTAGTAAACAGGCTCAAAGCTAATTTTCGTTTTCTATACTTCGATGAAAAACACGAACTGAAATTATTCCTCAAATGCCATAGGCAATAAGCATGAAAACCATTAGGAAAGACCCTAGGAACTGAATTGATCAATCCAACATGTCTATTTGAAATAAATGTCAACACCCTATTGGGTCCCACAATAACCTTCAAATGCTCCAAGAACCACTGCTAGTTATCTACATTTTCTGCATCCACTACGGCTATCGCAAGTGGAAAAATCCCTATCAAAAAAATTTAAATTAGAATAGATCTATACTTGACTAGATTACATGCAAAGCAAAAAGACTAAAAATTGAAATAATAAACTAGACAATATACAATACAAAATCTAATCACAAACGTACCTCCATCTCCATTTGTCGCAGTGGCAAACAACATACAACCCTTAAACTTTGCCTTCAAATGGAAGCCATCTAAACATAACAACGGCCTACAAAAGTTAAAGCCATATATGCAAGCTTCAAATGATATGAATATTCTCTTAAACTTGTGACTCTCTTCGTCAACCTCAAGTTCAACATAGCTTCCCGGATTTGTTCGCTTTATACTATCAGTGTACCCCGCAAGCTGGTTGTACGATGTAGAATCATCCTCATGAATCTCTTTGATCGTAATCCCCCTCCCAGTGTAAGCAAAGTAATAGCTTAATCTAACACTGCATTCTTGCCTAAAGTAATCTATAATCTCTGAAGGTTTAACTAGCGGCTTGTCTCGAACCAAACCAAAAATTACTGATTTAACAAGTTGACTTGTCATGGGCGGCTTCCTCAAATCTTTGAATCCAACGCTACATGTACTCCTTCATCATTTCCTTTATTTCAAAGAACCTAGCAAGTTTAAACTTCTAGGATGCATGGATTCTCCACTGACAACCAAGCTCATCCCTTCTACTGCACACAACGGTGATCCTGTCTTTGCATTTTTTCTTGAACTCAAATTTGAATCCATGGTGAATGGAAAATTTCTGCAAACTCGTCCGAAACTCAATGGCTCCTCCCGGAAATCTTTGTCCAATACCTATAATTCCATGCACTACAATTACGTGGTTCGTGTGCTTCAATTTCATCAACACAACTTATAGAACCCGAAGAACTACTAGCACACTGATCATCAGACATCAAAAATTTAGAACCTTCCGCCCGCCTAACAAAAATATCTATATTTTCCACTCTTTTCACCACTGCTAAACAAACCATGCATTGAATTTCGTTATCCCCATCTAAAACAAACTCCTTGTCATCACGAGTAACAAATAGGTCTACACACAAGGGATTAATATCAGACCATCTCTCGCAAACCAAACGTTTTAAATCTTCAACACTCATACTGAGAAACAATTGAATTCCAAAAGAACAACCATTGTAATAAACAACACCTATAATGCCTCTATCAAGATCCCTAAAAATGAGACATAAGAACTTAGAAGTAATACATTGCATAACAAACATACATGTTCATTCATTCACATATGAAATCACACATTTAAACTAACCAAAACCTACAATATAATAATCAAATGCAGAAATAATGCACTTAAAAAAACTTAGATCAAAAACAAAAACTGCAAAATCAGTTTTGCAGTTTTTTCTGCACAAAGAAAAAAAACAAAAAACAAAGCATATCAAGGATGCTAAAACTACCTTTCAAAACATGAACAATCACTCATTATTGGATCAAATCTTCTAAATATAAGCTAAAACAACCAAAATCAAGTAATATTTCTACAAACTTTTGCAAAAATATAAGCAAAAAATGTGATAGCTCTCTCTATAATCTAAATATATCATCAAAATCAAAAAACTGCAAAATCGGTTTTGCAGTTTTTCTGCAGTGGGGAGGAAAAGAGCAGGAAAACAGAGCATTCATCAAATCATTCATAATCTAAATATACATGGATTGATTGAACAAATATTTCATCAAATCCTCTAAATATAAGCTACAACAAACCAAAACGAAGCAAAATCACACCTAAAAACATGAAAAAAGAAAGAAAGAAGCTATACCTAGAAAGAGCTTCAACATCCATGGAAATAAGAAGTTTCTTCTCCTTTCCTTTGTTAATCCCGTCGATCTAAGATGCTTTCCGTCAATCTAAGATGATAGCAATCCACTCTTCCAGTCGAAATACGTATCGCCTCTCTCGCTGCTCACTCGTTGCTCGCTGTTTCTGCGCGGGATATTGAGTTGAAAGAGGGAAGGGTACTTTAGTCATTTTAAAATTCTTAAATAATCTAATTTATAAAAAGCTAAATACTTACAACTAACCTAAAAGTTAAAATTGTCCTTACAATGAAACAATAATGTTAAAAAATCCTTTATTTATTAACCTAATGTATGATGTCCTTTTATTGTATAAAATTATGAAAGAAGGTCTCTCAACCTATTTTCCCAATTTAAGAATCTTAAAGGTAAAATTGTAATTATATTAATATTTAATAAGTTAATTCAAAATTAACGCTACAGGTAAAAGGTCGGAAAGAAAAAAAAAACATTAACTAAAGCACTAATTAATAAACTTATTAAAAGGAGGTAAAAGCTACGGAGGCCTGATTCTGTAAAAGGAGGAAAAGATAAAAAAAGAAACATTAGCTTTTACCTGCATCTTTCTCTTCCAACTTCGAATAAACCAAGGGAGGCAAGAAAAGGGGTAAGCTCTTCATAATTTTTCGCAGAAGAAGATCGCATCAAATTACTGAGCTCTCTTCAGATAGCAACGTCGCATCTTTTTCTTCGGATACACAAATTCTCTTCGGCTCTTTTCAGTCTGTGTGCGAGTTCTCTAGTCTCTTCTCACTTCTTAGTCCGTGTGTGAGTTTCTAACTTGCTATTGCTTTTTTTTTTGTCTAATAATTGATTTTGTGATTTATTTGAGCCATGGAGGCATTGATTGAGCATTTGAGCCATTGAGGCATTGTTTTTGCCCCCAATTAATGCCTTAATTGTTTCTGCAGTTCTGCCCCAATTAATTTTGTTATAAATTGGTTAAGCTTATAAATTGGTTAAGCCATTTGAGAATATTGAGTATCTATAATTACAATTAATATTCAATATTGGATTATATAGTTAAATGATTATTTTTACTTTTTGTACTTTTAACATTTACACTATCAATTTTTTGGTGTACTACCTGTTTGTTGAAAGCATTCAGGCAATGTTAGTATTGGGAGAATTTGGATTATATTATTATAATTCATATGACTCATGAGATAATTGATATTTATATTTTTTGTAGCAAGAAAATGCCTCTTGAAAGAAAATATCCATCTGGAGCTCAAAAAAGAAAAAGGAAGAAACAGAAAGATGCACTTGTTCAAAGTCAAGTTGGAAGTATTGATCGGTATTTTGGGAGAAATACAAGGGCGGGAACAAGTGAAGCTTTAGTAAATGAGGAAGATAATGAATTGAACGAGCCTCAAATTGAAGAACATGTTCAGCCTATGAATGAGGAAGATAATCACTTGAATGAGCCTCAAACTGAAGTTCCAGTTCAGCCTGTGATAAAAGAATATGATGCTAATATGAGGGAAGATGTTTAACATGAAGATTTGAATCAAGAAGCTTGCTTTCCTTTAAATGTTGATGATCCTGGAAACTGGGACAGAATTGATCATTGTATTAGGGACTTTTTAGTTAATAGAGGTCCCAAGAGAGAAGTTGTCGACTTTAATAACGCTATGGTTGAAGCTAGACAAATGGCAAATGAATTGGGAGTTGAAGCTATATTTCGAGAAAAACGCGTTATTCGAAGAAAAAGACAATTTGATGAGGTTAATAGTGATGAGGTAACACAATCTGCTAAAGAATCTTTTAGAGTTAATTACTTTCTTTTCATCGTTGATCAATCTCTTTCTTCAATTAAAACTCGGTTTGAGCAATTTAAAAAATATGGAGAAACTTTTGGATTTTTGTTTAATTTGGAGAAGTTGGTTGATTATGAGAGCTTGCACACTTCTTGTGTCAATCTTGAAAATTCTTTAAGGCAGCATAATGGGATCTCTGATATTACAGCATATGATTTATATTTGGAGTTAACACTTTTAAGATCAACACTACCAAAAGAAGTAAAACGAGCAATTGATGTCCTGAATTTTTTGAAAGTTATGGAAGGCTGTTACCCGAATGTATATATTGCTTACAGAATTTTATTGACCATACCGATTACGGTTGCAACTGCTGAGAGAAGTTTTTTAAAGTTGAAGTTGTTCAAAACTTACCTCCGATCAACAATGTCACAAGAGAGGTTGAATGGCCTAGCCATGTTATCCATCGAGAAAAAAGTAGTCGAAGTACTTGACTATGAAAACTTGATTGATATTTTTGCCTCTAAAACTGCAAGGCGGGTAATATTTAAATGATGCTTTTGTTATTGCTCAAGTAGTTGTTTTTGTTCATAATGCAATTTTTTGCTTATTTGCCGCGCTAGTTGTCGGTCTTTAATGGGAAAGTTCATTGATAAAAATATAAGTGGTGATCATTTATGTAGATTTTTTTTTCTTTGAATTTGGATGCTTAGAAAAAAAAAAGACCTAGAAATTTGAGAACGGGGGCCTCATTCATAAATTTCGCTTCAGGCCCCAAAATCTCAGGTCCGGCCCTGAATATCACCCTTAAATTTGATGAAATGATGTTGCATTGGAAACATGCATGCCATGCTAAGGACTTATTTTCTCCAAATTGGTTATGAAGCACATTTCCCACTGTCTTCCCAAACCTAGGCAATTTGAAAGCTGGAATTTGGGAAAGTCGGAAACCATTTGTTATTTGTTTTCTCTCGTATTTATGTATAATAATTGAATGTGTCGTTTAAATTTATTTAGGATTTAATTTTGTCTTTAAGTTTTACTGTTGTGATAATAGTGTAGTTTTGTTAAAATAAGGTTTTGGATTATGTTATTATTATTATTATTTGATTCCAAAATATGTTTAAAATGACGTGTGTTTTTTTTTCAAGAATAGAGATTCAATTAATTAAGTACAATCACAAACATTCTTAACTTTCCTAGCTAGGAAGCGTAGAAGAGGACATGTCCCATATCTAGACCGATCAAATTTTAACGGATGCATTTTTTTTCTACAGTAGAATATGATCCGATAAACTATTAGGTGATGTTTTCCGAATTCATATACGGCTTGATAAACATATATGGACCAAGTTATAAAAGTTTTCTGAAGTGGGAAAAAAAATAGTCCCCCGATTCATCTACGTTGGTGCGTACTTATTTCTATCATGGACCATGTTTCAGTACCCAATGTTAGTTTCCTTTGTTGAATCTTCATTTTATATGTTACAGAGAAATATTATTGGGCAATAAGAGGCTCGAGATTTCCATAGGTTCATTCTCTTCCTAGTTGATTATAAAGTTGTCTTCATATTCGTAGAGCTTTTGCTTCATAAGTAATCAATCACAAAGAAAATATTGAATTGCATTACCAAATTGTAATAGTTAACAAACCACAAATGACAGACTTCACAGTTCAAATCAACATATCACCTAAACTGCAAAAACTAGCAAGAGCCCTTACACGTGAAAGAAATACTCAGTTATTTATATTGTACCCTTACGAAATTTGTCCCTTTTTTCACTTTCACTCATGAAATTTATGTTGTCACGCCCATCCGTAAAGTTTGATCATATTTTCATTGTAGTCCAAAATTCAACATGTTGTTTGTTTCTTTGACGGACAATGATGCGTGCAGTTGATGATGTAACTTGAAGATCAAAGGGCCATGTGATATTTTCCATTCGAAAACCTACCGGTACATTGGGTTTGGACTATAATGAAAACAGGAGCAAACTTTAAGGACGGACTTGATGTAAAATGAATTTAATGAGCGAAAGTGCAAAAATGCTCAAAGTTTAAGGGAGTAAATTATAAATAACTCTTTTCAACTAAAGACACTCACTGGGATAGTTGAAATGAGTTCATGATGATCTCAACCCAACCCTAGCTAAAGGCCTAGAGTCCTTGGAAGGTAAATCATATATCACACAAAAATACATACACAAATGGATATGTATATATATATATATAGAGAGAGAGAGAGGGGGGGGGGGGGCAAGATCAGGTGCGCACTAATTTTGCGCACCTAATCTGGCCCATATAGACGGTGATAGTATTTTTCTTGGGTCTATGAGATACTAATGTAAAGATAGCTAGAAATTTGCCAGTATGTTGTTATTTATTTACATATATCCATTATTCAACCTTGCCAATATAATAATATACTTACTCAAGTTTACCTGCTGGATAGAATGCTAGAAAACTTCCAATATCAAGTCATAGAAATGGAAAAGAGCAACTTTAAAATCAAATCTTTTTATTAGCATAAGCTATGTTGTAAAAGATCCTGGAATTTATCTTAAATCGCTTCGTTTTAAGCTCAAAATGCACACGCGTGGATTTCAAAATTAGAACTCACTTCACAGAAACTCAAATCATTGAAGATTGGGTTATAAATTTGTGTAAAACTACTTTACATATTAAATTTTGCACATAAATTATACAATTATTGAAGATACCCGAAAGACGAGTATAATGGCTACATATAATTGAGCCACTTAGTCCTTTCTCTCTATTTTTTAATTTGAGATGTTCTATATACAAGTCAAACGCATGTACATAAAAGTTTATATAATATACAAATTGATGTATTGATACACGTAACCATTCATTTGTACTTCAAATTAAATATCAACTCCGTCCTATATTAGAAATCCACTCCTGTGAGATTTAAAGGAAAAGAGTCTTAATGGGGTTGGAGAGCTATAATTCTCGAAAACCATTTTAAATGGATAAAACACGAATCCAACCATAAAGAGCAAGGATTTGGAATCCTAAAAAAATGAATCAAAGATTGGAATGCTGAAATTGCAAGATGCTAGAATTTTTTTATTTTTTTTTTCAACTATGATGGTGCTTTTAACACGTATTACCACAAGTAGTATCAATCAACCTAACTAACATCTCGAGCAAAACAATAAATCCGTTTTAACTGGAAGGGCAACTAGCACCACTATGAAACGCAACGCAATAAAGTATTCAAATTAAAAATAACAAAGCGAGAATTTTTTTGAGTCACTGTTTTCAATAAACAATTTATTGGCAATAAAGGGCCCCGCAAGCCGTAACAATTTTCAACAAAAACAAAGTACTTTTAACACAAGATTCAGTTCTCACCAATTGGTACTAAAGCCTCTACTTTGAAACACACTTATTTTCTTGGCTTTCATGGTACCCAAAATCAGCCTGCAGCAGTTTTTTTTTTTTTTTTTGGTCTAGTTTAGGGAATGCTGCGTTGATAGAGGGGCAATGCTCCCAATGCTTCACGTTCTGCATTCTCCCTTTTCACCTGCCCAACAAATTATAAGTGTAAATATTATATAATTATTGCATTTTAAATGAAGTATATAAGCACAGGAAGTTAATCATTGTTGAAACTTCCGGAATAACAAAAATGTTTCTATGCATATTTGATTGTGAGAATGATGACAAAGAACAAAGGCTGACTACGATTTATGTTTCAAGCACAATATAGGAAAGCAAGATGGATAGATAAGGATTGGATAAAACAAAAGAGGATAAGAATCAATTGGACAAGGTTTACTCCAATCATGGCAGTCGCTGAAAAGAAATCCGGATTAGATATACAAATCAATATGTAATGAGGTGCATATTGTTCATTTACAATATGCTCTTATCCCGCCAAGAACAGGAGAAAACAATCCCAGTTTATCAAATGCTGCGAGGAATAAAGGCCTATTTGAGGATAAATAATCTAGTCTTGTTATCCTGGCTGACACCAATCACAGAATAGGATAAAAATATACACTCCTGTTATCACGTGTGGCAGGAGTGCATATTCACTTAGGATAATCCCCCAATCTGTATCAGTGGGTGTCGCATTTATGACATTAATGAAATGGAATTGGAAGGAAAAGCGACAGCAAATTAACAGAGATTCAAAGCTTGTGGTGGCAGGGAGCATATACCAGCCAGAGTCTACACCCCCCAAAACAATTGCAGATTTGATTAAGGATCACTGAAACATATTGCAGGATTATCCAAAGTGAATATAGATATTCACTTTATTAGTATTTGAAAGATACCAAAACAGATTGCGGGATTATCCGAAGTGAATATATAGATATTCACTTCATTAGTATTTGAAAGAAACTGCTTAGTCAAACCATCGCAGAGGAAAGAGACTTACACCTTTACTTGAAAGATTAAGTTAGGTGTATGATGCAACAAAATGTCACATTCCAGAGAACAACTCTTCGTTCATCCTTAAAAAAATAAAAATAAATGAATGAATGAGGTTCTAATGTCACTACAAAGAAACGAAGATTATTTTTCATAACCTAAAACCAGGTAGGGCATTCTTTCTTGGACCATGAATATGGTAACATATCTCATTTAATAGAATTTGAATTTTCAGAATTTTGATTTTTATTTGGGACAGGGTAATGATAACTTTGATGTTACTATTTTTTTTTATCAAAAACGAAAACAAATATTGATAAGAAAAAAACAATACAAGAAATAAAGCAGTCAACAGAGGTCGAGGAGACCACTGAAGACAGCATGACAAAAGCACAAAAAGAACATCAAAATATCAATCCACACGACACACTACTAATCCTAAGCCTCCAAGTGCAAGTTTGAAAAACTTTGATGTTACTATTGTATATAAATAGTAGATATAATAATAAAAAGAGATCCGTTATTTGATTTAGAATTATTATAACTAACCACCGGGTTTTATCAGAACCAACGGTGCCTAATTTGCAGGACACTTTGGTATGTGGCACTAGTACAGGTAGGCGGTACATTACCTAGCCTGGTATGCGTCGCAGTGGGGGTAGGCTTATACTATTTTCTATGATGATTTGTTTTAGAACATATACTCAGGTCGCTTCCAGTAGAGAAACGTAAATACTACAATATGGATTCCTTGATATTTTTGATATATAGTACGTGGTACACATGGAACCATACGTCTCTTTTCATAAAAAAGTTCAATTCAAAACAAGGGGGGTCCCTGGGGTTGGTGTTTTGGGATGTGAATGCCACCCAGTTTTGAGAGGGCGCATCCAATTCGCAGTATGTTGGGGTGGTCCACGAATTAGGAAACATTGATCACAACTGAATACCAATATTGGGTGAACTAGTCTTGCAAAGAAATCTGTAAGTCCAGCCATTGCAAAGTGAAGAACTTTCAAAGTTAGAAGGGTCGAGTAATACAAGGTGTAGTGGGAATAAATTGTCAAATAACAGTGCAAATCTACCTCCATCACCGGCTTAAAACAAAATACAGCTTCTAATGCCAGCTAAGCAAGGATATTTCTTGATAACTTGGAGCCAGGTGCAATGATGAACAATAGCACCTCAAAAGGGGCAATATAAATATAGGTCACCCCAAGCTACATGAGGAAGAAAATTTAATGTTTATAGGATTTTCAGGTTTACATATCGATACCAGAAGAATACATGAGATAGGTTATGATTCCACCAGACACCAAAAGCTAGGCCAGGCAAGATAAGAAACATAAATTGAAACTAATCGTTTATGTTATGACTAATATAAAAGGATGAAAAGAACAAAAGGGTGAGACAACACATGAGACTAATTATGGAATTTATTTAATTATTTCAATTTAGATGTTTGGTAGACCAAAATTTTTTTTTAGATGTTTGAGTAACCATAGTCCTACAAACACTTTAGTTTAGCATTTCTTAAGTAAACATTGATTTCAACCTAATCAATGCTTAAGATACAAAATATTTTCTATTGTGAGATTGGTATATTGATAGTCTCACTTTTACTTCAGTAATTCCTAATTTCAACCTAATTGACTGTACTTCTTAAAATGACACTAATTCTCCAATATCCATACAACCAAATTTTTCAATAGTAAGTAGTTCAAACACAGAGAAGAATAGTTCGAAATAAAATACGTTTCATGAATATTCATTTCTTTTGTGCCCTACTTCTCTTTCTAACCTTTCCCCAAACCAAGACGACACACAACATAGAAATGGTGAATAAAAAAAAGCGAGAGAAGAAAATTAAAAATAAAATAAAATATTTAGGTTGCCGATTTAACTTGGCTGATTTATGACGACTGAAGGTGGGGATGGGGGGAGGTGGAAGGATTATATTAGTTTATTTTCACTTCAAGCTATAATCAAGTATTTATATATTATCAAGACATGATGCACCGTCACAACTTTTAGGGGTAGCCAGTAGGTCTTTGGTGAGGGAGTTAAAATACTACCAGTAACGGCAGCAAGTGATACTCCACACCATTCGCCCCAAATTAAGGGTCACAATTACTCCTTATGAGAAAGTTGGCAAAAAATACGAATGATTCGGTGAAATATCCTCAATAACTTTTTTATGGAAATATTTTATTACCCAACACCAGAGAATCCATATTTCCAACTTTAGAACAAAAGCACACTAAGAGTCCATATTTCCTTCTCCGGACATCCCATTAAAGGTTCATGTTTTTCAAAATCAATAAAATATATTTTATGCTTCACCATTGGATTACGTTGAAACTAGTAAAGCCATAGAGTGACTGTTAAATTGGGACGCATGGAAGTACAAGATTCAACAATCACCACCAGCAAGAAATCTCCTCTAACTAACCCTCCTATTGGTAAGTGTGTAGGGTGAAGTTACAGTGCATTCAATAATAGCTAAACATACTGAACCAGAAAAATCATATGGGTGCCAATATACAATAAAACCAATTTTTGGAATCAACATGAAACATAAATTACAGCCCTATGAGCTTATTTAAATATGCAAAGCATATCTCTACAATCGAACTAATAGTAATCATTTTAAGGATCAACTGCAATGATCATATCACTTCATAACTTATGGTTTGTTCGTATGACAGAGAACAAATACTGAAAAGCCTGTTGTGAACCTCCTTCACCCACCCCGACCCATCCCACTTAAACAATAATCAACTACTAATAACTTCTCTCCACACCTCAATACCCACCTTTTCTTTTCTAAGTATTAGCAAGATTGAACTACTCCCTTAATTGCCATGTCATCACCTCAACACTATGACACAATAGCTTGTGGCAAAATCCCGCATTTTCTTTTACCTTTCCATCCCATTCCAGTGCAAAAGGATATACCGGAATACTCTACCAACAGAAAGCCACCCAAGTAATTATACTTAAACATTTGTAGGCATAAATAGTCTAGTATATAGCAAGAATATAATGCCGTACAATCCCCATCAAATGCATAAGTCTAAAGAAAATAATTCTAGATAAATGTGATTTTGATTGCACAATATCAAACTAATCCCACTATGAAATGGAAATTAACATACATAGTGAGCCAGAGCCTCACAAGATCAAGACCTATGGATTAGTAAGCCACCATTTTGAGTATACACAAACTAATTATAGGGAAATTAATTGGATCTTGTATATATTAGCATTCACTTACTTCAATAGTGAAATATTGCATTTCAAAATATGCTACAATAACAATATCAAGCAAGATGAACCATGAAAATGCAGGCAACAAGAACAAGAAATACCCGTAATAAAGCAAGCACCAAAAATAAAGGATTACTGAGAATTTATGAAAAAGGAAAAGGAATAAATGAATTCCTAGAAGCACTTACCAGAGCCAACATATCCTTAAGATAGCTCCTAAATGGCGTCTGCATTGCCTGTATATAGAAAACAGAATGGCATTAATAAATTTAATGCGAAAGAGTCTTAATTGCATTTTATAGTCCTTTTAAACATTACTACTACATTTTTTTTTGAAAGAACAAGAAAATTGTTTATTCCTTGTCTTTGCACGTTTCATATCCTCAAATATTGTATCATTAATCCGATCAACCACAGAAACCTATGCAATCGAACACATTAAAAATAACAAAAATATAGAATTTTGATCATTTCCATAAAATGTTATTCCAATAGATACATATATGTACCTGGAGATAATATTTAAAACTTGTACCAGAACAATTGAGCATTTTCAATAAAGCAAATAGGTTTTGCTGAATAAAATGTATAGACAATAACTATACATTGTGTTTAATCAAACACATGAAAAATATGAAATATATAAAATTTTGAGCATTTTCCATAACATAGAAGTCCAAATCCAATAGATAATAAATACAACTTTTATATTTCCATGATTCAAACTTTTTGTACAAACAGATGTGGCACCGCCCAAATGAACCTGTGGGCCACACATTTAATGTGTTGTTCTTTTTATCTGATTTGTGCCACGATTGCTTGTATAAAATAATTGTACAAAATTTAAGTAAGAGTAACACTATTCTTCCATTAAACACATATGTTTTGCTAACTATAGTGCATTATTATGTATTGAAAATAATAAATAACAAAAAACACACATATATAACTTCTACAGCTGAAAATTGAGCATTTTCCATAAAACACATATTTTACTGAATAAAACGTGAATTGATAATTGACAATAAATAACAAAATACATACAAATTTAGATAGATAGATAGATACACATATATACCTGTAGATCTTCAGGAAGGTACTCGTGTTTCATGGAGAGATCCATAGCTCGTTTAAGTCTCTGATTTCTGGCATCGACAATCTCACGAGGGAGCCGATTCATTGCCTCCTTTATATCCAGATCCTCCTTTGGATCATACAGATCCTCGAATCTCAACCCTAGAAAAAACATCCAAAATCAATCACACACAAAAAAAAAATTTATCACATAAATGAAAGTCATAGATCTGTGAGCTTGAATTAACGGTTGTAATTAGAAACCCTAACCGTATCTGCGGAGGCGTCCGGCTACAGCTTTTTTGTGCTGAGCGGCAAACCAGTTCTTTGATGGATTCAAGAAGGATTGCAACCATGAAGACGAAGCCATTGATAGATTTCTCTCTTTCTCTCTTAGTTTTTTTTCTCTCTCTATGGGATACTGTTTTGTGAATTTTGTGGAAAAGAATTTCTTCCGATGGAAAGCCTAAGATGATCTAAACCGTACGATTAGGTCAAATCTACAAATAGGGGAGATCAAAGATAGCCTACCCACAAAAAGTAGCATACAAAGCGCTGAAAAGAAAAAACACAAAAACTAAACAAAACCTTCCTTTAAAAAAAAAAATTTATAAATAAATGTTGAATATATCTTGTTTCAGGAAAAAAAATATTGAACATATAAATAAATATTTTTATTTCATAAATAAAATGGTATGAGCAACATTTTATTCGTTAAAAATTACTGAGCATTAAGTAGAAAGTTTGTCTCTTCACATTTGTTTTTTTTTTTAAAGTAATAAGTACAACTAATAAACATATTTTAATAATTCTAAAAAGAGTATGATCAGGATGAGAACTATGAAATTTTTGTACGAATAACCGCACTTTTAACCATTTGAGCCAAAATGTGGGTCTAAGTTTGTGTGAATAAGTAATTTTTATTTAATACTAGGGTAAAAAGTAAATATCCCCTAAAAATATTTCAACGTTTTAATATAATATTTTAAATATATATGTATATTCTTTAAATTTATTTCTAGTTTGAGTGTAGAGAGGTTAAAGAGCAGTCATATGGTCTCAGATAAAGTTAATTTTGTTTTTAATAAATGGTGCCTTTGTTTATTTATCTGAATCTAAAAATTAAAATCTAGTTCTGAATTTTAAACATTAATTATTATGTTTGTTTAACATATTTTCTTATTTATTATGTTTGATTATTACCCCGACTCATTTAGAAACTATCATATCTTCAAACATAGGGGCTAACTAGATATTATTAATAATAAAATCACAATAATACAATAATTTAGGATAAAACATGATCAAATTTGCAATGTTTTAGGGTAGTTATTTTTAAACAATAATGCAATATTATTAATAATGAATCACAATATTCCAACGAATAAAAATATACGAAGGGCCTTATAATACAACAAGTATCTTCAAAAAATTGAAATGACGCTACTAATTCAAGATATCCCGAAATTTAGCCGTAAAACTATTTATATACATACTAGATTCTGGAGCACACCTTACGTGTGTGCAATAGATGGAATAAATAAATTATATGAAAAATAATATAATGTATCATAACTACATAATTAGTTAATGCTGATTTTGTTGCATTTTGTTTAATTATGAAATTAGTTCATTTTCAATTGTCAATTATTGATTAGTGCATTTAAAATGATATTATTCTACTTCGTGGAGTGTTTGGAAGACTTAATTGTGATATTCAAATTGTTAGAATAACATATTTTGAAATCCTATATGTTCTTTAAAATTTTGTATAAAGGTACCAACATCACATATAGATATTATATTCCCTCAAAATATAAAATTCGAGTGAAGTTCAAGAATTAGGCAATTTCAAGTCCTATTTCAAATGACTTATTTCGAATTTTCATAAATCAACTTGAATTGTCAAATTTACAATTATTCAATTTTCTTTACCAAGCACAAATAAAAATAAAATTTATAAATTACCTCATTGTAAATTGTCATAATTTGAGGGATAATCAAATGGACCCTTATTATATGAAAAACTAACTATGTAGTAAATAAATAGATTTACATAAATGGCCTCTTTGATAAATTTTATGTACATTTCGGATTATAGGAAGCAATGCTTGAATATTTAGCAAAGTTAAAGTGTTCATTAACATAATTTTCTAAATACAGTTTTACCTATTCTAAAATAGTAAAAAGAAACTTTCATTGTCTCTCTCTATATATATAGATTTTGAAATATAAGCTCTTGATTAAATAAAAATGATTTAAATTATGTATATTTGATTGCCATTATTATATTTTTATTGAAAATAAAATTTAATTTGAACATCCTTTTTAGTTGTTAGTAGGAGTTTTAATAGGTAAGGTTGCGAGTAGGTTAGGAAGATCCGAACTTAACAGTTAAAAAGCATGCCCCGCTTATACCTATCTTGGACTAACCGAGGCGGGTATTATATTGGAAAATTAAAATCCTCTGCATTAATCATGCTTGTACTTAAATGTAGCAATTTTATAAATGGGAAAATGAAACAATACGAAATTGGCTCAAGAATTCATGTTGGTCTAAATTTTTAAATAAAATTGGAGATATGTCATGTTAATTGTGTATTGTCATATTAATTAGGTCTTATTGTGTCTAAATTAGAGAAAATCACATTATAATCATGTTATAACGTGTTTATTAGGACCTTACGCTAATTGGGTCTTATTGTTTGTAATTAAATAAAACACTGGTTTTTATTTATTTTATAATGTGTGGACCAAAAACAACAATTATGCCTGTCATCTCATGTTGTGTATCCAGTGGGTTGTGTTTGTATTTTGTAGAAATAACACAACTTCGTATCATATTGTATTAGGCCCAAACATGACCAAAAACACGAATTGCCACCTTTACTTTGACTCAAATTTGTTTCGATCTAAATTAATCCGATCTAACCCATTATACCTATATGATATTGTAAGAGTATGTATTTAAAGAAAAAAATTACTAAATTATGCTTGATGGAAAAAGAATGAGGAGGGCATTCTAATAATTGAGAGACACTGGAAAAGGAGTTTGTTGAAGTGATAACACCTTTAAGACAAATGATTGTGTTTGATCAAGTGGTAAGATGCATTTTCTTTATGTGTAAGTTTACAGATTCAAATCCCATAATTAAATTTTCTTTGTTTTCTTACCATAGAGAGATATTTAGTAATTAAATTAAAATACCAAAAATCTTACTCACACTTCATTAATAGTATATATGTTATATGTAAAAATTACCAACGCTAACAATTCATTTGCTTCAATCAATCAACAATTTTAGGCTTGTTGATAATTAATGCAATCAAGCACCATTAGATCAAGATGAGAATAATGGAATTTTGGGCTTTTTCCATGGAGAAAAAAGAAAATTGCAATAAAACACGTCATAAATCAGTTGAGCACATTTAAATAAAAGTGTTGGCCAAGCTTTACCGGTAAAGCATCCTGATGGTTGTACAGATTTGGCATGGATTTATATTGTATGTTTATTTTCAATTTTCTACGACTCCTTCGTAGAACTCGGTTTTGTAATCGACGCTATGTAAAGTCATATCTTGCAAGTTGCAAGTGTGATATTAATTTGGTTTTGCCTTCGCAACATTTTAGGAAAGGGAGTTTTTTTCTCTCTTTATTGTGATAAAAAAAAAAACATAATACAATCACGTTAGAAAGAATCATTGTGCAAACAAACACAAAAATAATTTTGTATATCGTTATTTAATTTTAATGATATCCTGTTGCAGGCACGAGGATATGCTAGATTATAGAAAAAAAAGAAGATTTTCCGGATTTTGTTCTCGAATGTTTTTTTAGATCGGTCCTTGTTCTTTTTTCAAAAGCTAGTGGTCCCTACTTTTCTAAAGAATGCGGTACCTCGAGTTCGCTATATGCATGGACGGAGTCATGATTTTAGGTTTTGGGGGACGAGAATATAAATGAATCGATGGTAAGAAATCATTATCACAAAAATTATTCAAACTAAATTTTAACATCAAATAATAAAGCAAGTTAACGCAAAAACATCGAGAAAAAAAGTAATTTTGATTTTATTATCGAGAAAGTTAGGAAAAAGATGGCTGGTTGGAAAGCTAATGTGTTATCCTTTGCGGGGAGAGTCACTCTAGCCAAGGCTGTGACGTCCACCATCCCCATACACAACATGCATACTGTTTTATTCCCTATTTTGACATGCAAAACTATTGATAAAATTAATAGAGATTTCATATGGGGACAATCTGAAGACAGGAAAAGGATCCACCTTGTGAAATGGAGTAAAGTGTGTCTGCCCAAGAAATTGGGCGGACTGGGCTTAAGAACCTGCAGGGACAACAACCTTGCCATGGTTGCCAAAGTTGGCTGGAACATTGCGAATAATAAAGATTGTTTATGGGGTAAAGTTCTTAAGGGAAAATATGCCATACCTCCGAACCCGAGACTCTGGAAAAAGAAACAAAATGCTTCACATGTGTGGAGAAGTGTTTTTAAAACGAAAAGTACCCTTGAGAAGTCCATTAAGTGGACTATTGGTAATGGGAGAGATGTTTCGATTTTAAATGATTGGTGGTGTGGAAGTTCCAGCCTGGCTGTTAAATTCCCACACATGACCAACCAACTGGATACGAATCTCAATGTGGAACGCCTTATTTCAGCCAGTGGCGGCTGGAATGTGAACGAGGTTCGTACGCTGATCCCTTCTGAGGGAATAAATGATGTTCTTAGCACTCCTCTAACTACTACGGGACAGCGTTTGGATGCCCCATCATGGTTAGGGAAAGGAAATGGGAAATTCTCTACTTCGTCTTTCTTTCGTCAAAATTTAAATACTCAGGTGGATAATAATATTACTAACAGTGATTGGGGGTGGATATGGAAGCTTAAATTACCTAACAAAATCATCCACTTTCTTTGGATCTTAAAACATAATAGACTTCTGTCTAGTGTTGCTTGTGTTGAGAGAGGAATCTCCCAAGATCCAAATTGCAAGTTGTGTGGCCTTCTTGAAACCACTAACCATATTTTCAGGGAGTGCAGCAAGGCTAAAAGGGTTTGGGATCTCCTAAATCTAAGTATCACAGGTGATATCCCTTTTTTTATTTGGCTTGACGCAAATCTTAAAGACAATGAGACTAGATCCATGCATAATATCCCTTGGAACATAATGTTTGCCACTACCATTTGGAATATTTGGTTAATGCGTAATGATTTTGTGTTCAGAAACACACTCCAAGAGCATGAGAGTGTAGCAGCGAAAAGCTTGAAACAAGCGGCCAGCTATATTCAAGCTTTCCGCAGCAACACTTCTTTAAACGGACTAGATAATAGATTGATTCGTTGGTTTTTTCCTTTGCCAGGTAGAATAAAAATTAATACTGATGGAAGGAGCACCCAAGGAGCTCAATATGGCAGCTTTGGAGGACTAGCCAGGAACGACGAAGGAAGGTGGATAGAAGGTTTCTGTGGATCCCTGGGAGCGGTTACACCGCTAGGTGCGGAGTTGTGGGGAATCAGACGCGGCCTAAGGCTTGTTAAAGATAGAGGGTGGGAGGACGTCGAAGCGGAGAGTGACTCTTTAAATGCGGTTCAATTGATCCTGGGGGATGAAGATATCTCCAACCATCCGGAAAGATCTCTAATTCAAGACTGCAAGCACCTTATAAGAGAGACAGGAACTGGACTGAAGCATATTCTCCGAGAGGCTAATAGAGTGGCCGATAAACTCGCTCAGCTGGGAGGACGCCAAGGAGAACAGAATGTTAGAATATTAGTCCCTCCTATTGAAGTTGTAGATGAGATGGCAGCAGATATTCAAGGGATTATGTTCCCTCGTGGTTTCTAATTCTCCTTGCGTTTTTTTTGTGTTCTCTTTGTTTTCTTTTTTTTCGTTCCCCAGTAACCAAAAAAAAAACGCAAAAACATAACATATATAATATGTCAATATATATACAATTACAAAAAATACATATATATACATATGATCATCCACGTGAGCAAATAATATTGAATAGATTGACGTACAAAAAATAATAACTACAATTATCCTCTTGCAATTATATAACTAAAAACCTCTTTTATTATTGTTTTAAAAGTTCAAGTAGAACTCTTTTATTATTATTATAAAAATTAAATATAAGGTAAATTTTGATGTATAAAAGGACATACAATTTTTATTTATTTTGTTGCAAAAATGTAAATCTTATACATTAGTTCGGGTGTTTAACTTAAAAAAAATAAAAATAATTGAGGGGGCCATACTTAATCTTTTCAAAATAATTTGGGGGGACGAACTTTTATAATTTTTTTATAAATACAAAATTACTACTATATCTAATATATTTTTAAAAAATTTTGGGGTGGCAACCGTTCCTCCGGATCCATCACTAGCTACATGTGATTTCTTGATCATAGGACTATCTTTGATTATTTGCGAACCGAGATTGTGGTTAAAATAGAGTAAAAAGGGCTAAAATGGTTAATATGGTAGCGCACATTGCTTAAAATGGTGGAAGAGAGTGTGGGCTTGGATTGTTATACTGGTAAAGTGGGCTCGATAAGAGACAAAGATGTTGACCAAATTATTGTGCAAAATAATCTTTTCCCAAGTTAGAAGGGATGGCTTGTTAGACCCTAAGTAGCTGGAGTTGGAGTTGGCATGACTTGGTTGCACCATTACCAAGGCATGCCCGATAAAAATAAAGGGTGCATGAATTTAGAGGCTTCTGTGTGGGTAGCTAGACTCTATTCGAGTATTCAGCCAAGTGCGTGGGCACTTGGGCTGCAACAACTTATGAGACCTAATGTGTACTGCTACCATTTTAGATATTTCATTAAGTGGTATTATAGAGGGCCGATGTAAGTTATGAGATGCAGTCCCATGCGGGCTAAGTGTGAGTGTCTTACACAGCACGTGAGTTACTAGAGTTGCATTGTGGGCTTAATATTGCCTAAGTCATGAGTGGCTCATGACTTGAATTTGAAGGAATTTGAGAGAAGACCGAAACTACGTCGTTTTGATGGAAGGATAGGTAGCTGAGACAGCAAGTTAGTTGTGGGCAGTTGGTTGTCTGATTGGGATAAGGAAAACTCCCTTGCACATAATTGGCACAAGACAAGATAGTTTTATGTGGACAAAACTACCTAACAGTTGTGTATGTTGGTTTTTTGTCTTGAATTAGACAAGGTAGTTTTGTGCGGACAAAATTACCTAGCAGTTGTGTATCTTGGTTTCTTGTCTTTGAATTTGAATTCCTAGGCAGTTGAGGTTATCAACTGCAGGCATATAAATGTGTCTAAGCCAAATGTGCTTGGCTGGTTAGACAAATTATGAGAATTTATATTCCTTGTAAACTATTGAGGCAATAAAAAATGTTTGGGAGTGTTGTCCCTGTAAATTGCTTGTCTTCATTATTTGAATTGTGTGTTTGCTTGTGTTTACTGGTTGTTTGTGAAATAACGCGGTCATTTGGTAAGCCTCTGTCAAAAAATAGAGAATTACCCCGTGACAGTAAGATGGCTAATTACCTTGCGCGCTCAGTTCTTCGTCTCTATCCTTTTTCTTTTCTTTTTTCTGTTCACTTTACTCTCTCTCAAAATCAAAGGGCCTCAGTTGATTTAGAAAGTAGCAATAGTCCCATTCTTGCGGGCTTTGTTTGTTAAAAAAAGAAAAGAAAAGAAAGCGTAAGCTACGTTTTTATCAAAATGAAGATTTTTTGTTTGTAAAGTCAGATTTAGATTTATTTTCATCTAGATCATTAAATGGTTGAATGAGTGAGTATTTTATACAAGATTCAATCGAATCCACTGCTACCATTACGAAATATATATTTATACTCATCCAGAGGTCTTGTGTTTGGCCGGGCTTGTTTGTGACTGGGGTCCATTTTGCATAATTCCTTTCCCTACACCAACATCATGCTAAGCCAATATATACAACGCATCTTATTTCGTTAGATTTCAAAATTGTATATGCATGTGTCAATTTTGAAACTATTTTAATATATATATATATATATATATAACATTTTCACATTGGTGAGTGCTCTATTATTATTTTTGTACAGCAGTCGTATTTACTTTTCTATACTTGCCTCATTTTGTGTGTATAACCAAATACATGTTAATTTATTGGTACTGATTATCGTGCAACCCAAACTGTTAATTTTCTTTATGCTTTAGGACGTACATTTTTCAAATTGTGTTTATAGGTTATACTCTTAATACATTATCAACTCTACCATCGATACATACAAAAAAAATTAATTAAAGTATTGAGATGATAATATATATAAAAATCGTTGATAACCATTTTATTTATATATATATATCAACAATCAAACCCAAATTCATAAAAACATTTCCAGCAACTACAAAAGTCAACTTACTATAGAATTTTTAAAATAAAAAGAATAATTAGCGTTTTATAATGTTGTATCAACTAATCACATATCACTCTCTTCTTTCTCCCATTTCCCTTTCATTAAATAATAAATACTGAATATATGTCAACCCTATACTCATTTTCTCCAGTATTTTTCTATTGTTATTTTTTAAAATTTTGTTACAATTCAACGATAATCCTATACAATTTTCAGTTACGGATAATGGATGGCAATTAATAAGCTCACTAACTAGTTTATTAGAAAAGTCATGGGAGTTGCAAATTGGAAAGATCAAATTGGGTTGACTTTTTTTGAGTGGGGAGTGTTTGGGAAAGAAACACAGGCCCATGTGTTTCACTTTAATGGGATCACACTCCAGCAATTAAAGGTCAATTAAAATATTGAGAGGCAATTAATTGTATAAAAAGTAGTGTTAAATATGATAAATTCTAATTAACTACCCCAAGGTGTTTGAGTATTTGAATTTGAATTACATATATATTTGTATTAAAATAAGAAAGTAATGAATGACGTATAGTGGTCGGTTGAAGGAAACATTTATATTATGTTTTTGAGAAATTTTTTTTTGACAGAGTAAAAATGCTCGTTAAATATATTAATAATTTGTACAAAAGTTTTAAATAAATTGATATGGCAGTGAGATAGAGAAAGTAAGATGGAGAAAATTATTTACAATAATGTCATAAATTATTAAATTGCACGATGTAACATCATATAGTAATATTCTTTTGTACAAATTTTAGGCAAGCCCATCATTTTTCTTGCTTGTAAAAATAGAAGAAAATGTTAATGTGTTTTTTTCAGGATACATGTTAAGAAACTAAAAATGGCAATAATATGGCTATACATGAATATCAATGTAAGAATTTAGGCTTATTAAGACCATATTTTTCTCTTGTTTATGGGTTTTTAATCCTCGGCCTTAAAACACATAACATGAACCATAACTCAATGTACTCTTTTCTTTGACAAAAGCCTTGGAGTACCTTCTTTCACTTATGGAATCGACAAGATAAACCCTAAAATATTAAAAAAGAAAATAGACGGGTTCTCACCCCTCAGACGCACAAGGTGGGGGTTCGGGGATAAAAGACAGATAGTCTGGGTAAGAGAATTTGTAATCGCTCGTGGAAGAAAAATTTAAAGATGGATGGATGGAGTCAAGATTTGACCTTGTAGGATTTTGTAGGATTCAAAATACATATACTATTCGTACAAAAAAAAAATGAGAGAATAAAATAAAATCGTTTACATGACTCCCCATTTAATCAAATTTTCATTGAAATTACTTTTGTATTCTTAATTTATCCCCATACATATTAAATAAATTATCAAACTTGTAACAATCTACTTTCAACAACAAAAATATAATGCTATTTTCTTTATGTATATTAGAGACATCTTATCACCTATATTAGACCTTTGTGAATAACATGCACGCTTTAATCACTGAGTTAAACTAATTATTTTATATAGACTATACTAGAAATTTACAATTATAAAAAATGACCAACCATGTATCGCATTATCATGGGCCCCACAAATTTTAACATAATTAATGAGTAGAAGTTATGGTAAAAAAAAAGAAAGAAGGTGCATCCCAATATTCGTTACTTTAATTACAATATGGGAATGATATAATTGGTTTGCCATCTTTTTTTCTCTCTTCTAATGTCTTACCAATTGAAGAAATTATCAAATACTATAATTAATGGGTGCATGCTCTCACACGGTTTTGATTATTTTAATTTTAATCACAAGAGACTGGCATGCGACACTAATATTTTATAATTAAGATCATGTTATGTGCATCTGAATTCATGTTGTGTTCAATTTTATCTTTACAAGGAAATTCTCATAATCTTTATACATTGTAAGCTTTGACTTTTATTCTATTTTTAGGAAGAAGAAAGATTAAATCATTAATTTGTTGTTTTGGCCATAGTCCATAGGGATTTGTGTTAGTTTGATCCTATTAATAAATCAGAAATCAAATAAATAAATAATTCAGTTTTTCATTTTTTTGTTCTTTTTTAAACCATCATAGTGAAGGACTATAATATAATAAAATTCAAAAGAAAATAGTAACGTGCTACAAAAATAACTGCCTATGCACTAACCAAATGGTAATAATATCAATACATAGATAGCTTGTAAATTAGACAATTTTAAACTCGCCTAATACCTAAATTGAGGCATGATAAAGCAGGGTTATAAACCGCATAAGCAAAAAAATAAATGCCACAACTAAGTAATTTCATTTTTTTTTCCTTTCGCATTTTATATTATTATTAGCTATTTAGTATCCAAAAAAAAA
Source organism: Lonicera japonica (assembly GCA_021464415.1). Lineage (NCBI taxonomy): Eukaryota > Viridiplantae > Streptophyta > Magnoliopsida > Dipsacales > Caprifoliaceae > Lonicera > Lonicera japonica. The sequence goes on from CM038469.1 coordinate 64,399,396, forward strand.
CTTCTACCAGACTTTGAGTTACATTCGGTGAGTTAAATCACTAATGTTTCTCTTCCAATCCAAATACCTATCAACACAAGTATTGTACTACATGATGACTATTAGTAAAATTGTAGACAATTCTTAATTATTTTCTAAAATTGAAGTGCTCAACAATATAATAGAACTTGACATAAGATTATATTAGTAATGAATTAACTTGTAACCACCCAATTACTAGATTTAATTAGTTTTATACTAGATGAGTTGTGTAAAAGAAGATGTGCACGACAGAGGTAACTCTGAGGGCTCGTTTGGTTCACGGAAGGGAAATCAATTCACTTATCTTTTTTATGAGGGTGAGAAACTAACGTTCTTATCAAGTTTTCATTCTTATGTTTGGTAAAGCATGTAAAATATTTAGGTAGGAGTAGTGTTATTCAAAATTTTTTGTAATAAATGTTAGGATGGGAAAATTAATTATATTAGTTTTGAGAGGAATGATTTAACCTCATATTTTTCCCTTTAGTAAGAAAGTATTTCCAGAATTTGTGTTTATCAAATAAATGAAAGGAAGCACTTTTCTTTCTTAAATTCTAAAATCTGCAAAGCAAACGAGATTTAAAATTAAGATCAAAAGGACAAACTTGTCAAATTCTCCAGCATACAAGGTGCACTACTCAAATTTTTCAGTGGCATATGTACAATTTCCCTACATTACAGGGACATAGCCGAAATCCAAAAATATTATATTTAGCCCCCTCCCCCTAATATAAAATCCGTGGATTTGGAGGGAGATAGAATAGACTCTTGAGTCTAGAGAGAAAACAGAGGAGTATGAAGAGAAAATAAGTGAAAGGAAAAGCTTCAAATCAAAAATGGCGACGGCGATGGCGGATATTTGTAACAATAAAGGAGTATTTAGGGTTTCAATGTGTGGGGGTGCACAAGAGATAGAACAGATGTCGAGAGACGGAAGCCATTTCAGTCTCTCCACAGGTATTCTTCCTTCTCTCGGTGCTCGTAGTAATCGCAGAGTCAAGCTCCGACCATTCATCCTTTCTCCTTACGATCCCCGTTACAGGTTTTTCCAATCTCTCTCTCTCTACTAATATAGAAAACTGTACGTATGAATTACTGAGGTGAGGATTCGTTTTCCATTGCAAGTAATTTTTTTATGAAAAAAAAAAGATCGAATGGACTAAATAGGCATTTCAAAAATATACGGAGTAGTTTGTATTGTTGTGCCTGCCTGCATTCGGGTCGGGCCTGAGGCACCCGCCAGTCCGCGCACATAGTAACGATACTGTCTCAACTTAAACATCTTTTGGGCCACAAGTGTAGGGTTTTAACTTAAAAGGCCTAGTTACTATGCGGAAACTCTCCCCCACTTATATACCTGTTGAGTTCTATAATTTTTCCATATGGTATCAATGGTTTAAGCCAACCATTCTCAACATGTATTACGTACACCGGATCACAAGCACATGTTTCGCATGTACTATTCGTATATGTATACAATTTTCAGAGAAAAAGTTTAACAAAATTAAAAGATGAGCGGGTTTTGTATATCAAAAAAAAGGATATATCAAAAATATGATACAGATTCACCGCGGTTGAAATGCCTCTTCGCTAATATACTGTAGATATACATATATATAGGTAAGCACACTAGTTTTAATCGTTTGTATCTTTATAGCATTGAATCGTGCTACTTGAATTCTGGAAAAGGTCAAAAGGTTTAAACTCATTGTTCTAGCTCTGTTGGTTGTTTGTTTTTATTAAGGGTGGTATTATTGTTAAAGTAATTATGATTCTTGTCAAAACAATATATACTAAAGTATAACTTTTGAAAAGTATTATTACGCTTGAGCAAAAGTATAATTACTTTGGGAATAAGGGTACCTTTATTTATTTGATTTTATCTTTTTATTTGTGTATTTTTAGAGAAATTTTTGTGTTCTGCTTACAAAAGATAAAATAAAAATTGAAGCAATATTTGTGTCTAAAATGAATTACTGCGCCGGCAACAAATTCTTGCTTAATGTGGCCAATACGCTTTAATTACTAAATCCCTGCGCGCTTTTGATGATAGCTGAAAGTATTTGTACAATTTTCTTCTTCTCTTTCAATGGAGCGCATAAGAACTTTTTTGGGTCAAAATGACGAGCTCTAATGAAGTTATATATTCTGCAGGGTATGGGAGGGATTTCTGGTTATATTAGTCGTATATACTGCATGGGTCTCTCCCTTTGAATTTGGATTTCTCAACAAGCCAGAAGGACCACTATCCATCACCGATAACGTAGTCAATGGATTTTTTGGCATCGATATTATTCTCACCTTCTTTGTAGCGTACCTCGATAGAGGCACCTATCTTCTCGTTGATGACCGCAAGAAGATAGCTTGGAGATATATTAGCACTTGGCTCACATTAGATGTCATTTCCTCAATCCCTTCTGAACTTGCTCGGAAGATATCCCCAAGGCCCTTGCGTATGTATGGCTTGTTCAACATGCTTAGGCTATGGCGTCTTCGTAGAGTTAGTGCCATGTTTGCTCGGTACGTTTTTCCCAGTAATTTTAGAAGAACTCGGAATTGTGATTCAAAAGAGTGACTCAAATTTAGATGATATGGCATTAGTGCGTTGATTAGCAAATAGAGTGATAACAACTTGTGTTTCCGCACCAACCAATAAACTTATGATACATCACTTGGGTCACTTTTTTGAGTAGAAAATCCGGTCCCCTTAGAATTACTCATTTCTTCCTTCTTTTGACCTCTTTTATTGTGTCTACCTTTAGGGTACATTAATTTTTGCTTTTATTTATTGTGTCTACCTTTTGGGTACATCATTTTTTGCTTTTGCATAGGTGTCATTGTCATTCTCTTTTCTCCAAACAGGTTGGAGAAAGATAGGGACTTCAATTACTTCTGGGTTCGGTGCGCGAAACTTCTTTGTGTAAGTACAAATATTAATGTTCTTAAAAGCGCTAAACGGATGAGAGGTGGCAGGAGGGAGCCTAGTGCCCTGGACACTACTTAAAAATACATATAGAATTCTTGAACCAAACATTTTTCATAATTCAAACACAGATGAAATTATTGTTTAAGAAAAGGGAGCGGAAGAACCACCTAGTTGTAACGAGCCTAATGTTGAGACTGACTGCTATATTTTTGCCCTGGTGTGACTTCAGTAAGTGCTAGCAGGCTACTTACTATGGGTGTTTACCCTACATCTCCTGGGTGGTGAATTGAATTGATGTCTTATACTGTGGCACTTTTTCTTCCTAGCAGGAGTCCTTTTGAAGAAAAGCAAAATTACGAGGGCTTTGGCAAAGCGGATAATATATTAGTAGGCAGGACCGAGGACGTTACGTTTGCCCAGCCCACGCTTATGCTGGGAATTCAATTTTTTATTCTTTTACTACTTGAAAACGTAATAGTGCAAATGATAAACTCTACATCTTGAAAAGATCTAAAAATTCTTCGAGGATATATTTCTAGTAATTCAAACGCAAACATAATAATATTTTTGTCAATTCTCACAGTTCCTGCAAATGAGTGTAATACAAATTCTTAATGCACACTTTTATTTGGCTTTTGATTCATAGGTGACCCTTTTTGCGGTTCATTGTGCGGGGTGCTTCTATTATCTACTTGCGGCTCATTATCCTCATCCAGATAAGACTTGGATCGGGGCAAATATGCCCAACTTCCACCAGGAAAGCCTGTGGATCCGGTATGTAACATCAATGTACTGGTCCATCACTACCCTCACAACCGTTGGGTACGGAGACTTACATGCACAAAACACAAGGGAGATGACCTTCGTCATATTCTATATGCTCTTCAATCTGGGTTTGACTTCATACTTGATTGGAAATATGACTAACCTGGTTGTTCATGGCACTAGTAAAACCCGACTATTTGTAAGTACATCTTAGTTATCGCTCTAATTCTGAAACTTATGATACACACACAGATACATGTATATGTATATGTATATGCGGATAGTCTCTTTGAAGGGCATCCTTCTTTCAAGAAAAGGATGGACTTCGCCTTTCGAAGGGATGAATGGTTGAATATTTTGATGAAATTTGGTGGAGATGTTCTCCGTGACGAGTATATCATCTCCACCAAATTTCAGGTTTGTTGGGGAGTGACTCAGGACCTGTAGAGTTGGGCAGAAAATCATACATACATTTATATATATATAGACACACACTTATATGTAAGTATATATGATTTCTCATTCAGTTGTGAAAATTTTCTACTTTGATTACAGAGGGATACCATTCAAGCCGCATCTAGTTTTGCGCTAAGGAATCAATTGCCGCCGCGCTTGCAAGATCAGATGCTTGCACACTTGTGCTTAAAGTTTAGGACAGACTCAGAGGGGCTTCAGCAGCAAGAGACTCTTGATTCCCTTCCAAAAGCAATCCGTTCGAGCATTTCTCATTTCCTTTTCTACTCTCTTGTCGATAAGGTTTACTTGTTTCGTGGAGTTTCAAATGACTTGCTTTTCCAGCTGGTAATTTCACTATGAATTGACTTTGTAGAAATTTCAAATTCTGAAACGTGATATTGCAGCGTGCAAACAGACCCTTATGATACTTTTTGTTAAGAGGATTATTATTCTATTTCTTGTTGAAGGTTTCGGAGATGAAAGCTGAATATTTCCCCCCCAAGGAAGATGTCATTTTGCAAAATGAAGCACCCACGGATTTCTACATACTTGTTACAGGAGCGGTGGTGAGATTCAGCTTCCTAGTCGGTTCAGATAAAAAAGTTGCAAAATGATTGAAAACACTACTAAATTTATGAGAAGTTGGAAAAAGAGAAGCGATTTGGTGTAATGTAATATTACTTTTTTTGTTTTTCCATGGAATTCAATTCTTTGGGTGATGGATACGAAAAAAATTTCATGAAAAAGAGAAAAACATGGAGAAACATCTACCTAAAGCATTCATTTCTTTTGCCCACGCTTCATAACACTTAATAGTGTTTTCAAGTTTTTCAACTTTCTATCAAACAGACCCTGAATATTTCAAGAAATTAATTATTTTCGGTTAATGTTTTTGCTAATGGTTGGCTCTAACATTTATATTACTTCCTAGGAATTGCTGGTTCTGAATAATGGAGCTGAACAAGTAAGCCCAGTCTCCGGTGGTAGAATTCTCTGTTTCTTAGGGCTCGTTTGGTTTGAGCTTTTGACAATTATTTTTCTCTCAAAACATCAGTAAACACCTAAATCCTAACTTAGGGGAAACTAGGATTCCAAGAAGGTTTAAAGGAATGAACCACACGACTATTAATTGGTTATGATGACTGATAATTATTTCAGGTTGTTGGAGAGGCTAAAACTGGGGAACTTTGTGGGGAGATTGGGGTTCTGTGTTACAGGCCTCAGCTCTTTACGGTGCGGACCAAAAGATTAAGCCAGCTTTTACGGTTGAATCGTACCAGTTTTTTGAACATTGTGCAATCCAATGTTGGAGATGGGACCATTATAATGAACAACCTCCTCCAGGTCTGTATTCCGTAATATTTTCTTCTATGCATGGAACCACTCTTTACTAACAATTGTTGAACCAAATATTTTATGTACTTACGTGAAATTATGTAGTCAGTCAATTATTCGTGTTTACAATACAACTGCTAAAACGACTTACTCATGTCTACGTTAAAATAATATGTATCTACGGTATGTTCGTGCATAGTAAAGAACTACTCATGCCTACAACGAATTATTATCCCTATAACACCATCGGTGACTACTATGTGTTTTTAATATATATAGTGCCCATCTCTTGTAAACTGTAAGGATCAGGCTTTTAGTGAACAGTTTACTGTTGGCAATGCATTTGGAGACACATTTAGCAACAGAAAACTATAACTAAAAATAGTCCGCATACAGACCATATGCATTGGCGACTAGTTGTATATGTTGATTTTGTCTTTGGTATGGACCGCCCTTATATGACCAGGCTGTTAGTGACAATATTATGTTTCCAATACATTTGGAGACATCGAATCATAGCTAAAAGTATGGTCCGGGTATGGACCACCCACAAAGAAGACTGGTTGTATATAAATGAGTAGAGGTCTATGGTATGGACTGTTATTATACAGAGTGCGCTTTTAGCGACACTTTTCCGTCCCCAATACATTTGGGGATGATATAGCGACAAAAAGAATTGTACAGACTATTTGCATAAGAGAGTGGTTGTGTGTATGTATTCATGTGTGTGTATTGATTATCCTTTTTTCGATTGTGGCAGCATTTAAAAGAGTTGAATGACCCGATTATGGAGGGAGTTTTGCTAGAGACAGAGAACATGCTGGCTTGCGGTAGACTGGACCTACCTCTTAGCTTATGTTTTGCTACTCTTAGAGGGGATGACTTACTGTTGCACCAATTGTTGAGGCGCGGCCTGGATCCTAATGAATCCGACAACAATGGAAGGACAGCTCTGGTCTGTGAAAACTTTCTCCCCACATTTTCCTCTATATTTTCTTGAGAACCAAACACATATAGAATAACTGAATCTGAGTTAATTTCTCTTTGCAGCACATTGCTGCGTCCAAAGGAAATGAGAACTGCGCGCTTCTCCTGCTGGATTACGGGGCAGATGCGAATAGCAGAGGTACCATTTCTTCTTCAACAAATTTTTTTACTGCAATTATATAATTTTCGTTTTGAGGAAGGCAAGAAAAAAGGGTTTTGTTGTACTTTGAATCCTGAAATTTGGGTACGAAATCGATTTTTGCAAACTTTATTTCCTCAAAATTTACTAGCGTTGCAAATTAAATTAAGTTTTTAAATCAGTTTTAGATTACATGGCTTAGATTTTAACAAGTAACTTCTATCTAAACGAGTTATCATTAGAGGGAGTGTATGGACTCAAAATTTGAATCTTTGAATTTAAAATTAATGGTATAAATTAGCTAACGCTATGCTAAAGTGGTTCGCTGTCACTCTGGAAAAAAGTAACAGGAATTTGGATGAAGTTGATGGCAGCATTTACATTGCAACACTATTCAAACTTTGGGGAAGATATTGCAACTGAAATATTGGGGAAGGAATTAAAATTAAACCAACCTTTAGGGTTTAAATTGCAACAAACCCAATTATTCCAGAGCAATTTAATAACTTAAAGTGGAAAATCATGTACAGTAAATTTCAAGCAAGTCATCGTTCCAAAGCACTTTGAAATTATTCCAGATCTACTTCTTTTTGTAATTAACTGTGAATCCTAATTTAAAATTGTAAACATCTTTGTATTCACTCAATTATTGCAAGATTTTCATTTAGGACAATTTGTTTTTTTTTGTTAATAAATTTAATTAAATAAATAATTAATACACAGAGCAAGTGGTTATGCTACCAATCTAACTTTCATGTGATTGTTGACGACTTTTTAATTAGTTTGTCAGTAGTCATCACAATCCAAAGGAGCTTGATTCATACAATCTATAGACATCACACTATCCTAGCCTTGCTTGTTTGTCAATAATAGAGAAATAAAATATGAATAAAGAAAAGAAATTATTTGAACATTGTAGTTGACTAATAATAATTTTCAGTTAATTTTACACTCGATTTTCTGATATGAAATTCTTTTCTAATTATTTTATACTTTCCGCATATCGACCAATAAATTTGATTGTTGGTACGTCGTATTCTAAATTTTTAGAAGTATAAAACTATTTATTTAGGTTTACCTTATTTTTCATCCATAGACATCATCTTGCATGTTTTCCAATCCAAAAATGCAAGCATGATCTCATCATCATCATGCTCTTGACAAATAGTAATAATACCAATAATGGAGAAATAAAAAATTAGAAAAATTGGCCAAATATAGTAGTTGACCATGACTTTTAGTGTTTCACTTCAGTTGTCACTAATATTTATTGTTTTGAATGTTTAAATATACTTTATAAGTTATTCTAGCGATTGACAACTTGTTTCTTAATTTTATGATTTTATCTTAAGCCCAGCATGATTTTTTCTTCAAAAGTTTTAAGCAACGAATCTATTGGAATAAAACCTATGAACTTTGACTTTTGACCTACACAGATTCAGAAGGGAATATTCCGCTGTGGGAGGCCATACTGGCTAACCGCGAACCAGTGATCAAATTACTGACAGATAACGGAGCCACCATATCATCTGGGGACGTGGGCAAATTTGCTTGCATATCCGCCGAGCAAAAGAAGCTCGAATTGTTAAAGGAAATTCTTCGGTATGGAGGGGACATCATGCTTCCCAATGGCAATGGGTCCACGGCTCTCCACGTCGCGGTTTGTGAAGGCAACACGGAGATGGTCAAGTTCCTTTTGGACCGAGGAGCTAGTGTTGATAAAGTGGACGACCATGGTTGGACCCCTAGGGACCTAGCGGACCAACAAGGTCATGAAGACATTAAAACCATTTTCCAGTCCATGAAAGTTGAACCCGAGAAAATTGTCAAAACTCAATCTGGTGTGGTATCCCAGATGGAGCACCACGGGGTCCGTTTCCTAGAGAGGTTTAACGGTGAGCCTAGTGTCCTAAATACAAACAGGGAAAAAGCAACCCCATCGACGGAGGAGTCATTAGGGCACCCCCGCCCTAGACGCAGGGCTAGTAACTTCCACAATTCGCTATTTGGTATCTTATCGGCTACCCAAAATGGGGAAAATGAGTTGCTCTTAGCCGCGAATCAAACTAAGTACAATGGGAATGCTAGAGTGACGGTTAGTTGCCACAAAAAGGGGGACGAAGCAGGGAAACTTGTGCTACTTCCGACAACCTTGGAGCAATTACGGGAGATCGGTGCTAGAAAGTTGGGGTTCATGCCCACTAAGGTTTTGAGCAAAGAGGGGGCTGAGATTGATGATATAGAGCTTATTAGGGATGGTGACCATCTAATTTTTGTTAGTGATGGTACCATTGAAGAATCATCTCCCCAAAATGACGGAAGTTTGAGATAACAAAGTGTGTATGGATACGCGTATAATGACCGAAAAATGTAAAGAAAATGAAAGAATTAAGAAAGTTTTGATTTAGGTCGAGGTCGTGTTGATGAGCATATTGAACTATCCTTGTGGTTGAGGGCTATCACAATCGAACGGTTAAAGATAGCCTTGCAAGGAAGTCTTAACTCAATCTTATATTGTTTTGTGTACAGCAAAATTTGCGATGCTTACACCTTTGCTAATATTTTTTGATCATTTTTGGAATGAAAATGTTTTGGCCATTTAAAACGAAATTTTGGTCATTCATTTGCAAGGAATCGACACTAAAACTGTGTCGACCTCGAAGAATATTGTAAGAGCATCTCTAGAAGTACAAAGAGTTTGCTGTCTCCTGCTTTTTGTGGGGATAAAAAATCTTTTGAAATCTTAAAAATAATAATAATTTTCCTATCATTCCTGGGTAAGCAACTCTTTATAATGCATTTGATGCATTTTCTACAATATTAAATCAGAGAATACGAATATTAATATCTTAATCTACGTTTTCCTTTCTAGTATATTAATAATTTCCTTTATGTATTGACAAGTTTTTGCCCAAAAGTTCCATCATTTGGTAGTGAATGCACAAAGTGCTTTATGAAGAGAAGAAGTGAATTGAACAAAATCTACATGCCATAGAAAAATCAAATTTCAAGCAAGTCTACAAAAATTGCTTCTCTCTTTATATCTATAATTATCCATGATAATATGATATATAAATACTAATATTGAGGCAATTTTGGCTTTACCAGAGCGAACGATACATTGTGATGATTGTATATTATACTTTAAAATTAACAAGTTGCTTTGGCATAAGCCAAAATAGCTCTTAATATATAATAGCAGCAATATTTGGACAACAACATAGTGATAATCAATGGGCAATGAAATTTCTATGCATTCTAAAGGAAGAATCATAATGCACATGTTCTTACTTCAATTCATCCTTTCTCCTTAAATCTTCTTCCCCCTTTTTTTTTACGCATTTTTGTCATATTACGTGTGTTGTAAAAGAAACAACTTGTTTTCTCTACATTGCTTTTTTTGCAGATACGATTTTCCCAGCTGGCATGAAGAGAAATGTAAAAGGTAGAAATTCTCTTGCACCTTCTCCGAAGGTTGCCATGTCTATCTTTAATCTCTGCATCTCATTCTCCACTTCTTGTTAAATCATCATATGGATGAGTCTGCATTAACAGGAAAAAAAAAAACTCCTTTCAACAGCTTCAAATCAACCAGTGCAATGGCATTAAAGCAAAAAGGCATTGCACATGCATTAAAAGAGACAAAATTAAGACAAACTTGCACGCGCACACACAGAGAGATATTGTTTTGAATGCCCTATTTACATCTTGGAAAGTATATAGGAAAAAATCAAAAAAAAGATGGAAAAAAGCATACTATAATTTGTTGTACCTTTTAATACATCTTTACAGCGCGTAAGAAACTATGCAGATGTTTCCATGGTATGATGCCGCATTTAGTACATGCAAACAATATAGAGAAGACAATACTAACTTGGAAAGGTCAAGACTAAAGTTACTACATACATAATGTTAGGGAATATATTGTGTATAGCTGTAAAATTGACTTTGTGTTGCGTATAGTTGTATAATTGACTTTGTGTTGCGTATAGTTGTATAGTTGAATTTGTTGGCTTTGTTTTCTTTCCTCTAGCCCTATATATAGAAAGGGTCTTTATGTATTCTGTATTATGATTAATATATATCTTTCTCTCATCTCTTCCATCCTCTCATCAAGTTAACATGGTATCAGAGGGGTTTTTAATCCTCCTTTGACAAGCCGCCTTCGTCCTCTATCCCATCATTCGAGCTCAAACCCACTACCTCAACTATGCTTCCCATCTAAATCTAAATCTAAATCAATCCAGTCCTCTATCCCATCATTCGAGCTCAAACCCACTACCTCAACTATGCTTCCTATCTAAATCTAAATCAATCCACAGCCTCCATTCACCAATCCATACCCACACATCTACGCATCCAAATCAAAAAATCCAGTCAACGATACACTAATCCATACCTACACTCTGCTGCCAACCAGATCCAAATATCTACCCACCGGCCTCAATCCCCCCAAAGATCTACTCACCAGACGAAGATCAAACAAGTTTTTGTCTCCACCGTCCATTTGTACCTCCAGCTCCCCCAAAGCTTCTTTTTCGCCATCGCCTTTCCGCCATCCATTTACGGTTGAGACCACCTGCGGAGTACCGTCTCAAAAATAAAATAAAAAAATCTCAGTCACCTTACCTCCGCCGCCGTTTAATCAGCCACTCTTATTTCGTTCAGGACGTCGTCTTTTCCTCTGACGGCCAGTTTGCCCTCTCCGTCATTCGCCGTCGTTTAACTAGCCACCTCTGGTTTCGCCACCGCCGCCGTCTTTCTTCTCCTCCGCCTTGCCTCCTTCCTCGCCGCCTTCTTTCTTTTCGGCAACCGCTGGTTCTTTGGGTTTTTTTTTTCTTTCTCTTCTTTCGCCGCCTTCTTATTCTCTCACTTTTCTTCGTAGACAGCTCATCCCTCTCTCTAGGGTTTTATTAAGAGTTCTCTCTCTCTTACACTGATTTATTGCACCCACCACAAAAAAAACCCACGCGCCTCACGCGCGTGTCAAACAATCCAACAGCCACTTAGCTATTATTTTCATTTTGACCCCATATTTTTCTGTAAATTTTTATTTTGACCCCAGAACCTTTTGAAAATTCAAGTTTGACCCCAAAACCTCAAATTATTCCCATATTTACCTAAACTCTCCGATTTCTTCCATTTTTACCCAAACCCTTCCAATTCCTACCCAATTAAACCCAAAGCATCCTATTACTTCCAATGTCAGCCCTCAGCTAACCACATCTTATGGATATTACCAAAATCCATTCACCTATTTCTTTCACTGCTGCGGCCAACCACTCATCACCTCATTCAACTACATATGTTCCTAATAATGCTCTCACAGAATTATTAAAACAGGTTTTCTCTGGTCCTTCTCATGCACTGTCTACTACTCCAGGTAACTCTTGGTATTTTGATTTTGACTGCTATAATCATATTACTCCCGATCCTACAATCTTTCTCTCTAGACATTCTACCTCCCACGTTTCTCCTATTAAAACTGCTGATAGGGCTCAGTTTCATGTCACCCACACTGGATCAATCTCTACAGATAATTTATCTCTTTCACCTACTTTTCACATTCCTCAGTTGACTATTAATATCATATCTGTTGGTCAACTTTGTGATATTGGCTTAACTGTTGTAATTTTTTCTTCTGGTTGTCATGTACAAGATCCACGGACGAAGCAAATTATTGGGATAGGCCGTAAAGTCGGTCGTATGTTTGAGCTTGTTCATTTTCGTACACCACCAGATATCACTGCCTCTACCCTCTTCGCTGTTCCCGCTCTCTCAACCTCCTCTCTGGAACTTTGGCACTCTCGGTTAGGCCATGTCTCTATTGATCACCTTAAATCTCTTATTTCTACTAGTAGATTAGGTACAATTAAGTCAGAAAATATTTCGTGTTTGTCATGTCAACTTGGAAAACAACATGCACTATCTTTTACTAAAAGTGATTATATTTCCTCTGCATTTTTTGACCTTATTCATTTTGATGTTTGGGGACCTTCTTCTCTTAACACCATGGGATGATCAAAATATTTTGTTATTTTCCTAGATGATTACACTCGTTTTACCTGATATATCTCATGAAAAATCGTTCCGAATTTCCACAAATATATTACAACTTTGCTCAAATGATTCAAACTCAATTTTCTCGACCAATCAAAATATTTCGTGCTGATAATGCCATGGAATACAAAGAGTCGATTTTTCTCAAATACTTGTGTCAGCAACGAAATATTTCTCAATACTCATGTTCTGGTACATCTTAGCAAAATGGTCGTGCTGAACGCAAACATCGTCTTATCCTAGACACTGTTGGCACTCTTCTCATATCCAATGGGTGCCCCGAACGATTTTGGGAAGAAGCAGCACTTCCTGCAGTCTACACCATTAATCGTCATCCTATTCCTGCCTTCCAAAACCAGTCGCCCTATGAAAAACTCTACGGTAGTCCATCCAACTATAATCTTCTTAAAGTATTTGGATCTGCCTGTTTTGTCCTACTTCAATCTCATGAACATTCTAAACTCGAACCTCGCTCTCGACTATGTTGCTTCTTGGGATATGAGATCGAATATAAAGGTTACCGGTGTTGGGATCCTATTTCAAAACGACTTCGTGTCACGTCATGTCATTTTTTGGGAACATAAAATGTTTTCAGCAATTTTCAAATTTCAAATCATCACCGATAATCCTCTTCCATTCTTTACTAGTTCCACTGCCAATCTCTATCCTCCTGCCTTGTCTATCCCACCTTCGAACACAAAAAATTACCATGAATCAAATCCCGAGACCACTTCTAGTCCATCTATCACCCCTTCCGCAGATTCTGGTCCATCTACCATCACCACTGCTCAACCAAATGATTCGACAATGAAATATCCTGTTAATATTGCTTTATCTAACGATCATGACAATCACTCACCTCAACCTCGTCAGTCTACTAGGGTAAGACACCTACCTCATTATCTTCGTGATTACCATTGCTATTCCACCATACTATCGCATCATGAACCATCTACTTATAAAGAGGCTAGTTCTAACCCTTTGTGGCAACAAGTTATGTCTGAAGAATTGCAGGCCTTAGAGAAAGCTCAAACTTGGGAATTGGTCTCCCTACCCCCAGGAAAGACAGCAGTTGGATGTAAATGGGTTTATAAAATCAAAACCAAATCCGATGGGTCTATTGATCGATACAAAACTCGACTTGTAGCCAAAGATTTTAATCAAGAATACATAATCGATTACGAGGAAACATTTGCTCCTGTTGCTCGTTTAACCTCCGTTCGAAGTCTTATTGCTGTTGCAGTTGTCAAAAAATGGGAGCCATTTCAGATGGATGTGAAAAATCCATTTCTTAATGGAGATATTTCTGAGAAAGTTTACATAAAACCTCCTCCGGGGCTTTCTCATTCCACATCTTAAGTCTGCAAATTTCACCGTGCCTTATCTGGTCTCAAGCAAGCTCCTCGTGCCTGGTTTGAGAAATTTAGTTCCACAGTTCACAAATTGGGCTTTACATCTAGCCCTCATGATTATGGGCTATTTATCAGAAAAACAACAATCGGTATCACGCTTCTTATACTTTATCTGGATGACATGATCATTACAGGGGATGATGCTTTCAGAATTGTTGAACTTAAACAATCTTTCAGTCGTCATTTCGAGATGAAGGACCTTGGTCGCCTAAATTACTTTTTGGGGCTTGAAGTTTTATCTAATTCCGCTGGTTATTATCTCTCCCAAGCTAAGTATGCTTCTGATATTCTTACTCGTGCCGGCCTCACCAACTTTAAAACTACTCCAACACCGTTAGAAACGAATCTCCGACTTACACCTCTCGATGGTTCTCTCCTCAGTGATGCCACATTATATCGTCAAATAGTTAGTAGTTTGGTCTATCTCACCGTCACCTGTCCAGATATTGCTCACGTTGTCCACATCGTCAGTCAGTTCATGTCCGCTCCACGTTATACTTATTATGCGGCTGTTCTTCGCATTCTCCGTTACATCAAATGCACCTTATTTCACGGTTTTCATTTTTCATCCACGTCTTCTTTGGAGTTACGTGCCTACTCTGATTCTGACTGGGCAGGAGATCCCACTGATAGGCGTTCAACCACATGATACTGTATTTTTTTAGGAGACTCCCTCATATCTTAACGTAGCAAGAAGCAGTCCTTAGTCTCTCGCTCTAGTACAGAAGCGGAATATCGTACACTCGCTGATACCACTTAAGAACTTATCTGTCTCCGATGGCTACTCTCAGACATAGGGGTCTCTCAACACCTTCCAACAACACTTGGTTGTGATAACAAAAGCGCCATTCAAATTGTTCACAATGATGTTTTTCATGAACGAACAAAGCATATTAAGATTGATTGCCATTTTGTTCGTCAGCATGTCACCCACAATGCAGTTCGCCTCCTATCTGTTGCCTCTGAAGATTAACCTGCTAATCTCTTTACCAAAATTCATTCGCCTGGCCGCTTCCATGATCTTGTTTCTAAACTTAAGCTGGTTTCTCATTTACCACTTTAAGTTTGAGGGGCGTTAGAGAATATATTGTGTATAGCTGTATAATTGACTTTGTATTGTGTATAGCTGTATAGTTGAATTTGTTGGCTTTGTTTTCTTTCCTCCAGCTTTCCTCCAGCCCTATATATAGAAAGGGTCTCTATGTATTTTGTATCATGATTAATATATATCTTTTTCTCATTTCTTCCATTTCTCTCATCAAGTTAACACATACATCTCAACTCATATAGATAAGACAATACTAACTTGGGAAGATCAAGACTAAAGTTACTACATACATACATCTTTAAGCTTTTCACAGATAAATACATTTCTTCCCTCTTTTTGGGTGATGACATTTTTTATAGGAAAAGAGAAATTTTATTGCATAGAAAAAGGATATACAAACGAGAGGTCACGAGGACAGGAAGTCCACTTAGTTGGGGTGCTTTTGATTTGTTTGCACGGAGAAGAATTTAATTCTTTAAAATTGTTCACGAAAAATTATTCCATGGAAACCTGGTGCAATCAAGCACCACTAGAGATGGAAATTAAGGAATTTTGGGCATTTTCCATGGATAAAAAAATGTTACAATCAAACACAACATAAATCAGTTGGCATATTTGAGCGAAGGTGTTGGCGAGGCTTTGCTGGTACAGCCTTCCGATAGTTCTACATATTTGGCAAGGATTTCTATTTTATGCATATGATCTATTTCTTTTGAACTCCTTCATAGAACTTGGTTTCATAATCGAAGCTATGTAAAAGCATCTAGAGGGCAGAGAGAACTTTTAAATATCACAACTGTGGTATTTTGATTTTAGAGAGAAGTCCTTGTGTGCACCTTTCAGGAGGGATATGTTTCTCGAACCAGAACGCTCTCATAGTTCGAAAGACAAAATATCCTTGTTAAGAAGAGCATGATAGAAACTTTGAGTGGTAAACCTAATTTAATAAAGATTCCCACAAGAAACTTAATAGGGAAGCTTGTTGTACGTATAATATTATTGATCAAAAGAGATCAAGCAAGGATAATGCGATGACAAATATGCCAATTTATTGGTCAGAAGATTGAATAACTCTAGTTGGAGAAATCACTTACAGATCCTACCAATCTCTAAAGAGAGTTCCACAGTATTTTGATGCAAGTCACTAGAACAAGTAATCCGTGTTCTAAAACTATTAAGCAAGGTCCCAGGAAGTTATGATGGATGGGAGGCAAGTTGTCGGTTCCAGATGTCAATATGGCCTTGGTAAATATAGTGAATGATATATGGGAAGAAGAGATTATGATCTTGGGCGAGGTCATATCAACTCTTCTCTCCCAACTAAAAAGAAACAAACTGCTAAGAAGGTGAAGTAATGGGCAAGTGCTTAGTTTCTATTTTGGTCTTGGATCCTTTGAGTGTCATGTTTTTATTTTGTGTTTTTGACTCTTTCAACACTGGAGTCTAGCTCTATATTTGGGTCCTAGATCTTGTATTGCTGGATATGTAGAGCAAAATCAAGTAAACTTCATCCGCTTCTTCAGCATGTTTATTATTTTAGTCATGTTACATTACATATGAGTTTTGATAATTTTTTTGAAGGAAAATGATACAGTGAAGCTATTAAGAAATATACCTTAACAATGGATTGATGGTGAATCAAGAGGAACATAGAATTGCAAGAGCAGAAATTAAAGAAGTGAAGAATTTTAAAAAGAAATAAAAGATACTGGTTCTAAAACAAATATTCAATTATTATTCACTCATTCATTCAAGACTGACCTTCTATGAGGGACTGCATTATATTTATAAGAGATATAAAGCCCTAATTTTGCTACTACTTACAGATCTGTAAAACTCTAATTCTATGACCAACAAAACACATCAAAATCGTAATTTTATTAATTAGTTAAATTGACCCCAATAATTAAAGTAATCCCAATTTCCAAATCTACATCGATTACTGCCCAAAGCCTAAAATAGTTACCAAATACAATTCATAAATACTTCTTATATTAACCACTTTTATCTAGTCACTTTTCTCCTTAGAACACCTTCTGACCATTTGAAACGAAATGTTGGTCTTCATTTGCAAGGAATTGGCACTCAACAATATAGACCTCAAAAATAATGTTATTTTTGCCAATGGTCTTGTAGCACTGTCTTGCAGCACATTGATAAGTGACAGGCTGACATTTGGGGAAGGGTGGGAGGGGTCAAGGGTTCAAACCACAACGTTGTAATAATAATATTTAAAAAAAAAACATATTATTTTTAATTATATTTGTTAAAATGAGGTGTTTTACTAAGAGAATCTCTTCTACAAGTTTATTATTACTACATAAGCAACTCCATAAACCAAGATGCCATGTCCACATTGTCATAGAAACTCTATGCTTTCTAAAGGAAGAATCATAATTCATGTGATCTTATTTCAATATCCCCTTACTGCTTTAGTCTCCTCTTTTTTCCTTTTGTGTTCTTAGTTGATTTTATTTTGTAACCAACCTTTCCTTTTTCTATTGCCTTTTGCGGATTGGTTTTTAATAATTGATGTGAAGAATCGAAAGGAATAAATTCACCTGCACCTTCTTTAAGTTAACCACGTCATCTTCTATATCAATCACTCAAATCATCTTCTAGGCGAATCTGCCCAGACTACAAAAAGAAGAACAAAAGAGAAAGGAAAATAAATAATCAACTATACCACCAGCTTCAATATCTATTGATCTTAAAATAGGGGGGGGGGGGGGGGCGGGAGAGAGAGAGAGAGTTGTTTTATTGTCATTTTCATCTCGGAAAGTATAGAAACGAATGAGAATAGAGAAACTATGTACTACAACGTATTGTACTTCGTACTACAAATTTTCTTTTGTTTTCGTGGCCTTTTTGCTCTGTATTTTTCGAGGTCCAAACATAGCTGAGGAGTCGATCAGGTGTTTCTACGGTATGGTGCGACATTAGGATTGACCATAGCGTAGAAAAGACATTAAGAACTCAAGGACATAAATTCATAAAGACTAAAGCACTATAAAGCTTCGGTGTGTACACATGTCAACGCTTGAAAAAAAGGACTAAAAGGCAAAAATTATAAATTGCCTTCAATTATTTACTCTTGCCGTTCATGTTCAGTGTGTCATCATTATAGGGTTATTACAGTATTGTTCACCAATTTTTGTATATTATAAATGTTACACGTGTCAACAAATGAAAAGAAAAGGAGAAATTGAAAAAATAATGCAATTAATGTTGTCCTTTTTTGGAATTAGTACATCATTTTGACTTTTATTCGCATTCATCCTAGTATTAAACTTTAGGTATAGTTAACATGTGTCCTAAGGACACATAATAAATATTTAAATATAAAAAGAATAAAAGCTCAATATGCATTTAATACTACACTGATTTTCATGCAAGACCTTATTCTTTCTATATTTAAATATTTATCATGTGCCCTTAGGGTACATGTTAACACTACCCTTAAACTCCTCATCTTTAGTATGGAAAATATTGGAAATAAAAACTTTGTACTCTTCCCCCTTTAGAAAAATCCTGGCTCCAAAAAGTAACCAATACGAAATTCAAGCGCAATGGACTGTGCCACATTTTTTAATTGCTATGTTTACCCTGTAGTCTTCTTTTTCGTAAAAATATACTTCTAAACATTCATTTTTAAGAAAATTGAAACCATACTCAACCACTAGGACACTTGCTACTTTTGTTCAACTCTTTTATTCAAACTAGATATATACAAATTGCACACGCAAGGATAAGCTAGTATGGATATATGTCTTTGAGCTTAGCACATTCATGTCCATGTAATTCATTCAGCGCAAAATGATAGTTTAAGAGTGAGTCTTGGCTGAGGTACCTTATTTTCGCGGTAGCTTCCAGATCTGTGCCTCAGTTCTCCTCTTCTGGTGGTCAATTCATCCATCATCTCGGAGTCACAGCTGTACATTTCACTTTCCACTTCACAACTATCATCCACCGTAGGACCCTGCTAACAAATATATATTACACACATTACAGCGAGTTAAAAGGGGTTTTTCGCCAAAAAATGAAAGAATTATTATGTGATAAAGAGTTAAAACCAAACTATACAAAATACAGATAATCTCTCTCGTGGCAAATTCTTTATCTTCACATTCTACACAGATTTATTGATTTTATTTTTTATTGGTTTCTTATACCACAAATTTGCCGTAATTGAGATTTTCACAACAGGAACAACTCACTATCTACATCTTCATCTTCTTTTCGTTCTTTTTGCCTTTTTTTTTTAATATGTAAACGTTTAAAAAAGAAGTTAAAGCTAACATAATTTGCATTATGGAGATCATATATCATAACTAAGGTAAAATACCTTAAATTCTTTACAAAATGTTGTAGTACTAGTGTACTACTTATATCACCCATAGAACATTTTGCTTATCACGTGGGAATGCACCTCCAAACCAAAATGAATAATTATATATAAAATAAAAACTATTCGATCTTAATAGGATTTGTGCAAGGAAACTGACAACGAAAAATATCAGTCATCATAAAATTACCAAAATAGAAATGGAATTGTCTTGTAACCGCATTGTTATAAAGAAGAGGATAGGTAAATTAATATTCTTTGAAAATGTGTAACTCTTACTTCCTCCATACCAAATTAAGATTCACATTTTCTTTTTGGGATGATTAATGGACTAAATCTCATGACAGTAAATAAGTTTAATTCTTGACCATTGATTATATATCAAATCCAAATAACCGAAAGGCCTTAGTGAGTCATTCTATTAAAATGAAACGGGTTTTAATAGCCAAAACAGGTAGCAAAAACTTTGAGAGGTGGGCCTAAACCAGATATTTCCAAAGGAAAAACCAGCTAAAAACTTTGGACGAGGGGGACCAATAATTGCATTGAAATTCATGTTTCTTAGCATATGTGGGTAATTGTCAATGTGGAAAGGAGGAAGTATGAAAGCAAGAAGGCGAAAATGATTTTAAAGATAAATTTGCAATTTTTGAAAAACTGAATTTGCATTCATCATCATCAATACAACTCTCGACGTAGTGAACAAACCGAGAGTAAAATCTCAACAGGGCTTTTCTTTTGCTTTGCTATGCCCCCCTACCCCCTACCCCGCCATTTTATATGCGAAATTAGACTTACCCCCTGCTTATAGGCTCATTAGTCGTTGCCTACTGCAAGCAGGGAAACTCAATGAACCACGTAAAAACTGGGGGTGTCCCTAATTTGGCATTAATAATAAGGGGTAAAGTCAAAAAACCCATTCAGAAAAGGCAACCATTGAATAAACATGGTGGGATTACTTACCGTGTAAGAGACGCTGTGACTAAACATCTGAGTACTACCGGTGACTTCCTCATACTCAGCAGCATCCAATTCTCGAAGGTAATCGGGGTGAAACACTTTTGGAAGGATATGCTGTCTAATGCTTATGAGCAGAAAGAACGGTAAGGGGAACAATATTCCAGCTATAGGTATCCACGTCACTCCGAAACATGTTAGGAAATATAATAGCTGGAAGATTGTAAACGAAGCAATTACTCTGAAGGGCACCGCCTCCAAAAACGAAGCATGAACACCTTCAAGCATTCTACAGTAAAAGTACCACCATCAGTAGCAATGGCTAGTATAAGAAAAAAAGGAAATGATCAAACTAATAGTGGCCAGCTTGAAAATTATCCTAGAGCTGTGTAAATCTTAAGAATAAGTAAACGTATAGAGGCTATTTATAAAGGGCTTTTTAGACTTTGCCCCCAATTTTCATAAGTGAAATTAAACCTACTCCCTGTTTTAATAATCATTAGACTTAGACCCCTCCACGCAGGGGAATTTCAAACAATTACATAAAAACCGGGGCTTAAGTCCAATGGTTACCCTAAAAAAATTAGGCATTGCCCCCATTTTTATGTAATATTTTGAGATTCCCTTGCATGCTGGGGGAAGTTTGATGATTATGAAAACAGGAGGTAAGTCTAGTTTCACATTAAAATCAGGGAGCAAAGTCGAAAAGGCGCATTTATAAAGCACGGATACTTCTGTAAGGAAGGCATACTAGTTTGGACACTGATACTCCACAGATACGTGTGATAGTTCTTAAATACACGCCAATTTATAGTTATTATTTGTTCATTTCTTAGATACACCAGAATTTAGGACACATATTTAACAATTCTTGAAACTTAAACTGTAACTTCTCCAAAAAATTCACTGGAATAGTATAGCTGTTGGCTTCCAATAAAAAAGATCCTGCCCCTTCTTTCCTCAAGACATATTCAAAACAGTCATTCCATAGTACAAAAACTTCACATAAGAAATTAAAATTATAAGTTTTTCAGGCTTTATATGCCCTATTTATTAGTATAATTCGTTTATATATTATTACACATAGTATAGTTCAATAACAAAACAGTTACAAGAATGTACCCCCTCCATCCTAAATTAAGAGTCGCAAGTTGACTTTCGTACTTTTTTAAGAGAACGCTAATGTCAAGTTAATCAATGGTTGGAAACAAAACTAGTTAGAGATTCGGTACATTGATTATATCCAAATTAAGAGTCTGCCTTACCCATGTTCTCTTTCTTTAGGCTTTTCCCTATCACGGTATCTGTGTACTATACCTGGTATCCACATATGTGCCTCTTAGGCTCCGTTTGATAACAACATGGAAACGGAAAATAAAAACACTTGATTTGGTAAGAAGATAGAAAATAAGTTGAGGCATATGATAAGATAAACTCCATTTTATGAGTAGATATCCTCCATCCTTTATAATTTTTTTGTGGAAAATTTTTCTTCCTCAACCTCTGAAGAAAATTTCTTCATGGAGAAAGTCACAAAGTAAGAAGACATCTCAACACATGTCTCAACTTATTTTCCAACTTCTTACAAAAATCAATTGTTTTTATTTTCCTTTTCTATGTTGTTATCAAACGGACCCTTAGGATCCATTTGATGAAAAAGGAGGAAAATTATTTTAAACTACTAATTTAATGAAAAGTTGGTAAAGAGATCAGTAGATTGCAGAATTGTTCTATTACTTTTTCGGTTTTTCCATGGAATTCAATTCTTTGGACAATGGGAAAGGAAATTTTTCCATGATAAATAAGGAAAAAATGGAGAACATCTCACTCATGGTTCAAAATATCGGCCGAAACCGAGTCAAAATGGTGGGTGCCGAACCGATATCATGACACGATATGGTTAAATACCATTGTTTAGTGAATCGCCAATATTTCGCCGAAACCGATAGGATACAAACTGAGTTGACTCGGTACCAATGAAAAAAAAATGATGTAACTAGGTTCCCTAGTTGTGACGAGTATTCTAATGGCTATGATCCTCATTCGCGAAGCTATCAACGCATTGATGGTCAACTGTAGAGCTTAAACTTAGGCCAACGCCATTTCTTTTACCCACTTCTCATAAAACTTGATTGTTTTCCAATCATCCAACTTTTTTTAACAAGCAAAACCGGTTCTGTTTGGTTTGTTCTTTGGGTTATTCCCAAAATCCTAAATTCCCCTTCATCCAATTATCCAGCGTTTTGTTGGAGTTTTGCAAGAGAATCTAGGATTATTGGGAAAAGGAGAATTCCCTACATCCATTCCCATATTCAATGGGGGGGAAGGTAAGCAGATTCTAGGGAATCCTTTCCTATTTTTTGTTTTTGACAAAATTACCCCTCTATCTAACAAATAACCAGAAATTTCTCTTTTGCATTACAACTATAAAAAATATATATTTAAGAATATATTAATAAGTTATTCTCAATCAAGGAATCTCAAATGCCATGAAATGAGCTATCCTGGAATCTAAAATGTAAATTTCTTTCCTAAAACTTGAACCAAACAAACCCTTAGAGCAAGATAGATTGAATAACTTACTTGTGCCGCCTGCTGGGAGTAATAAATAGCATCGCAATTCTTTCCCCAAACTGGTTTCCAGGGAGGCTATCAATAGACATGTAAGCAAAATATCCCCAGAGAACAGAGGTAGGTATCTTCTTGATTGTGGGCATTATAAATAATGATGCTCCCACGAGAAGCGACTGTAACAAGTTGCTTATTCTTTGCTCATTAACTCGTACTGGTAAATATGCGTCAATGTGTTTTTCGAGATCAAAATTGCCATCTATGTTTTCTCCTTCTTCACCTTTCATCACTGCATCCTTCAGATTCTTCAGCTCTTTCTCAACTACAGGCTGTAGAGGAGCCAAGGTAATGTAAATTAGGTCACAAGGAGAGCTTTGTAACAGCTTTTTAATGCAATACTGTATAGTATGGAAGCTAGGTGTGGGTTTCCATAACAAGGCTGTTTGTCTCTAAGATAAGTTCAACAAGCAAAATTCTGACCATCCAGTTTGCTTAGTCTCAAACAGAAATTGAAGACATAGGCTTAAGCTCAACTGGTTGAAAGTGAGTATTCACACAGGGTGCCCAGATTCGAGCCCCAACCCTGAGCCCCTCCTCCTCCTTGAACCACCCAAATCTGTCCATCGTTTGTATCAAAAAGGAAAACTCTTAACTTCAAAGATTGGCAAGGGTTCGATTTGCACTGGTTTTGCCACCTAGGGATCACTTAATGGGACCCACTTCTAGGCACTTAAAATTCTTGAACCTTTTTTTCTAAAAATGGGGCCTGCACCTACATCCATCCCATCTTCTTCTCTTCTCTGACGACTCCCATGATCTCTTTTCATCTTCCTCTGAGAAGAACCCAATCTACATATTATGAAAGTACATTTTGATTGTTGTAAACGAACTTAAATAATGTCAAGGGTCCAAAACAAACACACGGGTCCATCAACAAGTATTATATCTAGCTGTCTGGGGGAAAAGCAAACTTAGCAAGAGCCATCCGCAATACACAGTGCTGCTCTCTATGTGCAGAGTTCCATTAACTAATTTCATTTTTATGATATGCTAGTGGACCAATATAACTTACCGCTGGAGTTCTGTCGATTTCGGTAAATGTTTCTTGCATAGTGCCATAAATTTCAGAGTTGCTAGCTCTTTTCTTCATACACTCCTTAGCTCTTCTTACCATCCTCTTTCGGATCATCTGATATCGTTGACATTAAGATTATAAAAAATTATTGCTTTCAAAATGTTAGAATATTAGAATATTAGAATACTATGTATAAATACTTTTTTATGGACATATCCCTTGTTTTATGCCATAGATTAGGATATATATTCTTTCCCTTGTTTTATGCCATAAATTAGGATATATGTTTCCTTTCATATCCCTTAATTTATGCCATAGATTAGGGTATATATTCCTTTGTTGTATTGCTTTCTAACCCTATATATAGGGCTCATTTGTATTGTTTCATCATCATCAAAATACATCATTCTCTTCCTCTCATCTCTTACATAATTATCTTCCTCAAAATATTCTTTTACATAATTATCTTATTCAAGCTATCATGGTATCAGAGGGATTGTGATCCTACTCAAAATCATTTTCCATCCTAAGCTTCTTAAATCAGAAATCATCCAAAAAAAAAAAAAAAAGCCACGTCATCACCAGCACAGTCATCTGCCATAGCCACGTCATCACCCAGCACAGTCACCTGCCACGTAAGCAAATATTTCTTATTATTTCCATATTGACCCCAGAATTTTGTTTATTTCCATATTCACCCCAGAACTTTCTGTTATTCCCATATTCACCCCAGAATTTTCTGTTATTTCTATATTTACCTCAGAACTTTCTATTATTCCAATATTCACCCCAGAACTTTTTGTTATTTCCATATTTACCCCAGAACTTTTTGTTATTTTCATATTCACCCCAGAACTTTCTGTTATTTTCATATTTACCCCAGAACTTTCTGTTATTTCCATATTCACCCCAGAACCTTCTGTTAATTCCAAATTAATCCAAAATCTATCCAAATCACCCCAAATCTCCAAAATCCATCCCAAATACTTTTATGGATCGTCCCGAAATCTCTCGACCTATTTCCATCACTCTCAATGGACCCAACTACATCCATTGGGCCCAGGCCATGACTAGTTTCCTACAAGCTCGAAGGGTGTGGCGTCTTATCACTGGAGAGGTTACTAAACCATGTCAAAAGGAAGATGAGTCAGATGAAAAATTTTCCATCAGGCAAGATGACTGGATCGCTAACAATGGTGATATCATTACATGGTGCCGCAATTCTTCTATTTCCTCCATTAATCAACAGTTTGGGCGCTTTACCACTGGGAAAGAAGTTTGGGATTTTCTCAAATCTCGATACACTACTAAAGATCTTGCACACCAATACCAACTTTTGACTGCCCTCCAAGCCAAAAGACAACAACCTGATCAATCCATTAATGATTTCATATCTGAGATGCAAGCTATATGGGATCAATTAGCTCTTTCTGAACCCGTCTGGTCGTGTACCACTGATGTCGAGAAGTTTGTAACTTATAGGGATCAACAACATGTGATGACACTACTCATGGCCTTGCATGACCGTTTTGAGCCTGTTCGAGCATCTCTTCTCCATCGCCATCCATTGCCAACTCTTGATGACGCTGTCACGGCCCTTCATTTTGAAGAAACTAGACTTGGGGTAAATTCCAAGAACTCTAGTGGAGTACTTGCTGTCACTCAGTCAAAATCTGGACAATCATCAAAGGAATGTACATACTGTCATGAGACTACCCATACGCTGCTCTACTGTCCCAAACGGGTTTGTAAGTACTGTCATAAGCGAGGTCCAAAACATTTCGGTTCTGATTGTTACAAGAATCCTGCCAGAAATAATAATATCAGATCTGACACTGCTGCTGCCGCCACTCAACCACCACCTACTCCAGCATCACTTGTCACCAATAATGATCTTGCAGAAATGCTAAAACAGGTTTTATCTGGTCCATCTAATGCAATGTCTGTAACTTCAGGTAATTCTTGGTATTTTGATTCTGGCTGTTGTAACCACATGACATCTGATTCCACAATATTTCTTTCAAAACATTCTACCCCACACACATCTCCCATTAAAACAGCTGATGGATCCCAATTACCTGTTAACTATATTGGACCAATATCCACATCCAATCTATCCCTTGCATCTACATTTCACATTCCTAAGTTGACTATAAATCTTATATCTGTTGGTCAACTCTGTGATCTTGGTCTAAATGTTGTATTTTCTTCTTCTGGTTGCCATGTACAGGATCCAAGGACGAAGCAAATCATTGGGATAGGCCGTAAAATTGGTCGGATGTTCGAGCTCATTCACCTCCATACACCATCTGAACTCACATCTACTTTGTCCACTGCTCCAGCTCTCTCCAGCTCTCCTTTCGAACTATGGCATTCTCGGTTAAGTCATATCTCCAAAGATAGGCTTAAATCTCTTATTTCTACTGGTAAATTAGGAACTGTCCAATCATAAAGTATATCTTGTCTATCGTGTCAACTTGGAAAACAACCTGCGTTATCCTTTAATAAAAGTGATTCTCTTTCCTCTGCACCATTTGATCTTATTCACTCTGATGTGTGGAGACCCTCTCCTCATAGCACCATGGGGGGGTCAAAATATTTTGTTGTTTTCATTGATGATCACACTCGATTTACTTGGATATATCTTATGAAAAATCGTTCCGAATTACCACAGATATATTACAATTTTGTCAAAATGATTCAAACCCAGTTTTCTAAACCAATCAAAATATTTCGTGCTGATAATGCCATGGAATATAAAGAATCCAACTTTCTAAATTTTTTGCGTCAGCAAGGAACTATCTCTCAATATTCTTGTCCTGGCACTTCTCAACAAAATGGACGAGCTGAACGCAAACATCGTCATATTTTAGACACAGTTCGAACCCTTCTCATATCTAGTGGATGTCCTGAAAGTTTTTGGGGCGAAGCAGCTCTTACTTCGGTCTATACCATTAATCGTCATCCTATTCCATCTTTTCAAAATCAATCGCCTTATGAAAGGTTGTATGGTCATTCACCAAATTATAACCTTTTAAAAGTTTTTGGTTGCGTTTGCTTTGTCCTCCTTCAGTCTCATGAACATTCCAAACTGAAACCTCGTTCTCGCCTTTGTTGCTTCCTCGGGTATGGGATAGAACATAAGGGTTATCGGTGTTGGGATCCAATCTCAAAACGACTTCGCATTTCACGTCATGTTATTTTTTGGGAACACAAAATGTTTTCATCAATCTCTAAATTTCATATCACCACCGAAACCTCTCTCCCGTTCTTCACTAGCTCTACTGCCGATTTATACCCATCCGTCTCCTCTACACCGTCGCCGGTTATTAACGAAATTCATGAACCACCTGCTGACACTCCGCCCACAGAGTTGAACCCATCTATCACTACCACTGATCCATCTAATGACTCGTCTCCTGTACCAACAACGGACTATTCTGATGATGCTGGTTCGTCCAATGATTCTGAGCACCAAACACCTCAACCTCGTCAGTCTAATCGGGTAAGACAGTTACCTCATCATCTTCGTGACTATCACTGTTATTCTACCATATTTTCACATCACGAACCTACATCTTATAAAGAGGCTAGTTCTAATCCTATGTGGCAGCAAGCTATGTCTGAAGAATTACAGGCTTTAGATAAAGCCCAAACTTGGGAGTTGGTCACTCTTCCACCGGGAAAGACAGCAGTCGGATGCAAATGGGTTTATAAAATCAAAACAAAATCAGATGGATCTATTGATCGATACAAAGCTCGACTTGTAGCTAAAGGTTTTAATCAAGAATATGGTATCGATTATGAAGAAACATTTGCTCCCGTTGCTCGTTTAACCACTGTCAGAAGCCTTCTCGCAGTTGCTGCTGTTCGTAAATGGAAACTTTCTCAGATGGATGTAAAGAATGCCTTTTTAAATGGTGATCTTTCTGAAGAAGTCTACATGAAACCACCTCCAGGGGTTCCACATTCCATCTCTCAAGTTTGCAAGCTTCGTCGAGCTTTATATGGCCTTAAGCAAGCTCCTCGTGCCTGGTTTGAAAAGTTCAGCTCTACCATTCGAGAACTAGGTTTTATTTCTAGTTCATATGACTATGGTCTTTTTATTCGAAAAAGGGAGACTGGTATCACACTTCTTATTCTCTACGTGGATGACATGATTATCACTGGGGATGATGTTACTGGTATCTCTGATCTCAAACAATCTCTCAGTCAACATTTTGAGATGAAAGATCTTGGACGTCTGAATTATTTCTTGGGGCTTGAAGTTTTCTCTGATTCTGCTGGTTATTACCTCTCTCAGGCCAAATATGCTTCTGATATTCTTGCCCGGGCTGGTCTCACAGATTGTAAAACCGTTGCTACTCCACAAGAAGCAGGTCTTCGTCTCACTCCTCTTGATGGTACTCCTCTTGATGATGCAACTCTATATCGTCAGATCGTTGGCAGCTTAGTATATCTCACCGTTACTCGTCCAGATATTGCATATGCTGTTCATATTGTCAGTCAATTTATGTCAGCTCCGCGATCTACCCACTATGTTGCAGTTCTTCGCATTCTTAGATATATTAAAGGGACTTTATTCCATGGTCTACATTTTTCATCCACATCATCTCTTGAGATTCGCGCATACTCTGATTCCGACTGGGCTGGTGACCCTACTGATAGACGTTCCACTACAGGATACTGCATTTTTTTGGGGGATTCACTTATATCTTGGCGCAGCAAGAAACAATCACTTGTCTCTCGCTCGAGTACTGAGGCAGAATATCGTGCTCTTGCAGACACCACTCAGGAACTCATTTGGCTACGCTGGCTCCTTTCAGACATGGGAGTTCCTCATCGTCTTCCAACTGTCATTGGGTGTGATAATCGGAGTGCTATTCAAATTGCCCACAATGATGTTTTTCACGAACGAACAAAACATATCGAGATTGACTGTCATTTTGTTCGTCAGCATGTGTCCAGTAATTCTATCCGCCTTATTTCTATCTCCTCTGACGATCAACCAGCCGATATATTCACTAAAATTCATCTACCAGGCCGTTTTCAAGCTTTAATTTCCAAACTCAAGATGGTTTCTCATTTACCACCTTGTGTTTGAGGGAGGGTGTTAGAATATTAGAATATTAGAATACTATGTATAAATACTTTTTTATGGACATATCCCTTGTTTTATGCCATAGATTAGGATATATATTCTTTCCCTTGTTTTATGCCATAAATTAGGATATATGTTTCCTTTCATATCCCTTAATTTATGCCATAGATTAGGGTATATATTCCTTTGTTGTATTGCTTTCTAACCCTATATATAGGGCTCATTTGTATTGTTTCATCATCATCAAAATACATCATTCTCTTCCTCTCATCTCTTACATAATTATCTTCCTCAAAATATTCTTTTACATAATTATCTTATTCAAGCTATCACAAAAAAATAAAAAAAACCTTTCTCCTTCCCCTTGTCCCCCTCTTTCTCTCTCTATATATATATATATATATACGAATCATTGGACCCACCTGTTTTTTGAGAACAGCAAGGCTCTTAGTGTGCATGGGAGATTGTGGAAGCACGCCATTTGAGGGAGGGAGTCCAGTCAATCCACAGAGCAAGGTCTGAGTAGTGGTTTCAAAGCAATTCCAAGGAAAGCCACATAAACATTAATCAGTGCAAAGAAAGTTGTTTTTTTTTTTTCTCCCTATTCTTAATGCGGAATTAGATTTACCCCTATTTTCATAATCATGACTTTGCCCCCTACATGCGGGGGGAATCCCAAATAATTACGTAAAAAATAGGGGAAATGTATAATTTTTTTTTATGTAATCCTTTGACTTAACTCCCGTTTCCATGTAATTATTTGATCTTCCCCCAACGGGGGATAAGTCTAATTTTGCATATAAGGGGGGTTGGGGAGGGGGGGTGTTAATCCAAAAAAGCCCTCAACATAAAGAATATAGAAGAATCAAACTGTCAACGAAAGGTAAGGGGTTATGTACTAATTACCATAACGCCTAGCAACAAGATGTCATAATGGTAAGCAGGAGGATTCTTGAGATTAAATTCCTTTTGTTGTGCCATTTGAGAAGCAACGCTGTGGTCAAAAAAATAAAGGCCAGCTATCATCACTGCTGGAATAGAGGCGGCAAGGATGTATACTGGAGGTACTTTTGGCATATCCTGCAGTTTAAAATGAGTCCAGTGGAATGATTTAGTAAGAAATGCCTTGATTTCAAAATCTAAATAACTACAATTTTTACCTAAATTGATTGGACTGACTTTAGACACATGAAAGCCGATTTGCAGTAGTTTCAATCACAAACCTCATATATATATATAGACGTCTAAGTAAATAAAGCATGAAATGCAATTCTCCATCTCAAATTGATAGTCCCATTTTCCTTTTTAGTATGTTTCAGTTTGTTACGAGTTGTAAATAATGTATACGAGCTGTAAATAATATAAGAGGAAAGCAGATAATTAGGGGATCGTAATTAGTAGGATTGGTAGGATTGCTCCCTTATTTAAAAAGGAGTCTTTGTATATATATATGTGTAATCTTCTCTCTAATAATATAGAATATAATTTTCTCCTTCTCATAGTTTACATGGTATCAGAGCAGCAGGTTAGGGTTAGGGTTTTCTGAATTAAAACAACCTGTTGGTTCCAGTCTGCCAGGAAACGGCAAACTAGCGTTCTGCCTTTGTGTTCACCAGTCAATATTGGCTGTTTGTCATCACCACCAACCTAGGAAGAAGCCCTACCTGCCGACGACCCTCTCCACAAAATCCGGCAACCAAACAACCTGCGCGTGAGGCTCACGCACTGCTAGAAGAAAACACCATCCAGTCCCACTCATCAGCGCGTGGAGGCATGTCCAGTCTCCGTTCATCCTCCGGCCACTCTCGTTTGGCTCGTCTCAGTGTATACAGCACGTATATGTGCTTGGTTTGGTTCAATTGGTCTCTATTTGATGTAGATCTGAGTTTGGTTCAGTTTAGCCTTCGTCGTTGATGCAGACTTGAGTTCGGTTTCGTCAGTGACTTGGTTCAGTTCGGTTTTGCCTCGATTTGTGGTTAGTATTCCATATTTGTGATATGTTCATTGGTTTGCTCCGTCTATTTGAGATTTGTGTGGCTTGATTTCTACTTCCGGCGTGTACAACGCATTTCAGTATTGTTTCGTCTATAATTTGCTACTGTTCACTGCCTCGTTTCTGGTTTATACGTTTTGTGCACTGTTTTGTGACATACTCAAAAGGCGGCAGTTATTTCTGATGTGGTTTTTGTCATGTCAAAAATCACTGAACATAAACTTAATGGCCCAAAATATCTTGATTGGAGTAAAACTATTCAAATTTACTTGCGTAATATCGATAAGGATGATCACATGACTAGTGATCCACCTTTAGATGAGTCGAGATAGACATGGCTAAGGGAGGATGCCCGGTTATTTTTACAAATTCAAAATTCGATTGACAATAATGTGATAGTTTAATTAACCATTGTGAATTGGTTAATGAGTTAATGGATTATCTGGATTTTCTATATTCTGGGAAAGAGAATATTTCTCGTATTTATGGTGTGTGCAAAGCTTTTTACCGTGCAGAAAAACAGGACAAGTCTATTATGAGTTATTTTATAGATTTTAAGAAAACGTATGAAGAACTTAATATGCTATTGTCGTATAGCCCTGATGTCAAAGTTCAGCAAAGTCAGAGAAAGCAGATGGCTATCATGAGTTTGCTAGCTAGTCTTTCCGCTGAATTTGAAACTGCCAAGAACCAAATTCTTTCTAATCCTGAGATCTCCTCCTTACAGGAAGTGTATAGTAGAGTTCTTCGCATAGAGGGGGCTTCACCAGTTCATACTCCACCTGTTCCGTTCAATAGTGCTCTGGTTAATAAAAATAATGAGTCTGAACTTGGGCGATCACAGTATCAGGTAGGCAATCACGGAGGAGGATCAAACAGTAACAATTTTGATGCTCGCGCACATGATTCAGGAAGGAGTGTGACTCAGGGACAGGGCTCCGGAGGGGTCATATGTTATTACTGTCATATTCTAGGACATTTGAAGGGGGATTGTAGGAAGCTTCGGTACAGGACTCAGAGAGCTCACTCAGCCCATATTGCATCTATCGATAAAGCTGAAAAAACAGTCCTTATCCCTGTAGATAAGTTTGCCAAGTTCTCTAAGTACAAAAAATCTTTAAAGTCTTCATCCACTCCAATCACCTCTGTCACTGTAATTTCCGATTCAGGTAAACCAAATACATGCCTTGTTTCCTCATCATCTAAATGGGTCATTGATTCTGGTGCCAGAGATCATATGACAGGTGATTCTAGCCTCTTTTCTACCTTTCAATCACATATATCCCCTTCCAGTGTTACTTTAGCAGATGGAACATTATCTTCCGTTTTTGGGCCTGGAACAATCACACCGACCCTTTGCTTCCCTTATTATCTGTCCTATACTTACCTCAATTGTCATTTAATATGATTTATGTAAGCCAGCTTACTCGTACCCTTAATTGTTGCATCTCATTCTTTCCTAATTATTGTATTAATTTAGAGAGAACGATTATTCTTATTCCATAATAATAAAGAAGAATACCAGGACATCATATAGGGAATAACATCCGAACTTATCTAAAATACCTATCAAGGTGGGATTCTACCACAAATAAAATAACATAAATAAATAACTAAACTAAATAATATTGAATTATCAATACTCCCCCTCAAGTTGGTGCAAAGATATCCATCATGCCCAACTTGCTCACTTGAAATTCAAATGGTTGCCTTAACAGACCCTTGGTCAAAATATCTGCAACTTGTTGATTAGACGGAACAAAGTGAGTACATATTATTCCACCCTCTAGCTTCTCTTTGATGAAATGCCTATCAATCTCAACATGTTTTGTCCTATCATGTAATACCGGATTGTAGGCAATATTGATAGCAGCCTTGTTATCGCAGTATAGCTTCATCGGGAGACTTATTGGCCTTTTGAGTTCTTCTAAGACCCTTTGTAGCCAAAGAACCTCACATACTCCTTGAGCCATTGATCTGAACTCAGCTTCTGCACTACTTCTAGCGACAACACTTTGCTTTTTGCTTCTTCATGTAACCAAGTTGCCCTAAAGAAACATACAGTAGCCAGACGTGGACCGTCTATTGGTAACCGATCCAGCTCAATCGGCATTGGTGTACACCTCTATCCCTCTTTTATCGTTCTTCCTGAAGAACATACCTTTCCCTGGGGAGCCTTTGAGGTAACGAAGAATACGGTACACAGCCTCTAGATGCTCTTCACACGGTGAGTGCATGAACTGACTAACCATGCTTACAGCAAAAGCGATGTCAGGGCGCATATGAGACAAATAGATTAGTTTCCCAACCAACCTTTGGTATCTTCCTGTTTCGACTGGAACACTGTCTTTAACATCTCCTAGCTTGGTCCCTAGTTCTATGGGAGTATCTGATGGCTTACACCCACTCATCCCAGTTTCTGACAAAATATCCAATATATATTTCCGTTGTGAGACTACAATACCATTCTTTGAACAGGCCACCTCCATTCTAATGAAGTATCGTAGGTAGCCAAGGTCCTTAATCTCAGATTCTCTGACAAGATTTTGCTTCAGTCGACTCATTTCTTCAACGTTATCCCCGGTCAAAATCATATCATCCACATAAACAATGAGAACAGAAAGTTTGTTTCTTGTGGACGTCTTTGTGAAGAGAGTATGATCAGACTGCCCTTGATTATATCCTTGGCCCTTGAGGAACTTCGTTAATCTTTCGAACCACGCCCTAGGAGATTGTTTAAGGCCATACAAAGACCTCTTTAGCTTGCAGATTTTTGTCCCAAATTCCTCAGTAAACCCAGGTGGAGGTTCCATATAAACTTCCTCTTCTAAGTCTCCATTCAAGAAGGCATTCTTTGCATCTAACTGATTCAGAGGCCGGTCCAAGTTAGCTGCAACCGATAAAAGAACCCGAACTATATTTAGTTTTGCTACTGGAGAAAAGGTTTCGGAGTAGTCGACTCCATACGTTTGCGTGAAGCCTTTAGCCACCAGACGAGCCTTGTACCGTTCCACTGACCCATCTGAGTTGTACTTCACCATGAATACCCACTTACAACCAACAACTGTCTTTCCTTCTGAAGTTTTACTTTTTCCCAAGTAGCATTCTTCTCCAGTTCTCTCATCTCTTCATACACCGCTTCTCTCCACTCCGGAACATTTAAAACTTCCTGAACATTGTTAGGAACAACTATATTCGACACACAAGAGATAAACGCATAATAGGATGGCGCGATATTTTTATATGACACAAAGTTTGAAATGGGATATTTGGGAGATTTTGTACACGCTCTGACTCTTTTCCTAAGAGCAATAGGAAGATCAAGTTGATTAGACTGGGTTGACTCGGTATTGTTTTGAGAACTACCTTCAGGTATCTCGGAAGAGTCATCGTGAGTATTATGATCCACCTCCAGGTTAGATTTTGGGATGACACTAGCCCTGGTTGTTCACTATTACCAACACCAGTATCTTCAATATTTAATTCATTTATTTTCCCAGATTGTGTGTTAAAATCATTAGGTGCTTGTTCATACAAAACATCAACTACCGAATTATCAAAACCACAGCTACCATCTTCACTTTTGCTCTCCCCCTGAAGATGGGAGTCGTTGTAATAGGATTACCCCTCAAAGAATGTGACATCCATAGAGATGTACAATTTTTGGGAAATTGGGTCAAAACATTTGTACCCTTTCTGATTTGTAGGATAGCCTACAAAAATACATTTGTGTGCCTTTGGATCAAGTTTAGAATATTTTGGGTCATGATTATGAACAAAGGCAACACTGCCAAATATTTTTAAGGGAATATCCCCTAATAGCCGAGTGTTGGGAAATATGTCAGAAAGCAATTTGATGGGAGCTTTAAAATTCAAAGTTCGTGTTGGAAGCCGGTTAACAAGGTAAGTAGCAGTCAAAATAGCATCTCCCCAAAGGTATTTTAGAACTTTAGTTTGAAAAATTAAAGCTCGAGCAACTTCAAGTAGATGTCTATTTTTTCTTTCGGCAACTCCATTCTATTAAGGAGTATAAGTGCAAGAACTTTGATGAATTATCCCATTTGTGACGAAAAAATCCCCTAACATCTTATTAAAAAATTCCTTCCATTATCACTTCGAAAAATTTTAATTTTGGTTTGAAACTGTGTGTGTATCATAGTGTAAAAGTTTTGAAACACACTCCCAACTTCTGATTTTTCTTTTAAGAGAAAGACCCAACATACTCTAGTGTGGTCATCAATGAAAGTCACAAGCTAACGTTTGCCAGACCAAGTGGGCACTCTAGAGGGACCCCAAACATCACTATGAATCAAGGTGAAAGGTTGTGATTTCTTATATGGTTGAGACGGAAAAACCGTACGTTGATGTTTTGCTAATTCACAAGATTCACACCGAAATTTAAACAATTTTTTATTCATTAATAACTTGGGAAACAAATGCTTTAAATATTGAAAGTTTGGATGTCCTAACCTATAATGCCATAGCAAAATCTGACTATCACTAGAAACAGAAATAGAATTAAAATAAGTCTGCTGGTCTTGCCTTCCAGAGGTAGACCCATTATTGAAGAAGTAGAGACCCCCATCCTGTTTAGCAACCCCAATCGTCTTCCCTGAATTTGAATCCTGAAATTCACAATGAGAAGACCAA
Source organism: Lonicera japonica (assembly GCA_021464415.1). Classification (NCBI taxonomy): domain Eukaryota; kingdom Viridiplantae; phylum Streptophyta; class Magnoliopsida; order Dipsacales; family Caprifoliaceae; genus Lonicera; species Lonicera japonica. The sequence goes on from CM038469.1 coordinate 64,435,237, forward strand.
AAGTTAACTTGACAATTGAGATCAAGAGCTAATTTGCTGACAGATATAAGATTATACGATAAATTAGGGACATGTAAGACATCTTTAAGAGTGAGAGACGGGGAGACGATTATGGTTCCTTTGCTGGCAACCGCAGCGAAAGAACCATCAGCAATTTTAACCTTTTGATTCCCTGCACACGGAGTATATGACGAAAAAAATTCCGAGATACCGGTCATGTGGTCAGTGGCCCCTGAATCTAATATCCAGTTGTTATGGGATTTGATACAGGCAATTGTAGCTGTAAACTTATTACCTGACTGAGCTATGGAACATGAGGAGTCAGAATTTCCTAAGGAATGAGCTTGAACCATTTTACACATGCTCTAATTGTTCCTTTGTGAATGGAAGTGGTTCTGAGGAAGATGGTTGCGCTGAATCTGCATTGCTTGCTTGGAATGCTCGTGTTCCTCCCCTCGTTTTGTTATCACGCTTCTTTCAATTTGCTGGTTTACCATGAAGCTTCCAGCAACTATCCCTAGTATGACCTAACCCCTTGCAATGATCACACCACAATTTCTGCTTTCCTCCCCGCTTATCAATGTCTACGGCTTTATCGAGGGCTACCAGTGCAGAGCCCTCACCATCTGTACGGGGCTCCCGTTCGTCTTTCAACATCACAGATCGTCAAGCCTCTTCGCTTCGTACCTCTGAAAACACCTCTCTGATAGTGGGCAAAGGTATTCTGCCTAAAATACAACCCCGAACTTCGTCTAGGTCCTTGTTTAGTCCAGCCAAGAAGACAAACACCCGACCGCGCTCAACCTTCTTCTTGTAACGAGCACTATCATTCGGGTTTTCCCACTCTTCAGTTTCAAACAAATCAAACTCTTGCCATATGGTCATCATGTCATAGTAGTAGGCTGTAACCCCACGATCTCATTGTTGCATCTTCCACAACTGATTATTGAGTTCGAACATTTGAGAATAGTTGTCTAGATCTGAATACGTTTCCTTAACCGCGTGCCAGATATCTCGAGCGGTCGGCAGGAACATATAGGGTTTACCAAGTCCAGCCTCCATGGAATTGATCAACCACGAGGTAACCATCGAATTCTCCTCGCGCCATGACTTAAAGCCCGGGTCGTTAGATGGGGGTGGTACTACCTCACAATTCACATAACCTAATTTTCTTTTGCCGTCAATAAACAGTCTCATTGATTGTGCCCATTCAAGGTAATTCCTTCCATTCAATTTGTGACTAATATTGGCCACAGGATTTTCACTCACCAAATAAATAGTAGCAAATTGCGATATAGTATCTGTGAACTTAGACGAAGGGCTTATGGTGGAACCACTAGAAGATTCTGTTAGACCCAAACTACTAGCACCCACCATAGCAAGTTTATAGTTCATATGATAAGATAATTAAACTCACCAGACCAAGAACAGGGACAGAATAGTACTAGAACAGTAGCAATATAACCGGAACAGTGGCAGACTAACCGGAACAGTGGCGGATTAATTGGAACAGTACCAAACCGGATCAAACTAACCAAACCAAGACTAGAACACGGTGCAGAACAGTGAGACGAACTGGTTGGTAGATTTTGGCAGTGGTCGGAGCTTCCATGCGCTGCCACGCGCGGTTATGGTGGTCGGTGCGTGAGATCCACGCTCAGAAGCCGGCGGCGCGTGTAGGCCCGTGAGGGTTCTTTTCTGGTGAGTTTTTTGCCGTGAGCTCGTCTGAGAGTTCTGAGCACCACTGTGTGGGTGGTGTGATTGATAGGTTAGCGTGTGATGTTGCACCGTAGTAGTTTGCGGCTAGGGTTTCTAACGTGAATAAATCTGTTGCGGCTAGGTTTTTTTTTTTGCTGAAATAATTTTGCCTATGGAGTTCCTAACTCCTTCCTAACCTCCTCTGATACCATATTAATTTAGAGAAAACGAGTATTCTTATTTCATAATAATAAAGAAGAATACCAGGACATTATATAGGGAATAACATCCTAACTCATCTAAAATACCCATCAAGGTGGGATTCTACCACAAATAAAATAACATAAATAAATAACTAAACTAAATAATATTGAATTATCAATATATTGTTTGTTTTAGGATTTTATGACGAAGAAGATTATTGGTAAAAGACATGAATCGGGAGGCCTCTATATCCTTGACGCTCAAATACCCAAATTCGTTGCATGTTCAAGAGTCAAATATGCGTTCAAGGCTCATTGTAGGCTAAGTCGCCCTTCACCCCCCTGGTCAAGGAGTTGTTGTGTCCACAATTTAACAAGGTGTCTTCATTAGATTGTGAGTCATGTCAGTTTGCCAAACATCATCGTAGTAGTCCTAGTCCGAGAGTTAATAGAACACGTGCTCTGTTTGAATTAATTCATTCTGATGTTTGGGGTCCATGTCCTGTTTTGTCTAAAACTGGGCTTAAGTATTTTGTTACCTTCCTGAAAGAAACACCATATTTTTCGTCTTCTACTTCCGAATATCAGAGGGAGGACGATTATTTGTTAGTCTATACTATCATGTTCCCTGAACCCGTTGTTGAACCAGTGCCTGTCAAACCTTTCATACATCAAGTCTATTCCAAACGGCGACACCTTCCTGATCCATGTCCTCCACCAGCATCTTCTTCATCAGATTCAGTGACAAGTGATGATATCCCTACTACTTTACGCAAAGTTAAATGTTAATGTACTTATCATGTTTCTTCTTGTGTATCTTATGATCATTTTTCACATTCGTCTTATTCATTCATTGCATCTCTTGATTCTATATATGTTCCTAAAACTGCCCACAGGGCCCTATCACATCTTGGATGGCGTAATGCAATGATAGATGAAATTGATACTTTAAATAAGAATGATACGTAAGATTTGGTCACTTTGCCTGCAGGGAAACAAGCTATTGGATGCAAATGGGTGTTCACTGACAAGGTCAATCCTGATTGGTCTGTTGCTCGTTTAAAAGCCTGTCTTGTTGTTAAGGCCTATGCTCAAACCTATGGAGTCGATTATTCTAATGCTTAAATTAACATCTGTCAAGTTATTTATATCTTTGGCCATTACTCATCATTAGCCTTTGCATCAGCTCGATATAAAGAATGCTTTTTCTCCCATTGCTAAATTAACATCTGTCAAGTTATTTATATCTTTGGCCATTACTCATCATTGGCCTTTGCATCAGCTCGATATAAAAAATGATTTTCTTCATGGTGATCTTTAAGAGGAGGTTTATATAGAGCAACCACTTGGGTTTGTTGCTTAGGGGGAGTATGGGAAAGTCTGTCATTTTCGTAAATTTTTGTATGGCTTGAAACAGAGTCCTTGTACTTGGTTTAGAAAATTTAGCCAAGCTATTAAAACGTTTAGCATGGCGAAAAATAAGTCTAACCACTCTGTATTTTACAAATAATCTGAAGCATGCATCATTTTATTAGTTGTATATCTAGATGACATTGTCAGTACTAGGAGTGATACTGTGGGATCTCCTCTTAAATCATTTCCCCATGCTCAATTTTATACAAAGGACTTAGGGACACTATGTAACGACCCGAAATATCCCACATCGGTAGTGTAATGGAAAATTCCTTGGTTCATAAATACTCACTTGGTTCCTAACTAGAAAGAGGCCTTTTGGGGGTGTCTTGTTGACTCCCGCCAAAAATAAAACCGTGCGGCTCTGTGCCAAAGCGGACAATATCTTGTTAGACTCGGGACCGGGTCATTACAGATGGTATCAGAGCAGACCTAGGACCACTACCACGTGACGTGCAGATATTGCGAGTCGGGTCTGTGCAGCTAATGGCCCGAGATTGATTGTTTGTTACCTCGACCTAACGAGGACGTTAGGAATTTAACAGGGGGAGATTGTAATGACCCGAAATATCCCACATCGGTAGTATAATGGGAAGTTCCTTGGTTCATACATACCCATTTGGTTCCTAACTAGAAAGAGGCTTTTTGGGGTTGTCTTGGTGACTCCTGCCAAAAACAAAACCGTGCGGCTCTGTGCCAAAGCGGACAATATCTTGCTAAGCTCGAAACCAGGTCGTCACAATTTTTTTGGGTGTCGAAGTCAAAAGGAGTAAAACGGTTATCTTTCTATCTTAGAGGAAATATGTTCTTGACTTATTAACTAAGACTGAGAAGTTGGGGGCACAGCCGTGTAGTACTCCGATGATTCCCAATGTACAGATGGTAAACTATTCGAGGATCCTGAGAAATATGGAAGATTGGCGGGGAAGTTAAATTATTTTACAGTGACTCGCCCAGATATTGCGTATTTTGTTAGTGTGGTGAGCCAGTTTATGTCATCCCCAACAGTTCATCATTGGGCAGTGTTACAACAAACTTTGTGTTACCTGAAATGAGGACATGGACGTGGTATTTTGTACGCAAATCATGGGCACACTCGTATTGAATGTTTCTCGGATGTAGATTGAGTTGGTTCCAAGGTGGACAGAAGATCCACATCAAATTATTGTGTCTTTGTTGGAGGAAATTTGATTTCATGGAAGAGCAGAAGCAAAATGTTGTGTCACGATCCAGTGCAAAATCAGAATATAGAGCTATGGCTTAATTGTTGTGTGAAATAATGTGGATATGTCAGCTCTTAACTGAAATAGGGATTAAGACTTCGGTACTAGCAAAATTGTGGTGTGATAACCAAGCTGCCATACATATTGCGTCTAATCCTTTGTTTTATGAATGCACGAAACATATTAAAATTGATTGCCATTTTATCCGTGAGAAGATACAGTAAGGTTTAATTTCCACAAGGTATGTGAAGATTGAAGAACATTTGGGTGATCTTTTCACGAAAGGCTTAACTCAGATTCAGGTTGATTATCTTTGTAACAAGCCTGGCATGATCAATATCTATGCTCCAACTTGAGGGGGAGTGTTACGAGTTATAAATAATGTATACGAGCTGTAAATAATATAAGAGGAAAGTAGATAATTAGGGGATCGTAACTAGTAGGATTGGTAGGATTGTTCCCTTGTTTAAATAGGAGTCTTTGTATATATATATGTGTGTAATATTCTCTCTAATAACATAGAATACAATTTTCTCCTTCTCATAGTTTACACAATTTAATAGTCCGTTTCCTTTTTGGGACATAATCAATGTACCAAATTTCACAATAGAAAATAAATAGATTGTTGACCATTGATTAGGTTGACATTAGGGTTTCCGTAAAAGTAGAGTATAAAATTTATACCGCACCAAGAATGATAAGGTCTGGAAAAAAGAGCCTACATCAAGGGAGATCCCGTATATTACTATGATGATGGTATCATACAAGTTGAAGGATATTACAAGTAGTACATAAGTCTACCCTTAATTCTCCCACACCCAGTCCCACTTGAGGAAACCCAAAAAAATTCTAAGCAAGAATTCCGTAGATCATGAGTGCGCTCGCATCAAACATTGAAAGTGACGAATCAATTATAATCGAAGTAGACCTCTAATTAATAATTTCTCAATAAGCCCTCAATTGCAATTCTAAACCTTTTAAGGATGCAATAGCACCTGTCAAACTTGTGTAGACCCAAGCCAAATCTTCATTCCTTCAAAAAATGATATACATCTTAAAATCATTTCTTCACGTGCACCAATGAATTCTTGCACCAGCTATACTCCCATGAAATTCAAACCATCTGTCAGACAATTCGAACACTCCTTCACCCTATTGAATGTTTGAACCTTCAACCGATCAATCATCTAATGAACACTACCATAAGAAATAAAAAAAATTGGAAATTTTTTGACTCTACTCGGATGAGCAATTAGGGGTGTTAAAATGTTCTTGAATTCAAACGATCGTTTACAAGAGCTTCAATGACTGATTCACACAATAAGAAAATATATAGATAGTTTGGATTGACATTTTCCTTGGATAAATATTCATAACTGAGAACAAAAAGAAAATACTAAATGGAGGACTACAAGGAAAGGAAAAGAAAATGTTCTTTGAGATTTCTTTTGCTTGTAAATTTTGTTTCTTTTCTAATAAAATTCTAGGGGTCTCCTGGTGATTCCCCCCCGCGCTTAAAAAAGAGAAAAGGAAAAGGAAATCCCAACGGGCAACAAAACATTAAGGGTGTATCTCGGAACCCAATTCCTAGCTTTGGAATTGGAGCAAAAAGCAGGTACAAAATTTTGACGATCAGAATTGTATAGATTAATTTTTGCTTTCCAAAACTCAAAATCGGGTTCCCAAACACGCTCTAAAAGAATTTATAGGGAGGAATTCCTAAGAAACTGTCTCTCATGGCACCTAGAGGTTTAACATGGAAGATATCCGATCAAATTAAAGAACAAAGCAGGCCAAAATCAGCCATCGTATGATTGCACTTCATTTTCATTAAAACTTTTCAAGATTCCCTATTTTCCATCATTAGTGGTGTTGGGGTGCATTAATTTTCTAAACAATCAATTTTCATGCTGCAACTTGCTACCCTAATTTTTATCTTTTCCATGTATCCAAAACCATCTCCACATAAGTTTTTTTTTTCCATGTAAAAAATTCCATATAATCGGTGTTTTCCCATGTAAACCAACCAAACACACCTTTAGACTTTTCTTCACATGGTTTGAAAAGATTTAGTTGAAAGGGGAGTGGCATGTAAATATCGGTGTTGTTTTTCCAAGCTACGTAATACAGAGGATTTTCTCTGTAGCAGAGGATTTTCCAAGCCACGTAAATATAGGTGTTGTTTTTTAGGCTTCATATATATTTAACATTACTTTTATTTGTACTCGACAAATTTCCAGGAGAATCCCCAACAAGAAGCTCGTGATAATATTCGAGGAATTAAATTGTATTACACAGAAAGATCAGAGAAAGAAACAGGGAAACTGCTGCACAATATTACCTTCATTACCATCCAATGCTTCAAGGAATTAGGTTCCCAAGGAAGAGGACAAAAAAGTCTCCTCGGAACACCTCGGGGAACTTCTTTAGGTACATGTAATGACAATGCTGACCACATTAATACCATCAAAGGAACCCCGTAATCAGCTATAAAACTCCGCAACCATCCTAAATTCAATATTAAAAGAAGACGAAAAAAGAGGTTTCAGATTCCATTTGAAATGAGCTTTCTGCAACAAAAAAAAAACTTCTTGTCACTTCACAAACCTACGCCATACTTCCATGACCTGGCATTTCTGCTCTTCAGGGCAGTGTAGAGTAGGCCAAATGAGAATATAACAGCCAGCAATCCATTTGTATACAATGACTCGAAATCATAAAGCTCTTCAGCATTGGCTTCACCTTCAGGATACCTGAATTCACTCATCACCCCCTGTAATTCAAAGGTTATTTAAGTTTGTCAGAAATCATATTTTATTTATCAGCATTAGGTTATTAGGTATTATTAAGTACATTTTATACACCCATAAGGGATTTTCTTACTTTTGCATTTTATTAGGATTTTATCACATAGGTTAGTTTGTCCTTTTTTGTCCTTATTTATTTTTGCTTCCTCATTATAACAGTAATTTTTAAGTATAAATATAAGATCTGGCCTTAGTTTAAGTAAGCCAAAGCCATCAAGTCAATACAAAATTCTTCTAAGTTAAATATTTTTCTATCCCATGCCACGTGCAGGGACGTGACCAGAAAATCTTGTTAGAGGGCGGGGGGCGCAAACTCTATTACTAATAGAGTTTAAAAAATCTTAAAGGGGGGCAACTCTAGTTCTATTGATTTTTAAAAAATGAAGTCATGCTCCAGTTTGCCCATTGCTCGCTTTGGGCCCAAGCACTCACAGTTTTGCTTTCGAAAGTAAAATTGTGAGGGCTTGGCCCAAAGCAGACAATTTTTTACTAGGACCGAGACGTGACAAAATGGTATGAGAGTTGACCAGACCAAATACTACGTGGATTTTTGATAATTGTGTATTGTGTGTGAGGCTGAGAAGGAGCCAATCAGATTCATTGGTGAGGGACCACACCAAGACGAGAGCAACAGGGCTTTTTTAGACGAGGGGAGTATGTAATGACAAGACAACTAAGGTTAGCCATGTTGGATGAGAATCCGAGGTGTTACAGTAATTTTTCTACTAAAGAGTATAATTTTTTTTTTCTATCTTATTCAAAATTAACGGGGCAAACTTAATTATTATGTGTACTTTTTCAATTTTTAATGAACAATATCAGCACTAGTTGCATCCATTATGCATACATAGCTCCGCCGTGATGACGCTGTTTATCACAGAATTCAATTCGTTGATCAAGCGAATAAATACCCTGATAGCCTCTTGCATAAAAAGAACTGTAATCAACATGCCGAAAAGTTCTCCAGCAACTCTTGTGAATCTATTGATAATATTGCAAGCATTCAAAACTGCAAGGAGAAAGAGAAAGAACGCTGTCCAGACACAAACCCTGCAAATTTTGCATCAAAAGATGAATATTTTCCGTATATCAACCTTTACACATGGAAATATGAAGTGATAACTATTATCATTACCATCCAGCCCAAGCCAAGAACAGCTCTCGTCCAAGATCTGGCCTTCCTTTGCAGAAACTGTAAAGGTAATTGTACATTATAACCGTGGGCTCTGCAACACCTAATATTAGCAAAGGCTGCCCCCCTAATATTGAGTGTATGATGCCACATATAGCAGTCGAGGCCAAAGTTTCCACCGTGCTCAAGCTCCCCTCTTTATATAAAAATTACTTGTTAGATCCATCAGTGGCATCCGTGTACTCGAATGACCAAATACGTGCAAATATTCAACTGATGAATGGACATACCGTCCTAAATCTAAAAATATCATACAAGGGTGTGGCTATTAACACTCTATTTGATTACGTTAGCACTCCAAAATTATACGTAGTGACAATTTGTTCCTAAGTTTAGTTGAAGTTCTGCAAAGGAGTCAAAGATTCCAAAAGGAGAATTCCTTACATAAAATCCTATAAGAGGAAGAAAGGAGAATTCCTTAAATCTAATACCATGGGAAGAAAGCTAAGAGAATTCCCGAGAAACCTTCCCATTTTTTTTGACAAAATTACCCTATCTTTAACAAATAACCAAACATTTTCTTTTGTTATAATAAAGTAATATTTAACGATATAACATGATAAATAAGTTAAGTTATTTCTATAGTTAATAATATATAAGCAAGTTATTCTCAATGTGAGGAAAGGAGAGTTCCAATCTTAACCAAACATTTGCAAGGAATCTAAAATGCCAAGGAAATGAGCTTTCCCGGATCTAAAATGCCAATTCCCTTCCTAAAGCTTGAAGTATACATATCATTTGGGACACCTTTGATGTATAGACCAAGGACACTTTTTGGAATGTTAGAGTGCCTATTTGGAGTGCCAATAGCCATGCCTTAAAATGAAACAGCAACCAACCTGTATCCCTACTAAGTTGTTCGCCAAATGCAATGACTGGAAGAGCAGAAGCGAAAAAGATATAGGTAGTTGGAGCCAAAATCCTGACAGATGAATTCAAGATTAATTTCCAACTGCACTGCTTCAGTATGTTAAATGTAATTTTAGTTGACCCATACAAAAAAATAAAGAGAAGGAAGATATATACTTCTTGCCGGTGCAAAATCCATTGCTCCAATCTTGCTTATAGCATGATATTCTTCCTTTCACATCTCCAATAATCCCACTGAATGGAGCTTCTTTACTCTCCATTCCTTAATACAAAGGAAACTTCATAATCAAACCGCATTTCAAGAATAGTAAAGAAAATCTGGTACGATAAAAAATTCCATTCTTCTCACAGAAACTGATATGAGAGGTTAGAAAATCATAGAATTCTAAACTAGAACATTATAAGATTCCGTGATTTCATATTCATTGTTCTTCAAATGCTGATATTTTTATGATGATCAATCACTAAAGCCATAACACTGATTTAGGAACAACAACCACCTAAACACCATACACCGGAATGACTAAAGGAGCAAGAAGAGCTTAACAATGAAATCAGTTAAACAAGAACTCCAATCTATACAACAGAACTTACCACCCTTATATAAGATTCTAAATATCCGCAGAATTTAGGAAATTAAGAGATTTGACCGATAAAAAAACCCAAAAGTATCCAAATCATGAGATTTGTTTGCCAATTACCAATTGTAGAATCATGCCAAAAGAACAGATCCCCAAGAAAATTATAAGAATCCATCAAGTGCTTTGATTGCCACTCAAAGATAAAGTAAAAAACCATTAACATTTTAATCATCATCTAAAATTGTAGAATAGAAAAACAGGAAGGTGGCTGCCATCTAGTTCATTATTAGTGTAAATACATCACTCAACTCCCAGAGAAAGGAGGAGATTTATTATGGAGAGACATTGAGGAGTTGAGGATTAATCGTTCCATCATACCTATAATGTTATTAGTTAAGCTGAAATAAGCAGGAATTGTGCTTTTATGTTGAATGATTCAGTCGAGAAACTAAGATATTGACACAATATGTAGAGACTTGACATATAAATCAAACTACAAACCAAAAATGCCAATCACCTAATATGAGGCATGTGTTTGAGCAAAAAATGTTGAATTTTGGATTAATATAAATCAGTACTTTGGTATAAATGCCTAATTATAATGGTTTTCGAATCACCGCACCCATACCTCCCATCCGCATATATGCTTCACAAACTAGCATCAACTAGTCAAGGAACAAATTTTGTCCAAAATTCTTGCAAATTTACACATTTTTTCACCAAAATTGTACTAAAGAAGGTTGTGAGTAGAAACTGATAGTAGAAGGGGGCATTATGTCACCTATATAGTTTAAGGGGGCGAATGAAAATAACATAGAGTTCAAGGTGGTTTAATGTATTTTCTGACTAAATTACATTACTCAGGCTCGGTGATTAGCACGTGTTTGTTTCGATAATCTCATTTATACATTGATAACTACACATCAATTTCAAAGGCCAACAAAACTCTAAAGAAAAAATTATGCTCCGTTGCCTGAGTTTGAACATTTTCTTGATACAATTCTAGTTATTTTTTTTTTCTTAAGGATGTTTCCATAAACAAATGTCGTGTACCTTTAGACAGATATCAACAACATATACTATTTGATACATTACTTGTTAAAGAGATACACGTGTACCTATCTACCTTGTAAGAGACAAATAGCACGTTACATGACACAGATACTTGGAACTACGTTCTTTAAAAAAAAAAAAAATCAGCTACCCCATCCGTACGCGGTGTCCGGATGCTAAAAGCCCAAAATAAAATTCTAATGCGATTTGTGCAACGTGTTTTTACGATTTGAAAGCAAAAACAAATGAAAAGATTGTCGTGATGCAACTAAACCTCCATGCACAAATAGAGCATGATTCCGAAATGCAGAAGTGAATGACGAATAACAGAGAATAAATTGAAATATACAAAAAAACAAACATGAAGAATTGAAACACAACGTATATTTGAAAAATCATCTATCGCACCTTTGTATTTGACGCCGATATTGCATCGGCCAATATCGGCGTCAAAAAAAGGCGAAACGGAAACGCTTCTGGTCTCGGCAATGAAGGTGATCGGAAATAATCTCACCGGAGAATGGTGGTAGTGACGACGATGGCGAAGTTCCAGGGGAGAGTTTATTTCGGTCCGAAAAATGAAGATACGCGAGCCCAAACACTATTTATATATGAGTATAAAAAATGGGGACGCATATCACTCTCTCAGGCGTCAAGAGGAACATTTACGTTTGTTTGTTTTTTTACTGCCATATTTTTCTATCGGTAAGACTATCTCCACGGTTAATGTTACTTAAAAAGAGTAGATTAATTTAGAGATGTTATCCTCTGTGGCAGAAAGGTTTAAATTTCAACATTTATTGGGTACGAAATCTTCTGTTCCTACAATTATGTCTACAAATAGAATAGTTAGCATATAAATTATAATATGTTCCAACTCAGATCCTAATTTTTACAATAAAGTAAAAATTTAGGATTCAGTTTTAAATTTAAAACATTTTTTGGATGTAATCTCTCATATTTTTTTTTAAAACATGTTATCTCATACATACTGTATTTGAAAGGATTAAACTCTAGAGATAACTTTTTTTTGGTATCTCTAATATCTCTCGGCTTAGTATTCACACCGAGAAATTAGTATCCACCCACCCCATAATATCTATATATATATATATACGTTCTTGCCAGAGATAAATACCAAAAATTGTATCTTCGAGTATTTCATTCTTAAAAAAAATATAAGTGAGGTAGCGTAGCCTAAAATTGTTCAAACTTAAAGGATATGTTGCTCAAAGCCCCTAATCTTAAATCAAGAAAGTTCACAATTACAAGATTACATGATCTCCAAAATAAGAGATTTCGATGAAAATATTCAAGACAAAAAATAATTAAAAAGTTTTATGGGAATACCAAGTGTGGAAGAAATTATGTACAAGGGTTATCTCAAAAAGAGTTTCCTTTTCTCGAAAAACTTCAAAAAAATGATGTATTTTTTGGACAAATAATGATACAAGAAAAATAAAAACTGACTTTCTTACTATTCGTCATAAAGTCTGTTTTCCTCATGAACTAGCGGATAGATTAATATTAAAACCAGATGCTTCTATTATTGCTGGGGATTTTATTGTTCTTTAAAAATAGGTGGAGACCCTGTATTTTACTAGAAAGGAAAAAAGAAAAATACAAGACTAGAAGATTTTATTGTTCGCACTAATAATCAAGCAGTAAAAGAGTTCTTTATAAATAAAAGAAATATTTTAAAAGGAAGAAATCTTAAACAGTATGATCAAATAAGTATGAACATTTTGAAAGGAAGTAACAATTTTCTCGTTGATTATCTTTTAACATGACTTTTGTACAAGACCACTAAACCAGTGGTCTAATTAGTTTCCGTATCATGTTATAAAAAATATGTATATATTAACCTTTAAGAAGCACTTGAAACATGCATGGGATGATTGGACGCAACAACCTGCTCCAACAAATTTATTACATCAATTTTCTCTATTAAAAACACTGTAAAGAATAATACTTGAAACAAAAATAAAAGATTTTTTATAATCCTCAAATTCCCAGGGGACTTCACAATCCTTTAAAAAAAGTCTGGAGAGCACATATTTCTGAGGACAAAAGAAATTTTTGAAGTAATATGAATCTTTTAGTATATAGGATACTTGAACAAACAAATGAATTATAAAAGCAATTTTCCTTATGGGAAAATAAAAAATTTGCAAAAGAAGAATAGCATAAAGCCAATACTTTTCCTCTTAGGCCTTTTGATTATTAGAGACATTCTACTTTTCGTAGAAGAGAGAATCTCCATCTCTCACATTTGTATATTATGTTACTGTAATAAAAGGATGTGTATGACTACTTTGTTTAAAAGTTAAATCAATAGATCCAGATTTCAAGTATTCTCATTCATATTCAGAAAAGTTGTTTTACCATTACGATTTATTTTATTTTTTTTGAAATAAACATTATTTCATGAAAACTTGAAGTTCAACAGTGTTTCATTGTTTTCAAGTTGTTCTATTACTTAAATTTACTCTCTTATAAGATCTAGATCTCTCCGGTTCAACAATCGTGGATGAATATATAGCAGAATCAAATGGCTGTTGGTTCAAATATTTCAATTATATTTTTGTCTACAAAATGGATTGGTTCTTTCGAAAGGTTTGAGGAAGTATTTTCAATTCCTATACCTTTTGTCTGTATTTTATAAAACTTTAACATGATCTCCAATGTTCCATTATCATAAGATAAAGAAAGTTTTATATCAAAACCAAATGATTCCATTAACTAAATTGAATTAGATTACACTGCACGACTCTTATTGCATTTTAAGTTCTGTTTGATAACAACATGAAAAAGGAAAATAAAAATATTTGATTTAGATAAGAAGTTGAAAAATAAGTTGAGTCGTAAAATGAGATTCTCTCCATCTCTTAGTCATTTTTATGAGTACATGTTCTCCATCCTTCATAATTTTTTGTGAAAAAACTTTTCTTCCTCAACTATCAACAAACCCTTAGACTCCGTTTGATAGCAATATGAAAAATAAAAATAAAAACAACTAATTTGGATGAAAAGATGAAAAATAAGTTGAAGTATATGGTGAGATCATCTCCATCTCATACTTATTTTTGTGAGTATATGTCCTCAATCCTCTTTTAATATTTTGTGAAAAAAATTTCTCCACCATCACCTAAAGAAAATTTTGTCATGAAAAAAAGCAAAAAGCAAGAATTAATCTCGCCACATTTCTCAACTTATTTTCCATCTTCTCACCTAAATTAGTTATTTTTCTTTTTATTTTCTATATTCCTATCAAACAGAGCCTTAATGGATAAATAAATCTACAAGCTAACAAATGGTTTCAATGTCGCACTCAAATATATGGGTTTCCTAGAGCATCTTATCAGAAATGTAAAAACCTTCAAGAGGCACTTGAAGCATGCATGAGATAGTTGGATGCTAACAACTTACTCCACCAAAATTTATTACATTCTTTTTCCCAATTAAATCACAGAAATCAAAGATTTTTGTAATCCTGGTTTTCCCCGGGAACTTTATGATCCTTTAAAGCACACACTTCTCATGACAAACGAAATGTTCCAAACAAATACGAATATTTTAGCAAATAGAATCGTTGAATAAATGACACTTCATCAGTTATTTATTTTTTTGGATCTGCGTGAGCAGTTCACTCAGTTTTCAAATACTCAAACAAATGAATTAAGAAAGCGATTTTACTTCGAGAAAATGAACACTCCTTGCTTTTACAGAGGTGCTGATTTTCCAGGTAAAATTTTTAATACCAATCCATGAATTCATTTGTAAGAAAAAGCAAAACAATTTCATCCAAGGCCCCTCTTTCAATGTGTAATCGAGATCAAGATGAAAAGAAGTCCAAATAGAGCTTCATCAGGATAAAAAAGATAAGTCGTCTTAATTTAAGCGCGTACGCACATGTAAGTGTGTATACGAGAGTGCATATTGGTGTATTTAAGTTGCAATTCCATAAGATTTTGGTTTTGCAATTCTTGTGTTCCTCTAGGCTCTGTTTGACAACAAAATGAAAAATTATAGCAAAAACAATTAGTTTGTGATAAAATAAGTTGAGCAGGCAATGAGATGTTCGCTTACTTCATTGCCTTCTCCGTGGAAACAGTTCTTTGGTAGTGAAGAAATTTTTTCTATAAAAATTAAGGGAGGATAGAAAACATCTACTCAAAAATAATAAGCATGAGCTGGAGAATATATCATTAGATCACTCAACTTATTTTCCAACTTCTCACACAATTCAAATATTTTTGCTATCGTTTTTGCACTTGTTATAAAACGGAACCTTATGGAATTCAACTTACGGCATTACAATTCATAGAGTTAGAATTCCATAACAATTCCATACTTAATTTTTCGATCCAAACAATGGTTCTGGAATTCAAGAATCCAATCCCAATTCCATGCCTTGAAATCATTTCCCCAAACACAATTATAATGCAGTGGTACATAAAGTCTAAATGTTCTTCAAGGGAAATATTCAATGCATCGATCAAAACATATACACTAGTAGTAATTGTACGTAGAGATTATGCTGACCATATATATAAATAGATTATGTAGCAATTGACTTTCCACTATAGCAAAACAAGCAAACATTATGTGCATACATATATATATATATATATATCATAAACAGTAATGATTCAAACCCCAGCCAATTGAGCCTCTATGAAGTCCAGAAATTATTTATTTAACTAACTTACTACAAAAGCTTGAGCATTTTAAGACGCTCTTCATGTTCCGCATCCAGTTTTGGTGGGGTGTAACATCCATGAAGATCCTCCACTATGTACTCCTGCAACCATTATATTTTTAAAATTAAAATTAGGATAAAAAAATTAATAATATTTTTCATTCATTTATTTTCTTTTGAAACAAAAGAAAGTGAAAAAAAAATTCAATCACTTAAATGAATTCACCTATTTTTCCCTCATGGACAACAGTAAGGTCGTTTCATTTTCTAAAGCAGACCCATTCCATCCTTCTCAAATTGATAGTTCACTTAGACTTTGGTACATTTTAAGGAAACACTAACTTTAACATAATCAATGGTCAAGAATACAAATTATTTTCTAACGTGATATTTGGTTCATTGATTATTTCCAAAAAGGAAAGTGGGCTATCAATTTGAGACGGGAGTACTTATTTTGGAATTGTGGATCTGACTCCCCTCATCCTCTTTTATTCTGATGTGTTAAAAAAAACAAAGAAACTTGAACAGGCTAAGAAGATAAACGCATGCATATACTCATGCCTACGATACTGGCATTTGAAAGACATTATCTTTTATTTACGTATTTTGTTCTCTGAGTGCCCCAAGATGATCACAATTTATTACATTTTAGAGTCTACATTTAATTAATGTTTTGATAGCAAATTCCTAATCGTGCCTTACTGGTATTTACCAATAAAGGGGTCACAGATTCCTTTAAGTGGTCAACAAAGAATCAACTACTAACAATTCTCTTGCGATTTGAACCCCATCTCTAATAGTCTAATCCTTCAATTATTTATGGTTTCTTGTCGAATTGCTGTAGAGCTCTCAAATAATCTTTATAATAACCAAGATCAATAGTAGTTTCCTAATTAAATTCCAAACAAACTATAAGCCAATGAGAAACTTCGAGCATTGCATACTAAATGGTTAGTCTGAAAGTTTGTGAGCGTGAACACATAAATGTCCTAACCAAAGAGATAGCTACACTCAAGTATACTGTTTATCTTCCTAAATGTGTATGATTCTTTTGGAGGTTATTGAACATAATTTATACAGGATTCTTTAGTCCTAAATATCCCAAGAATGCTAATGCTAATGCCAATGCTAATGCTAATGCTAATGCTAATGAATAAAAATATAATTTATACCATTTGCTCCGTCTCAAATTAAGACTTCTACTTTGACTTGGTAATTTTTACCAAAACATTAATTTCAACCTAATCAACGGTCAAGAATACAACTTAGTTTCTATTATGAAATTTAGTAAATTGATTACATCTCAAAGAGGAAATAAAAACTCCTAATTTAAGACGGGGAGTATCATTTATTGCCTGATGCACTTGTATCCCATTCTTTCCAAAGAAGAGTGGAAGTGAAGATGGGCCGTCACGTCAAGTTGGAGACCGTTTCGGCAGTTATTATCGATATGACGAAAGAATTCAATGCCAAATCTAAAATGCCAATCTCTTTCCTAAAACTCAAACCAAACGAGCCCTAGAAGTTGAGTGTACTTGAAAAAAAGGCTTGACTATAAAATAGTGATTTTCAATTTGAGATGGAAGGGAATTTTATGTAAAAATATCGCCCAGACACCAAGGAAAGTTATTTTTCTAGTAGAAGGAAGGGAGAAGGTGTGGACCTGAGTGAGTTCTCTCTTGGTCAGGATGTGGTAGTGTCTCTGCCAGATCCTCTGAATGGCCATGGTGGCAGCAAGGAAGCCATAAGCAATGCCAAGAATCGCGAATATAACTACAAACACAATCACCAGCGCGAAGCATGCTTCCATTGATGCTGGAAAACAATCCAATATCCCCCACCCATAACAGCAGTTGTGGCATCCAGCCATTCGCGGATCGTTACTATTGAGGGACGAGCAATGTAGTATCAGCCCGAAAAACCCCAGCAGCACAAAGAACGCCAGCACTCCTGTTAGCATTAGTTTAACGTAAATGGCAACTACATATCAGAAATCCAAAAAACATAACCAGGAAGCAGAGCCACAAAATTGAGAAAATATGATATGCAATGTCACCATGTGTTAAGGTCCTCATCTAGTTGCACTTGCATTAATTGTCTAGTCCATTAGTTCGTTCCTTCTTGAGTTGAAGAATCGTACTTTTATTTACCACCATGCAAATTTGAATAGTGTGTTTAAAATTAACAAATTTTACATTGCAGCTGCTGCATATGTGATAACAAATGATTCTAAATATTTTTTGTTCGGTTTCTTGCGAAAATTTAACTTGAAATTATAGCCTATTATACTTGTTCATTCTTGCAACTAATTCCTAAATTGAGTTACCACCAATCAATGTATGGTTTACCAAATTGTGCTGAGAACTCAGATTTACTAAAGAAAATACATCTGGAAAATAGATTAAAGCATAACTACATTAATCAGTTAATGCAGAAGGGGGAAAAATAGTGGATCCTTTAATTGGTTAGAATTCTTTAATTATACCCATTTGGAAGCCTATGAATATTCCCCAAAATTAAACAAAATCAGGGGAACTACCACCAACAGATTATAAAGATAACTTATTCAGTAGAAATAATCACTGGTCCACAAGATGGCAGTGAAATATTATTATAGAACACAACAGTAAATCTAATTTCCACATTAAGATAGGGGAAAAGTTAAAAAAAAATCATAATTTTTACAATTTAGAAAAAATATTATGAAGTTAACAAATGGTTTGTTCGGCATATTCCTAAAATCTCTTATTGATAGATGCGGCAATAGGAGCGTGATTTGGTAATATTCCATTTTGGTCATTATTAATAGATAAAATTGTTTCTTGTCACTTGTGAGCTTACGGAACAACAGAAGGGATGCCCTCACAGGCAATGAATCAAATAATCATAGTGTCTCATTTTTGTATAAATTGTTTAAACCTTCTTTTGTATCATCTTTTCCTTGCCTTTTCTTCAAAATTTTAATGACCCATAGATTTACCTATACAGTAGTAGAATGGTATAGGATGCCTTGATAGTATACGATCCCAACTATCATTAAACGAATTCCTGAAAGTTCCATCTTTGTCCATGAGGTATGCAAATCCACCCATCAGTGCTATCACCTGCAAAAAGGAAGTGTCCTCTTAGATAAAGGTGAGAGGAGGATTAGGGCTTGGGAATTGGGGTTGGATTAGGGGGGTAGGGAAGGGGGAAGAGGGATGGACACTCAATTCTGGGGTAAATATATATATATACATATTTAAAACTCCAACACCCGAAAAATCATAACCAATAACCATTCTGATCAAAATTTATATTTGTGTGATTGTTCGTATATCTATATTACAAAACATCAAGTTTGACAAAAAAAAATCTCAAAAAAATATAAGAATGTAATGGTTAAACATATATATATATATTATGGTGTGCCTTAATTGAATACCCTTGGATCTCTTTTATACTCACATCAAGATGTTAAAACTCTCACCAATAATATACACACAATAAACTCTCATACACCAATAATTTTGTCTAAATGCCATAACTTCAAATAAAAATTTGAAATTTAATAAAAATTTAATATTTAAAATCTACTAATCAAGATTAATCAAACAAGATCCATCATGACTATAGAATTATGTAAAAAAAAAAATAAGGAAAAATTATTGAAGTAACATTTATTCATTTAAGGACATACTTTATGTGTTTATACATTATTGAAAATCTCAATCTGGTGTTTCTAGTAGTTGACAGTACATCAGTCCAATTTTTGGACCATTTTCAAATCATACTGACAGACAAGGCCTTGAGTTTAATTTGATAAAAAATTGTTTTGCCGAGATAAAATAAGATCAAAAAATATGATTTAAAGATTCTTTAGTCGGTCCAACGCTTTAGACTAGGCTAGAAAGTGGGCTCAAAATGGATTGATTGATGTTTTTCGATTTACATTCGTCATATGTTAGTCTTTTTTATCCTATTATTAGATCTTATTCATTTCACCCTGCCGGATGGCACGGATATATCCTAGTATATAAATAAAAGAAAAATATATAGGTTGGTTGTAAATTCAGTTCAGATGATGAACAATATATAGGACAGTTAAACGATCATCGTCTCTAAAACTTATGAAGCACGGACAAGGATACTCAACTTAGACATGAAAAATGTTTAGTAGGACATATAAATGATGAGGATAAACCTACAAACAAATAAACAAAAATTTATAACCACCTTTCCAAATTAAAAGTCCACTATTCCTTTTTGGGATGTCCCAAATCAAGAGTCCACTTCTCTTTTTAGAACATAATGAACAGACCAAAATTCACGATAGGAAACAAGTTTTGTTCTAAACAACCAATGATTGCGATGAAATTAGAGCATTCTTAAAGTTGTGAAAGTCAAACAAATGGAAGTACATTTCAGATAAAAAAAAATGCAAGTCAACCATTGGCTTCTAGCCAAACCCTAACTCAACCCGCATAACTTGTGCTTGTTGTTTTCATTTTAAGAAGTACGTGGGGTGCTGGGGCCAGGCTTAGTAGAAACACCATTTTGGGTCACAGTTCGTTTCATAAATCTAATTCGGTTCATCATTGGTAATATATCTAATTGTATATAAGCTATTGGTGCACGCATGTTTGACTAATATTAACTTTTACTAATTTTATTACATGAAATAAGAAAACATAATTACATTTATAGTAAAGCATATTTATACTTATATAAAAATGGAAAGAACTTAATTGGTTGCAATTTCCCTTATATTCTATCAATATCCCATACAATGTGATGAAGAATTGGCTAAACCATTTTCAGTTGCAAGTAAGGTTAATACACCAGTAGCAACTCTTAAGTCATCAAACTTAGAAATAAAGAATATCAATGTAGACTTCAAACTAGAACTACTAGTTATCACCCGTAACTGTAAACAATTACAGAAATTGAAAAATAAAGTGCCAAAGTCTATCTTTTATTTTTTATCAAGTGACTTAATATTCTCCACACAAAAAAGGATTCTCCGCATATCTTCCCAATTCATGTACGGGTGGCACTTGAGGGGGACCACAAGTTACAAAATTTTAAAGTTGCAGCTCTAGCAATTAGTTTGTATTTACATTTCTTTTTTCTTTTCGCATTAGTCCACATCCGAAAGCCAGCCTTCACTCCAAAAACATCTCTTATCACCATATCTCTTGCACTTCTATCCCAGAAACAAACTGGGTCTTGAAAATTCATTTCAAATGAGGTTCCCTTGTCCTTTCTAAGATTAGTTGTAAATCTAGGGAAGATAAGGATCAGATTGCCGCAAGTTGGGCCCAGCAATGAGGATAGAGCTGAAAGTTGACAGCAAATCAATATTTTTCAGGAAAAAAGGGGGCAAATTTTGCAAACTTCTGTCCCCATTCTTGTAATCAGGGTGGGCTCTGTCCAGAACCAGCCAAGGAATTTACATAACCTCTCGAAAACCCATAAAAGTTACGGATACTTCTACACAAATTGGGCCCCATCCTTGTCAGAGGAGTTTCTATAAATTTATGCCAAATTTCCCTTCTCGTACTCTTGGAACTAGTAGGATATAGTTTTGCCATGGACCAAATTCTTTACACATGGGGCGCATGGGTGTCTTAGTCTGGCTTACGGACTCCACTTTGAACCAATGCAAGACCCATTGTCTGAACTCCAAAGCAATCAAAGAGGATTTTATTCCCCATACTGAAATTAGTAATAATATATAGGAATCCAAGTGTACTAACAAGGCCAACAAAGAAGGGATCCAGCCAAGAGGCACACCCTGACCCTCCAGATCATAGATAAACCATGGCCCTCGAGCTTGAGATCTGTTAGTTACCACAGAGGCAAAGAATGAACGAATTGAATGAGAAGAATGGAAATCATCACCATGAAAATGTCTCAAATTAAGGAGAGAGACAAACTAATTGTTTTATAAAATAATAATACATGAATCAAAGGTGGAAAATTAGGAAATTTGTTGTGGAGAAGCTGCTGTTTGGCAGTATCATGGTGCATTTGGCAGGAGAGAAATGCTAGGGTATTTGAACACAAATTTTCTGAAGCTGCTGAAGTTTGGAGCAAGATCAAACAGCTAGCGTCACTGTGGGCTAGCTCTTCAAATTTGTTTGGAAACTTATCAATTTCTGAGTTATGTTGTAATTGGGGTGCACCTGTTCAGTGATGGAGCTGTCTTAGAGTATGATGCGGGAATTACAGTCTTATCTGTGGCTTTGGCACAAAACTTTCGCTTTGATCTTTTTGTGATATTGGTGTTTTGTTATTTTTGAGAGCTTTGTATAGCTTCTGGCATTTCATTAGGGGCTTTGGTGGACTCCTGGTTCACCAATGGTGTAATCATCATTGTAACGCTTTGATTAGTTGATTTTAATAAATGTGTTGTTTCTGATAAAAAAAAAATCAAAGGTGGAAAATTGGGCACCCTATTACAATCAACTAATCTTGGATTCCATACCAAATTCTTTAAGCAAATTGATTAAAAAAAAGAACAAAGTAAAACAATAAGGATTGAAGGGCTATATGCTCCAAAAGCCTCGCATGTGACAACAGCTGGCAGTCTCTTAAATTCAGGAAAGGAGAGAGGAATCATGCATATTATCATAAAAGTTATGATAATTTATATGAAAGGACATATGGTAATGCAATAGCAGGCTGCGGGCTGCCAAGTTCGTAAGCCCTATATCAAGGATGTAGCTTTCATAACTGGAGTGGGTGTGACTATCCACACTGGGTACCTCTTCGGTCACCCCTAACTTCAACCATCACAAATCGTAACTCAGCGTAAGTGATTGCCTACAAACTAAAACATGTACATCTTTTATATTGATAGTCAATACCAATGAGCTGTAGCACACATGGTATCACTAGCCACCTTTCAAAAGAGTGGTGAGGGACTCGAACCGACCAGTTTCAAATACATTTACAAGCAGTTGACATGGGAATGTTACCCCCAGTTGTGTAGGTCATTTACATTTCTTAATAATTTCCACTTTAAGAAAAATAATTTGATCCTTCTGCTAACTAAGGTGCGACAAACAAGATAGTTTCACCTCCTCTTTCTAGCCCTATAAAAAATGTTTAATTAAAATTTTCAACGATTCCGTCAAGCAATTCTACTTACAGTCAATAACCTAACAAACTTATAGTGAAAGCCTAAACATAATAGATCAATGGGTTTTTTATAACTAATTCCCTTCCTAAAATTAACTGATACAATACCAAAAAGAATCAGTCAGAAACCAAACTAAATTATGCTCCCCTTCAGCCCAAATAAAATCGCATCTTCCATTTTGGGACATCCCAAAATAAGAACCTTGTTTTCCTTTTTGGACCATGATCAATTTACCAAATACATGATAGTACATGGGTTTTATTCTTCAAGATTGATATGTTGATATTAGTGTTCTCTTAAAATGTGTGAAAGACGAAAAAGTACCTCTTCTTTGGCAGAGGGAGTAAGTAATACAATACTTCAAAATTCGAACTCAAGTAGAATGCAGTCCTATGAGAATATATATTGTCAGAATGTTACATTAAAAGTGAAGAGAAAATAATTATACTCACGGTTTGTACAGCCACAAAAACAAGGAAAACATCCCTGGCCACAAAGAGTCTGAATTTAATTCTGCGCCAAGAGTTGTCCTCCAACTCAACTACTCGAAGATGAAATTGAGCTTTGCAAGTTGTGCAATGGGAAAAGGCAAACCCTTCCTACTCAAAATAACAAGGATAAAAAGCTTATATAAGGAATTTAAGGATTAGTACTAAAATAGCCCATTATGTGCAAGGAATAATACTCACCTTAACTGATCGCCAGTGATCGAGGCACGACCGGTGCACAAACTGCTGCGTGCCTTTGCACATGCATGGTGATATCAATTCATCATCTATCAACGAATAAATGAACCATTAGGTCAACCAAATATATAATATATATACAAATTACAGCACCAAGCCAATACAACCGTATTTGCAAAAACTAGTCACAAGAAAATTTTGTTAAATTGCATATCGATGTGCTAAGGTACATCAACAACAGAGTCCTTGATAAGCGAATAGCTGTTGAGCGGAACCAAGGCAAAATCATTGCCAATGTTCTAAAAATCGTGAATCGGAAATCGATCGGCAAGGTGGGGAGTGGGGATTTTTCATGTTATCGGGGATTTATAGGGGATAAATCGGAAAAAATCGGATATGCACTGTTCACCATATAAATAATATATTATATAATAATATGCTAAATAAAACATAATTAGTAGCAAAATGGACATTAATAGATTAATAGAAACAAAGTACCAAGCATGTAGAAACAGAGTACAAACAATGTTATGCAATCCCAAAATTATAAAGAGAGAGTAGAGAGTACTAAGTAGTAAAACATAAAGCATGTCAAAAGTCAAAATACTCAAATCCAATTTTTTGCCAATAAAATCCGATTTTTTGCCAATTTTTTCCGATAAAATCCGATTTTTTGCCGATTTTTTCCCTGGCCAGTTTTTTCAGCCGATCATGCATAATCGTATCAGGGCATAGCCGATCACCGATAAATCGGCCTAAATCGGGGATTTTTAGAACACTGATCATTGCCATCACAAAAATTCTAGTGAACACATAACATGGGGATAGCAATTTTTACTCTTATCAACTCTGGTTTGGCAAGGACCTAACTGCCTCATAAATGTGGCCAGCTAACCCTTTTGGGATTACTTGGAGAGCATCTGCTTAGCAAACTAGGATACATGGCTTTTTAAGGCATCTTATCCTAGCCATTTGAGGTCCCAGAGAGATACAACACACCCTGTGAATCCTTGGGAGCTACATATCAGCAAAGTATGAACTAGCCTAAACTTTTCATTTTGTCCATATTATAATCACTCATACAACAAAGATATGCTCCAAGTAACGAATGACCACTAGACATCATCCAACTGAAAAACCACTGGCGTGAAGCACACATATGTTGTCCTTGTGCAGTTATGGCAGCAATATGCCTCTACGAAACGAGCAGAAAACCGCACCAGGTTATGATAGCCTCTCTTGGAGGATCATAAAAATTGAAAAATAAAAATGATGACGATGGAGAACACTAGCATAGATCAATACACGTCCCTGCCACTGTATATACTCTCACTCTGCCTTCATCTCCACAATGCAGTCCAAAACTCACTTTAGTATTGTCTGCTGCCTATGCCTTTCATCTTTCTAACCCTGGATTGCCTGTGTTTCTACCTTCTAAGTTGCATCTCTAATAATCTATCAGCACACCTACTCTCCTACATGTGGTAAGCTTAATTACTCTGGAAACAGGACTACAGGAGTATCCTAAATAGAGCAGTGGAAACAGAGGGCAAGGAGTAAATCAATGAATCCAAAATTTTTATATTTGTGGCATGGTAGTTGCCTAGTTGGGTACTGAAGAAATATCAAATATCAAATATCAGACATATATATGAGAATATCCATACAGTATTCATCCTATACACAGCCACCCACGAGGATATAGCCTTTTAATTAGCGTCTATACTTCTGAGTCTTCCAACAATCCTACCAATTAAAGGAATTATGACCTGGTATAAGAATATTTACACAATGCTTCAGTAATTTTCTCTTTCTTGCTTTTTTTCTGGCTCAGTAGAAGCATTGGTCGGTGATGGGGAATATAAGATCAACCAAATGCTTGGGCCTAAAGTTCGAAACCTGGCAGGAAGCAAGCATGGGTTGTGGACACAACACATTGCCAACCTCTTGACCGGCTTTACACAACCACGGGGTAAAGTAAAGCTAAGATTAGTAGCTAAAGTAGTAACCAAATGAGAACTTTAAAGGGCAAATGGTGGAGATCTATACCAACGCAGGGCAACTAAATGCACTTCCACAACAGTAACTAAGAGCTGAAAAATGTAACTTTGGGCCATCATACAGTTCACAATTCACAGATATAGAAAAAAACCAATGTATTTCACATCAATTAATACTTCTACAAATCCATCTTATAATTTATTAACGTGTAAAGTACCCCTGGATAAAATTCAGAAGCTATTGGATGATCACAAAACCATTCTAATAACGGAAATTATTCAATAATCAAACCTAACCGAATACAACCAAACAGATTGAACAAAAAGGATACATACTATATATAGAGATATATATACCTTCTTCACCGTCGCACTCGAGGCAAATGCGACAACAAGAGACGGAACCAGCTTCGAGATCCTCATCCTTTATTATCTCAGTCGGAATCGCCGACTGCGATGAATCATCAGCAGCAAGCAATGGATCGGAGTCGCTAGGGTTTCGATCACCAGGTGGCTCCAACTGCAATTCACCTTTCATCTAGAACGGATTTACCAAACCCTAGAATTTGATAACTTTCCGATTGCAACAGGATACAGCGATCAAACTGATCAATTTCAGAATAGTATAGGCTCAAATGCAAAATTATATTTTGCATTAACGAAGAAATCAACAAGGATAAGGATCAAATTATAGGATTTTGTCAAACGAGTATTATGTAATAGAAAATGTGAATATATATACAAATATAATGGACGTCTGTTTGCACTAGTAAATTTAAAAATTGAAAGTGGTTATAAATTTGTTTGTTAATTTATTTCTGTTTTAGTTTTCCGCGGAGTGTTCAAGTTAGTTTGTGCTTACTTCGACTAATTTTTATTCGCAATGTGTAGTTGTCGCTGACCAAGTATTATTTTAACATCAACTAATTCCTGATCGCGGTACATAGCCTCCCAAGTCGATCCTAAGATTGTCTTGGTGACAGTCTTGTACCACTAAATCAAGAAGCTTGGTTAGCTGTTTGCGAATTTAAATTTAATTCTAAAAATTTTCATCAAAAGTTTCAAGTGGTAAATTTACTGTTTAAAACTGAAAACTTAATTTTAAAGAGTACAAAATATTTATTTTACTCACTTAGTACCAAGAATCATGTGATCCAAATAAACTAATAAGGGCAAAATTGTTATACTATAAAAATTCAGTTTTCAAATGTGTTATATTTAAACAAACAACATTTTTTTAAATACAATTTTCAGAACTAAACAAACAATTTTTTGAGTTTTAATTTTCAATTTTTAGTTTAATTTTTTAAATTTTTTATCAAATACCACCTAAATCCGTATTTAACAATATTTATACTATTATAAAATAAAGGATTTTTTTTAGTTTACCTTTATTTATAATGCATAATTCAATTTACCTCCTATTTTTATAATCTTTTGACTTACCCCGTAACTTAACAGAGTGTAACATGTTTAACTTTTGTACAATTAGACAAAAATGCCCTCAATTTCAGCCTTGAGCCATTCTCATTTACATCTAAACACAAGAACCCAAATTTTTCTTCATTTATCTAAACCCAAATTAAAAACTAATTTAAACAAATCTCACTAAAATGCTAACCCCCTAATCAATCTATGAAGGAGGAGAAGACCCACAAATCCCCAATCAATCCATTTTCATTATAATTCAGTAACTTTTCTAATCATATCCAAACACAAAATATCGATAAAAAATATAAATATATACAAATCCTTTTTATTTTTTATGTAATTGAAAGAGCAATAAAAAAGGCTTGAGAGTGAATTGAATAAATTGAAGGAGCAATCATAAATTGGTATTGGAACAAAATAATAGATGGTATACACTTGTACATATACATTTTTCATATTTCAAAACCTCATATTTGCGATTTAAAAATTGCTTCATTTTGAAAATTCTAGGTTTGTTTTGAAATGGTTTAATTTATTGGGCTTTATTGGATTTCGAGAGTGAAAATGAAATAATTACATATAATTACAAAATGGGTTTCTTGAATGTTGAGATAGAGAGAAGATGGAGAACGGAGGAGAGGGAATTCTTCTATAGATTTTAGAGAAAGAAAGTTATTGGGTTTTGAGTTTAGGAATAGAAGAAATTAAATTAGGATTCTTGAATAATCATTGACTGAGGAAGATATGGGCATTTTCGTCCATTTAGCAGAAAATATTGATGGTGTTACACTCAGTCAAGTTCAAGGATGGGGTGTAAATTAAAAGATTAAGAAAATAAAAGATAACTTAAATTATGCATTATAAATAAGGGGCGGTATTATTTACACCCCCATACTTGTCACAAATACTCTCCTTGTCACAAACTACCCCCTAAGGTAAATTTTTATTCACTAAACCCCTTAAGACTTGCCTAATGATAGGTGAGTAAAATCACAAACACTTGCTCCATTGGGGAGAGTTTGTTTGTAATAACTCACTTAAAATATAGTGATTAATTACTGGAATATTTTTTAAATAAGACTCACCTAATGAGAGGTAAATGCACTTACATAAACTCGGAGAGTGTGTTACTAAATATTCATCTAACATCAGCCAATGAAGGGGTGTTTGTGATAAATAAGGGTGTGTTAAAATACATTTTTAGTTAATTTTTAAAATGGGTGTTTGTGACACATTTGGGAAGTGCAAATAACACCACCCTAAATAAGGGGCAAACTCAAATAACCCTAAAATAAAAGTTAAACATGGAGTGCTAGTATATTGAAGAAAAAAAATGTATGCTCTTTTCGCTGTAGGTCGGAAAATACCTTAGAGGGCAAGGTGAAGAAGGCTTTTGAAACTTAATCCCATTTTAAAAATTGTTTTAAAAGAATTTAAGTTTATATCAAAAAACAAGCAAATTAAACAAGCAATTTTAATCACAACAAATAATAATGCATGAAAAATAAAGAGTTAGAAATAGAATGATAAAATCGAATAAGCTAAAGACGTTTTGTTTACGCGATTCGATTATTTAGACCATATGTTCGTGCTCGAGTAGTTTCACTAAACCGATTTTCTTATGGGTAAAAATCAAACATCTACAAGTGTATTTTCTCACTAGACTTACACAAGAAATACTCTTACTATTTTATAAGATGAACCTTTCATAATTTGATAAATAAAGTTGTTTAGTGAATAATACTAATTTACAATAACTCTCAAGTGTATATTGAAGATTACAAATGAAATTCACACTAGAGTTATCAAGTTTGATTAAGAATTATAGCTCAAATAATGAATGATTGATCAAAATAATTTCTTGAGTCTTTGAATAATGAAAATAGATGAAAAATATAGATAAATAGTGATTCAAGATAATTTCAATATGTCTTAGATGTTGTATATATAGTCCCAAACAAGATAAAACCATTTTAAAGAGTCTGTAGAATTTTGGTGCCAAAAATGGTTAAAAAATCAAAAATTCAACAGTTATATTATGAAGTATCAGTCAACTAAGCAAAGCTCGTCTATCAACTGATGGTACTCAATCGACTGAGCCTAAGCCCATTAGTCGACTAATGCCCACTGTCCAACCAGTCCTTTTTTCAAAATTTAGACTTTCACAATTTAGCTTCAAAATTAATTTTAATGCTTAGGGGTGTTAAAAACATGTTCTTAAAACACTTATTTTCAGGAGAGCTCAAAATATGCTCATTTGAATTTAGTATGAATTTATTTTGAAAACCGGTTTTTGGAGAATGATGTTTCCAAAGGAATTTAATTGCAAACTTGTTTTGGATAAATTTTTCAATACTATATGAATATGTACGAGCTATATGATTGATCAACCAATAACCTTTACAATAAAACTTAAACACTCACACGCGTAAAGATTTAATGAGTCTTCGAGTGCTTAGCTTGTTTCTTGTTTCGCCACATGTTCTTAGACTTAATCCACAATGGAATGTGAGTTTTTGATATAGATCATTACTTTGTCATGAGGAGAGCTTGTGTGTACTTGTGGAGGTGTGATCTCGGTTTCGGTCAACATTCGCTTTATTCCCAAGTTCGAACTATTGTGGTCGACTAACATATGTATCTACATAACTATAAAAAAAATCATCAAATTTGATTATAACATTTATTTTAGTGACCCGAAATCGTTAGCTTAAAAGATTAAAAAATAGTATTTTACTATTGGGTTACTTTTTATTTCATTAAAAAAAATTATTTCAAGTTATGTATTTGTGTGTATTAAATAAATATATATATATATATATATATACATGCGGTGTTAGCATAGTAAAAAAATAAGTGGGTTTTTCCATCTCACACCCAGATTCAATCTAGGGCGCGCAACCCTGTTTTCTTTTATCTTTTCCGTAAAGAAGTATTACTCAGTAAATTTACAGGCATCTTTATACTAAGGGCTCTATTTTCTTGGCACGTGGTATGTTCGACACACTTGTGAGCATTGGGCTTAAAGTTGGGCGATTGTAAATAATTTTAGATATGGCATTTTCTTTTCCTTTTTTCCATAATTGACCATTATATGTATTTATGTAAAGCCTGTATCAAAAATAAAAAAAAAATGAATATATATCGCGCGTGAAGAAGTATTACTCAATATATTTATAGCCTTTTTACACGAGGAGCTCTATTTTCTTATCACATGGTGCGTACGACGCACTTATGGAGCTTTATTTTCTTGTCACGTGGTGTGTACGACGCACTTATGTCTTTACTTGAGAGCATTGGGCGTAAAGTTGGGTGGTTGTAAATAATTTTAAATATAGTGTTTTCTTTTTCCTTTCTCTGTGGCCGACCACCATGTGTATTCATGTAATTCTTGTATCAAAAATAAAAATATATATACGTATTGCGCGTGAAGAAGTATTACTCGGTGGACTTGTAGGCTTCTTTACATTGAGAGACTTTATTTTCTTGGCACGTGGTGCCTACAATGCACTTGTATCTTCACTTGTGAGCATTGGTCTTAAAGTTTGGCGGTTGTAAATAATTTTGGGTGCTAGTAAAAGCACTTTTAAATTTTAGTTTTAACACCTATAAACACTTAAATTAGTTTTTAATTTGAAAATGCACTCCTAATTTAAGCACCCTAATAAGAAAACTTTTTTTTAAAGAGAGAACCCCAAATGCAAAAGGTCCGACTGATGGCATTCACTTTTACCCATTTTGGAGCAATTGGTGATGCTGTTACTCTGAATCCTTCTAAGTTTTATTTTATATTTTTCGGTAAAGTAAAAATTCAAGAAATCAAACAAAAGCATAACAGATGGATTTTTTAAAAAAGTTTTTTTTTTTTTTTGAAAAACCTAGCATAGGAAAGAGATAATCAATCAGTTGTGGTTGATTGAATGATTATTTGGAGTTTGAAGGTATAAGTTTATATGTTAATGGATATTGCTAAGCGATTGGAGATGGATTTTATTTCCTAGTAATTTAATAATGCTTGAGTTTATAGATAATAATGATGATGCTAAGCTACTGTACCATTACATGAACTTATCAATGAGAATGGATGGCCTTTGCTAAAGTTTGATAAAGGTGTTAAAACTAATGTTTGTATATAAAAAAAAGTGTAAGGGTGCTCAAATAATTAGGGTGAGGATAAAGAGAGAACTCTTTTCTTTTTTTTTATTAGGGTGTTCAAATAATTAGGGTACACTTTCAAAATTAAAAATTTAGTTTGGGTGCGTAAAGAATGGGTGTTAAAACAAGAAATTAAAGGTGCCTTTACCGACACCCATAATTTTAAATATGACAATACTAAGTGAGTTGGTTCAAGTCGTATTTATGTCAAGTTTTAAATTGTATTTTTTTTATTAGGTAAAATAAAATATTTAAATTTGATTTGTTGTCTTTTTATATTATATAGTTTGTAATTTTTTTATCAAGTGCAAATATGATATTTAAATTTGATTTGTTATCATTTATACTATAAAGGTTCATTTTGTAAATTGCAACTTATTTTCTTATAATGCATAAATCTATTTTGTTAAAAAATGTTGGTAATATGGCTTGAACATATAACTTCAAGTATAAAAACATTACGATATTACGTCTTGGACAAATATAATCACATATTTTAAATCTAAAAAATTATTAAATATAATATTGCACACTTATCAAATTGACCATAAATTTTAGTGATAAACTCATTACTAAATACTAATACAAATACAGGGAATTTTCGATCGAATACTAGTCAACTCGTTAACGAACCTAATTAAATGGTCAACAAGCACATATGATTGCTCAAAAAACAGAGGGGGGGGGGGGCGAACACACATACGTACATATATTAAAAACAACAAACATGTACAATATTATACATGTACACATTTATGGATTAACCCAATGTTTGAATTTTTGAGAGATAAATGAAAAAAAGAGAAAATATTAAACGGAGGGAAAAGAAAACAAAATTATTTTATACCCTTCATTAGGAAGCAGTGGCGTGGTCAGGAATTTTCAGCCGGGGGTGCGCAATTTGAATAAACTCAAAAGTCAAAATAGTAATAATATAAATATGAAATTCTTACATTAACAAAAGTACTAAAATAAAGAAATTACCTACAACAATCCTCTCCGAGATTTCATATTTTGAAAACGTTGAATAACAACTTCGTTATCGATGGATTCGAGTAACGAAATTCATGCTTAGAATAGTAGAACTCGTGCCTACATTTTGAGGACTGTAGGAGGAAATTTTTCCTATTTTGCTATAATACTTCTTCATTTTAAACTTGACCCTATAAATTCAACATTTATTAAATTAATAACTAATAATTAAACCTAAATCAATTAAACAATTAATATACAACTAACTAAATAGTCTAATAATATAAAATTATTCAATTCTTCAAGAAATACACAATTAAATGTGTTTGTATCACTCATAGTATTCACAATCAACTAAAGAAAATAAGAAATTATTCATTACTTCATTAGACTAATATAAAATTAGTTTAATAATATACTAAAATCAAGTTAGGGCCATAAAAAATACCATAAATCACTACAAAATCATTTGACGTTCTTATCTCAATAAGCACAGAACAACAACATCAATCATCAAATCAAATAAAGGGAATAGATTATAGATCTGAGAATTTAATAAGAAATTCCTTAACACAAAAATCTAACATCAATAAAGAAATCGAAAGTCGATCGGTGATGAGTGGCTTGGTCAGTGTCTCGCTCGGTGGTCGCCGGCCGGTCGGTGCTGTGAAGTGCGAAGCAAAAAAAATAAAAAATGAAAGAAGCAGTCAAACAACCAAACAGGGGAGAGATGCACTGGGGAGAGTTGGTCTCACGATCTCTCTCCTCCTTTTAAGGGTATTTTAATTCTCGAAAGCCCTACAACTTGTATTTTAATTCTCAAAAGCCCCACAACCTTCTATTTCTTACAATTACATACCTTTAACTATAAATTTATACATACAAGTCCCTATTTTTTTTAAAAAAAAAATTTGTCGAAATCGTCGGGGGTGCACACGCACCCCCTCGTCAGAACGTAGCAACGCCCATGTTAAGAAGTTTAAGATGGAAAAGAATGTTACTTTCTCTTTTTATTTGTGTGTAAAAAGAGGCAAAGAGCATGAAAGAAAATATCATTTTTAATGTGTTATGTATTTTAAGATTAAAACAGTCAATGCAATAAGTTTTTATTAAGAAAATTTATCTCCTCTCTGATGGATTCATAATTTTGAATTTAAGGGTAGTTTTCTGCATATATCTCTATATATATATTAGTCAATATCATTTTTTTTAGAACTCTAGTTAAGGACCAGCGTGAAAATCAACTATCTCGTCAAACTGCCGCTAAGCGACAAAGGTTCGAATACTACCTACTCATGTAAATAGTGGACAGTCAGACCATTTGAGTTAGAACTCATTATTTGCAAGATAAGAGTTTGTATATATATACATATATTAAGAAAAAGTTCCCCCAAAACCCAAAAAGTTATAAGTTTTATTTAATAATAGAAAATAAATTGAAGGAACCCAATAAAACGTAGCATGTTTAGATCTCGCAGCAAAATTTTAGTGATGCTTGCATAGACCTGTAAAGAGATTGCTATCTTATTGATGTGCCAAGAAATTTGTACATTGTAGGGCACTAATATACACTTTGAAGAGCATATATTATTATATTTATTGTGTTTTTTGAACTTTTCAGGTGTTTGGAATTAAATCGAGAAGATTTCGAATGAAAAAAATATTGACCGCGCGCAAGGCATGTGTTCAAGAAATTTCTGACATTAATTCGTACATAATTTGAAGAAAACTCCAGAGACAAAAAGACAAAAGTTTTAGATCTTTGAGTGAGCTACGCGTGGGAGAAAAGTTTGTCTCAATCGGAGTTCGGAGCGAGAAGTTATGACCGAAATACGATTAGTGCGCCATAAAATTAATTCCAGCGGGCCAATTAAAATAGGAAGCCCATCTTTACAATTAAAAGGTCCAAGCCCACTAAATTAATTCATGCAACAGCCCATTATACAAGCCATGGTCCAGCCTTGCTGTTAAATAAAAAATCTCCTGTACGAGGACTGGAGATTAGTCGGACTGAAGCTCTGCACAATTATCGAGGGCCGCACAGTTGCAATTTTTATTTTTTCTCTATTCTTTGGGCACGCTTATCGAGTGGAGATTTCTTTTCTTTCTCAAAGTTTTTTTTCCTTCTTTTTTACTCTCGTGCACAGTAGTGGATATGGGAAATCTTTAATTTATTTATTTTTTCTACCGCGAACAACCTTTTATTCATGTGGGAGTGCAATAAATTCATGATTTTATTTGTCAATTGATTCGTGAAAGTAAGTATTTATTTATTTAGTTAGTTAGTTAGTTAGTTAATTATGCATTATTTAATTATGTTTTGTATTTTAATTATGAGCATGTTAGGTTATGTTATTTTTTAAGGTTGAAGATGAGTATATTTGATTGATTCCCTTACATGTATTAATGCCAATTGATTCCATTGTACGTATTCATGCCAATTTAATGTTTTAATGTTAATTTTTTTTTCTATTGAATGCCTATTTTAATTGATAAAAATAAAATTGAATTATCACTATTTTTCTTTGGATTCACCTTATGATTTGCTAAAAGCGGATATAGGGTGTGTTTTGACTAATATAGTGAGTGTTTTGATTTTATATATTCGTTTGGCTTGGAAGAATTAACACTTGTATTTTATAAACTAATTGGGCTTAATTGAATCTATTTTCCGCTAGAGTCGAGAGATCAAATTAGTGCGAGAGAAAGAGTAAAGTTTATTGGGCATGAATATTAGGAACATGATATCGAATATATGACTCGACCACCCTAATATTTTATTAATTGATTATTTCATTAGTATTTTTATTAATTTATTTGTATTTTTAGTTGATAAATCATCCTACTAAAATTTTAAGCTAGATTACTAATTAGTTAGAATTAGTGAGAGAGATACGTACGTTCCATTCATCAAGCCTAGGTGTCACGGGGTGCCTTCCAACAGCCTTCCAACAGCACTCGTGACCGACACCGATTACACTTCATCAGCACCGTGCATGCGCCCGAGCGCAGCACGGCCTATCAAGCAATCCAGCGTCATCTAGTTTTATTATTGTGTTTAGGTTTCTCAAAAGTAAATATTGTTTCCATGTAATTAGATCTAGGTATTTTCTTTGTAGTTGTATTGTATTTCCTTTGTAAAAGTTTTCTTGTAACTTGTAAGACCCAACGTGCACTGCTACAATTTTGGTATTTTCATTATGTGGTTATATGTGGGGATAAGACTATCTGCCTCACACCCGAGTTGTCTACCAGTGCACGTTGTTTAGCACTTTGTTTTCAAGCTATTACTTTCTTTCGTATTGTAATAGCTTTCCATGTAATCTCATTTCTTGCAATGAAGTAATCTCAATTTGTGCTCACGCTCT
Organism: Lonicera japonica; assembly: GCA_021464415.1. Classification (NCBI taxonomy): domain Eukaryota; kingdom Viridiplantae; phylum Streptophyta; class Magnoliopsida; order Dipsacales; family Caprifoliaceae; genus Lonicera; species Lonicera japonica. The sequence continues at coordinate 64,470,717 of CM038469.1, forward strand.
CTTTAAAATTACTGTTGTTGCATGTTGTTCATTGATTGTAAATAAAATTCGATCACACTCGACCGGGCTATCGGTTAGCACAGTCGCTCATGCAGACTCATTTGTGCCATCAAAAGATGCCCCGTGACAGTTGGTATCAGAGGGATTATTTTCGATTGCTGCCTTGTAAAACCCAGTTGGTGTATTTTGCTACGTTGCGATGGGAACCAATAGCCAGATAATCGAAGCCCTCGAAAGAAATGTTGGCTCGCTAATGGAGAAAATGGGCGGAACGCCCTCTCTCCTCGATCGTGTACAAAGTTTGGAGTTACGCACCCAAACTATCCCAGCAGGGGATGCATCGGGTAGCTCGCCCGCACTTGTCGATCGCATACAGGATTTGGAGGAAGGCCTCCAAAATCTTTAGGGAATCCCACCAGGGGATAACTTTGGGGTGATGATGGATGAGATGAGAACTGAAATTGATCAACTCGCCCAGAAATTGACTATATTGTCGATGGCAGTCGCTAACTCACCAGTTGGAGGTGGGGAGCGTACAAAGATAAAAGTGCCCGAACCCAAAGCATTCACCGGCGTTCGTGATGCTAGGGAATTAGAAAATTTTGTTTTTGACATGGAACAATATTTTCATACAACAAAGGTCGACGAGGAGGAAACGAAGATATCCTCTGCGTCCATGTACTTATTCGGGGATGTCAAATTATGGTGGTGGAACAAGTACAACGAGGTTCAAGCTGGGGAGTGCGAGATTAGCACTTGGGAGGATCTGAAAAAAAAGTTACGTGATCGATTCCTTCCCGAAAACACCTCTCATAACGAGCGACAAGAACTCCTTCAAACGAAGCACTCAGGGAGCATCAAGGAGTACGTCAATACGTTCACCACCATCATGCTAGATATCCACGATATGAATGATGCTGATAGACTATTCTTCTTCATGATGTGGGCCAAAACAGAGCTAAATCGTAGGGAAGTGAAGACGCTACCTCAAGCCATATCAGCCGCTGAATGCTTGCAAGATTACACAACCGGTCCTAAAACAAATGTTCCAAGAAATGGACAAGCGAAGAATGCGGGGGAGAGAAAACAAAATTCTCCGGCCAAACTTGATCGGAGAGGTAACACACCCACCAGGCCATTTAACCAGCAAAATAATTTCAAGAATGGGAACAAGTTCACAGGGAACTCCCAAATCGGCAATAATAGAAAAAAGCACGTCAGCCCCGGAACGTGCTACTTGTGTCACGGTGCTCATTTCATGGCCAATTGTCTCGATAAACAACTCCCAAGTGCTCTCGTCGCTAGGGGTGGCGGCATGCTTCCCAAAGCCCCAGCTGCATCCGGACAATCTTATCGTACTCAGCAAAATGACCACGCCAAGTCTGAAGAAGAAACTGAGGAGTATGAGGGAGCATCATTGGGGGCCTATCAGGGGCAGTTCATGCACTCTTGCAACGCAGTAACGGTTGAAGAAGATCTCCGACAAGAAGAGAAGGTGGAGCCATCCTCAAAAGGGAAAGCAGGTGTGGGGAAGAGTCCTCAGAGAAACGGTCTGATGTATGTTGATATCAAGATCAACGGAAAGCTGATTCAGGCCATGGTGGACACAGGCGCAACGCATAACTACCTGGCGAGCACTGAAGTTGAACAGTTAGGCCTTATCTTAGAAAAAGGAGTGGGTCGTGTGAAGGCCATCAACTCATCCGCTCAGCCTGTCACTGGAATGGCGAAATCTGTGTTAGTAAAAGTGGGTCCTTATGAAGGGAGAACTAATTTCTCAGTTGTGGTAATGGACGACTTCAAGGTTATCTTGGGGCTAGAGTTTTTGAGAGAAACTAAGGCTAGCGTCATGCCCAGCACAAATAGCCTCATGATGCTCAGCAAGAACCCATGCGTTATCCCGGTGATGACCCCGTCAAGCAGTGGGAAGTTTTTATCGGCAATTCAATTGAAGAAGGGCATCAAGCACAATAATCCCACTTTTGTGGCTGCACTGAAATGGGATGAAATTCAAGAGACATCGGGACCCTTGCCGAGATCCATTAGACAAGTGTTAACCGAATTTGAAGATGTGATGCCCGAGAATCTTCCAAAGAAGTTACCTCTTCGTAGAGAAATAGATCATCAAATCGAACTTCTGCCAAGTACCAAACCTCCAGTTCGTGCAGCATATCAATTGTCTCAGCCCGAACTAACAGAACTTCAAAAACAGCTGAAAGAGCTACTGGATGCGGGGTTAGTGCAACCAGCCAAATCGCCTTATGGAGCTCTTGTCCTCTTTCAGAAGAAACAAGACGGTTCCCTAAGGATGTGCGTCGATTATCGAGCTCTCAACAAGGTGACCATAAGGAATAACTATCCTATCCCTCTAGTTGTCGATTGCTTCGATCAATTCAGCCGGGCAAAAATATTCACAAAGCTTGATCTCAGATCCGGATATTGGCAAGTTCGTATTGCAGTAGGGGACGAGAGAAAAACCACGTGTGTCACAAGATATGGAGCCTATGAATTTCTAGTTATGCCATTTGGGCTCACTAATGCTCCAGCACCTTCAGCACTCTGATGAATCAAGTTCTCAGGGATTATTTGGATGATTTCGTCGTGATCTACCTCGACGATATTGTGGTGTTTAGCGAAAGCATGGAGGAACATGAACAACACCTGAGGAGGGTATTAGAAAGACTTTGAAAGCACTAGTTGTATCTCAAACTATCGAAATGTTCTTTTGCGCAGAAACGTATCAAGTTTTTGGGCCACATTATCGAACAGGGGAAAGTGCAGATGGATCCGGTTAAGGTCAAAGTCATACAGGAGTGGCGGGCGCCCACGAATGTGTCCGAACTCCGTTCTTTTCTGGGACTTGCCAATTACTATAGAAAGTTCGTGAAGAACTACTCGAGTATTGCAATGCCCCTAACGGAACTCTTGAAGAAGTTAAAAGTTTGGGATTGGTCGACGAGTTGCCTAAGCTGCCTTCGATGCTCTGAAGAGGGCCATGTCCGAAGATCCCGTTCTTGCACTGCCAGATGTGACTAAGCCGTTCGAAGTGCATACCGATGCATCGGATGCAGCCCTAGGAGGAGTCTTGATGTAGGAAAGTCATCCGGTAGCTTATGAGAGTCGAAAGCTCAACGACACGGAGAAGAGGTACTCTGCCCACGAGAAAGAGTTGCTCGCTGTGGTCCATTGTCTAAGGTTATGGAGGCATTACCTTCTCGGTTCTCGATTTCTAGTGAAAACGGATAACACCGCGGTTAGTCACTTCCTTAGTCAACTGAAATTGAGTTCCAAACAAGCGAGGTGGTAGGAATTACTAGCTGAATTCAACTTCTGGATGGAGTATAAAGCAGGCTCGACTAATCAAGTAGCGGATGCGTTGAGCCGTATAGTTGAGTTCTACCAACAGGCGAATGTGTTCCTTAATGCCATTCTTCGAATCGATAGTCAAGTATCAACTGAAATTCGAGAAAAAATAAAAAATGCGCTACCGCAAGATCCAGTTTCCGCTCAACTATTGAAGATGATCGAGAAGAGGAAGACGCTACAGTTTTGGTTGGAGGACGGGTTCGTGTTGACAAAGGAAAATCGAGTCTTTGTTCCTCGAGTAGGGGAGTTGAGGCGTACTCTAATCCGAGAATGTCATGATACTTTGTGGGCGGGACATCCTGGTCAAGAAAGAACGCTGGTCCTCCTCAAGCAAGGTTACTACTGGCCCTAAATGAAAGATGATGTCGAAAGCTATGTTAGAACTTGCCTTATCTGTCAACAGGACAAGATCGAAAGAAGACAACCAGCAGGGTTATTGGAATCTCTACCCATCCCGGAACGACCGTGGGAGAGCATTTCGCTTGATTTTATATCAGGCCTACCCAAGTGGGGGACTTGACAACCATCCTCATGGTCATTGATCGGTTCTCTAAATATGCCACTTTCATTGCGGTTCCGAAGAACAAGTCTGGTGAGGAGATTGCACAATTATTCTTCAAGCATGTGGTTAAATATTGGGGGATCCCTCGAAGCATTGTCAGCGATAGGGACTCACGATTTACGGGAAATTTTTGGAAGGAACTCTTCAAGGTTCTCGGCTCCAAGTTGTGTATGAGTTCCAGCTACCACCCTCAGTCCGATGGACAAACTGAAAGATACAATGCGATGCTCGAGGAATATCTATGCCACTTTGCTAGTGCAACTCAGCGAAATTGGGTCAAATTATTGGATGTGGCTCAATTGTGCTTCAATGCTCAAAAGAACTCCGGGACAGGCAAGAGTGCTTTCAAAATAGTGACGGGATAGCAGGCAATCCTTCCTCACACCGCCAACTTGATGCCAGTTTCTAAATCTCCTCGAGCCCATAATTTTTCAGAAGAGTGGAAGCAGAATATTGAGTTGGCTCGTTCGCACCTAGAGAAGGCCATCAATCGAATGAAGAAGTATGCAGATAAGAAAAGGCGACCGTTAGAGTTCCAAGTAGGAGATCTCGTAATGGTAAAGCTCCTTCCACAAGATAGGAAGTTCTTAAGGGGTCGAGACCCACGCCTTCTGCAAAAATATGAGGGGCCGCTTAGGATTGTGAAGAAAATCGGGAAAGTGGCTTATCGGATTGAACCCCCTAGTTGGCTGAAGGTTCACCCAGTATTTCATATGTCAGCATGCTGAAACCGTACTTTGCTGATACTTTCGATCCAACCAGGGGAGAGTCTAGTCGTCCAGGGCTAAAGCAGAGAGCAGAAGGGAAGAAGTCAGTCAAAGCCATCCTGGCCGATCGAGTTGTGACAGCTTCTCGTAAATAACACCAAGAGTTTCTCGTCAAATGGGTAGGAAGGGACCCCGAAGAGAACACTTGGGAAAGGGCATCAGACCTATCGGCCTTCCAGGACCAGATCACAGCATACCTCAATCAGTTGCCGAGGGCGTCCACAGCTCTGGTGCGGGAGGATGTCATGGGGTGCCTACCAACAGCACTCGTGACCGACACCGACTACACTTCATCAGCACCGTGCATGCGCCCGAGCGCAGCACGGCCCATCAAGCGATCCAGTGTCATCTAGTTTTATTATTGTGTTTAGGTTTCTCATATGTAAATATTGTTTCCATGTAATTAGATCTAGGAATTTCCTTTGTAGTTGTATTGCATTTCCTTTGTAAAAGTTTTCTTGTAACTTGTAAGACCCAACGTGCACTGCTACAACTTTGGTATTTTCATTATGTGGTTATATGTGGGGATAAGACTATCTGCCTCACACCCGAGTTGCCTACCAGTGCACATTGTTTAGCACTTTGTTTTCAAGCTCTTACTTTCTTTCGCATTGTAATAGCTTTCCATGTAATCTCATTTCTTGCAATGAAGTAATCTCAATTTGTGCTCACGCTCTCTTTAAAATTACTGTTGTTTCATGTTGTTCGTTGATTGTAAATAAAATTCGATCACACTCGACCGGGCTATCGGTTAGCACGGTCGCTCACGCGGCCTCCTTTGTGCCATCAAAGGACGCCCCGTGACACTAGGGTTCGACCTCGCTCTTGCCTAAGCTATACAAGTATCCGATTCGTGCACTTACAAGTGTATAAAACATTCACAACACTTATATATATACACACTTCGTAAATCCAAACAGGCACAAAATCTTTGACAAACATACAAGAATAATTTTTTAATTTGAGGATCAATGAGAACTTCAGTTTGTGAAGAGGTTTAATCTAAAGGCTTGTGGAGTACTCAGATATGTCTAGAGCTCGTGATCAATAACATCCATGGAAAGAGACAACTCGATAATCTGAATTGAATTAATCAAATGGAAGGTAAACTCATATATAACGAGGAACTACATCTGGATATAAGTTGTTAGGTCTTATAAATTTGGTGTTTCTGAGGGTGGTTTGATATATAACTTAAGTGGAAAAGAATAAAATTTCATGAAATTATTTTATTCGGAAAGTTTTTTCATGGTAACAAAAACTTAAGATTGCAGTAGTCTTTGAATTACATGGACATTAAGAAACTGAAGCTAAACCAACAATTTGTATCATATATATAAATTAATTTCATAAGAAGTTACACAATCAAACACAATTAAATATGAAAAAAAAGAAGAAAAAGATTGTTTCAAACACAAAATAAGTGAACTTGGATGTAATGCCACCATTTTCTTACTTAACACGTGTGGTTTGTCACTTGGCTTAATCTTATTTGAATTTTAGGTTTACACACAAATGCCCATTAGATCATTAATTAGACTTTTGCAAGATTGTATGCAAAATAGGTTTTGACACCTCAAACTTGGACATAAATTTTGCATAACCATTAAAGATGCTAAATCATATCTCGGTTTGATTGGATCTAATTCATCTTTCACATCAATTGCTTGTGTTTGTCAATGTGTTCAACTAGCTTTTTAAATGATTTTGATATGAAGGATTTCATCAATGAAGATTTATTGTAAAACTAATGGACTTATGACGAATTGTATTTCATTTGGGTCGATCACATTCGCATATATTATTAGAATATATATTCCATTAACCATTGTGGTGCCTATTTATTTAAATGAACATTTCATAAAAGTTATCAGAACACTCACTTTAACATTTATATTTACAAATGAGTATATAATGAATGTATACTTTTTTGTTTGTTTATCAGGCACATGGTCTACTTAATAGTTTTTTGTTTAATTTTTTTTTTTGAAACGCACTATTGTGCGGCGATCATAAATCGAGTTGTTTAAGCCTCAAAAAGAAAGAGGGAAGACTTGAACTCAAAATTTTAAAATTGAAAACCAACCCTTTTACTACTCAAAATACACCTTGAGTCTTGGTCAATGGTCCACCTAATTAATACGAGTATCTAGGTAGCCACAACTAATGATATTTACGTAGAGCTATATTTTCATTTTTTGGCATCCACGACATTATATCTTAAAGGCATATGCTTTAACAGTTTAACATTCCAATTTGATTTGAGAATAATTAATTAAGTTATAAATCGTCCTACTCACCCGGCCCGTAGATAATAGAGTCAAACCCGAAACTCCTAATTAGTTAGGGTGGACGTCAAATTAACTTGCTCCAGTTCAAAACAAAATTAAACAACATAATCAACACAATTTTCTTTCTTTTCTATTTTGTTTTTCAAAAAAAATGTGAGACAGTTAAAAGTATAACAAGTGTTTTGTAAAAGAAAAAAAAAAGTAGGACCACCGTCTATCAAATAGATCATTATTATACATACACTATACACACTTGGGTGGAATTAAAAACAAAATAATCATTTCAATTCAGCATTCAACGTGTGAATTAACGTAAAAGCACCCAAAAAAATGTGTAAATTACATACATTGTGCCATGAAAAACAAATCATATAGTACCTATAGTTTTATTCATTAATTAGTTTGTGATATGTAGGGGCGGAGTCACGTGAGGGCGAGGTGGGGCCATGGCCTTACATGGACTTAAAAATAAATAAATTAGAGAGTATAGGGGTCAGTGTGTGAGTTGTGAAATTGTAGGGGCCATTGCCAAAATTTTGGGAGATTTTGGGCGAGAGGCCTAAGCATAAGAGGAGGGGGGGTATTATTGATTAGAATACGTAAGCTAGGTATTTATTTTGGGCGGGGGCGCAATGTGCGATCGAAGCTTAAGAGAGGGGGGGGGGGGGGGGGGGCGAGGTATTATTAATTAGAATAGGTAAGCTAGGTATTTATTTTGGGCGGGGGCGCAATGTGCGATCGAAGCTTAAGAGAGGGGGGGGGGGGGGCGAGGTATTATTAATTAGAATAGGTAAGCTAGGTATTTATTTTGGGCAGGGGCGCAACGTGCGATTGAGTGTATAAATCGAAGGCGAGTGTTTGTAATATAAGTTTGGGTTGTGACTTAACACAGCAGCCCGCTTACTTAACACAGCAGCCTCCTTTCTCTCATTTCTTTTTCATCAAAGTTTTGCTGCTTTTTTAGTCTCTTTTTTATAATCTTAGACATTTTGTTTTAAAAATTTGAATATTAAAAATTATGTGTTTTAATATTGATTTATTTCTTAGATTGTTAAATATTGATTTTAAATTTGATTATTGAGCTTGATTTGCTTATTAAATTGTTAAATATTAATATTAAATTTGATTATTGAGGTTAATTTGTTTATTAGATTATTATTTGATAAATTAATATTTAGATTAATATATGTGTTTGTTGGTTATAGTAGGTTGAATATTGAGTTGATAAAGATATTTTAAAATATATAATTAATTTTAGTATATCATTTTTAACTTTTCTGAAATAACGAAACAAATTAGAGAAGTATTTTAGTCAAAAATTGGCCTGATTTGGCTTAAAAAAAATTTGCTCCCCCTGAAAATTATTCCTGACTCCACCACTGGTGATATGCGTATGATATATACATTATTTTTATTTTCTTCTTTCTTCTTTTTATATTTTTTTTCCATTCTTTTAAGATTTAACTGTCAATTGACTAAACTATGAGGTAAGCTTCACTTGACTCCCGACTCTTTAATTATTATCATAACAATAATTACGTATTTTAATAGTGGTGTTTGAAAATGGCACGTTAAATACATTTTTATGCATTTTATCGAGATATACTTTTCCTAACTAATTTATGGGCGACACCCATATATCTTTATCTCCTATTAATTTTTACTAGCTCAGGTACACTATATAATTTATAAATTTACGAATATATAGTGACATTTAGTCCACCTAACTATAACTTTTTAGAATTATGTATATATAGTGACGTTTAGTTCGGAGGTAATTAAGTGTGTTTTTAAATTTAAGGTCTTGAATTCAGTTTTTTTCTATAGTACTAATTTAATATGTGATAGAGGTAATTTAGTAATTTTGTGTACGTATCAACTCTTGCATAATACAGCCGCACGATGTGTGGTTGTTTTAAATTTTCTTCTACAATTTACTATATGGCTTAGTTTTTACATAATATATATCGGAAATCAACATATATGTTCAAACAAAAAAATGTTACTTTTAATTAGAAAAATACTATGCATATGCTTATAGGAAATAAAGATAAAGCACGTACTGTCTATATTTTCTTAAACATGCACCATCATAAATGGAATGACCGATCGACTTGAAGAAGGAAAATAAAATAACAGAAAGCAAGAAAAGATAGATAAAATATAGTATATCAACCGGCTTTAATTCATAAATAACCAGTTAATTAATTAAAAATCGGAAGGGGGAGCTTTGGATTACAAGTGTAGCAGAGTGACAAAGCACACATGCACGTACAGTCTATACAGTGAAAATAATAATATGTTCCTTACGGTGCACTTCTTCACATTTAAAATAAAACAGTTAATTAATTAAAAATCGGAAGGGGGAGCTTTGGATTTTACAAGTGTAGCAGAGATGACAAAGCACACATGCACGAATTACAGTCTATACAGTGAAAATAATAATACGAGTTCCTTACGGTGCGGCACTTCTGGTCACATCATTATAAATAAAACGAAGTATAAAGATATGGTCGATACAGGTGTCGAAATTATTACTCGATATGATTAAAATCTCACTGGTATTTTAAAAAAAAATCTTATTTTTTCAATCAATTATTTACTATTTATACAGAAAAAGAAAGAGCTATCTATCTATCCTTTTAAACCTGTTGAGATAAAGAAAGTGATAGAGATATATTCAATTATCTTCTTCGATCATTCAACACATACTATATATATAGCTTATAAAAGATTTACATAAACTTGTTTATCCCACATTTATTTATAAGCCTATATATGAGATTACCGTAAATTTAAATCTCTTGTGCAATTGAATTATAAATATATATATATATATATAAGTTGATCCCACGTACAAACATCAATAATCAAAAGTTACGTACTCTAGCTTATAATTCCTCTGATCCATAAAGTTATCAACATATTTAATGAAGACACGCGGCACTTTTTTTGTAATTAAAAACTTTCTTTCTTCCTTGCTTTTTATTAATAGGTCATGTTAACGTGTGTTCTAAAGGCAAATGTTAAGTACTCATTTTTAAAAATAATTAACTCTCACCATACATTAAATATGCCACAAATTCTGTTACAATATTTTATTATTTCTATTTATAGTAGCCTTAACATATATCCCAATGGCACATGGGATTTGATTTTTTCTTGTGATTTTTTAGTATTTATTACAAAAAATTTGGACAACAATACCCCTACATAAATACTTTTTATACTTTACCAAACAGAAGAAATGAAACTTGATAGGAATTTTAGTTTCTTACCTTCATGTGAAAGATAAAGGAATTAATTTTCCTTCCATGAACCAAACGAGGCCTAATAGTGGTAAAATTAAATTTTTATACACACCAATAACTTTCTTTTTATTTCGTGATTCATTAATCTAAATGCTGAATTAACTAACTATAATATATTAAATATGCATACAAAAAATTAGAATAATCAAATATGCATAAATATCTTATCATAATCATGTTATATATTGAATATTGAACCTTACAAAAATTAAATAAAATTAAATATAGTGATTATAAGGTTAGAACTATAGGATTCATTTGAAGTTTTGTATGCTTGATATACATAATAAAAATAGCTTATCTAATGGGGAATTGATCAATTATGAATATGATAAAAAGTTATAAATGGATGGAAAACTTCTTAATTTTACATCAGTGTAGCTTGGGAAAAAAATCAAAAACCCTGAGGTTTGAGAGCATCTGACTCAATATTTAAAACCTTGCAAGTATGCCTCTAAAGTAATTTTTAATTCACTAAAAATTTGACCCTCTGTCTAACTATGTCTGTTAAAGTTGACGGAAAGCTGATGTGCCAATTCCAACTCGGCAATAATAAATGACGTGGCTACCAAATGTTAGGATTTTTCGTGTTTTTTTTTCTAATTATAATAATAAAACAATTATTTTTTCTACCCAAAATACCCCTAAAATTTATATCTAAATAAGTCTAGGCAAATTATAAAATAAAAACTAACCACTAAAATAAATGTCACAAATAAATATTTTAATAGAAGATAAAAAATAAGTAGGCAATGAAAACAACTCAAAGAGCCAAAAAAAAGTACCTAAAATTTCTACTGCTTCGCAAAAATAATTTTTAAAAAAATAAAAAAAATACTAATTTACTAAATAAAAAAGCAAAATATTTTCGTCTTTTTTTTATCCGTGTAACTTTATCCTTCCTTGTATATATACATATATAATTAGCTTTACGACATACTCTACATGTGTGCGTGCACTATTATGCTTATTAATTACTAACATCAAAAATGTAAAATGACATTTATTTTAAGTGGTAACTACCTGTGTTTCAAGCTTAAGCTTGCAGGTTCAAATCCTCACTTGTGCATTATTTTCAAATAATTTTAATCAATAAGATTATTTTTGTAATTTTATAGACGTACCAAAACTCCTTACTCTTACTTAATTATATATAGTATAGATAAATATGAATATGTATTAATTTCATAGAATCACATGTTACACGATAAGACAATACAAAGTTAACGAGTTAACGAATTAAGTATAAGTTCACTCTTATCGAATTCGGGTGACCCGTTAAACTTGTTAGTTTTTTATTTTATTTAGGATAACGATAATAGCACTTCAAAAATATATTCAAGCACTCCAAAAATTATCTTCAATGCATAAAAAGTGACCAAAAAGATTTATATAAAGTTTGCTAAAAATGATTTTAAAATGTTAAAGTACTTTTGTAGAGTGCTAATAGTCTGCTCAATCCATTCACACGCGCTATGGATCAAACCCAAGATTTCTTGCTCAGGGGATTCGAACCCCTTCCACTCGAATCAACTCATGTTGGTGTGGAGTGCTAATATCAATACCCTTCAATAAACCTTAGTTATATTAAATTGAAAACTAAATAAATGAGTAATAATAGACGCATTCCAAAATTATCTTTATTGACAAGAAAGTGTCATTAAAGATGATTTTGATTCGCTAGAGTACTTTACGAATTGCTAATATCATTACCCTTTATTGAATCACTTTCCCATTTGTATGATTTTAGGATTTATGAATATTTATCCATACTTTTTTAATAAGTTTAGTATTTTACTCTTCAATAGTTTTTATAGTGACTTTTTTTCTTAGTTGTTTTTTCTTTATAAAATTTAATACTTAATTGGGATTATCAGTTTCTATCATGTCACCTGAAAAAAAATCAAATCGTATATGAATTCAAAAAACATTATCAAATAGCTTATCAACTTATATTTGGGTGGAGAAAAAGATGACCCACGTTTATTAAGATCCGACACAAACCAATTTTACTGCCGTCTCTCTCTCTATATATACAATGATAGGAAAGAGAAAGAATATATTTACATGTTTAAGTAGTACTATACTAATAAATAATACTAAATTACATTTGATCGGTCATGAAGTAAGCCCACTAAAATGTATTCCCTCCGTCCCAATTTAATTGTCACACTTTGAAAAATTAAAAATTAAGGAGATATAATGATTACTCCAAGAGAAAATACTTATTTCTAAAAATGTCCTTTACTTTTCTTTTTATAAAAAAGGTGGCAGGACTCATAATAAAAAAAGTGTGGAGAGTTTAAAGGTTAATATTGAAAATAAAAAAATTATTATAATTAATGACATACTAAATGTGAAAAGTAGGCAACTATTTTGGAATATTCATAAATGAAATAGTTGACAATTAAATTGGGACGGATGGAATATTTAAAATTCTTTAACCAGTTCAATAAATGATACATCATTTTATATTTTAATTTCTGATTTACTTTTTGTGTATTATAACATTGTTAATTATATACATTAACATTCGGGTTGTAATAAAATTAGTTAGAGGGTTAAGTATCGCCCACTTTGCCACTGTTCAAAATTTGAAAATCTCGGTTCTCTTCCTCGTTTTCTCAAATTAACCAAAATTCGAGTATCATGTTATACGTGCATGGCTTATATTAAAATATTTTTAATATCTACTATTTCATTGAGACAAAATAATTTTCAAAGCAGCCAATCAAATGAGAAAATTCTAATGAACACTCTTTCTTGAAATTTCCACCAAAACGTACACTTTTTTCTGATTTGATATTCCAGAAGAGTCCAGAGTCCACACGTACGTACAAGGCGGAGGTAGCAAAGTTTGCCAAAAGAACTTTCTCTCCGCCAATCAAATTTCTCATATCATACCCTGCGTTGATCACTCCTTAATTAGTATAGTTGTAGAAGTCCAATTGCTCCACGGGTGTCCGGAGCTTTCGGATGTACGGGCGTAGTCGTTGCGCTGGCCACAAAATTTGCTGCTGCAATGGAGAGCTAATACCTGGGGTGGTTAGAGGCCACAGCTTGTGGTTATTAATATTCTTTTAAGGTGTAAGTAGGAGTGAATTTGTTTCATTAAATTTAGTAGACACCATTTTAATAATTATTAGATTTGACGATTTCCATCTTAAAAAAATTTAACATGAAATTAAATGGGAGAATTGACCATAAAAAAATTAACCATTGAAAGCACCCCACATGTGCGCGCGTGCACACACATATATATCAATAAATTTTGTTTTTCATAAGGACCGATATGTATGGACTAAAATATTTTACTACGTTTTTTCGTCGTAAATACATTGAAGATGTTCTATATATTAATATATATATATATATATATTTCATTTTATTCAATTCTTGGTTGAATTATCTCTATCATATTTTATTAAAAAATTCAACATATTAATAATTGCTCAAAAGAAAAGTCATTAATATATTTGATATATATATTTATATATTTGACCCTCCTTTTATTTTTGTTTATAATATACATATATATATAAGAAGAGGATCTGATACGTATTGTCAGTATACGAGCAGCACTTTTAGCGACAAAGTTTTATAGCTAAAATTATATCAAAGTGTTTTTGTCAACGAAAAATTGTTACTAAAGGACCGCTCCATATATGAATGACCCGTATTAAAATTGGACTCTCTCTATATATATATATGTGTTACATTAATTATTTTTAAAAAATAAATAACCTTTTGATTTAGGATTAAAAAACTAATAATGCTTTACATTTGTTTATTTGTATTTGTATATGTGTAAACGTGTTAAATGGGGTAAAGAAGTGAGAAATTCACCTCAGTTTGCGTTTTCTTCTATAATGAAATAGAACAGTTTAGAAAATACTTTTATTTTATCAATTTATTAGGACCTCAAATTTATCTTTACCACAGGAGCGTAAAGCCAAGCCGTAAACATGACATTTTTGTTTAAAGAAAAATGGTGAATACTCCCTCATTACAACAATGATATCATTGTTCAATCAAGGTAACGAATTCAAGAACAAGCATAAAGTCCAATAATTGTGATATTTTTAGTGCCGAATAACATGTTACTAAGAACATATTTATTGATATTGAATTTTTAGTGACAAAACAATGCGGTGGAAGTGCATTTAGTGATTTACCTCTTCAGTGACATCTTGTATTTTTAGAGACATTTCAAATATATTTTAGAGACATTTAATATGTAACTATATATATATATATGAGTATGTTTTTGGTACAGATTAGTCTATACGGGCTGATCCTTTTTATGACGATTTTTTATCATAAAAATATTTTTTATAATATAAAACTGTCAAAACATTTTAGAGACATTTATTTCTAATGCTCGCTAAAGCACCACCTTACCGCTCTCTGCTCCACCATCCACCTCGGGTCATTGGCTGGCTGGCTGCTAGGAAAGTTGCCGAAAAAATAGTGCTCTTTAACTTTTTTTTTTTTTGCTTATGATTGATTCAACTAGTGAGTTGCTAATGTCAGTGTTTAACTGATATGCACACACATATTCTCGTTTGTTCTTTCCCTTAAAAAACAAGAATGTATGTGTGTGTCATATATACATATATATATATATATATATACACCCCACATTTACATATACATATATTGCATGTGCAATTCAGATATAAAAAAAATTAAAGGAAAGAATTTGTGAAACAGTAACGGTGTAGTGGTTGAGTTTAATTTTAATTACACTTGCAATTGTCAAGGATTCAATTTATATTGCTTAAACTATGTTATAAATTTTTTTGGAAAATAAAAGCTTGCAGGGCAAAATCAGAATGCAAAAATATGACACAGATTCGTGGGTGGGGTGGGGTGGGGGGGAAGTGAGAGAGTTACCGTTGGAACTCAATGTTGATGGAGAGTGCGGTGGAATCTGCAATAACTCCAAACGCCGTATCGGATAAAATGATGGTGGCGCCTGCAGCAGAAGGGGCGGAAGGGAGCAAAAGTGCATAATCAACGATCCTAATTTGAATAGTCTGCTCAGGAATGCATGTATCATTTGCATTAGCACTTATACATCTCACCAGATATTGTCTCCCACATGAAGCCCCATTGTCCCAAATCCCATCCCCTGCGGCCCCAAACAAGTTACTTGATGGGAACTGCGTCGGATCGCTCCCATAACACCTCGTCGCTGTATTAAAATCCAAATATCTCAAATTAACAGAAGCAACTGTTTCGCATACTATATCAGTTAGGAAAACAAGCCATAGTATAATTAATCTCGCAAAATGATTGAGTTTATTTATACAATTAATTGGCACATATATATGGAACATTTATTATATATATATATTCCAAAAATCTCAGTAAAATTTGGTCTGTTTTAACCCAATTAAGCACACATGATTTTGCTACTTAAAAGGGAATTAAGAACTAGTAACGTAGCACACCCGTTTATTCAGAGTATATATGTGGGGTGCATTTTGGATACTATGTGGCCTTGTGATATTATAGTCATTCAAGGGCATGTACAGTAGTAGTTCATCAACCACACTACAGTTATTATACTCAGTACGTTCCAGGTGGCCAATTAAAAGAAAATTAGTTTAATTTGAGAAGTAAAAATAAAATAAAAATTGAAACTTTGAATTTGTAGAGCTAGAGGGAATTAATATTGAGAGCCAATGAACTTACGTAAATAAGGGGGACTGTATCGGGCAGAAGTGCCAACATCACCATGAGAGATAAGAGAGAGCTCTGCAAATACCAATGATAATAGCAAGAAGGGAGAGAGTTTCTTATCAATCCTACACATTTTAATTTCTTTTGAAAGAAATAATGATTGAATGAATGAAAATGAGTTTGTTAATTTAGAGGGAAAGAAAAAATAAATTACTCTTTTTCATATAATTTGTTAAACGACAAAACAAATGCATGTGATGCTAGTGCTTGGATTTTTCTAAGTCCAACTCTGCCTTTAAAAAGCTTTTAAAATTTGAGATGAGATGTGGAATAAATGAATGAATGGACAGTGATGGTGATGGTGATGGGGTCATTTGCCCACTCCTCACGCGTATTTACGGGTCATTTGGATTGAAGAAGTAGGAGAGAAATGAAATTTTTTTTTTTGGAACTCAGTTTAAATATATTTATAAGGGGCAATGTAAATAGAACGGAGATAATGGGAGGGATTCGTCAATCCCTTCTATTCTTTGGTATTGTTTCCTTTTAATGTTGGGAGGATTGAGAGGGAAAAAAAATATTTTAATGTAATATTACACTCTTCCAAATTTAATCATAATTTGTTAATAATATATTAAATCAAAATTTTTAATTTTCTTTTATTCTCTCTGTCCTAAACAATAGTTTTTTCCATTCTTTTCTTTTCTATCCTTACCTATCCAAATAACAATAAAATTAAAACCATTCATTTATATTCTATTCCATTCTATTTCTTCCCCTCTTAAATAAATTAAAAATTTATTGGGTTAATAGCTTAATATTTAAAAGTAAAATATCAGAGATAAAAGATTATGGGAGGAGTAGAATAAACATCCTAATAATTTATATAATATACATACATCTATTTATTTATAAGATTATAAACTTTACATTTCATATGAATAATATATATTTATTTTCATAAAATTGGCATATCCACATGTTTGTGTTGTATTGTATCCGTGTCTTGCGTTGTGTCAATGTCCATACTTAATATATTGAAACTTTTCGTAATTCAGTGGGTGAATTGAAATAAACCAGTTTAGCCCCCTGTTTTTCCTATTAAAAAGTCAACTTTACTTCACTTCTCAACATTTACTTTACTTTACTTTCTTTTTCATAAAATTTTTAAAACATTATAACTTTAAATCCAAAAATCGAAATTAGATAATATATATATATATATATATTTGAAACCTACTCATCAAGATCTATACAATAAGATTTATTGCGACTATTTTTTGAGTTTTTTTCATGAGTTTTTTTGAATTGATCGAAAAAACTCCAACAAAAACTAAACTCAATTTTTTAACATACTTTCACACTTCCCAACAAAAAAACTCCACCAAACAGGGCCTTAGTTTAAAATAAAAAATTGGTTGATCGAAATAAACTTTGATAAGGATAAATATGATATAAATTTCACATTTAACCAATACATGCCGATCACACTAGATATCTAAGGCTTTTATATGAAATATATATGTCCCTCGATCTAAACAGTCTGAGAAAATTCATATATAGCTGTATATTTTGTGTAAAATTTATCCTACTTAATTGAAATAAGGTGTGAAAGAGTAAAATAAATGTTACCCAAATGAGTTAGTGTTGTCTATGTGAAAACTAAACTGAAGGCACATCGAACTTTTCATTTGATATAAAAACTTGCAAATTTCAACGTATTGATTTGGGTCCCAAAAAACCCACTAGCAGTGCGATAAAGAAATCGGCGGAAACTTAGTTTTATAATTGGCATAAATAATATTAATACAACGCAGAATTATAGATAAAACTATCATGCATGCATAGATACATTACATACAATAAAAATGAAAATGTTGTTGATGCTCTAAGTAGGTTTAATTCTTTTTATTTTTTATTTTTTGTGGTATTATTTGTTCATTAAAAAAGGATATCTAGTTAAATTCATATAATTGAGCTGGAGATAGACAAGATTTGTGGTCAAGTTTACTCATCGTTTGCTTTTTTCAATGTGAATGCAATTGAGAATTCTTAGATTCCGTCACCTACAATCAATCAATTTGATCCGTAGTATAGTATTGGTTGGATCTTATCGGTTTGGCTTTGGCACGATAGCAACTATATATGTCTATATATAAATATGAATACATCAAGTTGAATTCTATTCTATTATTGCGACCATGTTGACTTCAGTCAAAGCAAGCGATTTATTAAATTATTGGGTATTATGCCCTTATCAAAATCTATATATATTTTTTCCAATTCATTTATTAAATTCTCACAAGTAGGATTTTTTCTAACCATTCAAAATAGACTTTTCACGTCCATACAAACAACAATTCAAATATCGCCTTAATATATAAACCCTAGTTTTCATTATTAGAAAAATAAGATATTTATACTAATTTTTTAATTTACTTTTTAAGATCTTTAACTCAAATCAATACCGGTCTTCTTCGCTTCTATTGGAAGGTCAATGATTCAAATCCTCCTCCCTTTCAATTGAATGATATAAAAAGAAAGAAATGTTTAAGCCTTTCTTTTCAGTTGCATAAAAGAAACACAAAAACCCAATTATTATTATTATATTTTTTTGGGTAAAATCATGTAAAAATTTATGTGGAAACTTGAAAAAAACTGGACCACGGGGACAACACTGGTGATAAAAAATTCATCATAGACAAGCACCAATAGCTTACATAAATTTCTAAGAGATGTTTTTCACAAAGTCAAAAAAGATCAGTTGGCAATTTGCTTTAGCAATCAGACTGGTTGGTCCTCTCATTATTGTGCAATCAATGTCCATTTAAGATGCGAGTGAGACTCATATCTAATCCCCTCTGAGATTTTTCTTTCCTTCTGGAAACCTACACTATTACACAGGGCCAAGTCTGGTAAAACTCAAACTTGAGACAGGTAGAAATTCGAACTTCAGAAAAGTTCCAAGTGGAAATATTTTTACCATTGGGATAATCTATTTGCTTGGATACACAAGAATTTAGGCCTCGTTTGATTCAGGGATTAGGATCAGTGGAATTAATAATACCAGTATTAATAGTACTGGACTATTAATCATAGTATTAATTTAATACCAATACCTTGTTTGATTCATACAGTATTAATACCGGGATATCTCATGTTGATGTTAATACCATGTTTGGTTCTGTAACTTGTATACGAGATTATATTTTGGATTAACAAAAAAAAAAAATTTAAATTTTTTCTTTTAAAAAAATTTTTAAAAAAATTAAAAAAAATAATAATAATATAGTAGTAGTAGTAGTAGCATTTTTAAAAATATTATAGTAGTAATGGCATTTTTGAAAATATATGGTTCCTTTTTCTTAATCCTGGATAAACAATACCACCTCCCCCTAGTATTAAATTATAGCACAAAGAGTGGTATTAAGTTAGTACCGATATTAGTAATCCCAGCACATTTGTGCGAATCAAACAAGGTATTATAAAAAAAGTGGTATTAATAATCACATCCCACTTTTTAATACCCGAATCAAACGAGGCCTTAGTGTATCAACCATTTGAAGACAAAATAAATGGAACTGTTCGCAAACAACTAGATCTCAGCTTGCTTAGAACTCTGTTTAGCTTGTGCGCTACCTTAACGAATCAAGCTTGAGCCAGGATAACCGAGTCAAGCTGCAACAGAACCAGCCCAATTGAAGAGGATCGTCTCGAATAAGTTCACAAGCAGGCTCGACCCGATGAGGCTCTATTTTATACTTGAGTTGAGCTCTTATTAGCTTGAAAAAATTCATTCATGATCTCGAGCATGAGATCACTAGCTTGGAAGGCAAAACCTTGACCGAGCTCAGGCTCTAACCCTCAAAAGCTTGATTCAACTTGGGTCATTTGCATGTTTAAGGTCCAACACGACCCTAATCTTAAGTGAGACTGATGTGGAAGAAAACAATAATCATGTGAATGATTGCACAAGAGTAGGATTATTGCCAAAGCAATTACAACTCCTAAAAGCAATACTTTTCCCTGGCAAAGTCATAATTGCAACTCCTAAAAGCAATACTTTTCCCTGGCAAAGTCATAATTGCTTCGGCAATAACGCCACCCTTACATAAATCTAATTCCTAAATGAAATTAAGTTGAAGTCCTAAAAATAATAAAATATATAAAAACATTGTTCACATAGTTATTGCTTGGTCCTACATCTGTGACAGATTTGGCCAAAACGTATGAAGATTGAACACGGCATGCGGTCTGGAAATAATTAAGAAAATAAAGGCAGTAGCATATGCGTATAATCTAGGGAAAACAACAGACCTAAAAATACCACACATGCATAAAATCAGAATACGCTAAAAAACGTTGAAACTTGAGACCTTAGATAATCCAGGCAGGGTACAAGGAGAAAAGCACAAATTACAATCATCTTGTAAATCCCAGTAAAATCAAAGAGCAGTGCTAGTGGTAGAGGGAGGATGAATTTGATTTACTTCCAGAGTTTCCTTAACGACATGTTCTTCTCGGTCTCCTTCTTCATGACCTTAGCCACCGCCATCTCGAAATCTTCCTGCGTTACGTGGACCCTCCTCTCCCTCAATGCAAACATACCTGCTTCTGTGCACACCGCCTGATAAAAAACCACCAAAATCGCATAAAAATTTCGCTCAAAATGGTACAGAAATAGAAAATACAAGTAGCCAATCAGCAAACATGTGGCTCGCGAGATACACAACTTAAAAATAATGTGTTCTAAAATTCCCCGCCCATAGAGCCAATTAGGCCCTGTCTAGGCACCAGGCAGTGGCATGCCACTTAACCTAGCTATGCAGTGCCTAGTCTTGTGAGATGGCAACTTGGCAGGACTACCAGAGTTTTTCACTCAAATTATTTGGAGAAAATGTTTGAATTATGAGAAATATTCAGTTAATGAACACTAAATGTCTTTTTTTAAAGTTAGATTTTTGTAATATTATATTTTAAAAGTAAAAATAAACAAAAAAATCAGCCGCCTAGGCACTAGACGCACTCCTACTTCCTGACTTCCACCAAGCGCTTCTAAAATCATTGAAAATAATTTGAGATGTGTAGCATTGCTCAAAAGTTTATTGTAATAGACTAGTGTAAAAACTTCAGCAGTTGTAAAGCGGGGAATCTATTTCCATTGTGCAACTTGCTCAAGCCGATTTTTCCTTTTCTTCTTTTTCTTGGAACACTTTTCTGTGTAAAACATTTGCAAGGAATGCATTTCGTTTCCATGTAAATGATCAAACGCACCATATAAGTCACTATACTTCTAGAAAATTCCAGTTATTAGAGTCTTTTAAGCAAAACGCAATTATATGATAATGCATTTATGTTTTCCATATCAAATTAGAACCTGAAGATGAAAGCCTAGATGGCAAACAAAACATGCATTTGTGTCTTTAAATAAACAAGAATTTTTAATTAATTAGGTAATAATCGTAAACATGAGAAATATCCATTTAGGGGTGAAACACACCTTGAGCTCTGCACCCGAAGCACCATGCATCTTCTCGGCAATCTTTTTCAAATCAATGCCACGCATCAAGTTCATTCTTCTTGAATGAATTTTCAAGATATCCCACCGAGACTGCAAAGTAAATTAAAACAATATAGATTAATGCTAGTAGCCTCCCTTCACCAAATAAACTAAAGAAACATAATAACGTTATCAAAATCTTTCAAGTGGGGGAGGGAGGGAGGGGGAAAAACAGAATAATGTTACAAAAACGAATCTTTATTGTATACAATATACATTGCTACAATCAGTTTCTGAAAATAAACATGATAAGTTACGAGTCATCGCTTGTGATGGGAAAATAACATACAATGAATGTAATATGAGGACTCGTACCTCATAGATTGAATGAAGAAGAAGAATTATTTATAGGGCTTTTTTTATTTTACTTTGCACCCTATTTTTAATGTGAAATTAGACTTACCCACCCTGTTTTTTCTGTGGTTGAGTCTCAAAGAATTACACAAAAATGAGGGGTCAAGTCGAGGATTATGTTTAAAAAAATTAGACAATGCCCCCAATAATCTATGTTATACTTCGAGATTCCCCTCCATGCAGAGGGCAAGGTCTAATGATTATGAAAACAAAAAAAAAACAGGGGCAAAGTAAAACAAAAAAACCTTATATATATACACAAACACGGGTAGGTATCAAAATATTAGGGAAACAGCTATAAATACCTCTTCATTGGGATTTGGAAATTTGATCTTCCTGTCAATCCGACCAGGTCTGAGAAGGGCTTGATCCAGAATATCAATACGGTTTGTTGCCATCAAAACCTGGAGAAAAATGGAGGCCATGAGGCGTCAAAGCTGAAAAACTACACTAACGCTTCATCCAGTTAGGCAGTCAGCTGCTAAACCTCATACAAGAAATACATATACCTTGATCTTGTTGGATGCTTCAAACCCGTCCAACTGGTTGAGAAGCTCAAGCATAGTCCGCTGCACTTCACTGTCGCCATTGCCACTTCCAGATTCCATTCGGGCTGATCCAATACTATCAATTTCATCCATAAATATGATTGATGGAGCATGTTCCCTGTTGAAGAAGACAAAAACCCAAACAAATAAGATGTTATATAATATGCTACAAGAGGGAACTGATGATGGCGAACATGACAGAAACCTCTGGCAAATGTGTGAGAGCAGTTAGCATAAAGTTTACCTGTAGAAATGTTATAGGGAAGTAGGGAACATAGTTATTGACGAAATTCAAAATTTGTTGATCCTCATTTGGGGGGGTGGGGGGGAGCGTGACCTTCTCATGTGAATCAGGGGTGTGCATCGGTCAAGTTAGTTGGCTCCAGTGTAAACCCAGAATTAGAACCGAATAGGTTTGGTTCTCTGGTTCTAGGCCCAGCAAACGAACCATGGGTTGAAACCAACCCGACCCAACACGTTAAATTATTTGGTTGGATCGGTCTTATTTTTGGTTCTCAAGTTTGATACACCCAACAATGGCAATGCGGACCAACTCAATTTTTATGAACCCAGTGACAGGTTATACAATTGTCTCTACCATTCATATATAGGCATTTCAGATTTGAACAGTTCATAGAATGCATTTTCTTATACACAAACTATTTCAACGACTAGGGTGAATATCACTGGATTCAGCCAGTCTGGTTTCTCATTCAGAGTTGTCTAACCTCAATATATAGGTACTTGAGAGACAAGGTCCAATTTGTAGACTCATGTCCACTCTTGAGAGTTACAGTGCCCAAACCAAAACAGATAACCTTTTCATGCACTCCCTTCACAAAATACTGAAATCAAATCGGCTATTTGGCACAAATGAGAGTTATAAACAAAAGGGCATTATTAGAAAATTAGACCGTCAACATTGGGTAGTTTTAAATTCTTTTGGGCCACTCTATCTCTTTTTTCTTTGATAAGAAACGAACCTCTCTCTATCTATTTGAACTAAATACTAAAAAAAGAATCAGGCTCTGAGTTCTCCACAGGCCAAAGAAAACACAGATAGTTCTCTACTTTTTAGTTGTCTTATTTTGGTTCAATTTATAAAATTCTCGTAGTCTACATTAAAAGAAAACAAAAAATATGATAAATGAGAGCAAAACAATATTGCTGTCATAGGAATATCATATAACAGAGTCAAATATGGAGATTGAAACTGACCTGGCCATAACAAAAAGTTCCCTCACCATTCGAGAGCCTTCTCCGATATATTTTTGTACTAGCTCAGAACCAGAAACTCTGATGAAAGTACAATCAGTATGATGAGCCACTGCCCTAGCTAACAATGTTTTTCCTGTGCCTGGTGGTCCATAAAGCAAGACTCCCTATGCATACGTAAATATAATTAGAGGGAGAAAGTTATAACTGAAGAAATTTGGATATATAAAGGGATTTTTTCTTTTTACTTCTCCCCCTGTAATTAATAAGAAATTAGACATAACCCCATTCTTTTCACGATTATTAGAATTTGCCCCTTGCATGCAGGGGAATCTTAAAGAATTACGTGAAAATGGGCGGTTAAGTTGGATTACGTTAAAAAGGAAAAAGGAAAAAAAAATACCTTTGCCCCTCATCTTTACTTATTTTTTGAGATTTCCCAGTATGCAGGGGACAAAATCCAATAACTATGCAAACAGAGGGAGCAAGTCTAATTTTTGCATTAATAACAAAGGGCAAAGTAAAAAAAGCCCATACCATATGTATGCTTGTCAAAATATTATGTATAAACATGTAATGCAGACTGGAAAGTACCTTTGGTTGGGCTATACCAAGACTCTCAAATAATTCAGGATGCTTGATTGGCAGCTCAATAACCTGAATTAAAAGAAAAAAAAAAACATTGTGAACATCGTGACACTTAAAATTTTGGGTCCCACATTAACTAACAGAAAAATGTATGCAAATAAATCATCAATTTTAGAAGTAGAGAAAAATACAGTAGAGACCTCCTTTATCTCTTTAATTTGCTGATCAAGGCCACCAATCATGTCATACGTAGAATCAGGAACTTTTTCGACTTTCATGAGATTGACCAGAGGATCAACTTTGCTGGGCAAAACCAAATGAAGAACATAGCTGTCATTGCGGAGGGCAACTCTAGCTGATGGTGTGATCTTGGTAATATCAATGTTTTTATCAATATCAACCACATATTTTCCCTCTGGATGAACCTGGGAAGAGAAAAGGGTAAAACAACTCGCCATTATTACTCCTACATGATTGGCTCTTGCAAGTAATCAGACAAATATTAACATAGTATAGTGATTTCGGACTCTTAATATTGACTAAAGCAGCACACAATACAAGCACAACTCAAAGTTATGCACCAAAAAATGTAGCTATCATGGAAACTCTTGAAAGCCACTTACTTTAACTAGAACCTTAGATTTGCCCATAACTTTGACAACTTCACCAACATAAGATCCAGGCTCCTGAAGTAGCTGTAATTCCTCCTTCAGCCTCCTCACTGATATTTTGCATATAAAAGGAACATGATAACCACCATAAATTTAGGGCCAATAGGATAACAAGGAAAAAATTATGTAGATCCTAGTGTAGAAACTCAACAAAATCAGATAAATTTTATGTTGATTTGGAGAAAACATTTTTAGTTAACTAACAGAATGGACTTCTTTCATATCATATCACTCAACTCTTTGTTTGGCTGATTTTGTCTCAATATGCCACTGATACACAGTACAGAGTTGGTAGCCACTTAGTTAACAAATACAACCGCAATAAATTGTATAAATTTTAAATACCGCTCAAAAAATAGACCATTATTAGAAATGATCTAACAAGGTATAAATAACGTGTCAATTGACGGGGTATGGAATTTTCGTTAAAATGAAAAATTATTTTTATATATAAATGTGTAAACTAATAATGTATAAATTGAGTATGAACGGATGTAGAGAGAGAGAGATTATTATTATGTGGTACGTTACCTAATTCTACGCATTATGATGTGTCTACACCTGGTCTCTGTTGTGGATCATCGGATGCTTTTGAACTTGTGTGGCAATTGCTCTAGTAGTATTTTAAGTGTATATAGACTTCAACAATGGAGTCTGGTTCACTAAGAAAGTGTACAATGTATATATAGCTATTCTTGATGAGATAATGCATTCCGGCAATGGATAAGCCCCTTTTTAGTAAAGGCGGTCTGTGTGTATATTTTTGTTCTTGATGAGATGATGTGTCCTATGGGTGCCCTTTTTAGTAAAGGCAAGGTCTGTGCATGCCCCATTTTGGACATAGAATTGGGATCCACTTAGAAATATTAAACTTCATAAATTTTCATTTTTGGACTGAGGATTTTTCATTTTATTTTGTCCTTCATTGAAAAATCAAAATATGTAGTATTAACTATTAAAAACAATAGCTACAAGACCACCAAGTACTAATAATCTCATGGATCCAAGTATAGTTCAAGTTTAAGCAACCCTAAATATTTTTTTTTGATCAGAAAAGAGACTTATATTGAGAAAAAATCAATACAAGCAAAGAGGGACTGATGGTTTACAAGAAGTCAACCAAAAGACCCAAGGAAAAAGAAAGCACAAAAAAACAACAAACACAAAACATGGAGATAAAGAAATAATCAGAAAAACGAACAACAAAAAGACTCCCCACAAAAACCCCGGGCCCAAGTTACGGACAATCTTTCAAACCACAGCTGCGGACCAATCCCTCCTTAGATCATCAAGAGATAACGAACTGAACAAATTGGACGTGTAGGCCCAAAGAGATGCGTATGATTTAACCCTCTCCCAGACTTCATCGACGAGTTCTGATTTGCCTTCGAATATTCTTCTATTTCTTTCACCCCAAATACACCATAAAATAGCCATAGAGCATGACCTCCAAAAAATTTTATTCTTCTTCTTGTTGCCTCTAAAGCTCCATCCAATTAATAAAAGATCAAACGACGACTTAGGAAACACAGAGATAATACCCAAATCTCTACGAAGATTATTCCAAATAGAATGAGCAAAAGGGCAGTGAACAAGTAAATGATCAATCGACTCGCCATTGCGTTTGCACATTACACACCATGATGGAGATAAAACCATATAGGGCTTTTTAATTTGAAGTATATCATTCGTATTGACTTTTCTCCATGCAGCCAACCAAGCTAGGGCTTTCACCTTAGGAGGGATACCCACCTTCCAAATCGAATTATAAATTGCAAAGGACCTGCCATTAGAAGAGGAAGTTAATATCTCAAAATATGACTTTGTTGAAAACAGCCGAGACTTCTCTCCCACCCAGATTCTGCAATCTGCTTCAAGGCTACCCGAAAATTCGTTCTCCGCCATATTTATAAGCCTTAAAAAATCGTTAGTCTCCCTGTCATTAAAGTTCCTACGAAAATTGAGATTCCAATTAGCTACAGATCCTGATTCCCTGGCCAAACAAGAAGCAATAGATGAATTGGGATGACTTGATAATCTGTGAAGGCGAGGAAATAGAGAGGCTGGAGACTCATTCCTCACCCAAAAATCAGACCAGAATTTAATTTGTTCTCCATTTCCCACCTTGAGACGAGTGAATTTAACAAAGTTTTCAATATTCGCGGATATAGCTTTCCAAGGATTTCGATGCGAACTTTTTACCACTACATTAGAATCCCAACCATTTTTTTGGAAACCGTATTTACTTCTGATAATTGCACACCAAAGTGAATCTTGTTCAATAGGGAACCTCCAAATCCATTTGCCAAGGAGAGCTTCATTCCTTTTTAAAATGTTGCCGATGCCCAACCCTCCATGTTTTTTGCTCAAACACACCTTCTCCCAATTTACCAAATGATCTGCCCTCTCTTTATCATAGCCTTCCCAAAGAAAGTTCCTCATCATTTTCTCAAGTACTTTAGCAACTACCACAGGGATTTTGAAAAGAGAAAGGTAATATATAGGAATGCTTTCAAGGACCGATTGTATCAATGTTAATCTACCACCTCTTGATAAGTAGCCCTTAAACCATCCATCAAGCCGTTTACCCACCTTTTCAATCACGGGACTCCAAAAACCTACTCTTCTAGGATTATCACCCAATGGCAGGCCTAGATACGATAAGGGCCATTCACCCACCACGCAACCAAGACTTCTCCCCAAATGGAATACCTCGATTTCACTTGCATTAATACCAACAATCACACTCTTTTCCAGATTAATTTTCAAACCTGAAGTATATCCAAAAATGTCCAGAATCCCCATAAGATTTGCCAATTTCTCCTCATCATTTGATAGAAAAAAAATTGTATCAACAGCGAATTGTAAGTGAGACAAACTAACCTCTTCCCGGCCGATGCAAAAACCCTCCACTAACTCTTTTTCTTTGGCTTTTTCAATCAATCGATGGAGTACATCCACTACTAGCACAAAAAGAAACGGTGATAATGGATCCCCTTGTCTGAGCCCACGGGATGCCTTAAAAATTTCTCTAGGTCTCCCATTAAGTATTACCGAGAAGTTGGCCGAAGCTAAACAACCATTGATCCATCTCCTCCATATTGGCCCAAACCCTTTCTTTTCTAATACATGATCTACAAAGTTCCATTCCACGTGATCAAACGCTTTTTCAAAGTCAATTTTGAGAACAACCCCTTCCTTTTTCTTCTCACGGTATTCCTCCACTCCTTCGTTAGCCACCAAGACTAAATCAAGAATTTGTCTCCCTTTCACGAAAGCTCCTTGGGACTTCCCAACCGTATCACTCAAAACTCTCTCAACCTCAAGGACAAGACCTTAGTCAAAATCTTATTTCTATATCTAGTGTGTATGCTTACGAATATCACGGCATTATCAGCGTATGTCTTATGTTACACAGTTACAGCACATAACAAGACAGAATTAGAACTCCGGGCTATGTTGCTAACTCTTGCAACAACCATGAATCTAATCTCTCTGCCAACAAACATATCCATTTGATGGGGAATCCCGCATGTAATTCAGTCGCAGTTTGGCAGAGTAAAATGTTTGAAATTTTCTTCTTTATTACAACATGATTAAAAGTCTGAATATTTAAATTAGAACTCCAAACCATGTTGTTAACTCTTACAACAACTATGAATCTAATCTCTCTGCCAACAAACATACCCATTTGGTGGGTAATACCACTTTTAATTTGGTTGCAGTTTGGCGAACTAAATGTTTGAACTTTTCTTCTCTATTACATCATTAAAAATCTGAATAGTTACTCTAATGAAGACAGTTTGCAGCCTGGCTGTAAGGAGACCTCCAACGAATAAGATTGGCTTCTTCCTAATACAGGTCAAACATTAAGAATTCAAAAGGTAGAAAATTATTATTGGAGGTTATAAGAACTCTAGAAAATTCATACGAGTTAGTGAAACTGTCTTGGAGAGTTGAATTGTGTATTCGCATCTTAACTAATTTACTCTTAAATCGTTTTTAGCCCTCTTTGTATTATGTTGTTTCAATGCTTAATCTCTTAAGTTAATAAAAAAAAAATCAGTCATTGTTTTTTATGTGTAGTATGTAAGGATTCGCAAACCTCGGGTTAA
This sequence comes from Lonicera japonica, assembly GCA_021464415.1. Lineage (NCBI taxonomy): Eukaryota > Viridiplantae > Streptophyta > Magnoliopsida > Dipsacales > Caprifoliaceae > Lonicera > Lonicera japonica. Next base: position 64,499,753 of record CM038469.1, read on the forward strand.
GTTGTGCCCTAGCTCTGAGCCTCTGAATGTTTCAAATATGAACCAATCAAAATTGGTTATTTACTAGATAGAGAAGTATATCAAACTGGTTATCAATAATTAGAACTTATGAAGATTGACTATATTCTAGATTGGGTACTGAATCAAACCAAATGAAATCATGCGCAACCCTACTATGCCATTCAAGGCCAAAAATTAAAAGATGCAAAATTTGGGGTTGGGGTTAGAATTTATGCTCAAAAAGACAAAACTGTATCATTAACGAAACAAAACCAACAAAGTTATGGCATATATCCTCTAAAATTGAATACCAAGGATATAAATTTTAAAGGTTAGGGTTTCTAGGTAATAACCTGTTGAATTGAGATCATTGCGCTGGGCCTCAAGGCGATTGAGATTGTGGGTTTTTTGGCGAACCTGGAGCTGAAGATCGTGTATGTTTTGAACATAGTATTGCCTCAGTCCCTCACCCTGCTTGACCATTGTCTTGGTCGAACAGATCTCTTCTTTTGCTATTTCATTACGGCCCGTCTCGATCTCTACTGTCGCCATTGGATCTCCTGAGAGAAGAATTTGAGAGATATTGAGTTTTTAGGAAAATGTGTGTTTCTTTCTTCCATAAAACAAAGCAATTGGTGCTCTTTATATGGGGTAAAGCATCTACTAATATACCGTTTAACGGTTGAAACCGATCGTAATCCTGAAATTAGAGAAACAATGTATGAATACAGACACAAACAAAAAGCTATTGCATGCCCTAAAAAGGCCCTAGCATGTTAAAATTTGTCCGGAGCGGTGATGTCTACATAGTTAATGGAATAAGGGAGAAGAGGAAATTATTCAATTTATACATCAATGTGTTATAGCATTTTAACATCCTAAATGTAGAACCATATCAATAAATTACCACGGTACCATCATCTACAGAATTATCAGAGAACCAAGAAAAAAAGTTGTGAAATAGTAATCGGTTGTGTGTTTGCAATAATGAAAAGGGCAAAAAAGTTACAGACAATAAGCCATCATATATATATATATATAAAATAAGAAAATAGATCGGAAATAGGAGGAAACCTGGCAATGGATGAGTGTAAAGTTCTTCAAACGAGAGTGGAAAAGAAGAAGGAGAAGAAGAAGAGCTTTTCTTTTGGAGCGTGAAAGTGGAGAGAAGACGATCGCTATTGAGTAAAAACGAGAATAAAATATATAAAATCTTGAAATTATGAAAATATAAAAAATAAGTTTTATGGGCTGCTATTCTGATTGTCCAATATTTCATATTAAAAATTAGATAGAAAGTTTTATTACACGTTAATTTTTATTAAAAATTTAATAAATAATATTTTTTTGAATAAATGGTCTATTTTTAATCTAGAAATTAGGTAGAAGGACTTATTATACATTAATTTTTACCAAAAATTAAATGAATAATATTTTTTTGAATGAATGGTCTATTTTTAATTGGTAATTAGTGTAAGAGGCCTATTTTGTTTTATATTTTAAGTGAATGTATTTGAATAAATTTAAATATCATTTAATTAATAAAAACATGTTATGTATTACCTAAATTACCCCTTTTTATGAAATTTACACAAAAAATATGGACTGCAAAGTTCATATTGCAGTGAAATATGGACTGCAATATGAACTTTGTACTAAAAATATGGACTGCAAAGTTTATATTGCAGTAAAATATGGATTGCAATATAAACTTTGCACTAAAAATATCGATTGCAAAGTTCACATTGTAGTGAAATATGGACTGCAAAGTTCATATTGCAGTGAAATATAGACTGCAAAGTTCATATTGCAGTCAATATTTTAATGCATATTGGTATTTTTTAGTTTATTTTAAGGGTTGTGATGCCATTTTATAATGAAAAAAAAAGACACATGTCATATTATCAATAAAATAAAAAATAGGCCCTTTATTTAAAAAAAAATTATTCCTTGGCTTTAGTGTGAAAATCTTTCTCTAATAAGCCCTTTTTTTTAATTGCCCCATTTTTAATTAGTAATTAGTGTAAGAGATTTATTTTGTTTTATATTTTAAATAAAAGTATTTGAATAAATTTAAATATTATTTAATTAATAAAAACATGTTATATATTATCTAAATTACCTATTCTTTATAAAATTTGCATAAAAAATATGGATTGCAAAGTTCATATTGCAGTAAAATATGAACTCCAAAATTCATATTGCAGTGCAATATGAACTGCAATATGAACTTTGCACTAGAAATATAAACTGCAAAGTTCACATTGCAGTAAAATATGTACTGCAATATAAACTTTGCACAAAAAATATGGACTGCAAAGTTCATATTGCATTCCATATTTTAATGCATATTGGTGTTTTTTAGTTTATTTTAAGGGTTGGGATATCATTTTACAATGAAAAAAAAACACACATGTTATATTATCAATAAAATAAAAAATAGGCCATTTATTTACAAAAAAATTATTCCTTGGCTTTAGTGTAAAAATCTTTCTCTATTAAGACCTTTTTTTTAATTGTCCCTATTTCTTATACACCTGATATTTGGAATTAGGAAATGGAAAAAAGTAAGGGAGTTGGGACTTGAATCCGGTCAAAAACCAAGTTGTAATTATTTGCCAGGTTGTTTTCGGTTTGAATCGAGGTCAAATTCAATTCAAATTTAAAAGTTCAGTTTTAATTTTTAATTTTATATTTGAATTAAATTTTTTTATTCAATTTTGGTGTGGTCTACATTTTAAAAATAAATAAATAAATTTTAAGGTAATAATTATTTTGGCCAGAAATATAATAATCATATGCTTGCTTTTGTTTATTTTGAACAAAAAATATTAACTCTTATATTTATAATATAGTTTCAATATTCATAATAGTTCAAAAAGCCAAGTTTTTTGAACTAATACATTGTTAAATAATTAAGTAAAAATGGCATGGATATGGTTTAAACCCGAACAAGAGTAGATATGTATAATACATTACACACTAGCATAACTTAACTTAGGCTAAAGATTTTGTTCACACTCGGCCCGGCTTAAACTCAATTAAGACTCGACTTACAATTTAGCAGGATGAACGGACTAGTTTCCGACTTGCTCGGCTCAATTGATGAGCCTAGAAAAAGATAGACCTAAGAAAATATAAAGGCAAACAAAAATAGAAATAATATAATTACTAAAATTTTAACACAAAGCTTATCATGTAAAGTTGTTCACTTGAAGAATAGAGAAGGAAGATATAGACCTAAAAATAATGCGAAGGTAAAAAAAATACAAACAAGCAAATAATTCAACAACCTAATTATTATCATATAAATACAAATTAATTGGTATGGAAAAAAACACTTATTAATTAGTGCAAAAGAACCCATATACCCGATCGAGAACAAAAAGATAGGATTACAATTTGTAAATAACGAAAAGTTAAGTACATATAAAATATCATTACTATTATTAATAAATAACGTTATAATAGTAGAGAGAAGAAAGCCAAGAGATTGAAAATTTAACGTTTAAAGAACAATCTAAAAGGAAGAAAAAATTATTACTCAAATATTAAAAATTGCATTAACTATATTGCTTCTTCCGTATTACTATAATAATAATAGATAGATAGATAGATAGATAGATAGATTATACATTTATCATGACCCAAAAACAAACGAAATTCTTAAATAGAAACGTTAGAAGATGAATGATTAGTCAACCCCTAATTCAAAAGGGATCTCACAAATCCAACACAAAGAATAAATAATCCAAACGAACTTTTGGTATATCAATAACAAGAGGACTTCTTATAAAGACCATCCCCATTTATTTTGAGAGGTAAATAGATCAAATATTTTATGAAATTTAATGAAAATGATCTTTATAATAATTCAATTATTTCTACCCAATTTCATAAAAAATTTAAACACAGAGTAGGTTAACTGAAAAATTCATATATATGCACATTTATGACTGCTGAAATATTATATGTTTAGTTAACTTATTTTTCAGTTAAACTTTTTGATAAAATTTGGTGGAGGTAACCTACATGATCATTTTCACCAAGTTTTATCAAAAAAATCTATCCGTTCATTCCCTTAAATTAGTTGGTCCATATTTAAGGACTAAAAAGTGAGTCCTTAAGAGGACAAGGCATCAATAACTATATATAATTAATTTACAATGCCCGATGCATTACCTAATTAAACGTTTGTGTATTGTGCATCCAATTTACAGAGATCTTCATTTCCGTGAGTTGAGGGAAGAATTATGACGGGAATTCCAAGATTGAGAAAAACACAAAATATAGGTAATTAGAAATATGGACACTATATTTCACTACTCCAGTGAGAATTCCTCCAGCCATATAAGCACTTCATTCCTCTGCATTCATTCAACCAACCAAAAATATAAAGATTAGCAAAGGATAAAGAGCGAAAAAAAGAAAAAAAAGAACAAACGCAAAAAATATCAGTAGAGTAAGTGGGATAGTATAGTTAGGAAAAACACGCATTTGGACTTAGGAGAGATTCAAGTTTCGAGTCTCACCAGTGAATTTTAAGATTTTTTTTGACAAGTAGGATTGTTCATCTTGGGAGTCCCTATCATTACGCTCAATATTTGAGAGAATGAATAGGGTTCCCAAATATTCTACCAAAGCTTAATATTATATCAGAGAAAAATTGGGATCGGAGGACATTTTCCATATAAATTTTCTTCAAGAATGGGGAAAATGATATTTACCATTGAAGCAAATATAACTCTTTGCTTGAAATCACGCATTTGGACTTAGGAGAGATTCAAGCTTCGAGTCTCACCAGTGAATTTTAAGATTTTTTTTGACAAGTAGGATTGCTCATCTTGGGAGTCCCTATCATTACTCTCAATATTTGAGAGAATGAATAGGGTTCCCAAATATTCTACCAAAGCTTAATTATATCAGAGAAAAATTGGGATCAGAGGACATTTTTCCATATAAATTTTCTTCAAGTACGGGGAAAATGATATTTACCATTGAAGCAAATATAACTCTTTGCTTGAAATTTTCCCCAAATTTGAGAAATGCATAAGTAGATTATCAGAGAGATATTACGAGTCCATTTTGATTTTCACATATTTTCTCTCAATAGAATACTTTCAACATAACCAATGGTTAAAATAAAAGCTTGTTTGCTAGAGTGAGAAATGGACATTGATGGATCATTTAAACTTAGGTACTACCACCGAGCTCCAAATTACAATTTGATATTTTTTTTCCCTTTTAAAATTAGACTTTAGTGCAAAGTTCGTCAGTCTCCATTCAAAACTAACTGAAAGTTGATTCTCACGCACCCTATAATTAACTTGTTGACCCTGAGTTAATATGTAACAAATATAAAAAAATAAACAAAACCAAATTCAGTTTTTGCCCATTTATAGCCCTAACATATGTTCTTGTAATCCTCAAACATAAATGCTTTATCCTTTATTTCTGGTTGTAGAGCTCATTATGGGTGGCAACCATTATGTTGAAGTTAGATTTACAGGGTTTACTTTCGGTTCTTCAGCTTCTATTAATGTACCTGTCTAATTATGTATTAACAATACAAATTATGTCCTTTTCTGTTATACAAGCGATATGGATAAACCGTGGAATAATTCTAATAACAATATTTGTTTTTTTTTTGTTGGCTTTTTATAAAGGATTATTGTCAATTTGCTCAGGAAATTACACTCATGTTATTTGCCCATGGATCTACAGTCAATGTGAAGTGGAAGGTTGAGTGGCCGGGAAGAAGTATTTGGAGAGTCAATTCAGCTCATATCATGGCTTTGAGTGATTAGAAGATGCCACTACTGGGATTGGTAGCAGTTCACAAAGCATCCCAAAACCAAATGAATCATCTTCATCTTCTAAGCTACCCAAATGGTTTTGTTGATTTTCCTTTTTTCTTTTAATGTTAATTCACATTAAACAGGTTGCTTAAAGGGCACCCGAGAATCATGTTTCATTAATTTTGGACGGGGACTGAGAGATTGCACCAAAGTATTTTTTTCTTAATAAAATGCATATCTAAGTCTAGTTTTGCACATTATGGTAGTACCTAAGTCTAAATGACCCTACATTGGTTATGTTCTAAAACTCGACTCTTAAATTGGGTCAGATAAAGAGATAACCATTAGATACTGAAATCAAAGGTTCAGATCAGTTCAATAGCTCTTCCGTTATTATCCAGCCCCCTGCCTTTCTAGGGAATCCCAGCCCTTGCGTCAGTAAACCAATGAGCGATATTAAATTAGTTGTGCCGTGTCATGGTTAAACGTTGCAACATACAACGAATATTTACTCATTTGGAAGGCTATATAAGTCTTTACATTTTGCTTCAACAGATCATTTTGAACTTCTAAACAAAATACAAATCCTTATATTTTGCAAAATTAAGTGTTTATTTTGGCACGGGAGAGACTAGTTAACCGATTATCTGAACTCATAAAAGCAAAAGAAAACACAAAACCATGGAAAAGTTGAAGCAATCTTGAAATAGTTGAGAATCATATGCATATATAGATGAGTTTTAAATCTTACCAACATAAAGCTCCATGTTCGTCCAGGGTCATTATAGCGAGCAAGCAAACAACCCGTTTTTGGTTTGAGAACGTCTCTAATAAGACTAGACCGAAGTGATTTCTCTTCCTCACGAACGATGTCCTCGGTTGGTTTTCCACTAAACTTTGTTACTGCAGCAATGCCACCTTCAACTTTTCTCAGGCTAATTGCATCTTGATTGGGATCCGGTAAACTGGTCAAGAAACATAATAAAGTTGGTTGCTTATATATAACGAAAAGAAACATAATATGTACTTTCCATCTTGGTTTAGTTTTACATGGAAAACTTCCATGAAAACACAAACTTAAGGGGGAAATGGTTTTGGATTCCGTGAAAAGGGAAAAATAGGCTAAGAAACTTGTACCATGGAATTAATTCGTCAACAAATTAATTAAATCAGACAACATTAAAGATGTTAAATACAAAAAGTCTAGGAATTTTCCCTTGAAAAAACATGCAATGAAAGTATGAAACGCCATTTAATTTTTGAGAATATAATACAAATAATGAACTTCACCTGCTCATTTCTTTATCTGATGGAAGAACTATTTGGATAGAAACTTTGGACATGTCAGCATCAAATGCCTGAGTGAAAACAGGGGTGGTCATGGGTATCTTTTCTGATTTGGAATTCTTCCCAAATATGTACCTACTCACAAGTCCAATTAAATCTCAACTTATCTGAACCAAAATAGAAAGCGAAAAAAGAAAAAGGGAAAAAGGGCTATATATGACAGAATTGGATTAAGGAAAACTCACCCAGCAATTGCGTTAAAGCCACTAGACGCAGCCAGTTTATCGGCATCTGTTTCTACAACTATGAAGGGGGCATACTTTCTCACCTGCAGTTTCAATTTGGCCCAGATGGAATCAAGAAGGAAAGAGAATAAATGAACCAGTGACAATGTGACTCAAATTAACAAGTTAGGTTCCGTTTCATTGCAAAGTTGGAACAAAAAAAATCAATTTTTATAAAGAGTAGGAAGAGGTGATGGGTGATTGTTCTTCCTTTCCATTATATTCCATGGAAAAATTCTTACCCGCGGCCCAAAGAATTGGATTCCAAGAAAAAACCGATAAAGTAATATAACATATCACATCACTCGTCTCATTTTCTAACTTATCAGAAAAATTAGTTGAACGTCTTCAAAACCAATTGTGGGATATGTTATGTGAGCCTAATATGCTTTCCAAATTTTATAATTGATGGCAATTGGATACCGTGTATCCCTTTATCAAGGTTATGATTACGCTTCCATGTATATGAACCCTTAACCATGTTAAATTCTCGTGTATTCCGACATCTTTTTTTATTTAATCTATCTCTAGTGATGGACTTACCTAATGGCGTTCAAAGTTCTAAACTACTGAATTTTGTGTGTGAGGCAACTGTTTGATGCAAATATTGCAACAATACCGAACACTACAATAATCACTCCATGAAAATAGTAAGAAGCAACAAACCTCATACTTTGAGGTCCGTCTCAGTATCTGATATTTGGGTGTTTCCAAGTCCGGAGTCTTGTAAATCCGTAACTGCAATAATTCAATGTACGCAGATGAGAAGGGACACTCAATTGCACACGCACAATTATAAGAATTTGATGGAAAAGTACCTGCTTTATTACGTCCAATAAGCCTTCTAGAGAAAAATAGTCATTTTTCTCTATGGAATCCCAATAGTCCTACAAAATATATGAGAGAGAGAGAACTTGTAAATACATGCAGTATGATTTAAATTTATGGAGAGGTGAAACCCATATGTACCACATGGCTGCAGAACTTCTGAGTTTCAGGGTTGATGCCCATAACCGATGTTCCGGTGAAGACCAACTCTGGTTTCCAAGGAAGAAGAGCAAAACTCATTACCATAGTCCACCTTGTAGTTATTTCGTAAGGTCCTGTCTATATCAACCCAATCAGTGTCCAAGAAGTAAATACTGATCAAATAATTGATCTCCCTAGAATTAATCTTTCAAGCACCGGTCTAATTAGTTGGCTAGTGTATCAATTTTCTTTTATGAGAGATATTTTTATTACAAGTATCGATAAGTACTCCCTCTAACGTCTATTAAGTGTCCCATTACAAATGCCAAACTTTTTAAGTACTGACTTTAGTACAATCATTGCTCAAACAAAATCTTGTTCAACGACGGTGAGAATTCATACAATGATTTTAGAAACAGGAATCTTGACGTCATGCATCCCAAATACAAAAGTGGGACTCTAAGTTTGAGAACTGAGATAGAGAGAGTACAATCGACAAAAATACACCCTTCATTTGAAAAACTAGGTCTTGGAATAAGACAATCTCCATGGTTAAATTCTCACTTGCACTTGCCCATGGTTTAGAAATCTCACTGTCCTTTCCTAAAATATTCAACTACCTCTATCTCAAATTAAGAGTCCCACTTTCAATTACAGGATGCGTCTCAAATTATGGGTCAGACGTATCATAGTTTAGAAAAAAGATTCTTAATGTGAGACATCTCAAGCCCTTCCCATAAAAATCTCTAAATATTCTATAATTGTTTTCGCAGTTTTAAAAAGTGACATGAAACATGTGGGATTACTAATAAAAACTAATTCAATCCACAAAAATCTTCCTCCCCAGCACAATGCCTTGTTCCAACCAGTTGTTCTGTAGTTTGTCTCGGTTTGCTTTTGCCAACCCACCTGGTTCAAGCTTTTCAAACCAAGCTCACATCCTCGCAGACCTACCTCTCAGCTTGACATTAACTTTGAATAAAAGATTTAACCGAGCTTAAACATACTCTAATCCAACATCTACTTTCTCCTCAAATCCTTTTTTGTTTCCCAATATATAACCAAAAAAATAGAACTCCAAAACCACAGTCATATCCTTCATCAAAATTCCACTTTCAAGACCAAATTTTCCTTTTTGCACCTCTAATTCTTCCACCAAATCATTAGGAATCAACAGCAAATCAAAAATGTGCCTACTCTCTACAAACACCACTTAGGATAAACTGATAAAGCAACAGTCTCCTTCAATCCCCTTTTAATCTTGCTGCTAGAACTTTCAACCTGAAATCTTATAAAGAGAGAGCTGACAAATTGTGTATCACACAATTAGAAGTTGAGTTTGTCAGCCCATTCGCCAACCCATTCTTGTGAAATTCTTTGAGAACTTTCATTTTATCCTCTTCAACAACTCCAATCTTTGATAAATTGACCCGCAAATGGACACGTTTAAACTTGAAAGTTAGACAGGTTATACATGACCCATTTATTAACAGATTAATTTAGTTCGGGCTTTCCATTAAGCATGATACAACCTATTTAGTAAACGTGTTACTCATGTTATGTCAAGTATCTTGTATGTTAAACGGGTTGTGTTCAAGTTACCACATCTTGGCACGACCCACTATTAGTGTGTGATGCTTTGTCACTAAAACTTCCCGTTAGAAAATTGTTTACAACTACAATACTCAAACAGAGTATCTATTTCCCATCTCTAATAGTACGGAGGACAAGAAAAGTAAATCAAATACACCCTTTTTAAGAATTCATGCTTGATTTTTCGGATTTTATAAAATAGACACTTAGCTTAGGTGGACCCAAAGAGACTAGCCAACTTTTAATTTAATTAGTTAATTACCATAGAAATGAAATGCCAGTTCAACATTTGGCAAGGATAGTATTGTTCATAGCCACTAAGTTACTTACCAATCTTTTGAACGAACCTTTTTTTAAATAGTTTATATGCACGTCACACGCGCAATGGACTAGTATATCGTAATGTATAAAGTGAAGAGGTTCTTAAATTACCAATGAACCTCCATGACTCAATGTCATAATTTTAAAGTGCCTATTTTAACCATGTACATTTCTTCGTGTATAAAGCCAAGAGCCAATTCAAACTAGTACTTTTGAGTTTCTTATTTTAATTCAATCCCAATTTGAACCCATCTACTATATCGGTTTAAACTAGTATACATCAGAGTTACACACGCATTACATGCAAAAGCCAAGAGGCAATTCAACTGCCAGCAAAACTCTGTCATACTTTTGAAATCCCATAAAAAGAAAAATGCTTAATCAAACTACTAATATTTAAGTTTAAATTAAACTTAACCACTTATCAACTTCATTCATCCAATTTTTCTCTTCAAATTAGATATAACCCTGTCTGTGCAGGTAGGTTAAACTAGTATATATACATGTATAGATATAATTTGATAAGACCATACCTGTTTGGCCCAATGCAACTTGAAATCAGGACTAAAAAGCTTCTTCAACAAATCTATGTTAAACAAATACCCACTAATGGTATCATGTTTAGTAATTGGGTCCCGAAACTTAACCCGTTCATCGTAGGCCGTCCGATCAATCCCCTGATCATCAAACAGATGCGGAAGGTCCTCGTACAAAAAGTCCACCAATCTTTTCACGTCAACAGTCGATTTTGGTGGACTTTGTTCAGCCAAGCTCAATCTAACTACCCACTTGAACTTCTTTTTTTTATTATCTGTTTTTGACACTAAGGTTCTTGTTCTTGAATTCTTGGAAGGGGATGTGTAGAGATAAACTCCGGTGGGTTTGAAGGAGGCGAGTGTCCGGTGGGTGGAGTAAGGGAATGGCCGGAAAATGTGGTCGGAAAGGAAAGAGGTGGCCATTTGGGTTGGAATGGTTGGGTTTTCGGTGCGCAGAGAATTGTTTTAAAACTTTAGCCACAGAAATGATTGGTGGGAGTTTGTTGCAGTCGAATAGCCACGTGTCAAAATTCTCACAGCAGTTTTCATTTTTTCAAAATAATAATAATAATATTTCCGATTTTTTATTAGAAAAATAAAATAAAAATAACGTCTCCTCTCCTTTTTCATACAAATAAAAAGACATTCACATCTTCGAACATGGAATTTCTTTCTTCTTTCGAAATGTTTATTATTAGGCTCACCCACTCGTGTAGTTTGAAAACCACTATACAGTAAAGTTAAAAGAAAAATTAAACATCAATTTAAAATTGGCCGACTTAAATTTTGATAGTATTTATTTTTATTTAAAATGAGTTATAGCAAAAACTATTTACTTCATAAAATTTCTTTTTTGTTCCAAAACAATAAAACTTTTCCTTGCCAATGGGCTGTTTTTTTTTTTATTCATCTACTTCTTAGACCACCTAGTTTAAATTTAGAAGACCACCGGCACAAGTAGTAAACAAAATCAAACGAATATATATAAAAAAAAAAAAATCTCAACTCCAATTTCACATTAAAAATAAAGAGGTTACATAAATAAAACTAAATTATTATTATTATTATTATTATTATTATTATTATTATTATTATTATTATTATTATTATTATTATTATTATTGTGGTATTAAAATGTACAAATTGATGGTATCAAAATTTATAAATTAATCCTAAACAATTTATTTTTATAAAAAACAATGAGATAAGAGTTAATTCAAACCAAACTTCTTACTATTGCATTAAAGGTAAGAGGATGTGAAAATATTAAATTTTCATCCAAACTGGTAAAAACAAGCATGTAGTATGCACGATGCACGATGCGTGAATAATTTATGAATTTTTAAATAACAAATAGATTAATTTTTTCAATACTTTAAGTATATGGCCTAATTCAATTTTTTGATAGTTTAAGATGATAAATTGATCAACTATTGCCATTAGGTTCCAATTTAGTTTCTAAAAGTATATATAGAGAGACCTATTTCCTATCTTTATAGTAGAAGGTACATATGATACATCGGAGAAGAGACTTGAACAATAAATATATCAAAGAATTCAAAACTTATAAAAATGTCAAAAAAAAAAAGAGAAAAAAAAAATGATTCTTAAAAAATAAATTGAAATGTATGGTCGGCCTTATTTTGACACCCACCATATACCTTAATTCTTAAAAGTCGTTCCTTTATTGTTTGGTAAGCACAAATAAATAATAAGGGAAATAGGGGGTAAAAATTCCTCCCAAAACACATGAATTGATTTTCTCGTAATTTCCAAGCATTTATTACCAAATTTTGACAATAATACTCTTACCTTAATACTTTCCATTTTACCAAACACAAGAAAGGAAATTTGACAGGAAATTTACTTTCCCACCTCCATGGAAAAGATAGGGGAATATTTCCTTTCCTTAAGGGTGTGTTTGTCGTACGGAATTAGAAATAGGATAGGATTAATTAATCATATTCGGTGTTTGGTGTCGGAAAGGATAGGATAAATGAATCATATCCCGCGTTTGGCGCAAAGGTAGATAGGATATTTTAATCCTATACCACGTTTGGCACAACTCGGGACCGGATTGCACTCGGGATTAATTATCATTTTATTCCTTTAGAACCGGATAAATATATACCACCCCTATAGGTGGTATTATTTTATCCCATGATTGCCGGATAACAAAATGAATATAATTTTTTTATTATTATTTTAATCTTTTTCTTTACACTTTTTTAAATAATTAAATTTATTAATGAAAATTTTCAACCACCCAAAATCAGAGTAACTCAACTAATAAAATTGTGGACAACAATTACAATTGCATATATTTTTAAAAGAAAAGCAAGTTGTATTATATAATATCTGGACTTGTAATACAAAACTCCATCAAATGAAAAGTTTATTAAATATTTATCCGACTAGACCTTATCCTGTCCGATCCCGCTTAATCTTATCCGACTAATTCCTTTCATATCCTATCCCACATAATTTCTATCCGACTAATTCCGACTCTTATCATATTCGGCCTTTATCCTATCTTATCCTACCTCCTTATCCGGCGCGCCAAACGCACCCTAATAAAGGAAGAGAGAAAGAAAGAAAGAAAGAAATGAGTAAGAAATAACATATAAAGAAAACGTACATGCTAACAAAGTTTTTAATTTTATTTTTGGGACGTATGGTTGTGTATGCTAATATAAAGAAAAGAATATATATATATATATATATATTTCTTAATCAAATAATGACAGGGAAGAAACAAACAGACAAATATCAATTGAATAAATTATTTTTTAAGTAGCAAATTAAAATTACAGACAATTTATGAGCGCCATGGAAAAGAGCTAGATGGAAGTTGTTGATCTCCATCATCAAAGAGAACATTTGAATAATAAATATCAATTAATATAATCGAAAAGAAGATAAAAGGAGGGGTTAAAGAAAACAGGAGAGTGATAACAACTAATATTCAGTACACAATTGTAAACAATTAAACGCATTAAATACAATAATATGTGGCAGCTTCACGTCAAAAGAAGCAATTTTAATCGTGTATAAATAATTAAAATATACCATGCATATATGGTATAAAAATATTCATAACTATTCTTGAAATACTAGAATTATTATTAACAAATGTTTTTATGTGCAATACAAAGATAAAAGAAAACAATAAAATTAATATATGAGAAACTAATAACTACTTGTGTTTACAATATTACTCATATTTTGGACAATTTATTAATCATATTTTTAGCAATTTGATTTAGATAAAGTAATTTTATTCATGCATGTATGTATCTTATCTTTATATATAATCCTTTTATAATTAGAAAAAAAATTAGAAGGAGATTAAAAAAATCCTAATAAATGCAAGAGGCAGAGGCATCTAATAAAAATATAGTAGAATAAATGAGAAGTATAATTATGCGAAAAAACACGAAAAGTTATAAAACATGTGAATAAGACCTTTTTGATGAATGATTACACGAATAATTTGAAAAGACATTGTTTTAAGAGAAGGGCTAGGAAATATATATATATATATATATAATTCATTTATTATGGATACATGACAAGCTCTTATGGAAAGAAAGTATTTTACTGCTATTATATATATGATTAGATAACTAACACAATTTTTTGCATTCGTTTACTAGATCAACTAAATTAGTAAGAGTATCTCTAATAGTAATTTAAAAATTGACTTCTAATTTGTATGTGTTAATCTACTTTTATAAAAAAATTGAACATTAAAAAAGATATGTTCCAATGGTACTTGTTGGTGCTAAAAACTAGAAAGAATATTTTAGACCACACAGTTAAAAGGTTATGACAAATAATTAGAATAGTAAAGGTAAAGGTGTTAAATTTGAGAGAGTCAAAGATTTATAGAGGAGATTGACCTCGTATGAAGATACATGTTAGTCCTCCCCTGTGGAATGGAGTTAGGAGCTCGGTTTGTCTTGTATTAATGGAAAGCTAACAAATGTTACAAACCCGCAAAGGTCTTTCTAGCTATTCTATTTTCTCCGTATTACAATAAGAGGGAAGCTGAGCTAATGACAGTTTAGTCTCTTTAACTGACTAGCCCTGAAGCAAGCTACCGAGCCCTACTTCTGTCTTTTTGTGCTTATTTGTGGAGTGTTCTTGTCTCTCTAATTCATTCAATCGAAATTTTATGATAACTTGGTTGTATGTTGGGAGAAGTAAATGTTTCTTGTATATATATGACTGGAGGAGACGCGTGGCCAGAGCTCTCAGAGCAGGTCTAGGGCCATGCTTCAATCAGTACCAACTATGACTTTACTTCTCCATAAATTTCAGTGCATTAAATGCGGTTGGTGTGCATTTAATTAAGGTGATAGGAGTTCTGAACGCTCTGCAGAGCAAGTAATAATCGTCCATACTTTCGCTAACCACTCTGGCAGAGTGGTTGGGCGAGAGAAAGAGAAAGAGAGCTTCGGAGCTCGTTGAAAGAGCTCCGGAGCTCGGGCCTCACAATTTGTAGTAAGTAATTGACCCTTGAGCGGGTACCCAGCCCCCAAGGAGCTCCATCCTTCTTACAAAGTCATAATAGGGCTCCTCCAAGCTCCTTGTATAGAAACAGGCACGATACTGACGTGGACGGCCACGTGTCAGCTTGGGGTTGACAGGATAAATTGAATTAATAATTTGCACCATCAGTACTTTTATAAGATCATGTGTAAATTATGAAATAACTAATAAGAATTTTAGCAATTTTTTACTGTTTTTTACTGATTTTTTTATAAATAATTTTTATTTAAATATATAAAATTATTTATAAATGGTATTGGTGAGTAAATTACAAATATATATTTTTTTTATTAAAATTCATATTTTACATTTGAGGTTATTACATTTTAAAATTTTATTAAAAAAATGAAGATAGAAGATGATGTGGTATTGTAAAATGGGTGTGTATTACACATTTATTTTAAACAAACTTTAGACGTTGAAGATAGACTTTTTTTTTTTTCCAAATTGTATAAAATTTTATTGAATACTTCACAGTATAAATCTCTTATTAAGTAACTAACATAATCTTTTTATATTTATTTTAGTGTTTACTATGCCCAAGAAGAACTTCAGAATACATGTGTATAACTAACACAATCTTTTATATTTATTTTAATGTGTAGTTATGCCAAAAAAGAACCTCACAACACATATCTAATTCTCTAAATCAGGAGGAAAGAATCGATTATAATTCAGTTGATTAATCTATACAAACATTCTAAATACACACATTTAACAAAATCACAACAATTTATATTATTGGATTCTTGTGAAATGCTAATATTTTAGTTCCCTCCAACATTTTAAACTATATATATATATTATGATGCTCATTACATTTATCATTGTTAAACAACTCAAGCTTAACCTTCAAAATCTTACCCTATTTTAATGAAATTGGTGAGAAAGCATCTCCAAATCAAAACTATATAACCTCAAGTATCATGAAGATCGGGTTGAGAATTTATAATTAATATCACACATTTAAAACTTTGAGCAAAATGTGTGATGCTCTTTTCTTCTATTTTGCATGTATACCTCACATGTGATCGAGTACTTTTAACAAAATCAATTTTAGTTCAAGAATAATAAAAACAATTAAGTCCTCGGCGCTCCAATTTTACACCAAATATAATCACATGGGTGTCTATTAATTAAACGCCAAAGTGAGGTTACTTCAATCTATTGTATAATGATACAATGGGAGTTAAGACAATTTTGTTATTTTGCATATTATTTTTTAAATTTTGAAACTTGAATTGATTTGAAATTTCTTCTAAATCAAACCATAATTAATTAGGGTAGGTTTAAATTTTAGCATTATAAGTTTAGTCCTTATACGAGCCCTCCATTTAGAGGCACTCTATTTTTACTATTGAAATCAAATTTTACGGTTTTACCTCTTAAATAATAATAATAATAATAATAATAATATATGAATATTTTATTTCTACTCAACTGACTTGTAAGTTTGCTGTTACTGACATTATCAGTTAAAGTTTTTGACTAATTAATATCATAACTATCATAAGCACTAATCCTAAAAATGTTATATATGATTTATTAAAGGATGGTTGCAATTTTTTATTTATTAATAAATTGGGTTGGTTTTAATATTTTGAAACTCTCTTAACTTATGTTTTCAATTAATGGTTCTGATTTAATTTGAACTTTTTTAGTTTTAATTCGATAAGTTACAGACTCTCTTAACTTATGTTCTCAACTAGTGGTTCAAATTTAATTTGAGTTTATATGTTTTAATCCGACAGTTCACATATTTCAATATATGTAAACAATTATTTTATCTCCTAATAAATTTTAATTTATGCGATAAACTAAACAAATATTTATTAAGAACCAAAAAAGTAGTTATCGATCTCCTACTAATTTGTAATAAATTTTAACTCTACTTAATTCTCTTTCTCCTACTAAAAGTTGCACATAAATATGGATTTAAATTTAACATGTGATCATCCCGGAAATATAGAAAAACTCTAATTTATAAAATTCAAGAAATAGAAGAAAATTACAAAAATTGCATCTAACATGTATTAGTATCATTTTGGTTCTTTCAAATTTTACACAAAAAAATTTAAAGGCACCATTTTAGCATATATTTTTGTGTAAAGTACATTGACATGTAGGATTTACGCATTGTTATACATTGTACTTGGAGATGCTCTAAAAATACAATAAACAAATTATTTTGATTTATGAACAACTAAATATTTGCTAGAAACTTGTTGGGTTATTTAAATTTACTATATATGATATATATTTATGACTCCTTTGAGTTACAATTAAAAAATATATATAATAATTTTGAGTTACCCTTTGTTTGCTAATGAGTAGTTAACATATGACGATAAATTCATTTTTCTTCTTAAAAAAAAAGTCTTGATAATGCAAAAAGGAGATATAAAATTAAGAAAAAGACTCAAACTTTTTAGGTTGGTGAAATTAAAAATGAGGCATTAAAGGGATGGTATAAGTATTTCTTTCCCTTTTTTTCTATTTTTTTTTTATTTAGGTAGCATATAATTAATAATATTTAAATTTCATTTTTCTAGGGACATTATTTTAGTTTTTTTTTGTTAAATTTTACAAATGTTATTTACAAAAATAGATTAATATTATTGTGAAAGTAAAAAGAATTCTACAAAAGCAATTTATCATCCTTGTAAATAAAAATGTCTTATATATAGATGTCTTGTAAATAATTTACCAGAAATAATTTTACACGCGTATGTTTATTTTAATCATATAAACTAATTTGTAATATGATTAAAGAGAAATAGTACACTCAACTAACATATCTACAAGGCTAGCGCCATGAAAATCACTTCACGGAGAATTTGAGGAAAGCGAGGTCAATGTACTCAAAAAAAGTTTAAGCCCACCTAGAATTAACGACTTTTTTTTATTATTGTAGTAAAATAAGAATATTTAGAACTTTTTCTTTTAAAAATAAAATTCCTCTCTACTTTGGTTAAAGACAAATCATGTACCCCTACTATACTTGTTATATTCTAGATCAAAAAATTTAGAATCATATCAAATATCCGTTCCTTGCTAGAGTGTACATAACCATTTGAAATTGTTTAGCTAGAATAAGCCAATTTAATGTATCTTCTTGCATTCTATTGTTTGTTATTTATCGGAATCTTCTCGCACAAGAGCAACCCTGTTTTGTTAATTTGAATAGTTGTAGCCAATAATTGGTTTGGCTGAGACTTCTACAAACATCTTCTTCTTCTTTTTTTGGTAGCCATCACGTACTAAATCTAAATCCACCAAACTTGCGAGTGAGATGAGACCTCACCATTCGCGCGGGGTGTGTCTGACAACGCCCTTTTTCCATGAAAAATGATCATATTTCTTGTTTTTCATCTTAAATTGACACTTTAATTTCGTCTTTTTTTTTTTCATGGAAATGAATACACCAGACAACTTGACTTAGCTTGATTTTTCATTTTTCTTGTAATTAAAAAGTCACCTCCCTTCTAAGTTATTTATCATGAAAAGTTCTTTTCATATAAAATAGTTTCATTAAATTAAAATATTTTTTTTGAAGAAAATTATTAGGCGCACTCTAAATCACTTCACTTTATCTTATTTTGGTTCAATGGTAAAAGTGTCCGAGCCGCGCACCTCGACTGTTCCCTCCCGGTTTGGTCAAAGGCAGTCGGGCATCCACACTAAGACTAAATGGATACATTTATAAGACATTGCTTGTAGCATGGCTTCCAAAATTTACATTACGAGTGACTAAAACTCATGATTTATATTTCATGAAGCACTGATTGTGACTCTAAATTATTTTTGTTATCCCTAATCTAAATTGTGTTATCTTCATTATCCATTCGGACAAATGCCGAATATTAAGTGCCACAAGCTAACTGTCCACCGGCAAAATCAAGAAAACCTAGTTTATGCATAAAGAATCATGTCATCATTTTTACTTTTGATCAGGAAAGCATGTCAACATGATCAGTATCAAAAAAGTACTTTTCTCAATATATGTGTGTATGTAAATATGCCAACTAGACGTCCACGTGGGATATATTGCCACATGTGACTCACACTTCTGGGGCATGATGACACACCTCCCCCACAAGATTAACCTACACTAGAGCAAGTCTAACATGCATCTTCTTGTCCACCTTGTAATTTCATTGAGTAATTTTGCAATGCATTATGTTAACATGTGTTTTAAGTTTTTTTTTTTTTTTTTTTTTAAAAGAAAAAATTGTATAATAAATATTATATGTGGCTATATATTCTGCCGAAAGATGATAAATTAAACACTCACAATAATTTTCCGATTTATGTATTCTCTTTAAATTGATCGACCAAATTTGAAATTGGGCCTAGCAACACAAGTTTAACATATGCTAGACTAACAAAAATCTAACGTAAGTTTTAAATATGATACAAAAGAAATAAGCCCTAGCACAGACCTACCCAAAGCTCTCCTCTCAGTTAATTTTTTGATAATAAACGAACCCACCTAAACTTGGAGATCGATTTTAAGTTTGAGATTCATCGGTTACAAATATATTCAATTTAGATCCACCTCCTCTAATTAACGTAATAATGTAGGTTTGCTCTAGAAAAAGGAAAATATAAACAAAGAAAAAATGACTTCATTACTGATTTATTTTATGTGGATATGGGAATCTCACAATTGGCTCTGTGAAGCTTTGATAGTCAATTTTTGAAGGTCAGTGTCAAATTACTCTACCTTAGTATCTTCTTTAACCTCTCTCTTTAGTTAGCTCTCTATAAATATGTTGCTGTGACTGTGTGTCTTACAATTCAAACTTGCCAAGCTAGTTATATAGTTTCTACTTAATTTCCTTCAAGTTCTCGGTTCACTTGTCAAGAGGGGAAAAAAGTGTTTCATATTTCTGCAAGATGAGTAGCTTGATGTGGAGGGATTTGAAGAATGATGTGCATCATGATGATAATGTCCATTATGGTCATGTTTATAACCATCCAGCATGGATGGAAGGAGATGGCGATGATGATGATGATGGAGACTATGACTATGCCCCAGCTGCACCCATGGAGGATGATGGAGATGATGATGATGACGATGATGGTGATTATGATTATGCGCCAGCTGCTTAAGTTGATTATATCATGGCTACACCTTATCAAAACCATAGTTTTGAAACCCTAAATTTTAGTAGCTTATATAAAACCCTCTCTTGTGTTTTCTATGTAATACAATTAAAGAAAACCCTAGCTAGCTATATGCTATGTCCAATTTTCATCTCTCATCTCACTTGGTGATCAGTGTAGTACTTAATTAGAAGGATGCTTTTATGAGATATTGTACGACACTAATTAGAATATAAAATACTACATATTTTGTACTGCTTGTGAGTACATACACTGCTTGTGAATGACTCTTAATTTACTTTTATTAAATCATTGAAGTGGTTTCATATATAAATTTTATTATTCTATGTACGTAAATAAGCAAGTGAACCAGTGAAAATCAAAATAAAAAAGTTTTAGCTTAGACGGTTTCTCCGTCCACTCTTCACATACATGAGTGTGCGAGGTTTGAACATGTTAGCTGCACGTACTTTAAGGGGGTAGTTGATTAATCATGTACGGGATGGTAATACAAGTATGTCTAATCCAGAGTAAAAGCAAATTTTTGGTAGAGGGCTCAAGGGTAGCGTAAATGTAAGCTCAAACTCCTTTAGGGACTAAAATTTTTGCCGTAGTCCTTGACTAGAGTTTAAAAAAAGAAGAAGAAGAAGAAATGTAGAAGTAATCATATTAATGGTGATGTTGAATATTAAATCCGCACATCAATTATGTATAATGTTAAATATAATAATGTGGAAAATGTGCAGGAATGCTAGTAGTTTGGAGTATTCAAATTAATGGTTGTTGGTCATACATCCTCTTTTGGTCCAAACTTTTTGGATCCTACACTACCAATGAATTATTGTCACTTAGAAATGTTGCTAAAGTTTTTTTTTAGGAAAGAAAAGAAAAAAAACTTTAGTCAAGAACTAGACTGAAAGTCTAGCTCATTAAGAAATTGTAGTGCGTTTTATAAATACAGGTAACTTTCCTATATTAGCTATCTTTTAAATAGATTTGAAATTGTCCTGACAATGCTAAAACCTGCATATTTCTGCCAATCTCGAGCGCTGCACTAATTAAATATCTTGATTTCCTTCTGAATTTGTCGTCATAATGCACATGGAATACTCCATCACCACTCCCTTTCTTATTCAACTGCTCGGGGTTCATACCTTACCCACTCACCATCCCTCACACTTAATTGCCTGAGAAGTGGGCAGCGATACGTCTGAGATAGAGCTTGTTGGGAATAAAGTAAAAATCTCAACCTAGTCCCCTTTTATCATTTTATTTATTTATATTTTTTAATTATACAATTGGTGAATAGATCCAAGTGATTTGAGGAGAAAGAAGCAAAGACAGAACGCAAAGCTGATCATCCTATGTAAATACTAGCTCACACTTTTAACCATTTGTGCTTGTATTCCGTTCTAATGATCATTTTTCTTTCAATAATCTAATGTTTGAGATTCTGAGAATTACTTCGACAAAAGATTCAAATTTAATAACCTTCGTCGCAAAACTTTGAAATAAAGAAAAAAAAAACTGTAAAGTTAGAAAGTCGATCTACAAATGTGAAAAAACGTTTAAGGGAGGTTATCATCGCATAATTAATCCAAATTAAAACTAGCCGACAATTAGTGGGGTTCAGAAACCACTTTAGGTTTGACTAACCGACTCTTTTTTTTTTTTTTTGAGAAAAAGAAATGAAATCACATAGATATCTTAGAAGAGCAAAGAAGCACAAGGAATCTCAAGTCTTTGAAAGGCTCAAAGACAATCAATTACGGCCAATTAAATGACCTACCTTATTACCATCTCTATATATGAACATACATATTGAAACTTAACCCTCCGACATTGGAAGTAAGAATTTTGTAGAATTTAGTTATCCCATTATATGGCGTTTTCTATTCAAATTAAATTGTTGTATTTCCGCGAGTTTTAACGTGGCGAATCCAACCCTGGCCTCATCGATCTTCTTAGGGACTTTGAGAATGTTGAGCTCGGAATTTATGTGCCACTCTAGCTTGGTGGATTCTGGTCCGGAGGACCCGTGGACGTAGGAGATTGAAGATGACTGAACTTTGGGTACAGATGAATAACCATGTTTCCCCAACAGCCATATTTGTTTGAGCTATGGGTAACTTTACAAGAAATTAAGAAACAATAATTTTAACAAGTACAGCATATTGAAGAATGATATATTGTTAATTTTATTGTCCAGCAATGCAAATTAAACAAGTTCTTTGTAGTGTTTTAGTTCAAGCAACATAATATTTTGTAACATTCATTTTCGGAAAATTTAGGAATATGAAATCTGCTCACTTACGTCATGATGAACTAGGTCTTTTAAGTGATAACATTGATCCAAGTTTTTGTGCTCGCAAACAAGAGAAAAAGGGGATGTTAAAATTAAGAAAAAATTTCACTACACCTACAACAACATTTTTGTCACTATTAATTATGAAATTTTAGAGATAAATTATGAAATTTTTAAAAATATTTGTCACTGCCAAAGACAGTGACAAATGTTTCAGAGAAATTTTATCAAATTTTTTTCCTGTCTTTCGGAGGCGCAAAATTTTAGAAGCTTTATATTTAATAATTTTATGAAAAAACTAGTATAATACTATTATTAGAATAAAACTGAAATTTGTATATAAATATGAATTACCCTTTTACTTGTATATAAAAAAATATTATTATAATAGTAATTATTGGCGTTTTATCACTGTTTATGGTGGTGACAAATCAATGACTCTAGTGTAATGTTTAAAGTACTTTATGTCTGCTTTCTTAAACTTATCATTTAAAAATTATATATATACACTTTCAATTCCACTTAAGTGAGTGTCACTAAAATATAGTTTTCACAAAAAACTTCTACAATAAAAATTTGAGTTGACAATTTGAAGAGTTAGGTGGTATTTGTTTCAACCACTTAAATCTGAAAACTTAAAGTTTTCAGATTTAAGCGGTGTAAATATTGTTTGATTGGCAAAAAAAATAAGTGATGTATCACTTAAATCTGAAAAATTGTGTCAAAAGTTGTAAGTGGTAAAACTACCACTTAAATCTGAAATTTGAAAACACTGGCTGCACAATACCCATTTTATCCACCACACTCTTCTCCTCTTCTCATTCTTCAACTTCACACAGCTTCTTCTCTACTGCTGCCGCTGCACTTTTTCTTAATACCCATTTTTAGGGCTTTGTTTGATTCATGCTAGTGGTTGATTCGTTTTTGGTTTGGATTTTGAAAGGATTCTACATATAAGCATTAAAGAAGAAGAAAATAGATGCATATAGAATTAAGTAAAGACAAGATAAAGAAAAAATTATGAGATCGAATAGATTATGATATCTTAGGAAGAGAGATTACCTGAGTTAAAGTATATAGATTACCTCAGCTAGGAGGAGAGATTATGCATATGAACAAAGTCAGCTAATTTTTATGTCAACTCATCTTAACCACACACAGGTAAGGTGTTTTCTTTCCTTCTTCCTTTTGAAGGAAAAGCTAATTAATGATGCCAAAAAGAAAAGGGATTTGTTTTCTTTGCTAAGGGGATGGATTTTTATATCTTTTTTATTTCATTTGATCTAAATAAACAAGTAAGGGTAAAATTGTCATATTAAAAAAATCAGTTTTCAAATGTATTATATTTAAACAAACAATATTTTTTCAGACACAGTTTTCAGAAGTAAACAAACAGTTTTTTCAATTTCAGTTTTCAGTTTCAATTTCAGTTTTCAGTTTCAGTTTTCAAATGTTTTATCAAATGCCACCTTAGATTTAAATTCTAGGATTCAAGATTTTTCAGTTATCTCTAACGAGATATATTCCTCTTGAGAGAAACATAAAATTAAAGAATTTAAAATGGGAACTATTACATTTAAATTGAAGTTCTTAATTTTTTAATGTTACAATACACGACAAAGTGAATATGATACGTCATATACCCAAATTAAGTACGATGAGCATCAATTGATGAGTCACACGTTTATATATAGTGAGTTCAAATCTGGTACGAACCAGTTTGTATGCACTGTGACTTTTAATGACAGTTTTATATTGCTAAAATATTTGGGAGATATTTTTAGCGACAAAAAATTGTCGCTAAAGGTTCAATCTGCACGGACTAATCTGCACCAGATTCTTGCTATATATATAGTAATGGAAGAACCAAAAAATGTCAGTTTCTATTGTAATAATTACATTAATATGTATTTGAATTTATTTGATGTTACTTTAAACTTATCAGAGTGACACATTAAAATATAGTTGTTAAAAAATATAAACACATCATGCAAAACAATTTTGCATTAATTTTTTTGGATTGCAAAGTTAAGTTTGCACAAAATACAAATTTTGTCAAAACCTTCATTTTAAAACACAATTGATAAACAAGTCCTTATTTCAAAAAACAAAAGATTAAAAAGCAGGTCCTTATTTCAAAAATATATTATTTCATACAATGTTTTTAAAAAACGTTGTCACATTAGATCTTTTGCTCCATTTCTAGTTTATTATTTTATTTGGATATTAAAGACATTTGAGTAAATTAAATTTATTTTAACTAAAACCTAATATATATATATATATATGCGTGTATTTTTGGCCGCTGAAATTTTAGATTTTTGGTTCACTTATTTTTTAATTGAATTCTTTGATAAAATTTTGGGGAGTTGATCTAATCATGGAGATCATCACGCCAAATTTTATTAGAAAATCCAACCATTTATCTCACAAAAAGGAAAATTTGTTCTTTTACTAATATAATAAAAAAGAGGAAATATTGTCTACAACATTATTGATTAATTATATGTATATATATACACTATGGAATTGACCACTTAGTTAGTGGAAGTGCCCACATGGAGCCGGAAGATTCTGCGTTCGAATCTCATTTCAAGTAGGAAGCGATATTTTTCTTTGTTATTGTAATTTAATAAACAAACTTTAGACTTTTTGTAAAAAAAGAATGAAAAAATCTTGTAGACATTCATGTATCTTGAAATTAAATGGTATTAGCATGCTCTAGTAACCAAGAATCCTACGCTTCATACCGAAATGAAGATATATGCTTCGATATGATCACCACTCACCGCTAGTATATTAATTTACTTTTACATATTTGCTGACCTGTCAATTTATTTTCCTACGTGGCTGGACCACATGTGCAACATCTCAATAGCATTGGGTGTCATTCACACCCTTCATCAATCAACCCACACTTCTCTCTAGCGAGTTCTTGTGCCAAAACGAGCAGCTAGAATATCTTCTCCCGGCCAATTCTCACCTTTATATATATAAATTAAGTACAATACCGCTTTGTATAATTCCAATTCAGACTCACCCCTCACCAAAAAAACCAACAAAACCCCTGGTTTTATAGTTCTTCCCCCCAAATAAGCCCTATACACGTTTTCTTTTCATTCCAAGCCGGAATTAATTTTCCCGAGAAAATGTCTATCGTCTCTAAGACAATTGGTTCATGGTGGAAGAGGCATGCCGATAGTGATGGAGATTACGATTATGCCCCTGCAGCATGTATAGAGGCAGACGGGGATGATGATGATGATGACGGAGATTATGATTACGCCCCTGCAGCATCCTTGGAAGGCGATGACGATGATGATGGTGACTATGATTACGCTCCAGCTGCATGAGTACTATGTCATATTTTAATAGTCACAAGTGGAGTAATAGTATAGTATCATATTTTGAATAATGTTGTGTGACTCATCGAGGGCAGGGTGAGAAGAAATAAAAAAGATAGAGACGTTGGTGGGTTCTAACCCTAATCATGGAGGTCAATTTTGTAGGTTATTATAAGATTTAAGGGTCCCCCCCCATATATATATAATATGAATTAGTCAATGGGCTCTTGAATCTTGATGTATGTTTAAAGCACAAGTTTAATTATTTAAGCGCATGGGTCTGGAGAATCAGCCAAGATATGTGTGTGTTTATATATTTAATAGCAAATGGAATATTGTTGGTGGTTTCTAACGCTAATCATGGAGGCCAATTTTTGTAGTTTATAATAAGATTTAAAGTTTTCTAGCTATCTTATATATATATAAAACTAGGCTCTATATAAAGAGGGATTCTCTCTTTTTAATAAGAATTGAAGGGATGCCCATTTGAATGGGTACATAAATGAATGAATTTGTAGAAATGATATGTATAGTGAGAATCACCTCTACCTAAATTCATATAAAACTTGAACCTATATATAAGTGGGTAAACCCGAAAAGTTGACATATATGTGTATTCAGCAGTTGAATTTTTTTTATGATCATCACTTCAATCACTTCTATGTTGAATTTTAATTTTTTATATCATTTATTTACCTTTTTAAATAAATAACCCTTTTTTTATTAAAGGAAGGGATATATATATATATATATATACACGCATATATAATTGGTCAAAGAGGCGGCTATTGCCGTTTAAGGAACAAGTTTAATTATTTAATTGCATGGTTTATCAGACGAGATATGAGTGACATAATAAGTCAATATATTTAATACTAGCACATTAATGTGCCTTGTAACGTTTCGTCGTATCCATTATACATGTTGGTTTTCATGAGAATGTTTTGTTGACTGCTGCTAGAATTATGTAATATTAATAGTGGTGTTTTTAATTTTATATATCTCAAATTAGTAGTTTAAATTTATTTATTTATTTTAACACAATTATTTTATCACATGTTGTAATCTTGAACATTGATTTTATTGAAATTACTATTTTGCTAAAGGATACTAAAATCAAATTACAAATATATATCAATTTAAGGCGATTAATTTAGTAAAATCATACTCATTTTAAATTATGAGCCACAATTGAGTAAAAAGAGAATAGTTTTGTTGGCATGAGACTAACTCAATCACCCTAGTATTCACCGGGGTTAAGGTAAAGAGAAGATAACGCGCAATGGTGATATTCTTATCCCCCTTATCCACCATTACACCAATGGAACAAATATGACAATTAGAAGTCACAAAAAAAATTCCTTTACATCTCAGAATAATGGTTCTATTTCTTTGTATATAATCAATGACCTTATTTTACAATTGTAGTAAATCAGTTGTATTGTATACAATAGATTTGCTTAATATTGTATGTTTCTCGAAAAATGAGAACTTTAAAATAATATTCTTTTTAATTTGAGACCGAAAAACTATAACAAAATGAGCCATAAAAGGGTGAAAAAATGACTATTAGCATTACAAATGTATTAATATATATAAGAAATGATTGTTCGAAAAGAGAAAAATTAATAAAGAGTTTAAAAACATACATATATATATATTACATAAATAAGAGTATCACTATGAGGATAATTTAATTGGTGAATACAATAAAAAATATGGAGTTCACTATAACTATTTTATTATTATTTTATTATATCCACCAATTAAATGTAAATGTCCCTCTTTAAAAAAGTGTCAACAAATTCCTGCTCAATGGCAATTAGCATTCTAAGTCAATCTTCTTAATTTTAAATTAAGGGAGGTCTAAGTCTCTCCCTTAATCCTATAAATAAAGGAAAACCCCTCACCCAACCCCATGAGTCGAACCCTTGACCTCAAGACAAGGGTGGAGGTTGCTTACCACTGGGCCAACCCCTCTCCTCATTCTAAGTCAATCTTCTTATAACACTCCAATTTGATCTTCTGTGGTAGTTCTTTTTTAAGGACACTTCACTTACATTTTTAATGAATTTTAAAGTGTTAGAGGACTTAATATCACTTAAAAATGTCAATGGTAGCACCTCTAAAAATCAATAATAGTATAATCTATTTTGTTAAAAAAAAAAGGTTCATGTCAGAAAAGCAAGACCATTTGATTACATAAACAATTAAAGTCAATCTAGTTTTTTTATATATTTTTTGGACTGAACTCAATCTAGTTCAAAAAGCGATTTATACGTCTCAAATTTAAAGTCAAGTATATTTTTAAAAAATAAAAAATGTTCTTAAATAACGACGAAACAAAAAAATCGTCGCTAAATATATGTAACCAGGTCAACAGCATTTCGCGCCATGTCATTTCAATAATAAGTCCATAATTAGGAGCCAGCACATGCTGACGCGTTGACTTCCTCGTCGCGTAATAAATTTGACGGGAAGACAATATTCTTAAAAAATGAAAATAACTAAAATAAAATATAAAAGCAACGTGATAATTTGATTAAAAAAGCAAACCAACAAATATTCCTAAATCTGATCTCCCTTCACCGCTTCCCTTTAGAAACCCTAGCGGTTATGCATTTCACCATTCATCTCATCCATCAGATTGTTGTAATCTACTTACAATCAATTGATTACTGCATGCCTTATGTCCAAATCGAGATCGACAATTAATTACTTGAGGCATTGATAAGATCTACAACGAAGCTCTTCGTGTCCAAGTCGAGCTAGATCTACAATTGATTACTTCTTATTCTTCTTCAATTTATATCCCAAAAATTCTCAGCATCTTCGAAATCAATTACAATTTCGTAGTTCATTTATAAGTGGATTTACCTATGAAATTTCTTTTGTCAAAAAAAACATTCTTACAACACACTTTTAACGATAGAATGCCGTCGAAATATTTCTCCAGAAGTCCATTGGAACAAAAACTACCTTTTTAGCGACATTTTTTTTCATCACTCAAAGGGTCATTTTTTGGTATATGGTATCGGAGTTCATGTTTTGTAAGTTCTCGTATTTAAATCCTCCCATTTGCTTTGTTTTCCTCTTTGTGTTTTCGCAATATGCACTTTTGTTGTTTGTGCATGAATTATACTTTGATTTGATTTATCTCTCCATGTACAAAGGAGTTGCATTATATGTGAGAGGGAGTGATGAAAGGTATAATATAAAATGTTGGTCCACTAAATAACAAATTTAAAATTTTGGAACAAATGACTCCCAACAGAAAGCCATTACATTTGAAAATTGCTTAACTTTACCTTTTAGAGTTTTCATTGTTATCACAATTCAACCATGCACAAATTATAAAAATTAGGGGGGGGAGGAAGCCATATACTTTATCTTCCTGACCCACCCATATATATACACATCCAAAAATATGCTTCACCACTCTCTTCTTGTTATTTACTTGTATCTATATACCTATATAGTGACACATATACCAAGTGCATGCTGACTTGTAACTTCATTATCCTACGTGGCTGGACCACCTGAACCATTTGTCGCAGGCATTGGGTCATGCACGCACTTGACCCATCAATCCACACTTATCTTGTGGCTGACTTGTGTCAAAACAAGCCTTACACCTTCTCTCACCTTTATAACCCTTTATATATGGCCCCTCTCTATCTCCAAATATTCATACTCCACGCAAGAAGAAGAAAAAAAAAAGCTAATTTTTCATCTTCAACCCTCTCAAGAAAACTCTAATCCCAAATTTTCATCTTTACATTTTCTTTTCTATATATCCCGGCCCGAAATTCTCGAACAAAATGTCTATTGTTTCTAAGACAATTGGGGCGTGGTGGAAGAGCAATGCCGATGGTGACGATGATGGTGATGGAGATTATGATTATGCCCCTGCAGCATGTATAGAAGCAGATGGTGACTATGATAATGGAGATTCTGATTATGCTCCTGCAGCGTCCTTGGAGAGCGATGATGATGATGATGATGATGGTGGATATGATTACGCTCCGGCTGCATAAGTTCATTACATATTGTATTAGTTATACTATTACTTAATTTCATGATATATAGTACGAGTCTATTTAATTAGGAACCTTAGCTTATATACAGCCCTAATCATTAACCGCAAATTTTGTAGGTTATGCTAAGATCGATTTAAGGATAAATATATTTAATATAGTCAAAGAGTTCTTCATGTTGAAACACAAGTTTATTATGGTGGCTTAACTATATAAGTGTTTTCTTCATTAAGTTATGGTATTTGATAATATGTATGTATTTAGCTTATGTTACGTACTGATGATAATGATAGATGATGGTTGTTAGTTATTCTGTTTTCAATTGTAAATTAAATAGAGATTTTCTTTTCTTATAACAATGGAGGAGATTTTGGCACGCCAAAAATACTTGGTGACACTCTCATTTTCATCGGGTCCTTCACAGCTGAGTAAGGTTTCTGTTACTCGATTATTGAGGGCCGAGTATAAGTCTATATACTATGTCTTTGACAATCGAGTAAAGTATTGGCACGCCAAAAATACTTGGTGACACTCCCTCTTTCATCGGGTCCTTCACAGCTGAGTAAGGTTTCTGTTACTCGGTTATTGAGGGCCGAGTATAAGTCTATATACTATGTCTTTGACAATCAAGTAAAGTATTATCAAATTTATATTCAGTTCTTCATAACATATACCTTACTCGGTTGCTAATTATCGAATGAAAAGTGGGAGTATTTTCAAGAGATATTGGGGTGCCAATATCTCCAGCCTATAATAAGGGGGAAAATATACAAACGAGACGGAAACAAAGATATTTTAATTTTAATGTGGCATACTCTTTTGTTAGCCTAATCTATGAGTTTGACTTTAGGGCTATATACCTGTGAGAAAAAAAATGTTAAGGACCAATGTGAGAAAGCTGCAGCATGCTCGTGCCACACGTACATGTCAACTCCATCCAAAAAATTAATGGGAGATTCACTTTTAAATGAGTCTGAGATGACGCAATCTAAACTTGAAAAAAAAAAAAAAAGGTAGTTTTACAGACCAACATGAAAATCGAACTTTAGAGATCAAAAAATGTTAATTATCCAAATTTTCATCACCATCATACTAGTTCTGACCCTAAGTCTCATGTACCCTTTCTACATCCTTGCTTTACTTGATTTAATCGTAATCAAGTTTGAGCTATTCGAACTCAATTTACCCACTTCCTTCGAATTTAGGCAATTCCAGCGGTCCCACTTCCTTTATTGACGTATTCAACCATTTTAAATCAAAACACATTCTTTCTTTCTTTCTTTCTCTCTCTAGCTAGCCAGCCCGGCCCGTTCTCTCTCTCACACTTTTCTCTCACTTCTTCTTTTCTCCTCTCTCTCACAAATCACTCAACATTTTACAAACTTGTATTAAAATTCTTGATCACACTTTTGCGATTGGAAATCGTATCCGGAATTCCAGATACAAATTCATGTTGTAATTTGTCTTTTTCTTTTGTTTCAATACTTAACCCCAAATTTCGATTTGGTTTTTTTTTTCCTTTCTAGATTTCTATGCTTTGTTTAATACCGGAGTTGATTTCAACAAGATAAATTTGCAAGCTTTGTTCTAATTTTTTTTATCAATATCTGAATGTAAGACCACCTCGGTAATGTGAGACTAGAAATCTAGGGCTAAATATTGACACATTCAACCATTTGTTTTGTTGTGGTATCCGAGTTATTTCTCGCGCATCTCGACTAATTCTCCATCATAGAATATGATCTAAACTTTTACTTACCAACTTAGGTAGTACGTATAAGATTTTGCGATGGCTTTACTCTGTACTAATTAATTTTGTCTCTGATGCATTCATCCCTTCAAATTAATTTCAGAGGTTTCAAATTCAACGACCAAATAAACTTCTCACATAGTTGAATCCCCATCGAGAAAGCAAAGCCTTAATTTGCAATAATCATTGTTAAACTGTGCGCAACCTTGCAACCTTGAGTTTAAACAACTTAGAACCTTGTTCCTCATCCGGCTAGTTCGTATCTTTAGTTGATCATGTTTTCAAACCTTGACCACTGATGCTAGAGGATCACCAAAATGATTTCTTTCATTTTTCTTTATATTAGATATATACTCTCTTTCCTAAATCTTCGACCCCAAATTTTTAACAAAAAAAATAGTTCCTTTTCTTTACATGTACCCAAATCTTCGGTCATCCATGCAACCATTTTGTATCTCTAAATGTTTGTTGCCTGCGCTGAAAAAGCTAGTATGTTATTTTATTTTATTTTATTTTCAGAACATGAAATTATCAATATATATATTAATTAAAATAATACAAGAATTTCTTACAAAATTGAAGTTTATAAATACACTTAATTAGCAAGGCTCAGTTTGATAATTAGATGAAAAATAAGTAACTTATTTCATCTTGTTAACAGACGGAGCCTTAAAATGAAAAGTGTTGTCTGTAGTCTCCCTTTGCTCTAAAATTAATATATTAGCCAAAATCTAACTCCTCTGTATGAAAATAGAATCCTGGCTAGGTTTTGAAAGTGGCAATTTGATTATATTGGTGTAGTTTGTGCATGATGTCTTACTCGTTAAATAATACTCGTACTATAAAGTCAACCCGCCAAAATTATAATAAAAATAAAATGTGTCGTCTAATATAAAATATACAATAAACAAATTAAAAGAACAATATCTTTGTCTCCTGTATCATTTTGTGCATGCATATGATCCTCTTATAATAAGGAAAAAAAATATCTGCTTAATTTATAATTGAAAAACAGAATAATTTACGACCATCATCTGTCATTATCATCAATATATATATATATAAACATAAGCCACGCTAAATATCATTAATTCCATAGCTTAAAAAAACAATTATATAGTTAGACCTGCCATAATAAACTTGTGCACCAACATGATCGAAGACCTCTTTGACTATATAATATATTATGTAATTAACCTTAAGTCTTATCATAACCTACAAAATTTGGGGTTAATGATTAGCTAGTGCTACAATCCACGTACATATATATATATATATATATATATATATATATATATGTTGCTAAATAGACACTCGAAAGTAATTACAGTACAACTTATACATTGTAATGAATTCAAGCAGCAGGAGCATAATCATATCCACCATCATCGTATTTGTCGCCCTCTAAGGATGCTGCAGGGGCATAATCGTAATCTCCATCATCATCATCGTCGCCATCTGCTTCTACACATGCTGCAGGGGCATAATCGTAATCTCCATCATCATCATCATCATCACCATCGGCATGCCTCCACCACCACGCCTCGATCGTCTTAGAAACGATAGACATTTTCCCGGAAAATTTTGGTCCGGGATAGAAAAGAAAATGTGAAACAAGAGGGGGGGGTCGGGGCGGGGTTTTCGCTGTGTGTGGTTTGGGTTGAGTTTGAATATTAAGAGTTAGAGGGCCATCTATATATACGGTTATAAAGGTGAGAAGGTGTTGGGCTTGTTTTGACACGAGGTAGCCATGTGGGTTGACGGGTCAAGTGTGTGCATGACGCAATGCTAGTCACACGTGGCTCCAGCCACGTAGGATAATCAAAACATGTCAGCAAAGCACATATATCGGTACAAGTATTTTTATTTTTTTTCCATATAAAATGAATTAGTAATCAATGTAAATACTAAGCAATGAGTGGTGAAGCATCTTAATTTGTCTTGGTTCACATATAAGTGTTCAGATATTTAATATTTGGGTGTATATATGGTTGTCTACAAACGTATTTTGTGAAAATGATAGATGGACCAAAAAAATATTTAATTTATTTATTTGAATAATATATTAATGAAGGAGAGACTTAATTTAGCTTATTAATTAAAAGGGAGTAAGAACAAACATTAATTAGTAGTGCAATTAAGTAAGTATACAATGTTGCTTTTTTATGTAATCTGTATTAAACAACGAGTGATTTCGACAAGAGAATGTTCGGTGTAATTATTTAATTAATTAGGTATCACCATGCAGAAAGCAACTCAATAATTCATAATTTTGTGATGTTCTTAATAGATGAATTGTAATTTCTTCTTCGCAAAAATGTGTGCAAAGTGATCTTTCCTTTTTGCAAAACTAGTATAAATTATAATAGTTAAAATATATGTCTATCTCCGATATTTTACTGTCTTATTTAATTTCTTTAGATGTAACTTAACCTTTATGGCTTTTATATTAGTTTGCTGTTAAAACCAAACATTAATAATTAAATTATTCGTGAATTAAATAATTTTAAATATTTTAATTTATAAATCAGAAGAAAACATTAAAAAACATTAATGGGTTGTTTGGTAGATGTTTTGAGTTGAGTTTTTAAGTTGAATTTTTAAAATATGGTGTTTGGTAGAATTTAGAAGTATGTTGAAAAGTTAATTTGATTTTTGTTTGAGTTTTTTTCAACCAACAAAAATTCTCATAATTTTTTTTCGAAAAATAGTCACAATGGATCTTATTTTATAGATCTCGACGAGTATGTTTTAAATATATATTTTTTATTTAATTTTGATTTTTGAATTTAAAGTTATGGTGTTTTAAAAGGTTTTTTAAAGAGAGAAAGTAAAGTGAAATAAATTTTGGAAAGTGTAAAAGTTGAGTTGGTTTTGAGTTGAGTTTTTAATAGAGATAATAAGCTCTAAGGTCTCGCTCCGTAATGTTTTATAATTTTAAGGACAGACTCATGTTTAATAAAAAGAATTAGTACTAATTTCATAATTTGATTTGACAATAAGGATACTTTTCATAATATCAATTTATTTGAAGGAAAATGATAAATATTAATGGACAAATATACCCCTAAATAAACATCTCGCCGCAGATTTCCTCTCTGCTCCATTGGTTCTGTCGATTCCGTCTTCTCTAAAGCCACCAAAGCTGTTGCTCAAATCAGTGGCAAACCCGAAAGCGTAATCCCATTTTCTCTCTATACATTTATATAAATTCATTCTATTCGTTTTATTTATTTATTCATCAAAGGCGATCGGATCTATGAGTCAAGCCGCTGGAAAACTCCATCTCGTCGTCACTCTTCTAATGCCACCCATCAACGTAACTCCCCAAGCTGGTGCGGAATGAGGGTTATCTTCAGGGAGACGTCGACGATTGTGAGCATCCGTGTGCCGAAAAAGTCGCCGGTGGATGTGGTGGGTGTTGAGGAAAGTGAGGTTGATGCTGGAGGTATAATGAAGCTCTGCTAATTTGAGGTTACAGTTCACTTGGCCTTGAAATGGTGGGGGAAAATCAATAAATAAGGAGACATTACTGTTTCTTTGCTTTACATCTCGAATTGTTTTGTGGGCAATTAAATTTTTTAATATATCTTTACCTTTTCAATTGAAATTAGAGAATAGATATCGAGCCTAAAGATTCAATCAGAAAAGATAATTAAAACAACTACTGTTTTAAATTTGTAGATTGAATTTCGGTAGATTCTTCATAATTTAATTTTAATCCTTGAATTTTGATAGATTCGACAGAGATTAAACAATTGTTATGCAAGTGCTTGGTGTTGGTAATGGCTATAAACTTTATGATTGTTGTTCAGAAGGTGCTAAATGCATTTAGCACCTTCTGGTTGATGCTTAGAAGGTGCTCCAGGTGGTGCTAAATGCATTTAGCACCTTCTGATTATTGTTCAGAAGGTGTTAAATGCATTTAGCACCTTCTGGTTGCTGTCCAGGTGGTGCTAAATGCATTTAGCACCTTCTAGTTGTGTATTTAGCACCTTCTGGTTGCTGTCCAGGTGGTGCTAAATGCATTTAGCACCTTCTGGTTAGTGCTAAATACATTCTGGTTGTTGTTCAGAATGTGCTAAATGGTTGATGTCCAGGTGGTGCTAAATGCATTTAGCACCTTCTAGTTGTGCATTTAGCACCTTCTGGTTGCTGCCCATGTGGTGCTAAATGCATTTAGCACCTTTTAGTTGGTGCTCAGAAGGTGCTAAATGCATTTAGCACCTTCTGGTTAGTGCTAAATACATTATTAGTTACTTTGGACAAAAATGGTTATTTTGCACAAACATCGAGCTTGTGTAAAATAATATGTGGCGTGGCTATATATAATTTGTTTCCAGTGGGATCTTATAATAAATTACCAGTGCATTATTGATGTGGTGCAATTATACTAGAAACACTATACATACACAATGGTTTAATAATAGCTAGCCCCTGTAGTTTGAGAATTTCAGCTACATCGGCTAATTAATAAGAACTAGCTTCCTTTTTTTTTTTTTAAATATATATTATTTCTGTACAAAGTCGTGTTTAGCTGAAGTAAAATTTTACAATAACAAATACTAGATTACGTAATGTGAAATGAATGGGGCCAACCCACTCCTGCTTTGTCGGGCTATATGGAGGTGTATGTGGGGGAGATGTTATGTTTATGGTTATTGTGTTATTAGTTAAATAAAGAAGGGGTATAATGTCTTTTTCCTATGATGTCCTTAATTTATAATACTAATTTATAATGGGCCTTTGCAATTATGTTGTTATTGTAATGATCCCTTATGCCCAATTGCCTCTTTTTAATATTTGAAAAAGAAAAAAAAAAAAGATAGATACCAAACAGGCACCAAGTGTGCCATTTCGTGTTGTATTTTTGGCTAAAAAGATACGCGAAAAGTAATTGTAAGACACAATACAATATGACATGTGTTTTGTATCCAACAAACACATCTCATTTGAACAAGACACCGACAGACAAGACAAATAAGATCTAACTTATCAATTTTATTTTTCACTTTCTACTAGACACGCTACAACACAAGTTTTAGCTACGACTGACCCAACTACAACATAATACACCTCCATTTTGTTCCAATTTTGTGCTTAATTTGAACACAAATACAAGACCAGACAAGACAAAAAAGATTTGACTAATCAATTTTGTGTTTACTAAAGGCATTACGAGCAGTATCGTACATCAATCTCTCTCCATATCTCTTCACCAAAGGCCCATGATTATGCCAATTGTTGCACCACGTGTACATCTCTTCCCCAATACCCACCTTATACCCACCTAATCCAATTATAAAACAATTGTTCAAATTAAGTATTAAGCAAAATTAATGCCTCTTAATGCCAAATGCTTAATCACTAAAAAAATTAAGCATTGACCTCTTAATGATTTGAAAAATATAAACGGCATATCATAAAGCAAACAATGAAAGAGATAAATCAAGGGCATGAACAATCTCCACGTGCTATAAATTCCATGATAACCTCTCAATTCCCAAACAAGATCCAAAGTAATGTAGTATTTGTTTCTGCTTACAAAATCTAATGAACTTGGTCCAAGTTTCTCAAACAAGTTCTCTACAAAACCCCACCTGGAGCCGATTAGGTGCTAAGCGGTGGTTTGCCGCTTACGCAACCTAGCTATGCAGCCGCCTAGTCTGGTTAGATGGCAACTAGTAGGATTGGAGTTTTTCACACCTTTTATTGGAAATCATTTTTTTTTCCATATGTTTGAATTACGATAAATATTCATTTAATGAAATCTTAGCACCTGTTTGGTGTCTCTTCATTTTTATTTTTTTTCCCAAATTTTAAAAACTTAACTCAAAATCAACTCTACTTTTACACTTTCCAAAAAAAACTTAACTCTCTCTCTAAAAAAACTTTTAAAACACCATAACTCTAAGTTCAAAAATCAAAATTAAATAAAAAATATATATTTAAAACATACTCGTTGAGATCTATAAAATAAGATCCATTTTGACTATTTTTTTAAAAAAAATTTATGAGATTTTTAGTTGGTTGAAAAAAACTCAAAAAAAAACTAAATCCATTTTTTAATGTACTTCTAAATTTTACCAAACACCATATTTTGAAAACTCAACTTAAAAATTCAACTCAAAACATCCACCAAACAGGCCCTTAATGTCCCTTTTGGAAGTAAAGTAAGATTTTTCACAATATTATATTTTTAAAATATAAATAAACAAAAGTTCAGCCGCCTAGACGCCAGGCACCCTCCTACCAGCCAACTTCTGTCTAGCACTTTTGAGAACATTGTCTCAAACTCATCACACAATGTAGTGTTATGAATGAAATTAGTAGGCATTACAAATTACAGGAGTCAAGAGCATAATAGAACCAACACGAAGCATAATTTACACATTTGTATAATCTCTAAACAAGTTACTTCATAACTGTCTTAAGAGTTAAGGCACTCAAGTGGCAGATTTGACTATACGACAAAATGTAATAGCTTGTGACAAACATTCACGCCATCAATGAGTTGTGTATCATATAAGTCCTAGGTTCAATGTATACGTCAAATATTAGTGTATTACTATTTCAACAGTGGCCTTCAATTTAGATAGTGATTCCATTTGGAAGAAATGTTCACCAAGTCCTAACGCCAAAGTGTCTGCCAAGCTGTAAGTTGAACTAAATTATCAGTCCCATTGCAATGCTTCAACAAATGAAAGCTGACTATATATATGTATTGACAATTACAGTAGGCCAAGTCCTTCCCAGATCGCAAGCCTGGTATTTTACAGCAATTAAATTTACTCTCAACACTTCTAAGAAACAAGCAACAATAATATCATTCTCACAATTTAAAGGGGGATATTACCAAGTATAACTGGTGTAATTTGACTATGTTTACCTGACAAATACGTTAAGACACCCGCATATAAAATATGCATATTAAGTATGTTTCATAAGTGTGTTTGACAATATACTTGTTATTTCTTTTTCTTTCTTTTTTTTTGTTAGAAACGTGCTTCGGCGGCGGATAGCTGCACGGGCAAAGCACGATACTTGTTAGATATACCCAATACGTAATAAAATGACATTCTTGTACCAAAATCCTTGGATATCAAAAAAACTGGAATTGATCATGAGGAAAATATTCCAAATGATTAACCCAAAAGGTGTTTCACTAACAAAGGTCAGTCTATTTCTCACCCCAGAGTTTCTCACCCCAGAGAGGCCGCCTCGAGAAATACAGACATCTAAAACAGAGAAAGTGGGAGGGGGAGGGGGACGTCTGAGTGTGCAAATATAAATACATTTCCAATCAGAAAATAAATATGAAACAAACAATATATAAATATATGTATACAAATTACCTTGAAGCTAAAAGTTGAGGAGGTAGTCACCAAACCACTAGACTGAGCTGTTCTGTTACCTGCAAATTGGAAACAGGGGCTTTAGAGAAATTAGGGAAATAATAGGGGAAAAACGTAACTAAAGAAATGAGGGCTTTATGAGAAGCACAACTCTAAGCTAGATAAACTAGGGCATTTTAAATGCTAAATTGTCTGATGAACTATCCAGAGGGATTGTTCATCAAGTGAGGATTCGGAGTGCATTAAATTAATCCTGCTGGGGGGCTACTAACCCTGGCCTGAAAGAGTTCAAGAACTTCCTTTATTGCAGTTCATACTTGTCACTCTTGACGCAATGAGTGATACCATGCACGAATTTCAAGCTTCTACAGATAAGAGAACTATTATGAAAGCAGAATTCAAAGAAAATCTAATAAGATTGAAAAATGAGCAAGATGGTCGAGCACCAGCTTCAAAAAAGCATCAATTATAGCCCCATAATTGGTAGACCAAGGAGTTGCTTCACATGTGTGGAAAATGAAGCAATAGGTTAGCAAAGAAATTTGTATATTTGACAGACTCTTCTTCGATACACTATTAAACATCTTCTCATGGTAAAAAAATTCTTACCCTCGCCCAAATAATTGGATTCCATTGTGTTTCAGAAGATCAAAACTGGGCTGGTGAAATTACCACTTGTGCGCTAACTTCTCAACCTTTCGACTTTGCAAAACATCGCCATTTCCATTATGAAACCATTGAAACTGAGAAATCTTTTTCCATTTCATTTTCCACCAAACACGACAATGGGTTAACCATACTATTTAACATCGAGTAAATTTCTCTCATCTCCGGGTGAGATGCGTGTCCAACTAGAAACTCATGAACACCGCCATTAACCTCAATCGAACTACATCCAGGTTCCTTCTTTACTCCAATATCTTTCATTTTCCTTCTCACCTTTTTTGCGTCTTCCCATCTACCAGCGGATGCATATATATTGGCCAAAAGAGTATGAACACTGGAATCATTTGACCCAATATCCACTAACCGTTTAGCCAATCGTTCACCCATTTCAACATTACCATAACTTCTGCAAGCACTAAGCATAGCACCATAAACCGGAACTACAATCTGATTGCTTTCCTTCAGTATATCTTTTATTAGATCTTCTGCTTCATCTAATAGCCCAGCACGGCCAAGAAGGTCTATTAAACACCCATAATGTTCTACCTTTGGATCTATCTGATAAATCGTCGTCATGGATTTAAAATGCCATCGGCCTTGCTCTACAAGTCCCCCATGGCTACAAGCTGTTAAAACACCAATAAAGGTGATGTCATCAGGTCGAAAACCAGATTCTTTCATTTTGGAAAATAAATCCAGAGCTTCTCTAGTCTTCCCATTCATCGCAAGTGAGCATATAATTGAAGTCCATGATGCAGTATCTTTCTGTTTTAACCCGTAAAAAATCTCCACAGATTTCTCTATGTACCCACATTTTGAGTACATATCTATAAGAGCAGTACCAGCAATCGTGTCTATAGTTATATTGTTTTCCTCCATGTATTCATGGATCCATTTTCCTTGTTCCAAGGCTCCCAATTGAGCACAACCTGTAAGCAGAGCAACCACAGTGAATTTATCTGGTTTCACCCTTTTGATTTGCATCTCTTGAAAGAGGGACATTGCCTCATCGACGCGGTTAAACTGCACATACCCATTAATCATAGCCGTCCATAAAACGATATCCCTAACTGGACTTCCTTCAAACAACACTCTAGCTTCATCCAACTGACCACAATTTACATACCCAGACACCATACTAGTCCAACAAATTACATTTTTCCTGGGCATTGAATCAAAAATTTGTCGGGCCAAACTCAAACATCCACACTTACAATACATATCCAACAGAGCATTGCCAATTATAGTAGTAAGTTCAAGTTCATCAGTGACATAATGATGAATTTCCTTACCAAGCTCCAAATTATTTAAAGCTATACAAGCAGAGAGAGTGCTAACAACAGTAGCTTCATCGGGTCTCACAGTTCCATCCTGTCGCATACGCAAATAAACTGCAACAGCATCCTCAAATTTACCGCACCTAACATACCCGGAAATCAAAATATTCCAAGAAACCAAATCTCTCTCATGAATTTCATCAAACAGCTTCTTCAAAGTCCCAACATGACCCAATTCAGCATACATGTCCATAAGTGAGTTACAGATATAACCATCAAACTCAACCCCACACTTCATGACAAACCCGTGAATCTTCTGGCCCACCAAAACCTCCCGCAAGCATCCAATTGCTTTAAATACAAACGGGTAAGTGAAATTATCCGGCCACAACTCATTCACCCTCATTCGATCAAACAGAAAAAGTGCTTTCCTAAAGCTGCCAGCCTTTGTATATGCTTTGATCATTACATTATAGACGAATAAAGATGGATCTTCGATGAAATTAAAGATTCTTTCAGCATACCGTAAGTTTCCAACTACTGGGTCTGTGCAGAAAACCATTGTCTTTTTTAGAGCATCTTCGTGTTGGTGTAGACCACCCTTGAAGACCTGAGATTGGATTTGTTTCAGTTCTTCAATTGATTTACAGTTTTTGAGGTGTTGTATACATGCCTTAATGGTGAGCGTACTGATGCGAGGGGCAGTTGAGAAGTGAACTAGCTTTGGTAGTAAATGGTCGGAACTGGACTTGATGAATAACAATAGAAAGTTGATTCGAGAGGTCATATGATAGTTGTCAACCTTTTGTTATGTAGGAGCCTCTAACTTAAGCCACTCCTGCAGTTACAAACAAAATGTCAACACAAGACGGTATACAAGTTTTCCACCAAAAAAAAAACTATTACAAAAAAAGTTGAGAGTAAGCAAAACATTATGCTACTAAGCTCAATAAAATCAGAACTGTCTGCAATCTTCTTAGAAAAGGGCCTATATGCAATCTTCTTGGGCAGGCTAGCACGTAACATATATCTGGAAAAACTAAACAGTATTGCCTAATTCTGGACCACCCCTACGTACTACGAAAGAGCCAACCCCAAACGGGTGCATTCATGACCCAACACACCAACTAGCGACTCCCACTTTGATTTGCAGAGACATAAGAAAAGAAAAGAAAAGAAAAGCACAGTTCCATATGTACCGACAGATATACGTACTATATAAAAAATATCAAGGATTCCATAGTATTAACTGCATTGAAAGTGACTCTGGTACATGTTCTAAAACAAATTGCCACCCCAAAATGGTGTTCAAACTAAGCCCACGCCCACCGCAC
Source organism: Lonicera japonica (assembly GCA_021464415.1). Lineage (NCBI taxonomy): Eukaryota > Viridiplantae > Streptophyta > Magnoliopsida > Dipsacales > Caprifoliaceae > Lonicera > Lonicera japonica. The sequence continues at coordinate 64,542,272 of CM038469.1, forward strand.
CACGTACCAGGCTAGGTAATGTACCCTGTACCCAAAGCATCCCATGAATTTGGTAACATTGAACCTGAAGACCCAGCATCATTAGACCTATATACAATCTTCTTGACAAAAGGGAATATGTAAACGAAAAGACGGGCTATGCAAAAACAAAGTATAGTGATTCAGGAAATAGACAAATAAACTTTCTTCATCACTAACATATAGTTCTACTAAGTAAATAGATAACAACTGCTTTTGTTGTATAAGCATATAAATTTCTTTAATAATTGTAGAAGTATATAAAAGTATAAAACAGTGGTGTAATATTCTAGACGTTCATATATTAATCCCTCCTCTGTCTCAAATTAAAAGTCTCACATTGATTTTGGTACTTTTTTGACAAAAAACTATTTCAACCTGATCATTTTGAGACAAGGGTATCTATACGCTATTATCAAGGCAAGACCAATTGCAACCACCACCGAAGCAAGAAAATATTCAATACAACGGTTATAACGCACATGTTATCGCATATCCAATCAGATTGCAGAAAATCAATAACTCGTGTGATTGAGCCTTGAGGAGAGAGAAATGCACACTTTTTTGCAATCTAATTGGATTGTGATAACATGTGGCGTTATAACCGTGAATATTTTCCCACCGAAGCAATTTCAAATTTTTGAAAAGCTTATTTCACCTCCATGGTCATCTTTTTCGTGAAAGATTTGCTAGCAACAGGAATCAAGTTATTGATCTTAAACAGCCTACCAACCTAATTAACTCGCAGATCATCTCTCACTTTTGTTAAATCTTTCTCCTTAAATTGTATCATGCAAGTAGTACACGCCATGCGCGTGCAATAGGTCTAGTAATATAAAAATTAAAGGGGAATAATAAGAAAAGTTACATAATCGATTTAAAATGTTACATTGTAACACTTCACATTACCAAATTAATTCAACATCATTAGTTCAATCTAGGTGGGTTTGAAGAAAGAAATTAGGGCTAAAAAATACAGAAAGAGTAACACTTAAAACCCAACAATTTCCAAATGGGGGAGTGTAGAAGGAGGAATTAGGTTAGGAAAATGGGAGCACACGAGAATTTTTCAGGTAGAGCATACGTGTGTGTGTGTGTGTGTGTATATATATATAGAGAGAGAGAGAGAACAGCAAAGGCGATGCAATGATAAAACAATCAAGATCAAAAGAAAAATAAAGGGAGCAAACAAACCTTAGTATGTCTGAGGTGCAGGGACGGCGACGGTGGTGGCGATGATTGCCGAGCGGAAAGAGTCGCCGGTGAGAGAGAGTTTGAGAGGAGACAAGCGTTAGACAACCCATATACACACGGCAAGAATGAACCGACCCGGTCTAGGGCCGTAAATGAGCATAAATGCGCCCTGTTCTTTTGGGGTGATAAATTCACTCTCATTTTTCGTCATCAAGGTTGCGTTTGATGTAATAACTGAAAATTAAAATTAAAAAGATTATCTGAAAACTGAAATTTTATGAATATGACAATTTTACTCTTATTAATTTATTTAGATCACATGATTCTAAATTAAAGTAAAACTAATTAAGCATTAATAATCATATCTTCAAATCGTTGAATCAACTACAATAATTTTATGAGTCAAAATACTAGCAAAATATCAATTAAAAATAATAATTTTCACTACAATTATAAAACTCTAAAAAAATACATTTTTTTTTTACTTTTCTTAAACAGACATGAAAGAAACTGACATTTTAATGGTGCCTTTGGGACCGAGATTGCTCTTGAGAACGTCTTGCAAGCCTTTGGCCGCATTGATGTTCATGTGTAGAGCCGCCGATTTGTTCAGCACTTCCACATTCGGATTCAAAACTCCCAGAGACATCTTCGCTTCTTCTGAAATATTATCAGACATCTTTGTTTGATATATTCCTTTTTTTTTCTGGGTAAATCTCATAAAACTCCCAACTTCAAAATCAAAGGTATTTACCATCAACAGATAGGAAGAATTGAAGATGGTGGTACAAAAAGGGAAAATCGAAATTGTTGAAACTGTCACACCCCGATTTTTGGACCCCGAATACCCAATTAATACACATGTACTCGCCCGTCCAACTACCGGGGGTGAAAATTAAAAACAACAATTAACTTAAAACTCATTCTCAAAAAAACTAAAATTTAATCTTAAATCAATATCCTTTACAAATGTTTGCGAAACAAACAAAACTTTAATATCCAAACTTTATTTAAAAAGTTCAATTACATAATAAAAACGAAATAGAATTACTCTATTAAAATAGTTGGCCAGAGTATCTAAACCGGTGTCGTTCCCAAAGTCCAACAAACTATATACACTTTACAAAATAAAGAAAATAAACTTCAAGTAAAACTCCTAGCACGATCAACGAAGCACGTGAATATATACCTGCAAAACTGGGCTACGCTCATAAAGAGAACGTACCCAAGAAGCATGGAGACAACTTGGGTCAGTATATAAATACTGGTATGAGTTGATTCTGTATCACCCAATATGTCCATGATGTAAACACATAATTCATATGTACATATCTTATACAATTAACTCAAATCTCATTACGTGGCAAGACGAATAGTTCCACATACTTTTCGAGACAAAAAGAGTAGTTTCTCGACAAAGTAGTAGCAAGTAGTTTCTTACCCCGTACACTTACCAAAACTATTAATAACATACCATTATAATACGGTAGGCCAAAACCTGCAAAAATATTAGTACGGCCTACCATCCTGCGTTAGAAATGTTAAACTTAAATTACTCGAAAATAAATAAGAAAAACACAGCAACATAAATATCCATTTTGTGTTCAAACCATAAAGAATCTCGGAAAACTCAAAGAACGAAAAATATGCAGAATGTCGTTTCCAATAAAATCTCGCGAAAACTCGTTAAATTCTACCATTCAATATTCCATAACAGTGTCCAAGATTGCAAATGCAAATTAACATGACGATACAAACTGTCTATTGTCCAAGCGAAGCATTACATAATTTAAAGTACGTCATCCTGAAAACACAAGACTTGAAACCACTAGACACTTAAGTTAGCGTGTGCACCTTAATTACATGCCACCTCGCCATACTCTCCCATGGCCTACACAGATCATCTTGCCCTGTGTCTCCCTGTATAACTAGCGGCCACTCCGAACCGGAACCCGCACGGGCATATCGTCTAAAGTTCCGACCTTCTTCGGAAGGCTAGTTATACGTTTGCGCGCCAAAACACTCGCCCTTCTGCGAGTAAAATCACAAATAATCCACTCGTCTATTCAACAATAGAACGAGTACAACAAACATCACAAGCCACCATATGGCTTACAGTCAAGATCATAAAATTCCATTGGCTTTCACCAAAGTTTTCTTTTCACAAAAATCATGGGAAATCCACCCAAGTGTTGAATCAAAACCCATATAAAATCGTAACAAGGGAGCAGTGGCGTAATTAAGGAATTTTCCTATGACTTCTCTAGTCAATTTTAATAAAACCAACTCATAGTCGATACAACTCTAATACTTAATATATAAAGAAACTTTACTATCAACCTCAACAAGAATGTAGATTTGTCCCAAAAACAAAATCATACTCACACATTTACTAAATATCACTTCTAGAAGCTTAAGATAAATAATTTCACCAATTATGAATTGTTCATAGTATTCCAAACGTCCATCAAGTAAACAATTTCACAAACTAAATACAATCATACCACAAATCCTTTTAGAACCTCATAATCCCAATTTTAAAGGCTATTAATAAAATTATTTTAAAACATAAGTTATATTGCACAAAAAAAAATAAAGCAAGAGCACAAACAACATCTTAAATCGGCACAATCATCAATTTCACAGAAATTCTAAGGATAAACGAACAATATAAAAATTCCAGAAAAATTACACAATATAGACAGCCATGTCTAGTTTCATATGCAATTGGATTCAACTCAAAATCATTTATATTCTAGGAGTTATGAATGTTTTGCTAACATGTATACAATCTGTCCAGCATCAGATTTTGCTGCGCACTGTTTTTGTAACTTCAATAACTCTCAACATAAAAATCATATTCGATCAATTCCAAAGCCCAGATTCTCCTAACACACGATATTAACTTTCCAAATATTTCCAGAATTTTACAGAAAAGTTTAGTACCCTAACCGAACTCAAAACTACAGATGTGTGACAGCAATCTGATCAACATTAAGTATTTTAACACTCTGTTTTTGTAAAATTGATATCTCCCAAATTAAAAATCATATTACTCCAATTCCAAAGCCACAATACTTGTAACTCATAATATTAGTCCATGTATTTTTCTGAGATTTTAATAAAGACATATAATTGAGGTTTGTCTTTAAGAAACTTATAATCAATTGAATAAAAATACAACAAACCACTTTCCCAAAAATTAGGTCAAAAGAAAATCAAAACAATATATACGAATAGAAATCACAAGAGAGGGTGAGAATCACTCACTATAAATAGTAAAACCTAAATTGATCAACCAAAAGAAATCTAAAAGAGCCGCCAATATAAATTGACTCAGAACAAATAGGTTATATATATATATATGCATGTATCAAAATCCACATAATAAAGGTGAGAAACACTCACTAGATAATCGAAAGGGGAAGAACCAAAAGTATTATGCGCTTACTCGGGCTCTCTCTTGCGTCTCTTCTTCTTCTCTACAAGCGGCCATATGACAATACGTAGTTTTCTCCTCTCCTTAAGACCTTATTTGTGTTGATAACCTACTTATGCTCATACTAGGGTTTTCCTCATCTCAATTAGGCCAACTAAAATAACTCTTATAATAAATAAAAGAATACATATAAATTAACCCATTAAATTAACCTAGTGGCCCATCTAATTATAATTACTCAAAACCTCAAACTAATTTTCTTTTTCTCTAATTCCCGCAGGTCAAACTCACAGCATGGTTAAGTCAACTTTCAAAAATCATAACTAATTCATTAAAAGTCTAAATGTAGTGAAATTTGTGCTCAAACTGAAGCTCATCAAGTCTAGTTTAAAACAAAATTGGTTTCACACAAAAATTCTCAACATAATAAAAGATATGAATTTTCAAAGGAGAACATATCAAAACTTTAAGTTTCAAAACTAATCATATATATTTTAAATTATAATTTTTAACACACTATAATAAATTGGCCACAAAATAAATGCACCACAAAATGAATAAGTGAACAAATATTAATTTACAATATATGCATATATTAATTTGGAGTAAATAAGTATTTTAGAAAATTCGGGTCGTTACAAAGATGGTGCAGCCTGAGGAAGAAGGGGAAGAACAAGAACACGAGGAAGAAGAGAAGGAGGAGGCTAAAATAGGTATTTTAAGTGGTTAATTTTCAGATTTCAGTTTAATTTGCCACTTAAAACTTTTGATGAATTTTTTCAGTTTTAAGTGATAAAAGTTAAATTTTTAGATTTAAGTTTTGCCAAACAAACAACTTCTAAACCACTAAAATCTGAAAACTTTAAGTTTTCAGAAAGTTTTCAGATTTCAGTGGCCAAAACAAATCCCCCTAACTCTTTATGCCATACACCCTTCGCTTTTTTAAATTTTATCAAAAACACACTGTCTCATCATCTCACCGCCCTCTGGATTAAGAATCATAATTAAAGTAATATTCTCTCGTTATTGGAAAAGTATATTTACTTCTACTCTCTTGATATTGAGCATCTGCAACTTCGGCGATTACTTAGTTACAACCCAATTTTTTAGATATATTCTCAGAGTAACTTTGGTAATATTCTCATGTTATTGGGAGAGTGCATTCATTGGTATTCGGTCGACATTGAGCATATTAAACTTTAGCAATAAGATTTTTATCAGAAGCAGCACATACTTGGCCAATGTGGGCTGAGTGATGTATATATATCACTCGGCTAATGTGAGGAGAGTAATTGACGGGTTTAAAACCCACAACTTTGTTTTAACTTCTTTTTTTAACAAACTTTTTTATTATGATTTTACAACATTCATTAAATAAAGGTTAAAATCTACAAAGATAAGGTAACAATGAAACAACTATACATTTTTTGAATATATATATATATATGTGTGTGTGTGTGTATGTATGTATATATGTATGTTTTGAATAAGAAGAATAAGAAGAATGAGGATGATGGGGAGGAAGAAGAAAAAGAATACTTATAAAATTTTAGATAAGAGTATTTAGATAGAGGCTGAATTTTAGCTTATATGCAGAATCCTCGATTGCTTGAATTTGGGTTCGAATTCGTTCACTTTTACAACAAGAAGAGGAGGAACAGAATAAAAAGGTGGTGACTGCCCAATTTTTTAGATATACTCTCTTATCATTGAGAGAGTAAATGTGATAATACTCTTCTGTTATTAGGAAATTATATTCATTGTTACTCTCTCGACATTGAGCATCTGAAACTTAAACAAATATGTGGTGTTTTTTTAAAAGAGATCTGTGTGTGTATATATACGCATTTTTTTGTTTGTTTTTTGTTTTTTTCTTTCATTTATAAATATATATATGTATGTGTGTGTATGTATTGTATGTATTTTTGAATATATGAATATATGAATATGTGTGTGTATGTATATATGTATGTTTTGAAAAAGAATAAAAAGAAGAATAAATAATAATAAGAGGAAAAAGAATGAGGAGTGGGAGAAGAATAAGAGGATAGGATGAGATGAGGAAGAGGATAAGAAAAGTGTGGTGAGGGGGTGTATATGATTAGGGGTGGCTTCGGTCGATATACCGAATCAATAATAAGTCGCTGACGACTGAACCAAATGAAGTCGGTATAAGGAAAATATAACCGGTTTCGCTCCGAAAATGTTGGTATAACCGATTGAAATCGGTTGTGCGGGTCGGTGGAACCGACTGAACAGAAAACTTGTAGTCTGATTAACTGATTCATAAACCAAAAAATAGTCACATACTCACCTCTTTCACAAACAAACTATCCAAATTTAAAAGAAAAATTAATCATCCAAAGTCCAAACTCATGCAAACAAAAATTAATTTAAAGGAAAAAGAAATAAAGAAAATTAAAATAAAGGGAACTAAGAATTCAAATAGTGCACTGTTTTTTCATAACCAGTCACCTACTCACCTTTTTCATAACCAACAGTGTACTATTTGTCTATAAAATTAAAACAAACCAAGAGTCCAAACATATCACAAAAGCACACTACACACCAAGTTCGAAAATGTAAACTTAAAAAAAAAATTATAATCTGGAATTTCGAAATCTGAGCTAAATCGATGTATATTGAATGCATACAGACCATTGTTAAGGGTACAATTTATTTCTAGGCTAGCTATTTCAAAGATACATATTTATAGTTCTATATATATATATACATACACTAATACACGTATATAAAGAGAGAGAGAGGATATATCGATTTTAATTTTAAAACTTACTTGTAAAGTGGCGAAGACGATTAGGGAAGAATAATAGACCAGTGGTACGTTGGAGAAGATGATTGGAAAAGAAGAATGGTAAGCTACGGGCAAACGGCGAGCCGGCGGCGCATTGGTGTAGAGAAAACGATTTACGATTAGGGCTTTTCTTTTTTGTTTTCTTTTGATTTGTAAATGAGTAAATGAGATTAATGAGTAAATTAGTGAAATCATTTACTGCAGTGGTGCGTGTGGCCCATGTGAGACAGTGATAGAGCTTTGGACTTTGGTTATGAAATTAATAAATATATATAGTTATACAAATAATAAATTAATTATTAATAGTCGGCCAGTTCAGTTTAATACCGAAATCATTAAACTAAAACCGACTTCAACACCGAATGTAGTCAGTTCGGTGGGTTCTATAATCGATACTCGAATTTTCGGTACAATGAGCTTCTCGGATCGGTCAGTAAGTCGGTCGATTCTGAATTTTCGGTAATTTATGCCACCCCTATATATGATTAATGGTTAATTATTAAGTTAATTAATAATTAATCTTTGGTAAAATGAGAGGGGTGTAGGAATAAGGTTTAGTATAATATTAATAAATTTTTTAGATGGCTTTGTGACAAAAAATGGGGGTCCATTTATCAATCCCCCATTCCTTTTTTATTAATTACTAACACCCTTGTATCTTACACTTTTTTATTTTGAATTTTTTGTCACAAATTACTAACTCCTCCCATATTCCTTCAAAATATACACATATATATAAATAAAAGCAAATAAAAAATGCACACATATATATATATATTTCTTTTAAAAAAATAAACGAAAAAATACATAGCAATAAGTATGTTGGTTCACTCAATTTATGTCAACCAAATTGCAGGCCTTCATACTCGATAACAAACAAGTGAGTAGGGTTGTAGAAAATCGTCTAATTGTCACTTTTTTTACATTAAACGAGTGTTGTTAATATATTCGCTTGATATCAAGCAAGTAATTGTTAACATACTCATTTAATATCAAATGAGTGAAAGCAAGTGACTGTTAAACAATTTTTCACAACTTTAATCGTTTGTTCATTATCGAGTGTGGAGTATTGCAACTTAGTTAACATGAACTGAGTGAACCAACAAATATGTGAATATAGATTTTCTTTGATTATTTTTTTAGAATACATGTATATGTGTGTGTGCGCACATTTTTTTGTTTGTTTTTTTGTTTGTTTATTTGGTTTTCAAATCTCTATAAGTGCTTGTATGTATATTTTGAAGAAGAAAAATAAGCGGAGAAAGAGGAGGAAAAAGGTAGTGAAAATGGTGGAATAGTTTTATTATGATTAAAAATTAATTAATTAATAAGTTAGTAAAGAGGTGAAGATGTGAAGAGTAAGGTGGTAAAGATAAAATTTGATTTATTTAATCCAAAAATATTTAAAGAGTGTTAGTGACAAAAAAGAGAGGTGCAAATATCAACCCCTCCCCCTCCCTATTTAAGGGTTGAATTCAATTCATAACTTTGAAAAAAAAAACTGTAATCAACTTATAAGCTTTGTTAAAAAAATCCAATTCATAAGCTAAGTGTAAACAACTTTGGACATCTCAGTGTTCAAGCACAGTAGTTCACTAATCGGTTTTTAACTTATTTATCACCGATTAAGACACGTTAATTATATATATGTATTACACAAGATAATATTAAAGCAAGATAAAATATCTTATAAGTTGCTTTAATTAAGGGGGTGCTATTTAGATTTTCAAATGTGTCACAAATATCTCCTATATAATTTAACTAAAAACACATCTCAACACCCCTATTTATCACAAACACCTCCCTCCATGGCATGATATTAGGCAAGGGCATGCTTAGCAACACACTCTCGTTATTTGGGCTTTAGTTTATGTGCATACACCCACTTCTTATTCGGCGGACCTTATTTGAAAAAACAATTTAGTACACTTTAGCACTCCATTACTTTATTCAGACAAAATCGTCCTACAAATCATTATAATGACCTAAACTAGCCTTTTTTAAACTCTTATTGTCGCTTTGCTCACGCAAAGTAAAAAACCAAAAATTACTATATGTTATAAATTAAATGTCCACTAGCATTATTCGTAGAGTCGTTTTTGCTTTAATTACTAATTCTTAAATGCTTATATGCTTATATATTATATCACATTTATACGTAATGTGTTACACGTATATATTTAATTTAAAGAGTAATATTAAATAAAAAAATAAATAAGATCTAATGATTAAGATTTCTATGCGTAACAAATTTTTTTAAACAAAGATAGCAGGAATAAAATAAGAATTATAAAAATTTAACACATGCGGTTAAATTGAGACTTACTTTTATAATTTATATTATAAAACACTAAGTTTGACTCCAAAAGTCTATTGATCCAATGGTTTAAAATATACATGTTCTGATATGCATTGGTTTTACACTTTTAGATTAGTTTTATACACATGCACATTAAGATGTCACATCACACTCACACCAAGAATATACACACATTTACATATCTTTATTTTTCTCTCACCTAGCTAAGTACACATTTATACACTCAACCTCATATTTTCACCCTCTCCCACGTGTGACCATATAAACTTTTAACTTTTTAATCTCTTTACCTTTCTCTCATCTCTCTACCTTTAACTACTCCTCCCATCTTTCTCTACCCCTTTTTTATGAGTTTCCAAGAGATTCCCCCAACGCCCCCCCATTTCGCTTTGGGTGGTGTTCACCGCCTATATCGTTCATTCTCGTGGTGACGCCTCTGTCCCACCCTCTACAAGTTATAGTGCCTATTGTACCATTACATCTTCTATTTAAATCTTGGCCCTCTATAGCCTTTGTTTCCAACACCAAAAAAGGTAAGCTTTTGCTTTCTCTACCTCCTCTCTTTTTTGTAAGACTGTATGTTTTTATTTGTGGGTTCTTTTTTTTTAAGATTGTATGTTTTTATTTGTGGATTCATCAAGTGACGCCTACGTCTCTCACTCCGCCGATGACGCCTCTGTCGCACCCTCGACTGGTTACGCCTCCGTCCCGCCTCCACAGCCTCTGTTTCAGGCACCAAAAAAGGTAAGCTCTTTGGGTTAGGTTTTGAATATAAGTTAGACTTGGCATGGGTTTTGATTTTTTTTGAAATTTTATACTCATTGCCGGAGAATTGGAGGTGGAGAATTGAAGTGAGAGATGGAAAATATGTGGGTTAATGGTTTAATATAAGTTAGACAAGTTAAGTGATTCAAGTACCTTTTTTTCAAAGGCGAGTTGAATGATTGAAGATTTTTAATGGGTTGTCCAGGGTCCAGGAGCATAAATCTATAACTTTGTTTTTTCAGAAGGCAATGTGAAATAATTAATTGACTGGTATATCTATTGCATCATACATAGGAAAGCAATGTGAACAAATGTAATAGTATTTGAGTCATTTTTTTTGAAATGGGTTTAATATATGATCATCATAAAAATAAAAATAAAACAGCCTTTAGAATATTATACCACACTACAATAAAATAATATACATAAAATTTGAAAATGTCAAAATGGTGGTGCTAAGTAAGTAAAAGTACACAACTACCAAATTTTAAAAATACAAACATCAAAAGTAAATGGTATGCAAATTAAAATGGGAAAAAAAAATATTTTACATGAGGTACAGACCATATTTTCTATTTTTGTTGAATGTCTGAATGACCAATTGACCATAATACAAAGCATTCCACTTCAAAGAGTAATTTTTTTTCCTTTTATAAAATTAACCTTATAATACTAAAAGGATACGAGCTAAACCCGATAATTTGAAAACTTACAAAAAAATTTCGTAAGAGTTGGCTAATGATTGATAATCGAAGCTTCTGTTTGATTAAGCTTTTATTTTATCTCTTAGAATATTTTTACAAGTTGACCTTCATGTTTATTACAATCAAATATGAAAATGAAATTTATTGTTTGCTTTTATAGAGAGAAAGTTATAATTTTAGATTCTACTAGAGCAATTAGTATTTACTTATTAAAAATTATTTCGACTTAAATATGAAAATGAAATTTACCGTTTGCTTTTATAGAGAGAAAGTTATAATTTTGGATTCTAATCGAGCAATTAGTATTTACTAATAAAAAAATGGTATTTACTTAGTATCTCTTAAATTAATTATAATTTCTATTCAATGAGTTCCTTTTAAGGCCTACTTTTCGATAAAAGTTAGTATCTCTTAAAAATAATTTTATTTTTCTTATAAAATGTGAAACTTAAAAAAAGAATGTCTAGGGAGTATTATTTTGTATTTTATTCATGGTGCCTATTTAAACTCTTTCGTTAAACCATGATAAGGCATAGTATACAATACTTTAATGCAACAATTATTTTTAAGAAAAATATATTCTTATTTTCATAAAGATGAATGTTACTTTTAAGTCTTCTTGCAACCTATTTTTTTGTTCTCATCAAAACTTACATTCAAAAACGAGTGGCCCCTACATAATTCTTACAAAGCCCACACCAAAGTTAATTCTTCGGTGTATTTTATTGTTATCGATTTCGAATTAATAATGCACATGTATAGAAAATTATTGTTATTATCAATTTCGAATTAATAACACACATCTATAGAAAATATGTGAATAAAGGTGATGCATGGATGTTGATTAAAGAACTGAAAAGGCCTGCCTTAGTCATTTAGAATAAAGGTCGAGTAGTGAGTTATTGCCCATTTCTCTCATGATAGTTATATTCTAAGTAAAAAAATTATCTCATAATCATTTTAAAATTTAATATTTTTAACTAATGAGAAATAGCATTATAATTCTTATAAACCCTACATCGTACCAATTAATTATGAAGCTTCAGTACAAAATTGCGTAAAGAGAAATATCATTATTATCAGGTTGTGAAAAATTTTATTTTAAAATAGATTTCATCCCGTGTTACTCTTGACATCTTATTAATCATGGGTATGCTTTTTACCATATAATTCTAGAATAAAAACATGTATCGGCTAAACTAATATCGACAGTTTGTAGTCTTTTTTACCTACTCAACGTTTTTAATTTTTTTTACAATTCACAAGGTTAATTACATTCTAATACTAATGAGAGATGCCAATTGTGAGCTTTTACGCATTTTTTATTACTAGATTTATCCTATATAATCTCAATTTGTATAAATTCACGTTTGTATAATTGACTGTGTTTATCTCAATTTAAGTTAATTGTCTTTGTAAAAATTTATTATCTTTCTATTAAAATTTTGTTTATAGAATTTCAATTTGTACGAATTTATGGACTTTCTATTGTATACTAAGCTAATAAATGTAAATATTATATTACTTTTTTTTATACCCACCCCTAAATTTTATTAATAAGTTAGTCATACAAAACAACTGTAGTTATAATTATACAACACCAGTACACTGCTACTCACCACTTTTTACATCTTAAATTTGGCATTCACATTCTATTTGATGCTTGATCTATCTTAAAAATATTGTACTAATTCTTTAAACAATAAATATTGTACTAATAGAATAAATTTTTATATATGTGTTGTAGATTTTCATACGCTCTGGTGCACGATGGCCAGGCAATGTAGACATAGAGTCATCAACATTTTGTAGGCTAATGCTAAGGATGCTTAAGGAGAAGAATGGTAGCTGCTGATTGATGATTCAACAACTTTTTTGTATATGATTTTGGATATGCATTTTTTTTAAATGCTTTTATATTAAAAAAATATTATGTTAGTTTTTTTGTATATTGCAGTTACATATCCAGGCAACCTTTTTGTATATTATGGTAACATATTCAAGCAATCTAGGGTCACATATTTTCAAGCATGCAGACATTTTAATTTTTTTTTAGATGATGTCACGTACCATAATATCATTTCCTTAGTTTCTTTATTTTTTTAATTATTTTTAGATAAGTTTTATTTTATTCAATTAACACTTATTATTAGTTTTATCGAGCCTGACGGTACGAGTATACCCTAGTATAAAATAATTTATAATGATATGATAATTCCTGGATAATAATATTAGTAGTTTAATAATTTTTATGTAATGCTAATATTATTATTTTAATTACAAATGTATTTTTGAGCACTCGTTTAATTTACGATAGTGGGAGGAGTGTGTCTTTGTGAGCTACTCAAATTTATTAATTAGTGGCAGTTTGGATTTATTAATTAGGTTTAGATTATCTCCAGAGCCAACTCCAACTTTTTAATCATCCTCCCTGTGTTAGCTACTCAAATTTAATAGCTGGCCCGTCCCACTTGCCGTAATTAATTAACAAACTAACTAAATCGGTAATTATTAGCTTCTGATTTCATCAAGCCATTTTTTACTCTTTATTTATTACCAGAAAAAATTAACTGTAGGTATTAGTACATACCAAATAGTTCAAAATTTGATTTCCGACCCTGGGCTTGAGAATATTTATTTTTCCAAAAAAGAAAAGGTATGAAATTCATCACAAAATTAATCTTTGGTATTGTAATTGTAAGGAAATCCATTAGACTTTTAAATGAAAATTACACTACAATCTAAACAATAATCTTATAATTCCATAGAATTATAATTATAATAAATTTCAAAGGGTCATTTGAATTTTAGAGTCTATAATTTTATTGAAGATGGGTAAGTGATCCACATTTTTCAAATAATGGAATTATTATACCAAGTAATTAATTCCCTTTTTCTAAAAATGAATGACCAGCATAATAACACAATTGTTTGGTGTCCAATAGATATAAGTGAAATGAATCTCTCTCTAACATAAAAGAGTGCCGACAATCATCAATCATCATCCAGAAATTAAGTTCTGAACACTCACTCGAACTAGAACCGAAGATGCCAACTTTGATTAACAAATTAAGTCCTAAGAAGAAGAAGAAAATGAGTAGGTTTTGGCCTCGTAACGGCATATTACACATTTCCTTTTAAAGGATCCATTGTCAATTGTGATGCTCAATTTAATAAATAATAAATATCCATTGTAATTTAATAATTAAAAACTAAAATAAAAGATTACGGTAAAGTTTTTTTTTGATTAATCATTCATATCAACGGTAATTATATGGAGGCAAACATATAATTTTGTCTCCCTAGCTATACTATGAACTACATAATTCGCTAACTAAAGAGATGAATAAGCGAGCTTTACTTCACGTCACCCTCATATGAGTCTCCCAATCGAGTCGAGAGAGCAGCTTTAGCTTCCTTCTAAGTCACCAACCGCACGAACCGCCATATCATATGCATCATCATCAACAGCCACCCACATATGAGGTGGACATATCACCATGCAACCACCCACAAAGGGTAAACAAACCACTTTACTAAGTTCGAATATCACGTCAATGGATTTTGAAACTGTGACCTTTCTAATACAAGTATTTTTATTTAAAAATATAAACTGTCAAAAGTTTGAGTATTCACATAGAGCATTCAAATCGAGTTCAACTCCTCACGTCCCTCTACTTGAACCACTACCTGGATTAATGCATTACTTTTTATTTATTAAAAATGGTCGTTCGGTGATAAGTCTTTAATATGTATTTAGACGAGGAGGCATGATACAAATATTTTCAACCAAAATTACATTGTTATGGACAAAAATGCCAATTTAGTATTACTTTCAATTTTCAAAATTTGAACTTCAATAAGGTAACATTTATTACACCTTTATTTTTTATTTTATTTTTTTAAACTTACCTATAATATTACATACAAATCTTTTTGAAAATGCTTGCAAATTTACAACGAAAACATGTAGAAATACAAATTAGGAAGCAATTGAGTATTGACTACTATATTTTTCACATATTCATATTTTTGTAGCTAAACTTGTAATTTTTTCAGCAATCATATTTTTGACGTTAGACTTGATGCAGTGAACTTTTAAATTTTGACATAAATTTTCTTCTTTTTTTTTTTTTTTGCAACTTTGCAAATTTTTTCCAAAAAATATTCTTGCAAATCTGTGGTGAAACTTTTAAATTTCACTTCAAATTTTACAATAAAACTTGTAAATTTAATTTTAAGTTTGCAGTAAAACTTATAAATTTCAATTAAAGTTTTGTAACCATATTTGAAAATAAATAAATCATATTTTGTAGTGAAATTTGTTACTTCTCAATGAATCTAATAAATATAAAAGTAAATGTTATTAGGAAACAAGTCATTGTATGAAACAACTTGCATGTGCAATATATATACATATGATACATATATTGACATGGGTATAAATGTCAATTCTCATGCAATTAATTTTACTTTTGCCTTTGTTATTAATTATGGTGATAAGACATGTTCTTATCGTAATAAATATATAATGTTATTGTAATAATAATAGGCACATTAATTTTTTTAAATATTTATTTTGTATTATTGGTAAATAATTAAAGATGGCAAAATGGTCCAATCCAACCTTACTGAGATGGCAAAATAATTTAACCATATCATAAGAAGAATATTCGAGTTTTTCAATTGAAAACTACTTCAATATAGTTGGGTAGATCGAATATATCTTTTAGTATTTCGAATTTGATTTTAGCAAATATTCCTGCTCTCAGGTTATATCGATTGTTATCTCTATCTATAATAACTCGTTTATATGAATTGTATGTTGTTTAGATAGTATGGTGATATTTGGTTGATATTTTGAGTTAAGTTTTTAAGTTGAGTTTAAAAAATTTGGTGTTTGGTAGAATTTGAAAGTATGTTGAAAAGTAAATTTGATTTTTGTTTGAGTTTTTTTCAACCAATTAAAAAATTTCAAAAAATAGTCACAATGGATCTTTTTTTATAGATCTCGACGAGTAGGTTTTAAATATATATTTTTTATTTAATTTTGATTTTTGAATTTAAAGTTATAATGTTTTAAAAGGTTTTTTAGAGAGAGAAACTAAAGTGAAATAAATTTTGGGAAGTGAAAAAGTATAGTTGATTTTGAGTTGAGTTTTTAAAATTTGGGAAAAAAAAAATAAACGCTTACTAAACAGGTCTATATGTATTTTTTTTATAATTTTACTATTTTCTAACCATTAATATTTTTTTAGGTTGGTATGGATAATACTTGGTATAAAATAAAATAAAAATAGTTTTCAATTGTATGTTAAAATAAGGGTGGTGCTATTTCCACCCCAATAAATACTTGATATCACTCCCACTCCTACCAACACTCTTTTATTCATCAATACTCCTACTACTTTCTTTACAACTCTTATTTTAATATACATAGATTAATAATTAATTATAATTAACCATTAATCATTAACCTTCCTCCTCGTCCTCATCCTCCTTCTTCTTCTCAAGAATGGTTTCTAAAATTTTATATTCATTTACCCTTAATGCAACACATACTGATTATAATTAACCGTTAATTCTTCTTCTTCTTCTTCTCAACAATGGTTTTTAAATTTTTGCATCCATTTACCCTTAATGCAACACAAAGAAATTATAAGTTATAGAGAGTGGTAGAGAATAAAGAGTTGAAGGTTCTTATTCATTTTATTTTCTTAACACGTTGGAGAGTTAATAAATTTATTCAACAATTGACCGAAGTTCATCAAACTCTTCGGTCCCTTACAACTGAGGCCTCTTTGTATCATATTTTAGCTCTCGGGACCTTACATCCACTTCCTCGATCTCTCATGATTGATGTATTCTGGACTATATTTTCAACTCTCGGGATCTTACATCGGTCTCTAACAACCGAGTATTTCGAATAGTTTCGGTTTTCTAGGACCGAAATTCATCAAATTGCTCGACTTCTTGTAACCGAGGTAACATGTTCTGATGCTTTAATTCATTTTGTTGGTACAAATTTTTTTTTGATATTAACTAAATAAAATAAACATTAAACATAATAAAAACAAACATATCTCTCCTTCATCAGGTTTTTCTACCTTAATAATCCTAGATTCACTCTTTTCTACTATTCTTTACAACTTAAAGTTTTTTTTTATATTATATCAATGGAGATTTTTTGTATTTTTGTGAGTTACTTTTTGAATTTTTGCTGGCTTTTGAAATGAACTAAATGAGATATAATAGGTTAATTAGATCTAATTTTTTATTAATTATTAACCATTAAGTAAAAATTATAAAAAAAAAAGAAGAAAAAAAAGATGATAAATAATAATTAATGTTAATGAGTGAAAAATAATTAATTAAATGAAATAAAAATTTAAATTTAAATATTTTTTTTAATAAAAATAAAAGTAAAAAGTTTGTGGGTGATGATAACACCATCCAAAAATAAGCCCTTCCGTAACTGGAGGAGCATACGGCAACATTTATTGAAAGGGGAAAACGAAACATTGACTTGGAAAGCCGCGCCTGCTTCTGATTCATTGAATTCATGAATAGGTTCTGTAAAACACTGCCAAAACTTTTCTCTCTCCCCCATTAAAATCCCACGAAGTTTCAGCACTCTCCTCCCGTCCCCTCACACTCTTTCACGTGATATAAAATCTTATTAGATATAGATATGTCGGTGATATAAAATCTTATTGTTAGGGTTTCAGTTCAGTCTTCCTTCACCTCTACACTTATAGGACGACATTGATCCCAAATTTGACTATTATATTGGTGAGTTACTCCTCAATTACCTTTTTTTTTTAAATATCCCTAGTTTCCCCTGAATTTAGCAGATCAATTCGTCATCTTGCATTGAATTCCTGTTTCAGCTCAATTCATTTAAGATTTTCAATATTTCATACATTTATGACTCGTAATGTTGAATCTCTCCGTACAATTTCATAGCTCAGTTCAATTTCTACACTGATTTTAGGGCAAAGTCCTTCAGATCCCTAATTTGACTATTATTAAGTTAACGCTAAATTAGCTGTTTCTTCTGATCAATTTGTCCTCTTTCATTTAATTCCTGTTTCAGCTCAATTCATTTCAGATTTCATACATTTATGATTCGTAATGTTCAATCTCTCTCTCTCTACAATTTCATAGTTTAGTTCAATTTCTCTAGTGATTTTAGGCCAAAGAGAGAGAGAGAGAGAGAGAGGGCGAGAGAACAAATCTAAGCAAATGGCTACAATTCGTTTTGATGCACCGAAGCAATATGCGACGAGCAGTCTTGTTGTTGGTTATGCTCTTTGCTCGAGCTTGCTTGCAGTGATAAACAAGTTTGCGATTACCAAATTTAACTATCCGGGTCTTTTAACTGCACTACAGTACCTAACTTCAGCTCTAGGGGTTTGGGTATTGGGGAAATTAGGGTTTTTGAACCACGATCCATTTGTTTATGATACTGCCAAGAAATTCATGCCCGCTGCAGTTGTGTTTTACCTCGCTATTTTTACCAACACGAATCTGCTTCGTCATGCCAACGTGGATACTTTCATTGTGTTCAGATCATTGACCCCACTTTTGGTTGCTATTGCTGATACTGCATTCAGGAAGCAGCCTTGTCCATCAAAGCTTACGTTTTTTTCATTGCTGATTATTTTGGGTGGTGCTGTTGGGTATGTTGCTACCGATTCGGGTTTCACTCTCACTGCATATTCATGGGCATTTGCGTATTTGGTCACAATTACGACTGAAATGGTTTATATCAAACATATGGTGACGAATCTTGGATTGAATACTTGGGGATTTGTTCTGTACAACAATTTGCTATCCTTGATGATGGCCCCAGTGTTTTGGATTATTACTGGGGAGTATGGTGATGTGTTCAAAGCCGTGAGATTGAATTCCGGGAATTGGTTTGACCTGGTTGCTTTTTCGGCTGTTGCGTTGTCTTGCGTGTTTGGGTTACTGATTAGTTTCTTTGGGTTTGCGGCCAGGAAGGCAGTCTCTGCAACTGCATTTACGGTGACTGGAGTCGTTAATAAGTTTCTCACAGTTGCTATTAATGTATTGATTTGGGATAAGCATGCCGGTCCTTTTGGTTTGTTTTCCATCATCTTAACGATTGCCGGAGGTGTCCTTTACCAGCAGTCAGTTACTGGAGTTGGCAATGTGTCAACACAGCGAGAGTCAATAGCACTGAAGCAGACAGATGGTAAAAGCGACGATGATGACGAGGACGAAGAAAAGGACATATCTGGTAAAATTTCTGGTGTATGAAAATTTTGTGCTTTCTTGGTCATTGCTGCAGGGGCTACTCTATTTAAGTTTTATACGTGCTATTAGTAGCTTGGATATCTTTCCTGTATTAAGTATCGCCATATCTTTTTGTTTGGGATTTTAATTTTGAATGATCTCTCCAGTTGGCCATATTCACACTTGATAGATGATATTGGTTTGGTTCTCTTTGGTGATTTTGTTGGTCTATTGCTTTCTTAAAGTAGTGGATTTATCATCTGCTTTGTGAATTTGGCCCTACATCCTTTCCAAAAGGAAAAAAATCTAATAAGCATTGGTGCAGTGATTGTACAGAGAGGATCTCTTTACACTAGGAAGCGTTTATGATATAAGTAGGGATGATAAATGTATTACCAATTGGGTTTGTTCTAAATGTAGCCTGGATAAAAAAAAAGTTCTCTTTCTTTCTAGTGCAGTTAAATTCTTTCTATGTTTTTTTTTTCATTCCTATTCTCCTGTGAACTGTCCCTACAACCTTTCTAAAAGGAGAAAGAATGTGATTCCGCCGTCTTTTACGTACAAATAGTTTATTCAGTTACTTCCTTTTCTAGATTGTTCTTTCCTTTTTCTGAAGATCGTGCAAAATTTCTCCAGCCCGCATCATAGTTGGTTAGCAATAGATTGTATCAATGGTGTTGCACTTCCTAGTCGAATACGAAATATCTGGATTCCTCAAACGGTTAGTCTTTCTTATAAGTGGTTTGAAGGTGTCAAACATATGTTCTTGTGGTTTGGCTTATGACCATTTCATGATACAGAATAAGTGGTTCATTACAATTTGTTTAGATACTTGAGCTAGAGGGGCCATTCGTGTTTTTGGGTTGTGATTTTGCCTAACATGACCTGCGACAAGAAAACTGAAGACAGCAAAGACACGAACACGACATGCATAAACATGACCCGACAGGCACAATTACATTTTTTCATCATAATAAACACGTCCTAACACGAGTAGAAACAATTTTTTTTTCTCATTTAGACATGATTAACTGGACATAATTCTAATTTCGTGTCAATTTCGTTCCAAAATTTAGACACGACACGACATTGTGTCAAAATCTTTAGACACAAACAAACATTCTCGTGTTAATTTTGTGTCAATTTCGTGACGTATTTTTGTATTGTTTCTAGAATGGCCACCCCTAGATGCTTCGTTTTGAGAGGTTTTGTATCTGTGGTATGTAACTTACACTCAATCTTCTAAATCTTGTAAAATTTTATGGTCGATTGAAGTCTTTAGATATGCTTAATTTGAATTACCATCACCCCAAAAGGGCAAAAACCAAGGATGCTTTATCTTATGTACTTATATATGTTGCTTGATACTGATCCCAAGCCCTTTCCATCTCTTTTCATTTAAACAAGATCCTGAGAGTAATCAGAGTATCCTTCCACATCCCCCCTTTTCTGATATCTTGGGCTATCCAAACCTCTTAGAGCACCTAATTAATCTCCAAGGGCATCATTTTCACTTCTAATATAACACTGAAGTAACCTTTCTTTCTTCTTCTATTTCTTTTAATAATATTTCATTTATTTATGAGCTCTATGCATTTATTAGGGTATGATGGTATTGTATATCAGAAATCGCAAAAAATCCTACAGTGGCTCCACTGTAGTATTTTCTGCAATTTCTTTCTTCATTCTTCTCTTTTCCTTTGTATTTTTGCTTCAATTTTTATCATTTCTATTTGTTTAATCTGTGGTTTCAAATAATCTGCTACATCTCCCATTTAACCTCCAATGGTTGCTTAGTGTTGGATTTTTTCCTTGAATGCTATGGGGAATGATGCCCAAAATTCTTTCCTTAAAATTCTGTGTTAGACAGCAGAATACTTGACATTCAGATGGTGGTCTTCCTCAATGGCTCTAAATTATTAGGATGCCTGATTGAAGCATTTGGTTGCTTATTTGTTGAAGTCTCTAATTCGGTTGTCCGATGAACAAAATGCTCATCCCTCAAGTATCTTTGTGCGGGCTTCTGGATCTTGAGAATACTAATTCTAAGGTACCTGCGCATACCGTCGTCGGGAATATTTTTCTTTCTCTCTTCTGGACTTTTTAGATAAACTCGCAAACCTTTATAAGGTGTGTTTGACGCGCCAGATTAGAGGGTCGTATAGGATTATTAATCCCTCTCTCGGTGGTATAAGAGGCTTTAGTTGGATAAATAATCCGGCCCCAATATCCAACCTTGACAAACACCATAGGATAGGGTAACTTTATCCTATCTTGCTCTCTTATCCTGTACGCCAAACACAGCCTTAGAGATTTTATGGCATAGTCGCATAGGAGATAAGTCGCATTAATTTGGTTGTGAGCACATTTAGAGGAGTAATGTAACTGTAAACTATCAATACAGTGTTGAGTTCTAATTTTACTAAAAGTCCGTACTTAGACAACATTCACCATCGATTTTTTTTTTTTTTTTGATCAGAAACAAAGCTTATATATTGATTGGAAAAATCAGATACAAGCAAAGGTGCTGGATGCGGATGAGAAATCCACTACCAAGCACACGAGAAAATAAAACAAAAACAAAAAGTTAACATTCACCATCGAAATATCAAAGTTGACTTTTTTCACCATATGGGTTGCTAGTATAACCAAGGCTGAGCTGAGGGTGACAGCATATGAGAGTTGCCAGTGTCCTATATTGGAATTTACTGGGGGTTCGGGTCAGTTGAGGAATTGAGGCAGAACAATACGGGTGGAGAATGTTTGCAAGGCCAGTAAAATACACTGACTGTTCTCGGTCTACAAATCGCTGAAACCAATGTCCCGAAACCAATGTCCTGAAAGGGGCAGGCCGCCCATTTATCAAACTAGTAAGAGCATCCACAATGGTGTATGTGTTGGGTAAATTATGATGGGGTAAATTTATCTTGCTTGATGTGTTATGTAGTGGTGTAAAATAAATTTAACCTAAACGAGTAAGTGTTATCTGTTTGGTATAAAAGTAATTACCAAGGGGGCAAGAGTTATACGTTTGGGTTCCAAACCAGTAATATCAGTCTGTTGGAACCCCAATGAATTACCCTGGTCTGTTTGGAAATCTATACGGAAAATAGTTATCCATAGTATAGGAAACTTATCTTGCTTATACTACAATATGTTGTGGATGCTCTAAGTGTATTTTCTTTTTCCTCTTCGTCATTTCCAAAAAAACACTTCTGATTGGTAAACTAGGAGACTCATGTCATCTGCATTAGGTAACTGGAGGTTCAGGGGCTTGACACTTTGACTTGTCAAGCATTGATATAAACTCGTAACACCACTATTGGCTGTAATCTAGGTAATTCTTGGTGTTACTTTTGTTCCATGAGTTCCCTTATCCTCTTAGGTTCATCCCTCGTACGGTCATACCTGGTGATCTACACACATATATATATAGAGACATTTAGCTCATCAATATTAATGATGAGTGACTTGTGAGAACCAAGGTAGTCGATATCGTGTATCGAAAGCGTATCGTTTTACAATAGTATCGTGTATTGTAAGATACACTTTGATTTTGATATTTACATACATATTTATTTTTCTATGTACGAACACGTACAAACACACATCAAATATACATATAAATTATATAAAAGACAATCCAACATGCCAATACATATTTCATTCAAGGGCTTAAAATCATGGGACCATCCAATGAGATAAAGGCCCACTACTTTTAATTGAAAAAAGCCCATTGTGTGGGCTGCATGACTTGGAGATAAATAATTGTGGCCCTATGTTACAAAGACCCAAGCCATCACAACACAAATTGCTGTGTAATATCCATGTAAGCCTTAAGGCCTCGTTTGGTTCACGGATTTTAGTACTCGGGAAAGGAAAGTCGTTCTTTTCCTTTGTTTGGTAAGCACAAATTCCGGAAACACTTTCCCGAGAGAGGGGAAAGTAGGGGGTAAAATCATTCCTCCCAAAACACATGGGATTGATTTTTCCATATGATTTCCAAGCATTTATTACACAAATTTTAGACAATAATACTCTTACCTAAATACTTTCCATGGTTTACCAAACACAAGAAAGGAAATTTGATAGGAAATTTACTTTCCCACCTCCATGGGAAAGATAGGAGAACTAATTTCCTTTCCGTGAACCAAACGAGGCCTAAGTGGAACAAGAGGTGCTTTGTGGAGGGAGTTTGCAATCTCGAAGAGAAAACGTGGATCTTCTCATCCACGTGACAAACTGTGCATCCAATAGGTGAGCCGCTGTTTTCTCTGCTAGCAGAAAAACCGAGTGGGAGACCACACTTCTTCTTTCTCTTCATAGCAGGTAGGCAGCGGGAAATAGGAGATGTGAACCATCTCAAATAAAAAGATCCAGCAGCGGTGAGACCACACTTCTTCTCTCTCTTCCTTTTTTTTGGTTACAGGTTCTCTCTTCCTTCTTAGAGTTCCTTTGAGCTGTTGTTTCTTTTTCTTCCCCTTGCGCCGTCGGCCCTCTCTCTCTATATATATATATGTTGTAGCATCGTTTTCAGCTTTTAGGGTTCAATTAAGCTA
The DNA here is from genome assembly GCA_021464415.1 of Lonicera japonica. Lineage (NCBI taxonomy): Eukaryota > Viridiplantae > Streptophyta > Magnoliopsida > Dipsacales > Caprifoliaceae > Lonicera > Lonicera japonica. Next base: position 64,566,348 of record CM038469.1, read on the forward strand.
TTTTGTTAATTGTTTTTTTTTTAAAAAGCAAAACCATGTCATTTTGCTAAAAAAGCCTAAAAAAAAAACGTATGATACAACAAAATCACGCGATACGTGAAATTATGGCGATATATACATGTGTATCGCCCGATACACCTAGAATTCCGATACACCTTACGATACGTTTTGTTTTAAGGCCGTAACGAGACGTATAGTACGATACTAATCACCAAGCTGAGAACTTGTAATACTCAATTTCCATACAAATTACGTTACTTATATTACGAATAATAAGATTACTATATATTTATCCTGAAACCAATGAGTTGAGTAGGATCTCTTACTATTGGATACCAATCACCTTTGGACGTTCTGTTGTTCTCTCCTTTCATCCTTCTGATCCTTTTTTATCCTTTCTGGTTTTTCCCCTGCTGTTTATTTAGTCGGTGGTTTAAATTAGTTTGCTACAATCTCAATTCTATTTCCAAGGATCCCATGCCAGTGAAGTTCATGCCTTTATTGCTGTTGGAGATAATATTTTATTTATTATTATTAGGTTATTAGGTGTTATTAGATATCTTTTGTACTTCCCATAACTAAGGGATCTTATAAATTTGGTCTTTAATTAGGATTTGATCGCATAGGTGGGTATGTCCTTAATCAAATATTTTTTTTTGCTTCCTTGTTGTAACCCTAATTTTGATATATGAATATAAGCTATGGCTCTTTGTTGGAGCAAGCCAGAAAGCCAAATAACAAAATTCTAATATTCCTAAGGGGAATGTAGACCTAATATCTTTTAGACTCTGTTTAATCTTTGCCAGGATCTTCTAAAACTTGTAAAATTTTATGGTTTACCGACGTCTTTAGATGCTTAATTTGAATTATCATCACCCAAAAGGGCAAGAACGAAGGATGCTTCATCTTATGGACTTATATTTGTTGCTTGGTACTGATCCCATGTCCTTTCCATCTCGTCATCTAAAGTCTAAACAAGATGCTGAGAGTAATCAGAGTATCAATACCCCCCCTCTCCCCAAACCAAAAATAAATAAATAAGCACACCCCCCCAAATTCACACAAACTCTTTTTTTTTTCTTTTTCCCCCTTGATATGTTGAGCTATACAAGCCTCTTAGAGAATCTAATTTATCTCCAAGGGTGTCATTTTCGCCTTTTATTTAGCACTAAAGTCACCTCACTTTCTTCTTCTTTTTTTGCTAATAATATTTCTTTTATTTATCATCAGACCTATGCATGCCACTGTAGTATTTTCCGAATTTCTTTCATCTTCTCTTGACCTTTGTATTTTCTCTTTAATTTGATCATTTCGATTTGTTATCTCTATGGTTTCACATAATTTGCTACAGCTCCCATTTCACTTCCAATGGTTCCTCAGTGATGGAGATTCTTTCCTTGAATGCTAAAGGGAATGAAGCCCAAACTTCTGTTTGATCCTCGCAAAATTTTCATATATGTTCAACTCCATGTCTTGTTCTAAAATTCGGAGTTGGACAGCAGAAAACTTGACATTCTAGAGTCTTGCTAGATGGGTCTAAATTATTAGGATGCCTAATCAAAGCATTTGGTTGCATATTTGTCAAAATCTTCAGTTTGGTTGTCACGTGAACAAAACGCTTGTCCCTCGAGTCTTTTTGTTCAGGCTGTTGGATCTAGTGAATAGTTCTCGTAAGGTACCAGTGCCAACCTTTGTCAGGAATATTTTCTTCCTTTCTTCTGGACTTTTAAGATCAACTCAGGTACCCTTTTTGAGATTTTATAGCATAGCCGCATAGGAAATAAGTCACATTAATTTGGTAGTTGACATATTTAGTGATGTTCTGTTACCCATCAATGTAGTACAAAGTAATTTTACTAGAAGTCTGTACTTAGACAACATCCACTCTTGAAATATCAATATTCAATTTTTTCTCCATACGTGTTGCCAGTATACCTTACCCAGGCTAAGGCTCAGGCCCTGAGCTGAGGGTCACAACATATGAGAGTTGCCACTGTCCTATATAGGAATTTACTGTGGCTGGGGTGTATTGGCAGTATGACTTTATCCTTCAAATGTAGTACAACAAGTGCCATAGGACAAACTTATCCCACTTATATTACAATTTCAGACCATTGTGGATGCTCCAAGTGCATTTTATTTTTCCTCTTCATCGTTTTCAAAAAACACTTTTGATTAGGAACATAATCAGCAGACTCATGTCATCTACATTATGTTATGTTTTTGGAGGTGTAGGGTATTGACAATTTTTTTTTTGATACGAAGGGTATTGACACTTTTGACTTGTATATAAAACTCAGAACATCAGTATTGGCTGTAATTTAGGGATTTCTTGGTGTTACTTTTGCTCCATGAGTTCCCTTATTCTCTTAGTTTCATCTATAGTTGTCAAAGGGCGTGTGGTGCATCGCACCAAAGCTTTGGCGCCTCGCCTGGTCCCAAGCGCAGCGCGGTCAAGAAGGCAAGCTCGCGTGAGGCGAGGGATTTTCTCAAGTTGGGGTGCAGGTTTTGTTTCTCCTTTTGTTTTCCCCTTAAAAAGGTTTTTTTTTCTACTGACTTCCGCTTTAGTTGTAAGAAACCTAGAAGTTAACCAAAAACAAATGTAATAGAGAGAGAGATCAACGAAACTTTAAGTCGGCATGAAGCAAATTGAAGAACGTATTTTTTTTTTATTTTAAGAGTTTTTCTTTCCTGGTTATCAGGTTTCCCCCCATTTATTAGGGCCTTTTTTCTGTTTCTGTTTATTTTTTTTCTTTCTATTCTGAATTGAACCTTTTTTTTCTTAAAAATGATTTTTTAACTTGTATAAGAGTTTGGACTATTTTTTATTCATTAAATTAATATTAAATTCGTATATACACGCTGAATATTACCAAACAATACTAGAGCTGAATTAGTTACGCATATAATTATATTTGTCTAGACTGCCATAAATAGTAAAGTTACGGATTTTGGGACCCAAACCATGGAATTTGGGCCATTTCAGACCAAACAAGCCTTGCCCTACCAGATTTTGGTGTCGTCACTTTTTGGGTTGGCTGGGTTTGAAACGATCCATTGTAGCCAAATAGTCTTCTACAACTTCTTCTACAATCTACATCATTTTTGAGGGTTCTGCAACCACTTATCATGCTGCCAAAGCCGTAGCATGAACATTTTGGTACTTGAGGTATTGATGAGCGCTTAGAATTAACCAGAACAATTCAATTCTAGCATAAAAATGCACTTTTCATTGGTCCCATAGTCTTGTGTTCGATCTTTCAACAGTTGGGACATGGGCTTGCTGACCTGCTTTGTGCTATAAGCTTTGTCAGCATTGCTGAGTTTTCAGGAATTAGTATGTGTTGATTTGACCCTATTGGGGTCATTCACGGCATCTATATTTGTTATCTAGTGTTGTATAGTCCTAGAGACAAAACAATGTCTTAGCCTTGTAGTTGTTTTTATTTTACGTTTCTACAAGCAAAGTTCCTTGACAAAGTTTTAATGAATTGGTTGAGTTTTCATCATTTGTCATGCCGCCTTTTTCCTACTTGGTTTTGGCATTGCCATCTTTCTCTCCTGGGACAAAGTTTAGGCAGGGTGTCTAAGTTTAGAATTGACGTAATAGCATGGGATGAAATTGACTTGAGAAATTGTTTTCGTTTCTAGAAGTTTTATCCCAAAGTCGAGTTGGGTCATGTTTGCGTTGTAATTTACATGATGTTAACCGTGTCTTATCTTGTTTAAATGGGATAAAAATATACACTTTTACTCTTGTTACATCGTATCTATTAGGATGTAAACAGGGTAAGTGTATCAATTGTGTTGTGTTCATGATAGACAACAATAAAACGACCTATGTGTTTTTGTCTTACTAGTTCTTAGGCCGCCTCCAATGGCTTGTCTATAAGCGTGCCTATAGATGATAATGAGTCAAATAGGGAAAAACAGTGAAACACTCCAATAGATTGTCTATCGCTTTATGGATATGACAAAGTAATCATTTCCATATCTAAAGACTCTAATAGACAATGTTAATATGAAGTGGCAAATGAAAAGGTGTGACCCATAACTTTCTCTTTTCATTGCACATATGGATTTGTACTTATATATGTTGAATGTTTTAAAATAGGGATGTTTGCCTTCTGTAACAAGGAACCATTGGAGAGTGTTTTGTTTTTAATTTTTCTTTGAGATTGTCTATAGACACAAAAATGATGCCCAACTAGATATACAAAATGTCATAAATAGCTCGACACATACGATAGGTAGGTCTTTTATAAACAAGGCAATGGAGAAGGCTTTGTTGTTTCATGTGAAGCAAAACGCCAAAACTCAAATTACCACTTGAATTTAGAGCTTGCGCCACCTTCCAAACAAACTATGTAGTGCTTGGTGGTTGATTATGGATGTGCTTTTTGATATAGCTATTCGCAGAGAACATGGGGCATTTGTTGAGAGTGAGTCGAGCATCTTCATCTACGTTTGTGCCAAGTGATGTTGATATGTTATTTAACAATGATATATGCTTGGAGAAAGCCATTATTGGACAATTGTGCTGATGTTTGAAACTGGTGCCATTTAGTGACTTGTTGGGACCGATTTCTTGGTTTCAGTCGAAGATAGGTAGTTTTTTGGGTGAAAGAAGGATTTTGTTTTTGGTGAAATGGTGGCTCATGAATGAAGATAGGTATTATTAGGGGTGTAAATGGATATTTGAAAATTCGAATCCGTTCCGAATTTGAATCCGTATTTTGTGGATATTTATCCGTATTTTGTGGATAACTATAAGAAACGCCTTATTTTGGCAAGTCTCTAAATTTAAAAAGGGAGACTTGCCAAAATGAGGGTTTTTTTTATAGTTATTTGGTTGAAGGCTTGATTGTTTTGGCTCATAACGTCGTTCACCCGTTAGACATGTTAAGCAAAATGGTGAACGGAACCCGAAAACAGATGTCATGAGTTTTGAGTCTATTATAGATGATGAATGCACGCTTTATTCATATAAATGAAGTGAAACGAACCCAACCCCACCCATTGTCAGGTCTAGGATTGAGGCTTGATGCAACTGATGCTGTTAGAACATTGTTTTAAGAGACAACTATAGCTCGGCACACCTATACTCTGGGTAGTGGTGCCGATGGTCTATAACAACCCTACTGTTATGGGCAGGATGATGTATGTGCTCTGTTGTACTTACAGTTGGTGTTGATAGATTACACAATCCCCCATGTATGGTCAATTGATGTGTTATATGTGTGGCCACTAGTCCTTCGAAATAAGAGAGATTTTAAGGAGAAAGAAATCGTAAGAGTTTGGTCTTATAGCCCCCAATGTTTTATTAGGTTGGATTGAGACGTGATATTCTCCTACGAAAAAATCGATAAGCAGTCTAGTCTTTACCATATTGTAGCCTAGAGCCAATTACAGGTGTTGTCTATTTTGGCCTCGTTTACAATTCGATTGATACAGAACAACTGATTGTTGTAATTGTTTCTCCCAATAAAATCCAGCTTCAGTGACCATTTTCCCCTCATTACCAGTAAATGTATTCCTTGGCTATGTTTTAAAAAGCGCTCATGATGGCGCTTAAGCACTAAGCAGTTACTGAGTCTGTTTAACTTTCAAGTTCTTTTTAAAGCTACACCACTTTCAACAACATCAATCGATAAGCTTAGATAATTGTGGGGTATAGAGATTACATACGAAAAAGAAGCTAGCACAAATATTGTCATAATTTCTGAATTTATTATGAATGACTCTTATGAGAGAAATGTAGCGATGAAACTCGAATGATATACTTTTGCGTCTCACTCGTTATTTAATGCAGGATTTCTAGCTCGCTTTGATTTACTCGTGTAGGCCTTTCCTGATTAAAGATTGAAAATAAAATTTTCCATATATATGTCCCTAGGTAGAAGTTCATGTTTAGCTTTCACATGTTGTAACAATGCACTAATTTCTTAACATTTATGTTCCTAGTTAAAAGTTCATGTTTAGCTTTCACATTTTGTAACAATGCATTAATTTCTTAACATTTACTGTTCTTAAACAAGACTTGTATCACGACTGTTTTGGCATATTGATTATATTTTAAAAAAGGAAAGTGGATTTTTAGTTTAAAATATCCTAAAAAGGAATATTGAACCCTTAATTCACAGGACGGAAGGAGATCTAGAAAATATATCATTTAATATTTACATTAAAAAATTATAACGACTATGCAATACTCATATTTCAATAATTTGGGATATCCAAACTGAAATGTTTTTTCTTTCTTTCCTTTTTTTAAAAAAATAAAAAATAAAAAAAATCCAAGTGATATTTGAAAAGATGTTCAAAAGAATATATGGTTAATCTTTACGTAGTGACTTTTTAATTTTGTTCGCCTTAGATTATTAAAGAAGGGAGTATTAAAATAAAATAAAATTTGGAAGGTCATAATTTAAATCGAAACGAATAAAGAATTACAAGATTGAGGCATGTCTTTTTAGGTGGAAGAACCACTAGCAAAAGTAATGTTTTTATTAGAGATTGATGCCAAACTTGGCATTCAATGCTAGACCCACATCTCTAAAATCTGAAAATCTACCAAATCTTTTCCTAGTTTTTTCAGCTATCTTCAAGGCCAAGTTTACCTTCTCATATAGTCATATATATTAAACAAGTAATGATGGGCAGCATACTAAATTATACGACCAATTTATTAGATAAAATAACATGTTAGAAAGAACATTATTTAGTATTTAAGTAGATTTTATACACTGATCAATGGTCTAAGTTTTTCAAGTTCAGCTCTGTTATATTATAGAGTAAGTACAAGCCTTTGAACTTTATTTAATTACTCTATTTGTTTGATTAATTCTCCATAATAAGCAGTGATTTCACACATTTATATGCATTCCTGAACTTGGGCGATTACATAATATCGTATTTAAAATGACTTATTGTTGTGTTTTTATAGGTTCCTCGATGGAAGATTTGAATTCAAAACAAAAGCGGAGAAAAGAAAGTCAAAAAGAAAAATAGGGGGCATTGTGGACATAAGCAACAAAATTTCTTAATTTTTTTAATTATAGATTGACTTGCATGCATTATATTTACACCTTCTCCTCTATTGAGATGCTCTCAATCCATTACACTCTAGTCAGAAACTCTTTATTTTAAATGTTTTTAATATGCTAGTTTCATACGCGTATTTTTTAATTTATACCCATATTAGCTCGATAAACTGGTCACTTCAAGACACGCAAAAGCTTTCTTTTAGGCTCCGTTTGATTACAAAGGTGAAAAAGAAAAATAAATTTAATTAGTTTGTGTGAAAAGATTGAAAATAAGGTGAGAAATATATCATCCATCCTTCAATATTTTTGGTGAAAAATTTTTACTCAGCACCAAGTAAAGAAAATTTCTTGATGGAAAAACTTAAAAATCAAGAGGATGTCACCTCTATCACTCAACTTATTTTCCATCTTTACCTTAAAAGTAACTCAATTTATTTTCTTTTTTCACTTTGCAATCAAACGGAGCCTTAATGTTTACTTTAAGAAAAAGCTTATTGCAACAAAGTTGGTCATACTTATAATAAGTTGGCATGTAGCCCATCTAGCCCACTTGTCCATCTACTAAATTTTAATGCTTTGTACATGTAATGTAATAAGTTAAAATCTCCCCCAACTCATTTTTATTATAAGTATATTAATTAAGACAATTTTAAATATTTTTATGGCAAACTTCATATATACTCTTGCTCGCTCATGATATATAAGTATATAGGCATGTTTTAAAGTATATTATTTGCTTACTGACTAGGCATTTAGTGGAGATTTTTAGTCAGTATATATGCATACATATATACAACTATCTGTCTCCAGAAAGAAAGTTATTTTTTTAGTAAAATAAAGGACTCACTAATTTTTTTTTAAAAATCAATCATTTACCCATTTAAAATGAAAAAATGGATTATACTAATTTCATTAAAAAAATTAGATTATTTACTCTCTCAAAATAAAAAGTCCGTTCTTGTACTAAATCAAGAGTTCTATTCTAAAACGTGGTTAGATATAATTTATCTTTAAAGTGATCATTTCTCTGTGAACTTTCTTGATGTAGTCTACTTTAAAACCTACCTACATTTATGTGGAGACCTTAGAGCACCTCCAACCGTAGTGTATAATTTTGGTTTTAAAAATGTCTCCAACAGTCTTTTAAAAAATTTTGACACTTAAGATTTGTGTAAAGAGGTTGTGTAAAATACAAATCCAATTTACACAACCACTTCAGATAATCTCACATATATTTTTCTAAAGTAAGAGAATAAATATAGGATAAGCTCCACTTGTGCATATATAATTGGTAGTTTAGTATTTACACAAAAGTCTAAAATAGACTGTTAGAGTGCAAAACGAATTATTTATTATTTTTGTGTAAATCCCACTTTGACACGTAGAATTTACACAAAATTTATACAAGACTATTGGAGATGCTCTTAAATTCCTTAAGCTAAAAATAAGGAAAAGAAAATACATGTGGTAGGGCCACTATGATTCATTATTTTAGGGTGGGGCTATTGCCACACCCCATATCTCTCCGTAACACTCCCTATATTTGATTCGACATATTTGGGTCGAGTATATGATTATTTACTCAATGCAATAGAGCCGAATTACTGTTGAGAATAAAAAAAATACATTGACTCGGCCCTATAGCACCGAATAATATGCACATATTCGGCCCTATTATACCGAATCAATGTGTACATGCTCGGTCCTATTGTACCAAATCAAAGCGGGAGTGTTACGGAGAAATATGGTGGGTGGCAATAGCCCCACCCTTATTTTATGGGGTAATACATATATTTATGAATGGTTGCATGCCTCACCCATCACCCCCCCTCCCTCAGTGTTGCAAACAAACACCAAACTCCAATATTTTGACTTTAATAGAAACATTATCATAAAATTCTTGCACACGATATAATTAATCAGTCTGTACCAATCAAGCTTGTCAACCTTCTCATAGCCCCATCCCACGCGTAGCATCTTCGCCGTCCACTGCCCCCACCATGACGTCCCATCCACATAGGACTCCACGTCCCTGCATTTTGTTTCCACTCATAAACTCATTTTTTAATTACAATTATTCCACTACACCTACTTAAAAAAATGACACAAGCGGCAAATAATCCATTCCTACAAGTTGGATAGTTACAAATTTTATTGCCATTGGTGTCTCCACCTAAATGGAAAGTCACCGGAGTTTGCCAACCAATGCGGTCGGTTTCTCCCTCCTTCCATCGGAGCTCATCCAGTACATCGTCGTTCGACTGGCTTTACCGGATATTATTCGGGTAAGAGCACTTAATAAGTTGATTGCTTCTATTGTCTCCGATGATGGTTTTGTTCGCGACCACGCTCGCCATTCTAGTTCTGCTAGTTGGCTTTTTATATACAAGAAGCGCTGGCATCGAGATGCGACACTCCACGGCTTCGTTGATTCGGATGATCGTTGGTTCAAGGTTTCAGTCGCTGACATCTTGAAAACGATAGTTCCACCAGGTGAAGATCTCTACTTTTTGACTGCGTCAGGTAATCAATTTATGTTTGCCTTAAACACTAGTCAGGAAATTATTTCAGTTAATCCTGTTACAAAAACAATTAGAAAGATTCCACCAAGTCCTTTAGGTCCACGTGGCACATCTTCGTGGCGGAGGTCTGGGATGAAGTTACTATCAGGGTCGGGTCATTTTCGGTTTTTATTTGCCGAAATGCAGGAAAATAATCCCGTTGTGTTTGAGTACAACTCAGAAACTGACAAGTGGCGGTCTAGAAAAGCAAAAGAAGATGTACCACATGCACATGCACATGCACATGGCAACATGAAAGGGGAAGAATATATTTCCCTAAGTGCACTCAATGGAAGTACTGAAAGCGTCATAACTGTTATCGGAATTCGATGCGACACGGTAATAGTTGTACGGCCGATATTCAACAGAGGGGGGAATGAGGAGGGACAATCAGCCATCGGATTTAGTAGGGGGAATGCAATTGTTCAGCTACATGTGTACGGGGATGGGAACATGATGATCGTGCGATCGGATTGCGCGGACAAAAGATCAAGGGTGTTGAAGGGGGTAGAATTGTGGGGATTGAGCACAGATGGCAGGGAATGGGAATTTATTTCAAGAGTTTCAAGAGGAGTGATTGATCAAATAAAAAAGCCCTACGGGGTTATGATGGGGTGCTTAGAGGAGAGACAAGGCAAAGTTAGGGCTGTTTTAATGTCCAATTTTGAAGGTGTTTGGGACATGATTTGGCTTTGTTTTGATTTAGAAAGGAAAGAATGGAGTTGGGTCCCACTTCCTGACTGCAAAATGAAGGGTTCAAACATGGCTGGAATCACTTTTTCTTCTGGCCTTACCTTGTCATGATTGAAATACTTTATTCCAATCGGACGGTTATTTATGCTTAATCTTGTCTTGTTTTTGTATATATACAATGGGTGAATAATAATAATTCAGTATGGCTCGAGAAGTCACCGTGCCGGGGATGCATGGGGCACTCTTGAATTTGAAAATTCTCACTTTTATTTACTTGAGTTTTAATCTGGATCCTTGTACAATCATAATTGAATGTCTTGGATTCTAAAAACAAATATATTTCATACAATAATGATGTTATGTGCCTTTTTGTTATACCTTGTAACCATGCGTGTTAGATTATATTTTCTTCTTTTCAATTTTTTTTTTTTTTTTTATTTGGGGAACAAGAAGGAAGTGGGAAATCGAAGATAATTCAAGAGATCTTTTACTATTTGAATTAGAAGTTAAAGTATCTTTACTTATAGCAATTTAGAAATAAATGGATATTAAAAGAGTAAAAGCAAACACAGACTATTGATGCCCCGTTTGGTAACTTTTGAGCTTTTTATATCACATTCAATTCATAGGTTTCTCGGGATGCGAGATTATTTTTTTGTTATCTGTCTGATTTTAAAACAGTTTATACTTTTCAGTCTAGTACTGAACAAATAATTTTCCGAAATCAAAATAAGAAACCATTACAAATCAAAATATTATAATTTTATTCTACACGTTCGATTTATCTTAGCCATTGTAAATGGTCTTATAAATAAAAGATATTTTTCTTAACACTAAAAATTTTAAAAAATGTTAAATAATTTACTAGTTCAAAATCACTACCTCATTACCGTGGCAAAAGTTAGAAGCCCTACTTCTCTAGTTCTATTTTCCTTCAAGAAAAAAGTTTTCAAGGATGAATTAAGAAAATAAAAATATAAAGTAGTTTAAGAGCATATTGTTGAATTCATTTGAGAAGAAAAAACATATACAATGGTGAAGTTGAAAAATAAAAAACGCGAGATTTCAAAGCAGATCAATGCCTACTAGAATTATATAATGGGGGATTTAGTATATTAATTATTTTAAAAAAAATATGAAACTCTTAATTTTAACATTATAAAAAAATTGAGGGAAAGAGCTAGTAAAAGAAAGTAGATATCGGCTAATCCTTGATATGGGCTGAGAAAAGACTTCGCCATAAAAGCCCATCGCCCCCATCATGTTTGGTTAAAGAGGTGGATCTACTTCAAGGTTCCAGTGCAGGAAAATGGACTATACAATTACTTATTACTTAAAATCTTCTTTGTATTTATCCTACACGAATACGTCTAGGTGTGTTTGTCGCACCGCCACAAGCACTTTAGTAAGATATATAATCTGCCTAAATATTTAATCTCAATACAAGACCAAAGATTTCACCATCCACTACCTCAATAGATCACCACTGGGGTAGCAAGAGCGCCGGTAACGGACAGTAGTAGTAGTGGAGTGATATGGTTGGTGGGGTAATTTTCAACATCGTTTACTTTAGTTATTTTGAAAGCAACCTTTGCAAAACAGGTCCCCCCGGCCCCATCTATGACCAACCGAAAAGAGATCAAAGAATTTTATTTTATTTTTTACTATCTCCGGTCTTTAATTAAAAATTTATTATATTTTTTGGAATATTTAAAATTAAGAATTTAATTTTTTTTATATAACTTTATTAATATACTAGATTTTATTATTATGAAATAAATTGTGTTTAAAATTATTAATTTTAAATTAATGCATTTTTTTGAAAGATGGAGACCGAAGGATTACAAAAATATAAAAGATCGACAATCCAACCATCCTTTTTCTCTATTCATTTAGGTAATTGACTTTTTACCACCCTGAAGTTCATTTGATTTCTTAATTTGACCCTGATGTTTTATTTGCTATATTTTGGTCCTCAAATTTTAAGCCAGTTGCACTTTTTTTCCAAATTGGGTGTCCTGACAGTTTTTAGGACGGAAAAAATATAATTTTCTGTCTCAAGAATTGAGAGGGCATATATTTTAAAATGAAAATGTAACTCGGCATAAATTCTGAGGACCAAAATGTAGGAAATGAAACATTAGGGACCTAAGTAAGCATACACATAACATTTAGCGGGGGGGTAAAAGAGCCCTCGGACACCTAACCCCCCTTCTTTCTCTCTCAAATAACGTGAGAGTGTCAGCTAAAAGAGCGGAATGGATAAAGATCAGGTTTTTTTGTCCCAAACACGTGTTCTTTATATTAGAGAATGATAGCTAGGTCCCCAACTTTTTTAACTCCCACCATCATCATATATCCCTTTGATTTCATCCTATATATGATTATACAATCTATATAAATATATATATTCCCTCTTTGAAGAGAATCGTAATTTTGGTAATGATTTATATTTCTTTGAATTGATTGACCCACGAAAAATATATAATACGTACGATTTGCTTTAGAAACTGCCTAAATATATATATATATATATAATTAAATTAAAATCATATATAGTTTGTGGCACTTTAATGTTTTCAGAATCAATTTTAATAAGAATGTGGGTTGCTCTAGTACATGGTATTGGTTTAAGTACGTAAGAGGTTGCTTTTGGAACATAGTATACTAGAGTTAGCTTAATTAGTTCTTGCTACGGTTCAATACTTTTATTAATGTATATAATTTGTAAGCAATTTCAACGTAACTGATAATAGTTAAGAATTTATCTTATTTACTCTTTTTATTTTAATTCATGAATTGTATTCTAAAAAAATTAAAAATTTTAATTTGAATCGTTCTAAACGAAATTTTTAGCATATATAACAAGACGTCAAAAAATATATTACATAGAAAGGCGACATTACTATCAAATCAATTATTTATATTGTAAAGCAATGCATAACTCTAAAAGTATATAATACAATTTTTTAAAATATTACTACATTTAAATAAAAATAATATTATTTTAGCAATATAATTACCTTATATAAAATCACAAAAACCATGAGTTAAATTTTTAGTTGGATAAGTATTATGTTACTAGGATTGATGGTACATGTACTAGAAACACAGTTTATACATATAACTATTTTGTCAATTTAATATATAAGTGGTCAGCAACTAAATTATTTTAATAATTTGCATGTATATACACACACAACCAATCTTTCATGAGAATCATTCACATGGAGAAATGGATTTTTCGAGGATGATATAATTTCTATTGTAGAGGCGTAAATTTCGATGTTAAAAGTTGGATCGATTCATTTATGTACTTGTTAGAGAAAAACAGAGAAGATGTTTTCTTTTAGGTCTCGTTGCATAATTTTTTTGTCTTTTTTATAAAAACAGGAAACTAAATTTTTTATTAAGATTTTTTTTTTGTGTTTGATAAAATATAAAAAATATTTAGTAAAAATATTTTTGTTCAAATTTTTTATAATAAATACTCGAAAATCACATGAAAAAATCAATCTAATAGGTTTTAAGTGGAATGGTTTTAACCCCTTGTTTTCTCCCTGTTATAAAAATATTTTTAGAATTTGTGCTTATCAAACAAAGAAAAAAAAAGCTTTTCTTTCTTGAATTCTCAAATCAGTGAACCAAATGTGGTCTTAAATTAATGTTATACTTAAGGACAGGTATTGTATGAATTATATTTTTATAAAATAAGAGTGATATTTTTTTTTAATCTCAAAAGTGAGGATGTTTTTATTCCCAAATTGCATACATAGGTGAAGCAGTACGTGGAGCATATATGTATGCATGGGACCGCATCAGTACCCTTTACCCAATTGTACAGTACTCCATTTATACTATACTATATAGTTTAATTATTTATTTTATATTAATTTTCGTCTCAAACTCCAACGTACATTTATATTAATCATATAATTAACTTACTTGCAAGCCCAGATCTCAAATAGCATGCATCTCTCGATATATTTTTATTTTTATAGAAGCAACAGATTCGAGAAAGGCGTCAGGAATAAGGGTAGGGTTTAAATCTAGACGTAATGTGAGAATATGTATATTTTCAACTATTTGAACTTAAACTCAAATATAATTCAACCCTTCTGTCTTTGTGTATAATATATATATATATATATATATGTGTGTGGAATATATTTTTCTCTGGACTAATTTGTACAAATTGAATTTTTAACGACAATTTTTCATTCTAAAAATGTCTTTTAGTTACAAAAAAACAAACTATCATTAAAAGTTAGAAATGTCAAAAACATTATTTATCATTAAATAAATTTCTTACAATCGGTCTCAACTATTTAGTTTTTTATTTCTTGTATATTTTTAAAATCAAAATACCTTTCTCTCTTATATGTAAACACACACCCATTTTGAATTGTATTATATAAGTTTAAAAAAAATAAAATAAAGTGTGGGTATTAAATAAGTAACCAGCCTCTTATCGAGCATTTGAAGCTTCATTGGACTTCTAACCAAAAAATAAAACAAAATATTATCTATATATATATTTAATTATTTATTCAAGAAATTCATATATATATCTACTTGAAGATCAACCTTATAAATTAATACATGTATGTTTACGGGTATGAGTCAAACTTAAACTTGAGAGTCACAATAATTTGCGAGCACTAGAACAAGAAGGAGACCCGTGTCAACATTTCTCATTGAACTACTAAATGCTTCCTACTTTCCTAGGCTATCTAGCTAGCAAAACATTCAATTCTTACATATATATATATGGTCTGGTTTTAGTACGGCTAGTAAATTAATGAATTAATTTATATGGTCCGGTTTCAATTCTTACATATATATATAGTCCGGTTATAGCTACAAAATGCACGTTCTTTTCAAATAATATGATAAAAAAAAGATTTTCTCCATTTCACATATATTTCACTAAATAAAGTTTCAATACGGTATATCAATAAAAGTTACAAATAAGTGATGATATCATTAGAAGCAACTTTTAAGAGTGAGTGAGTTAGTATAGTTGTAAAGGCGCTTATTTGGATTTAAGAAATTATAGGTTTAAGCATCGCTCAGACGACAATAATTTCTTAATTAGTATTTTATTCTAAATCTGTAAGAGTTATTTAAACACTCCTTACTTTTTATTTTTAATAAATAAATATTATTATTGTTTTTGTTATAAAAAATTTAGGCAAATGGAGGTTTTTTGTTCCAAAATTAAGATATGATATTACGCTCAATAAACAGTTATAATAACTCTTAAAAATCTTTTTTTACGGTATTTCTTACAAATTATCCATTAAAAAGAGTTGCTACTAACGAGATCCAAATCTAAATATTACGGTCAACTTTTTACCAACTCGTTGACAATAAATAAATACATGAACGCTTAATGCTATAATATTTTCCTTCTTTCTGTTAAAAAAAATAAATATATGAACGCAGATTTGCATGCAGTTTTCAGGTATGGAGTAACAGAGACAACTGTTGATACTTTTCTCTGACAAATGTCTCAGTGCTGAATATGAGCCTTTTTACATGTCAACAATGAATTTAACAGCTCTGTGAAAAGCCAAGTGAACTCAATAAAGTTATGACTGTACCGGAGAATATTTGATGTATTAATAATAAAAAATAACTATTAGTAAGTAATCTAGTGATAGTATTATGTTCGATCGGGAGTTTTTCATGTTAAATTTAAACAGCTGTAAAAATATTTGGTGGCTAGCGGTTAGTCATTATTCCGTGAACAGGGATGGAATTAGTTGAGGTGTGCAAAAGTTAGTCTAGATATCCTGTGTTACTAAAAAGTATCTAGACCAAAATAATAATAATAATAAAAAATTATATAATCAATAACATCTTTTGCCATGCTTTTGCTAGTAGAAATGTCAAAAATAATATCATTAATAATGAACTTATCAAATGGTGTTTTCCTCCTTCAAGCACAATTAAAATTAAGTCGGATGGAAGTACTTTTGGTGAATCCGGATGGGTTACTTATGGAGGGTTGGCTAGAGATGATGGTGGTAGATGGATTAAAGGCTTTCCTGGAAGAGTTGGCTATGTTGGCTATGCAACTCCGCTTCAAGCAGAATTATGGAGTATAAGAAGAGCTATGAAGCTTGCAAATGAAAGAACTTGGTTAGAAGCAACTATGGAAAAAGATTCTCTCGCTACCGTTAATCTCATAACTAAAGACTATGTTGCAAATCATCCTAATAAAATGTTGATTGAAGATTGCAAGAAATAAAAAGAAGCCATGCTCTTGGACCTTGTTTATATCCGTTGAGAAGGAAATAAATGTGTTGATTACATGTCAAAGTTTGGCAGGGCGCGAGGTGAACAAGCTATGATAGTGTTGATCCCAACTAATGAGCTTGTTCAATTGTTGAAGGCGGATATGCAGAGTGTAACATATCTGAGAGGAGACTAGTTATTCTTTCTATTTCTCTTTTTGCTTCCTTTGTAACCAAAAATAAAAATAGTTTTAAGTGGGGCAATTAAACCTACTCTAATTTAGGACTTGACTACCAGAGCATGCTACAAGATTCATCGAGTACTTAAAGTGGTTCACTATTTCTTACAAATAGCTATCAAGAAAGATTGCTAGTAACAAAATTCAAATATGAGTCTCACAAGAAAGTTTTCAAATATTTACCAATTCTCGTTGATGTGTTTGAACGTACCTTTTAATTATTGTTTAGTGTCTTATTAAAAGTTTCAAACATATTAGTCAATTCATCATACTAATAATGCAATTAGTAGACTTTATCTTAATTTCTTAGCCATGACTCACTAGTGTAACCTATGGTCCTATGGAACATGATTGATATAGACTGAATTGATGCATAACTACTCCAAATTGCAATTAGCTAGCCCGGCCTTTCGCAATTATTTGATTTAATTTGTTCTTTCATGCAAAATATCACATAATTAATGGTAGGGGTCAATATTGTGTAAATACTTTTTGTAGGGAACTAGTAGACTTTACCTAATTTTATATAAACTTTACTTTTACATAAAGCTGTGAAATATCACATATGTTGATACAACGGCGAAATCAAGATAAATTTAATCTTGAGCGGGGAACTTTATTATAAAATTGTGTTTGTAACAATTATTTCGTTATCACCCTATAGGCTTTGCTTTAAACTAAATGTTTTCTTTATAAAATATTGCAAATTCTATAGAGAGGAAAACAAAACTCACAACCCTCCTAGTAGGAGGTGAAAACCGTTACCACTCGAAGTATAGCATTTTCATCAAAATTACAATCTTTTAACAACAATTTTTTTAGCATAGCTGTAAACTCTAGCAAACAAGTATATAAGCTAAAGAAATGGGTAATTTAAAGAGACATTAATTGGTAGATAAATTATGAAAGAGACTAACTATATCAAGAGAATGACATTAAGATATTAGATTAAGATATAAATTATGAAAGTAAATGTCGGTAAATGGTCGTTTTCAGATTAAGATATAAATTATCAAAGGGTCATCTATGTCTCCATCCAATAATTACAAATTACTGCAATTTTCAAGTTTTAATTATGCCACAGATATTTTAACAAAGATATGACTATTAGCAATTGAATAAGAATAGATATACATTGAAAAATAATAATTTGTATAGTAAAGACACATGTTAAGGCCATATCGATCTAATGGTCATTGCCATCCTATCATCCTGGGGTGTGCACAAACCGAACCGAACCGAAATATAGGATTTTTTTTTTGTTTTTATAACTACAGTGGTTCGGTCCAGTCTTCGGTCCAACTTACAAATATTATAAAAAAATCAGAGCGGACCGGTTATATTTATATATATATATAATATATTTTTAAAATATATATACTTATTTTATATTTTTTCTAACCTTAAACCTAATGTATATCCTCATTATTCACCTCCAGCCGCCTCTTCACTCTCTCTCTCTCTCTCTCTCTCTCTCTCTCTCATCTTCTTCACTCACCACCGGCCACTCCACTCATCTTCTTCACTCACCACAGGTCACTCCACATCACTACATAGTAGCGCCCCTCACTCTCATCTATCTATCTCTCCAATGATCTCCCAAACGGCCAGACCATCGCCTCTCTGTTTCCTCCGTTTCTTCTGATGCTCAGTCTTCTTTGCCGATCTCACACCTTTGCCTCACCATTGGTAACCCTCTTTATCTCTTTGTAAATGTGTAGATCGATCTATAGATTTGTGTAGATCTGTAAATGTGTTGATCATTTTTTCCCACCACAATTTTCGACCATAACCGATGGATTGACCGAGACCGGCCCGATCAATACGGTCTAGTCCAGTTCGGTCTCAAAATTGAAAGAACCAAAATGTTCGGTTCAGTCCGTCGTGCTAGTAAACGGTCTGGTTAATCGGACCGTGAACACTCCTAACCATCCATACAAATTTATATTAAAGAAATGATAAATAGAAAAAATATGCTCTAATGAGGTTTTCTAAAACCATTTATATGTGAGATAAAAAGTGAGTTATATAAAAAATTTATATCACAATTTCTACATATATAAATAGTGTTAGAAATTCCCAATATAAATTGGTACATTCTAATTAAATATTACGAAACCCACTAATTCTCTATTTTCCTAATTGAATGCCAAGTTAGAAAGAAATAAAGTACCGTTGGAAAACAATTTTTGTATGTTTTTCTACTTATATAAAAAACTTGCCAAATAGATGGGGAAAAATATTTTGAAAAGGTATTGGCACATAAGATAAAAAAAAAATTACCATTAAAGATGACCTAAATATACTATGAATAGAAATAATAATCACATGCGTAATAATTTTGTCCTATTAAATGTTTACTTATATTTTTTTATTATTATAAATAAATTGTTAACTTATACTATTATAACATATGTTAACATGATCATATATATTGATTTAGGATAATCATAAGTTATTTTTATGCTGTAAAGTCGAAGTCTTTCGGTGAATAATCTATTGATGTGTAATTTATTTTACTAAAAAAATACTCCCTCCATCCCAATTTAATTGTTCACTATTCTATTTTCGGATGTTCCAAAATAATTGTCCATTTTTTATATTTAGCAGGTCATTAATTACAACACTTTTTATTATTTACAATATTACCCTTTAAACTTCCACCACTTTCTTTATTTTGAATCCCACCACCTTTTTTTATTAGAAGAAAAATAAATAACATATTTAAAAATAAATATTTTCTCTTAAAATAATTATTATATTTCTTAATTTTTAATTTTTCAAAGTGTGACAATTAAATTGTCACATAGGGAGTAATAATAATAATAATAATCGCATATTTAAAAATGTTTTATATGAAGTATAATATTGAAGGCACATTTAATTTGAGTTACTCCCCCTCTCTCTCTCTCCATGGAAGGAGTCTCTCTCAAATTTCACGTCACTTAAATTTTAACCTTCGATCTGTTACACCCCCTCCAGATCGAGTATTCTAATATGTAAAATCAGAGGCATGATCAATAATAATACAACACCACATCAACCACTTCCACTCCACATTTCATCATGATCAACACCCCCCCATCCAAATCAATCTACCCTTACTCCTCCTCCATTTCCACCGCCACCGCCAGCACCAGCACCAGCAGCAACGCCAGCTCCTCTTCCTCATCCACCCACCCCAAACCACCACCACCACCACCACCGGACCATCACCTCGACTGCCACCTCGCCGGAGCCGGCTACAGGGTCCGCTCCTCCGACCTCCGGCAGGTTACCCACCACCTCGAACATGTCGAAACCGCCATGTGTAATTCCCCCATCAACCACCTCGTCGTCAACGACGCCGTTCACTACAACCCCTCCGACCTCTCTTCCTGGATAGACTCCGTTCTCTCCGAACTCGACCAACCCCTCGTACCCGCACATCTCTTGGATCCGGATCTCACTTTCGTCCCCTGCGGGTCCATGGACTACCATGCCCCGCAGCACAATTCTCAGCTGCGAGTGGAGGAAGATTCCGGTATCAGGTTGGTAAATTTAATGCTGACGTGTGCTGATTATGTCCAGCGTGGCGAGGTCTCATTGGCTGGTTCCTTGGTCGAAGAGTCACGTGTTCTGCTGGCGCGTGTAAATCACGCGTTTGGTATTTACAAAGTCGCAGCATATTTTATCGACGCGCTGAGCCGCCGGATTTTCAAGCCACCGCCGCCGTCACTGGGAGGGTCGCTAACCGGCTCAGCTTACGATGAAGAAATTTTATACCACCACTTCTACGAGGCTTGTCCGTACTTGAAGTTTGCTCACTTCACGGCTAATCAAGCTATTTTAGAAGCATTTGATGGTCATGATTGCGTCCATGTCATTGACTTCAATTTAATGCACGGCTTACAATGGCCGGATCTAATACAAGCCTTGGCTCTACGGCCCGGTGGGCCCCCTTTGCTTCGTTTAACGGGCATTGGACTCCCGTCACCTGATGGCCGCAATTCTCTTCGCGAAATTGGGCTTCGGCTATCCGAGCTGGCCCGTTCTGTGAATGTGCGGTTCAATTTTCGAGGCGTGACAGCTTCACGGATTGAAGA
This sequence comes from Lonicera japonica, assembly GCA_021464415.1. Taxonomy (NCBI): domain Eukaryota; kingdom Viridiplantae; phylum Streptophyta; class Magnoliopsida; order Dipsacales; family Caprifoliaceae; genus Lonicera; species Lonicera japonica. Next base: position 64,587,214 of record CM038469.1, read on the forward strand.
CGTCAAGCCATGGATGTTACAAGTTAGCCAGAAAGAAGTGTTAGCTGTGAATTCGATAATGCAGTTCCATAAGTTACTCGGGTCTGATTCGAGCTGTGAAGCCCCAATCGGTTCGGTCCTTAGGTGGATCCGTGGGTTTAACCCAAAAATCATAACAATTATCGAACAAGAGGCTAACCATAACCAACCTGGGTTTTTGGACCGGTTCACCGAGGCATTGTATTACTATTCGACCATTTTTGACTCCTTGGAGGCTGGCTCAATTGGCTTGGCTCAGCTGAGGAAAGGCTTAGCCGAAGTATATATACAAAAAGAGATACGTAACGTGGTATGTTGCGAAGGGTCGGCTAGGGTGGAGAGGCATGAACCGCTGGCTAAGTGGAGGGATCGGCTTATTGGAGTCGGGTTCAAGCCCGTAAATTTGGGTTCTAATGCATTTAAGCAAGCCAGCATGTTGTTGACGCTTTTCTTTGCTGAGGGGTATTGTGTTGAGGAGAATGAAGGGAGCTTGATGCTCGGCTGGCATAGCCGGCCTCTGATTGCGGCTTCAGCTTGGCAAGTCGAGCCAGTGATAAATCAGCCACTTGGTGTGATAAATAATCATAGTAACAATATAGGGTTCTAGAGAGAATTCCTATCGATTGAGTGAGTTGCTTATTCATAAAACTGCATTTTGAGAAGATCGAGTTGTGAAAATGTAAACTTTTAATATAGAATACCCATAACATAATAATATGTTATAAAAAACTTGTAACTGGGCCTATGTTTCACAATTTTCTTCATTAAAATTCAATGAGTTACTGTTACTCTACTTTAGAACAAATTGTTTAATTTGACAAATTTTAAGTTATTTATTTGTTCCTGCATCTATATTGGTGGACAGAGAGTGAGTGAGGAATATCTTTTATGTAGGAGATTTTGAAACTATTAATATTTACTTGAGAAAACAAATTTCTTGAGCCAAAAATAATTAATGACTTTTTTATTTTTTTATCTTACAAATATGTGGCATAAATAATGAGCTATTGATGTAGGTATCCCTAATTAAAGACATGAAATATTGCTTCAAAAATTGTGTTTACCATGTTGTTTTCAAAATTCTTATTCCTAACACATGTATACAATTTTTTCTTTTAAACATATGATGAGTGTGATAGAGAGAGACGGATCAAATGACCCACTAACTGAGACTTTGTCACTCCTCTGTCTTCTGGCCCACACAGCATACTTTATTCAATTCGCTAATTTTTGAGTGGTTTCTTTCATCGTCTGTTTGAGTGTGACTTTTTTTATTTTCCAAAAATGCCTACTTTTTCAAGTTTCAGCAGTGAAAGGGCCCGAAAAATGATATATTCCGAGTTGAAATTCCAAGCAGAGGAACACTTCTGGCTCTGTGCGATAGAGTTTCATCTTTACCTGTTACATATTATTGTTGAACCCATGACTAACAATCGAGAAAAATTAATGAGTTGCTTATAATTTAACAGCTCACGAACTCATGAAGGGCACATTCACCTACACTAACCATTTTTATTTTATTTTAGGGGACCACTAATTGACATTATAACCGTTGGTCTTATCACTTATAAATAGGATCAAACTTTATCATTAGATCGAGGACATCTGAAATCATATATGCCATTCTTAAAGGGGGTAATATTTACACCCCCATTCTTGTCACAAATACCACGATTTATGATTTAATAAAAAACACATTTTAATACTTCACTTTTTTGTCACAAACACCTTCTCATTTAACCATTACTTAACTTATTTACCTAATGATTAAAACATTAACTTATCTATTTATTCATTTTTAATAAACTAATCTAACATTAACCCAAATAATTAAACCTATATCTCCCACTTTTTTCCCCATTCACAATCACATTCCATTGCTTCAAGTAAAATGATAGAGAGAGAAGAGACTCGTTTCTTTATCATTTAAGCTCTCAAAATCAAGAAATCACAACCAAATCGAAGCACAAACATTATTGGTGGGAAGTTTGAAACTTGGATTATGATAAATAAAAACGTATTGTTCATGAGATGGTGGAGAAAGAAGAAGTTCAAGAAAAAGTTGATAGTGAAATTCTACTCCAAAATGAAGTCAAAGATGTATTACAATTGTTATTATTAGTGTATTAATGTGTATATTAACTTTCATACATCATTCTATAACATTCGAATTAAAACAAAGATATAATTCCAAAACAAAGAATAAAACGGGTTCTGTTTAGGCTTGACTCGCTTTATATAAGGAGAGTAATCTAGTTATAATTTTTCTCAAATAAGGCAAGTGTGTACAAACACACTTATCCCATGTGAGACGAATATGTATTATTAAGCTAGTCACTTACAACACATTCACCTGATGTGGGGTGAATGCGTGTGAATCCACTCACCTGTCATTAGGTGAGTCTAATTTAGAAATACTCCAGTATACTTCGCACTTCATTGCTTAATATTAAACGAGTCACTTACAACACATTCACCTGATGTGTGGTGAGTGTGTGCGAATCTACTCACGTGTCATTATGTGAGAGACGTAAATGACTTCTTTCTTTTTTAATGTTAAGTAGTTTTATTTTTAATTAATGTTTGTATTAACTTTTAATTTGGTGGAGGGTGTTAGTGACTAAAAATTGACATGAGGGGGTGTTTGTGACAAAAGTGGTGTTAGTGACAAAATTGGGGGGTGTAAATAATAGCCCCCCTCTTAAAATACTCGTACTCTTATGTATGTTTGTCCGTGCATGATTAGAGGTGGAAAATAATTAATTAATCATATCATATGTTTGTTACTGGAAAATGATATGATACCTTTATTTTATTCTACATTTGGTGTAAGGGCGAATACGATATCTTTACCATATTCCACATTTGGTGTAATAATAGATATATATAAGATAGCATGTAAGATTAATAATCTCAATAGGCCCTTTTTTTGTTTTTTTAAAATTCAAACCAAAAAAAAATACTTAGGGCCTGTTTGGTAGGCATCTATTTTTATTTATTTTTTTCAAATTTTAAAAACTCAACTCTATTTTTACACTTCCCAAAATTTATTTCAGTTTACCTTCTCTCTCTAAGAAAACTTTTAAAACACCATAACTTTAAATTCAAAAATCAAAATTAAATAAAAAATATATATTTAAAACCTACTCATCAAGATCTATAAAATAAGATCCATTATGACAATTTTTTGAAATTTTTTCATGAGATTTTTTAGTTGGTTGAAAAAAACTCAAACAAAAACCAAATTTACTTTTCAACATACTTCTAAATTTTACCAAACACCAAATTTTAAAAACTCAACTTAAAAACTTAACTCAAAACATCAACCAAATATCACCTTAGAAATTATAATATTGTTGGAAGGCAGCAACAAGAAAACTAACTCCTCCTCCAACCTACATTAGGAGTCTAACACATAACACTTGTCTCGCAAAGCAGTGGGCGACACCTTTACCACCATGACGAGTAAAAAGACCATTTACAAGGTCCCAGATTAGGCAACAATCTTATAATATCGTCTATTACATGCTTAAACGGACTCAAATAACTAGTGTTGTTATTGATTAAATTAATAACAGCTAGAGCGTCTTTTTCAAATATGACATTACGAAAAGGAGTACCCACAAAATCAACAGCCACAAGCACTGTAATAGCCTCTACCGAAGACGGGTTAATTTGGACATTAAACTTCTTTTAAAGACCCGTTAGGAATGACCCTTCCACATAGAGCTACCACACCAACATGAATTGACCGATAATTTGTAAATGTAGCTACATCAAAATTAACCTTTATCCAGTTTCGAGGGGGCTGGCAATGGTATTAAGACCTGGCTTCGCGGGCATTGGGGGATTTGCTACCCGATACTTTTGAAGGAAATTGGTAGCTAGAGTCGCTATGGCCCTTAGGTCCAGTTCTTTCATTTCAAAAGCAATTATGTTGCACCAAATTTGCCAAAAGCATACAGCAGATAATTCATTACATTATTTCTTTAAACCATAAAAAAAGCGAACAAATCCTCCGCACCCCAATTCGCAGTATTAATACAAGAGAAATTCAACCCACAATAAAATATGAAATGAGATGCAATTGGGCTTTTTTTCTACAAGAACCGGATAAAACTATACCACCCATGTAGGTGGTATTATTTTATCCCGTAATTGCCGAATAACAATAAATTAATTAATTAATTATTAATTCAATTATTCTTATTTCAATCTTTTTCTTAATTCGTGCTTTTTAAATAATCAAATTTACTAATGAAGATCCCATATAACCCAAAAGTATGGTTTCTCAATTCATAAAATTTCATCAATGTTGTATTTTTGTTTTTCTTTTATTTTGAAGAAATTTATACAAAACTTTACTCTCTCTCTCTCTCTATATCTCTCCCTTTTAAAAAAAAGTCTAAGTCTCTTATTTGGAAAACCTACAAATCGAAAACTTTATTTAATTCTTATGAATAAAATAAAAAGTGCATTATAAAGTAAAGCTTATGAATATAATATACACTTATTTTTAAATATTAAAAGAAAGGATTTTTATTAATCTTATATGATTTTCACAAGGAAAAAATTCATATGAAAAAAATAAGGAAAAATCTTTTTGTGGACAAAAACTAAGATGGCCTATATTTTTTTATAAAAACAAGTTGTGTTATATTGTATCATATCCGAATTTTTTATTCAGGACTGCATTAAACGCACAATTTATATAATATTTTCCCAACTAGTTCTTATCCAATCTCATCCTGTGTAATTCTTATTCGACTGATTCATATATATACTATCGATTATATCCCACATAATTTATATTTGACTAATTATAACTTTTATCCTATCCAACATTTATTCTATCATAACCTACTTTTCTATCTAGTGCGCTAAACATAACCTTATTTTCATATAGTCAATAAAACCATCTATCTCACATTACTGGGATGGTTGTAAACCAAATTGATCTGGAGGAAACACCATTACAATTTTTTTTATTTTCTGATAAGATTGTGTTTGTTTATCAATTTATTTGTGAGTAACTTTTGCTAACCTTAAAAGTAATATTTGATTACCTATTTTTTTTAAGTAATTATACTAAAATCTACCATGATATAATTAAATGATACCTAAATCCATAATACCGAAACTTATAATTCTTAGCTTTTAAAAGGAAAATGAATTTCAAGGAAAGTAAAAATAAATTCAAAGGAAAAAAAATAGTGCAATCAAACACAAAAAAATCGAAGATATGAATCATTGCATGCCAAATGACATGTTTTTTGTAATACTCCGTAATGTATTTGGTGTAAATCAGACACGTATTAACCTTAATTAAGTAAAAATTTTGAAGAGTTTAAGAATCTTGATTAATTATGAACCAAATTATAAAACTTCATAAGTTTAGTATGGATTAAAATGTAAAGTTGTAAAAGTTCAAGGATAACATAATAAAGTTATGAAACTTCAAGGTAAATTATCGTAATTAAGCTAACCACCGACCTAGTCTCATATGAAAATATAGGTTAGTTCTCCGCAGTGGAATAGAGCGAGAAGCTCGGTTTGCTTTGTATTGAGATAACTGAGTAACTATTACAAACTCACAAAATCTCTCTAACTGTTCTATCATTACAAAATTACAATAGGAGTATCATTCGAGCTACACGAGTTCTATATTCCTTATATTTGGATCTCTATCGTGTGTTATATAGGTCTATTTTTCTCTATTTCTTTTGGCTGCTCACTGTTGGCTACTTAAATGCTAGATTCTCTCTTGCTGTAGTTAATTCTTGGTTGCTGTTCAGTTAGTTTAGAGAAGTAAATGTTTGTTTTATATATGAGACATATGAGACGTGTGAAGGGAGCTTTGTGGAGCAGTCCAAGGCCATCCCTCACTCCCATCAACCCTGATTTTGCCTCCCAAAGGATTCCAGTGCATTAAATGCAGTGGGTATGCATTTAATGAATGTGATGGAGGTTCTACAGGTGTCTAGCGGAGTTGGTAACAGTCGCCCATACTGTTTGTGTCTTTTCTGACGTAGTGGTTGACCAGGGAGCTCGGAGCTCGCTGGGAGAGTTTTGTCTTCTGAGTTCCGCAATCCATTACTCGAGGACAATCCTCCAGACTGGAAAAATCGTTGGTTGGAGCTCTGGCTCCTGAATAACTCCTGACCAGAGCTCCCAAACCCTGTTTCCTGAAGAGTAGCAATGCCACTGACGTAAGAAGCCACGTGTCTGCTCGTGATTAGCGGAGTAAATTAGGTAACTAATTTGTAACATCATTAATTAATTAATGGTTGGTGATAACCAAACACATGCATATGAATAATAATTATAAATTTTAAAATTATAATACAGAGTTCTACACCCTAAATGTTTATTGAATTGTTTAAAATTAATGGGTGATTAAACTTACATCATATGGGATTAGACATGCATTATTATTATGTCAACCCGGTGGTTTGGTTATATCAAAACTCTCTCTATGGCCTATATGGTCCGGATATATATCTCTTGCGGGAGCTTATATCTCTCGTATATTTTTATTGAAAGCTTTTTATACTTATGATGATATATTATTGGATATGGTACAATCTCGATTGATTTGCCAAAGGTGATTAACTGGTATCGTTGATATATTTATGGTCTTAAGATAATGAAGGAAATTAGGTATGGCTAGTATTTGTTGGTATGAAAATAGGCAGGGCTCGGAGCCCTTGGGTTAAAAATCCCTAAACAAACAGCAAAGATCGTACGATCTAGACAACAACAAGATACTAGCAATTAATTTCATGAAATGAATGTGGTCCAAATCTTTATACGTTTGATACCTGAGAGAGACATATTTATTTTGAAAATGGGAGTTGCTTTGCTATTATTATTATTATAATATGGTTCGGAACTACGTTACGAATCTTTTGGGACAGGCACCCAATTATTATTATTATTTGATTTGGTTCAGTCTCTTAATTGGATCATTATTATCTATGATTCGGTTTATTTCTTGGTGTTGGTTAGATATCTTACAATTATATTTAATGATAGTTTTCAGAATATGTGGTCAAATCTTTTCTATATAATTATTGAATTTATTAAACAATATTTTGATCAGACTCGAGTTGTGATATTCATTGGTAGACAATGTTATTATTATTATTAAATCAGAGTCGGCTCGGTAGTTATTCTTTTGGAAACTGTTTTTTATTATTATTTTTGTACATTGTTTGATGGTAAACGTGATTAGGCCCATTAAATTACTTTAGATTCGGTTCGGCTTCAATTTTCTTGGTGTGGACATGTAAAGTAATTATACTTCCGTTTTAAGTATCATCATCTGATTTATTTGTATCAAGATGGTGTTCTAAATTGCAAGTTATTAGTTAAAATTGATTTGTATTAAAACTGTCTAAATGTTTTAAATGTCTTCATTACAGTATTATCCCCCAATTAAGGGGGTTGTTACATTTTTTCACCTGAGCTCACCCCATTTTTACTAATCAAAAGGTACAAAATTAAACTGATGAAGAAGAAATAAGAATGACTTAGGGATTGCTAGCCCTAGATTCTCTGATCTCCAACTATTTTTTGTGTAAAATATGTTTAAATGGTAAGCCACTCTAGCCTAAAACTTTAGATATTTAGGCACATCTTCTAGATGATTTCGTATTCTTTTCATGTTTGTATTATACTTCCGTTTTATAGTATCATCATCTGATCTATATGAGTATCAAATGGTTGTTTGACACATGTTATATGATTTACCATAATTTATTATTTATATTAAACCCAATTTAACTAGTCTAAATTGGGTTAATAATGCTCTATGTCTTCATTACAAGTATTATTCTGTTAATTAAAGTGGGGGTGTTACATTTTTTCACCTAATAAATCAAACAAAAGTAAACATGAATGTGATTAAAAATTATAGAAATGATGATGGGCTTGGACAATTGTAGCCCAAATTCTAATAGCATCTCCAACAAAATATTCAATATCAAAAATTTTTTTAAGCTCTATGCATAAAATGACTTTATGCAAATAGCTTTTACTGGTTCAAATGAATGTGTAAAATACACAAAATTTATACTGCCACATTGGAGCTTTTATCTCTCAATATTTTATTGAAAGCTTTTAAAACGTATACTTTTAATGATGTCATATATTTTTATTATATGGTATCTAAATATCTCATCAAGATTTGCAACAAAGGTCAAGATTAACGTATCAATTTGTTAATATATTTATGTCCTAAGAAAAAATAATTGAAGGAAATTAATGGCTAGTATTTGTTGGTATGAAAATAGGCATAATTATCTACTGGTTCATTCAAGATTTACCCTAAAGTTTACAAAATCGTACCATTGGAGCATTTTGTCTAAACACTTTATGTTTTGTGCGAATTTCCGAAAAGTGTCTAGACAACAACAAGACTCTTAGCCTCCTTTTCTAATTATATTTACATTGATATTGGTGAACATGTGGTCCAAATCTTTTTTGTCATTTACATATATTATGTAACTCTAATTCTAAAATCCTATTAATAAAAGAAGGGATTGTCATTTGAAGGGATATTATAGGAAGTCTGATCTTGTTATAAAATATTGTATAATTGGGGGTAGAGAGAGAAAGTCCAAGAACTTTTCTTTTACCTTAACTTTTTTTTTCCTTTGAGTTAATACAATCAAATACACAAATGGATGGCGTACTGTCATAATAACAAGTGTTATCTAAGGAATTTACCATACAAAAAAACTCTTGCCTCCTTTTCTATTTATTATTACTCCATTGATTTGCTTTCAGTATCTCTTGATTATTACCCCCATTATTTATTATTTACTATGATTTTCTACTTCAATATTTCTTGTGCATGTCATCATGGTATAATAATTTTTTTTTTTGATACTATGGAACAAGTTTACCTTCCCCCTGCAATAAGCATATTTACCAAGTTTCAATTTCCACCGTTCCTCCTTTTATTTGATTCTAAATTGAACGTTATTTAGTCTTACCCCCACTCCCTCTTTCTTTTGAATCTATCAATTGTGTTTATAAAAAATTAAGTATTCTGCTAATTATGTTTTATATTATCGTCTAAACTATATGCATTTTTGTGAGTCTCATTTTTAGTCTAAACAAATAAAATCAGGAGAAACTAAAAAGAGATGCCATTTAGCGGCCGACAATATTATACACTATATGACATATGATGTATCGGAGCAGGGAAGAAGAGTCTTCCACCTACATGATGTGCCGTGGAAAGCATTTTTATAGTGGCACAACACATGATATGTCGTGTAAGGGCTTCGAAATTGAAAAAAAGATGCCACGACACATGGTGTGTTTTTTGAAGCATTTCCTCGCACAACACATTGTTTGTCTTTTAAAGGTTCAACCTTTCTCACGCATATCATCTGTCATGGGAGCTATTTTTAGTTTTTTCATGCTGCATTTTTTCCTTCGTTAATAAGGTAAATACATACTTTTACACTACGCTATTAGCCTATGCAACGAAGTTGATCTTATATCTAACTAGGGTATGCCCGTGCCTCCGGCACTATTAAAAATAATTATGATAATTAATAGATGAGTTACTATTATACATTACTATATATATTGTAACAATCGTAATGAAGTTTCCTCTAACATTAAGGTGTTGGGTTAGTATGATTTGGTCAAATTCGAGTTGGGAACAAACTAACATGTTTAATAAACGGATCATGTCGAGTTAGTATAGATAACATGATTAACCTAGAATTGACATGTTTAAACTCAGTTAGACAGATGAAACAATTCTTATTTATTTGGGTAATGATATTAGTACTATACAAAAAATACTTTAACACTTTAAAATCATCTTTAATAACTAAAAAGTGTCCCAAAAAATTCATATAAAATATCATTAAAAATAATGTTAAATTATTAGAATATTTTTGGGAAGGGCTAATATCATTACCTTTATTATGTAATTTATTTTAAAATGCATATTTGACACACAATTTAATTATATTAATTTAGTGATATCGAGAAATATAAATATTACATTAATGTTTGACCAGCTGCCGCCACGCACTGCGAGATGGGATTAATCCAGGTGCGCGAAAGCCAGTCCGGATACCCCGTGAGGTAACTCTTGAACAAAAAAAATCATGTTAATTATAAAATTATTAATTTGTACCCTGCTTTACACGCAAATATACTTGGTCATCCCCCATCTCTCTCTTATTCTCCCCTTTTTCTCCCTTTCTTTCTCCTTGTCTTCGTGTGTAGCACAATCAAATTTTAAAAATGATTTTTTTAAAAAAAAATCAAGTAAAATTTTAGAATCGTAATTAGGATCTTTGAATTCAAAATCCAAACACACATTAACCTGACATAAAAAAATTTTAACTGAAAACCTAGCCATTAAAACCCCAAAAATTTACAACCTCCACCACATCACACTTCTTGATCCCCACCTCACTGTAACTCCACCCATAAAATTCATAAACTTCGATCAATAAATCCATCTTCAACAAAAACGAATAATCCAATTAAATAGCGTCGACAACCACTAAAACAAAGTAAATAGGAAAAATGTAAAGAAAAAAAAATTGAGCAGGGTAACAATTAGGGGGAGAATTTTGTGAAGAGAAGAAAATTTTAGAAAGAGAGAAAGATAGAAAGGATATCGATGAAGATTAGGAAAGAGAATTCTATCAAAAAAATTTCGAACTTTAAAGAAAGAGAGAGTTGGGCTGTAAGTCATAGTGAAAAAATAAAGAAAAATGAAATTGACCTAGATAAATTTTGCACCACTGGATTTGTTGGAATCACTTATAGCCGCACAATTATTATTATGGAACCACTTATAGTCGCACGATTATTATTATTATTATTATTATTATTATTTTCCTTTTTAGCATAGGTGAAAAAATGAGTCATATTATGATTATTTGTCAACTAAACAAAAATTTTAGCGATATAATATTTAGATTTAAAAACCAACTTCCTTGTATTTGTTAAGCAAACACAATATTTTAAATTATTGTATTTTCAAATATGTAATTTTTGAATATTAAATTTATGAATTGTAAAGCTAAATCCAATTCTGCAATCTAAACGCACCCTAAAAGAAAATAGGAAATAAATTAAAATGGAAGTAAATTTTGATTAGGAATCTAAATTAATACAATTATAAATTAATTTTAATTGATAGGTATACTTCTAAATTTTGAAAAGGGTAATATTATCAAAATTTGTTCAAAATTTTCATAAGTTAAGGCTGGATTAATCGTAAGATATCGCTGATAGAAACAAAACCACGCTTGTCATAATACTTATATAATCCACTGAGGGCCAAAATCGTTACAATCTTTATATGATAAGCACATATAATTTATGTGTATGATATCTTTTGACACATTTCCTTAATCATACTATCAAGAAAAAAATTCCATCATGTACATTGCTTGTCTTTATTATATTAAAATAATTTTACTAAATTATTTGACAGTCACATTATGCCATCTCTTTTAAGTTGTATTACTAATTTCACTGACATATTATGCATATAATAATTTTACATCTCATGACAGTCATATTACTGATTATTCGTAATATGTCTGTTTCTTAAATGTGTTTATGTTTGTAAGAATATGAATTATTTGACTTTATTCAAAAATGATTATATTTCATCTAACTATTACCGTTCATTTATGTTGGAATATTGTGCCATTACAAAATTGCTTATTCTTTGGTTATGTATATTTATGACTTTGCTCTGAAACACAATTTATATTGAATAATAATATGTATGCCGATGTTTAATTTGACTTTAAGTCAATTTTAATTTGAAATGGTTTTTTAATTTGAATTTCAAAATGTAAAATCTATAATAATTATCTTAGTTAATCTATGTTGGGCTAATTTTTAGGAGTCATTTAGAAAATATAGAAAATCACAAAAAGGAATAAAAATAATTTTAAAATATGGAATATCAATTATCCATAACTTTGGGCCGAATACTAATTATGAAAGTGAAGTGGGCCAGATACCAAACAATTCAAAAATCTTGAATAAAGTAGATTGAATATTATTTTTACACTAAAGAAAAAAGTCACTTATCTAAATCAAAAACGATAACACCTAAATCTCGGTAATGCACCACACAAATATAATCCAAATTGACATATTAACATGTCTAACTACATGATGTCCACACCTTAAGATTAGTTTAATAAAAAAATGATTGAAAAAAAAAGATTACTTACATATGGCACGAAATATGTAGGGATTAACCTCATTCTTTTTTATTCATTTTCTCACTCAAAAAATGTAACTTAACAAAATTAATTGAAATAAAAATTTACAACATTAAAACAAAAATTGATTAAGACAATGTTGTAAGGAACATATTGTAAACTGTTAATTCATGAATTTGAGCTTGCACAGCATAAATTATGAATTTTATATTTATCAAATAAAAACTTATTTTATCCTAGGTAATTGTAAGAGTTTTTAAACTTGAGTTTAAAGCATAAAATAAAGAAAGAAAGAAAGAAGATGAAGTAGCTCTTAATAAAGCTAAAAAATTGAAAAACTTGAATTGTATTTATGACTTTTGTATTTATCAAATAAAAACTTATTTTACAATGGACTATCATAAAATTTGTTCTAGACATTTAAAGAGATTTAGTACTTGTTTGATTGAGATTTTAAAACATATTTTTTAGATAAGTTTTTAGTAAGTGTGAAATTAAGTTGAAAAGTGAATTTAATTTTAGTTGGAGTTTTTTTCAACCAATTCAAAAAACTCATTAAAAAAAAATTCAAAAAATAGTCACAATGGTTCTTATTTTATAGATCTCAATAAGTAGATTTCAAATATATTTTTTTTATCCTATTTCGATTTTTGAATTTAAAATTATGGTGTTTTAAAAATTTTATGGGAAAGAAAGTAAAGTGAAGTAAATTTTGGGAAGTGTGAAGTAAATTATAAAAATTTGATTTTAAAATTTCAACCAAATACCACCTTAATAATTATATTGTTAGAGAGATAATAAATAAAATAAAAATATGTTGTATAAATGAAAAAAAAAATATTTTTCACTTAAAATACTAGTTACATCAATATCCTTAATTTGTATTATAGATGTGGTAGTGCGAGTACGCCTAGGGAAAAGTAAAATAATATAAAAAAATATTTAATTGGTGTTGACAATATTACTCCTGTTTTAGAGTCAGAAAGGTGTGCAGCGAAAAATTGAAATTTCATCGGCGATTAGAGAGAAATGACAATAGACGACGATAACTCTGTATACGTAGGCGGGATTCCCTACGACACTACCGAAGAAACCGTTCGCAACGCCTTCGATTTATACGGCCACGTTGTCGCCGTCAAGGTATATCTATATATATACATACATACGTATGCCTATTATATATATATATATATATTTAGATTAGATTATTTAATCGACGTTTGGTGATGGTGTGTGTATATATATATGTAGGGTTTGTGTGTTAGCGTATTTTTTCTCTTTCTGATTGTTATTCCCTAATTTGCTTTCTGTAGACACTATAGTTAGTTTACTAAAGAGCAATTCAAATCATCCCAAAAGAAAAGCCAAAAAAAAGAAAAAGAAAAGAAATGGAAAATGCTTCAATTTTTGTACAATAAATTTTTTTTTAGGAACTGACGAGATACAAGTGAACCCGTGGGACAAAACATTTTTAATTTGTTGTATGCATTTCTTTTTATCCAATTGGTGCCATTATTATTTGTATAAAAAATTAAGTTTAGCATCACTGTTTGCTAAATGCTAAATCCTCCCAAACTTGGTGGCTTGCTTGAAATATTGGGATACCTAAGTATTATTCATTTGCTTCAGGAAACAATATGGTGATCTAGGAAGTAGTCGTAGTGCTGAATTTTGATTTGTTTCTGTGGGACCTGAGAAGAAGAATAAACCTATGATTAGGCTGATGAAAAAATCCTATGTGGAAATTGACTTAGGACTTAAGAGAGTAATGCTTCATTAGTTTGGATAGATGATAATTTTGATCAAAGAGTAGCACTGTGCGGAGTTGAAATGAATTACTACGGCTGCTTTTTCAATGGAAGAACCAAAACATGAGATTACATCAAAGAAAATTCTCCGCTGGTTCTTCCCAGCAGTCGTAATCTTCTAAATTACCTTGCAAAAGAATGAATTCTTGTTTGATACTCCCTATATTCTAAATTAAGAGTCCATTTTGAATTTTCCGACTATTTTAAGGATCCACTAATTTCAAACTAAGCAATAGTTGAGAACACAACTTGTTAAGTATTGTGGAATTCAGTACATTGATTATGTCCTTAAAAGAAAACTGGACTTTAATTTGGGATATCCCAAAATGGAATAATGTACTCTTAAATTGGGACAGAGATACTATGTTGGAAGTGAATCTTATTTGGTGCGTATGACTTTTGGGTCGAGCGTTGTGGGATTGGCCTTAAAAACAGTTTAGTTGATAAGAGGCCAATGGTGTAAAATATTAGCCCCACCTTACTAATAGCCTTGTACCACTGCTCTATGTTTTATGGGTTGAACTGTTATTTGCCTGGAAAAATAAAAAAACAGAAGTTTAGAATTGGGAAGAATTTCCTTTTGGTTCACTTTGAGGTTAACCTGACCTTCATGAAAGCCAAAACAAGCTCTCTATGTTTTCTGAAAATCCAACTTAAATTTTGTTAATGTTGGAAATCAGGGTTTTATTATTTATAGCAGTAGATTTTATTTATTGGGTCTGTCCTTTATTATGTGTTTCCTTTTTTTTTCCCTAGATTGTTACCTTAGGGTAAGGTTTGTGTCCTATTCGTACCCACCTTTGGGAGTCTATGTAACATGCAATTATCAATACAATTTCATATTTGAATGTGTTATGTTAAGACTTGAGATATACCTCAGAATTCAAAATAGTGGACTGCCCATTACACTCCAAACTACCCACTATTTTCCACTAAAAACCCACTAATAGTCGACTAAATCTTCAACCCTAAAGAATTGGGCTAAATAAAACACATTAAACCAAAACACATAACTGAGTTTTGCCACCTAGCAAGAAAAATACACATCACTCCGTGCAATGTGGAGCATTTGCTTGAGAAACTATTGACATCCATAAGCCCCATCTTGGCCATTGAGAAACATTTGCGCATAACATCCCTTCCCCCTTTTGAAAATCCTTGTCCTTGGTTAAATCGGCTAGGATCCCATAGACCTATATAACATTGTTTTCTTTGATTATCAAGAAATTTTGTTTTTCTTCGATAAATCCAGCTAAGAGATTGCCAGCAGGGCACTTCGGAAATTTTAGTGTGCCTATCCAGACATTTTGATAAATGTGATTTTTTTCCTTTGATAAACTTTAGTTGATGTTTTTCTTCCTTGATGGAACCTGTTCTTTCAATGCAAAAACTGAGGCAGTAGTGGCATAAGTTGATTAACAACCGACATATTTGCCATGGTGGTAGTTTTGAACTCTCTTACAAGCCTTTGACTTGCGTCTATGTCTACGCACTTCAAATTTTCTCAAGTCTTTATGCATTATGAGACCTTGACCCCAATGCTGAACCCTTCTGATACCATTATATTATGTGCCCAAGAAAACATAAAATCAAAAATATAGAAAGGAGAAGAAAAACCTGCATCACCTGCCGGGAGTGGGGGGTGAAATTTCACTTGTGTTGCAATTTGAGGTGAACCTGCCCTTAATGAATGCCAAAACAACACACTGTATTTTCTTAAAATACAACTGATGTGTGGTTGATTGACTTGCATAAAAAAGAATTGGATTCCGTGACTCGTTTTTTGCCTGGAAAAACTTTCCATGATAAGCATAAACTTAGGGTGAGTGTAGTTTTCGAATTACTTGAAAAATGACAAAAATATTCTAAACCAAGTTGTCAAAGTTACAATCATACATCTTAAAAAGATGGAAAATAGAAAATCTAGAGATTTTTCCATCACAATTAAGTGCAATCAAATACACTCCAGTTTTTATTAAGAGATACTGTTTAAATAGAAGTTCACATTACTCCCTACTTCTCCTAAACTAGAAACCTAAGGCACTCATATTTAACTACTTTCACGCTCTAAAAACATAGGGCTATAAAACACAATAGACCAAGACAAATCTAAATTTACCACCTAGCAAAATAATATAAACATCACTCGACAACATGGATATTGTGAAGACCATTATCATCCATGAGCTCTATAGCGAAACAGTGGCACAAGACACTTATGTCCAAGCAAACTTCTCTTAATTTATCTCTTATTCTTATTACTTCATCTTCTCAAAGATGTACTACTTTTAATTCTGTATCTTCTTATCATATTATATAGATGGTAAAATTCCCTACACCACTCACATTGTGCCATGTGGCAGCTAATTAATGCATTGGCTATGAAGCACAAACACAGGTATGGGTGTCTTACCCGGTACCGGTACGAGGTACGGGTACAGCAAATCTTAAGAAACTTAGACATGGGTATGACGAGAGACACGTTTAATAAATAAATAAATATATTTATATAATAATATGCATTATGCAAACTCATATCCAAAGAACACTACAAACAAGTAAAATTTAACAGCACTTAAAATAAACAAGACATATCTGCAAGAGAAAGGATTACATCAAATAGAATAGAAACCATAGATCCAAATACAAAAGAAAAAAACAGAAAAATAAGTGCAAGACTGCAAACTTAAATAAAATAGTTTAGTTGTCGCTCCTTGTTTCTTAATCACAGGAAATTGTCTCTAGCTTCTCTAACATCTTCTTCTTCATCTCCTAAAAACATTTCATCCAAATCGGGTTCGTCAAGTGGCAAATTTGCGATCTCTAGTATCCTAGCACCATCAAGTGAATTAAATTCATCACCTCCACCCCCCACATCCCACATCTTGCTATGTCCATCTTTGTAATGATTAGAACTCCTAGAAAGAAGTCAAAGATTGCTGTGCACGTAAACTAAGTCCTTAGCTCATTTTGTAGTCAACTTTTTTCTCTTCACAGAATTTATAGAAGAATATGTACTCCAATTTCTCTCCGAACACGATGAAGAAGGTAGACGAAGTAGCTTTGTTGCTAAGGCTTGGAGAATGGGAGTATTAGGTCCATGGACGACCCCCCATAACTTTGGTTCAAGAACCCTCTATCATATGTAGAACCATGGTCGTTAAACGATCTATCAACGGATGAAAACCTTCCAAATTCAATATTAACCATTCTACGCTCCTCGGCATTTGGGAACAATTTAAGTATGCACTTTTTTCCTTCTGTTGAAATTTCTAAATCCTTATTGGGTTCAATTCGGTTATGACCCGCACTAAGTCATTGGTGGTTATAATACCTACAAGTAAAACTATATACAAATAAAAAGTAAAACTATATATAAATATAAATAAACATGTAAATAATTAATGATGTACCTAGGGTTCAACGAATGGGCCAAACAGTGTAGTGGTGTGTTGCTTTTGGACCACCGACTAACCAAAATGGCGTGCACATCCTCATAAAAGCTTGACTCCTCATTGTCTAGCTTCATTTCTTGTTGATATATAGCCATCTTTACTTTCTCAATTATGCAACCACACAAATCATACACCAAGTGAAGACAAGACTCATCTGTATTGGTAATTCTTAGCATCTCATAAATTGGCTCGGTAAAGGACAAGATATAATCAACTTTATCTCACCACAAGTCATTCAATACTTTCTCCTTTATAAATTAGGCCTTACCGGGATTGTCTTGTTTATACAAAGTCTATTTATCTGAAATGACCAAGCTTTGAAGGCCTTCTTTTACAAGGTTAAACCTCTTGAGCATAATTGATCACCGAAGAAAACCGGGTATCCGCAATAGCAAGCATCTTCAATTTCACAAATTGATTATACAAGTGAAGCCTCATTGAATGAGTTGTGATGAAAACCTTGATGACCATTGCATCCATCGCAATTTCTGTGATCTAACTACATTCACCATACATAATGGCATTTGCTTCGGTGTCCTTCGTCGCACAAATGTTTTTTAAAGCAAGATTAAGAGTGTACAACACATGGTGTCCAAAAGACTTTTGGATACATATCCTCAATAAGAATTCCCGCCGCATGACACACCAGAGCATTATCCGTTATCACTTGAACTACGAAATCGGGTCCAACTTCCATGATTGTTTCTTTTATCAAGTTAGCAATAAAGAATCGGTCTTTATATTCACCTTGACAATTAACCGCCTTCAAAAACATTGGTCCAGCTTCATTCAGTGTTATAAAATTAATTAAAGGCTTTCTTTGAGGGTCACTCCATCCATCATTGACAATAGTAACCCCCTTGTTTTGTCCATTGTTGTTTTATTGGTTCCAATAACCTTTTAACATTTTCCCTCTCTTTCTTTAGTAAAGTAGTCCTCAAGGAATTGTATCGGGGGGGCACAAAACCATCAAGATTGCTTAGCCACCATTGTAAATGCTTTCAAATAGTGAGGATTTCTTGCGAAGTGAAATGGCAAGCCCACAGAATAAAACATCCTTGCAATCTCTTGTCGCAATTCTTCTCGAGCATTCATGTTAAATGCCTTTTCAATTGCCGAATTTCTAGTCGCCTTTCTTTTTTTGGTTTCAGACATATTTTCCATAAATCCAAATAAAGCTCCACCAATAGTTCCTTGAGATTAACATGGCAAAGGGACTTCTTTAGCTGCTGAATTTTTTACCCTCAAGGAAACTTCATCAACTTTTCTTTTTAACTCGGCCAGTACACTGTCATTGAACTTCGAACACTTCTTAATTCCTCTCCCAACAATTCTTAGCAAATGGCCTGTTACTTTAGAGTAAGAGCCCTTGAATGTCTCACCACAAAAATTGCATAAGGAGGAGTAATTCCCTCCACCCCTAGCTGATTTTTCTAGCCTCGTAACATGTTTCCACAATGGGATATTATCATATTGAGTATGAGAGGATACAACAGCAGTAGACGCAGTGCTACTACCTGACAAAGCATAACCAAAATTTTCCATACCCACCTTTATAATCCAAGAAAAAGAACCCAATATTAAATAAAACTATTTCTAAATTAATTAAACAAAAGGGAAGAGTATAACCAAAACTATTTCTTTGATTCTTTCAAAATCTGAACAAAGAAAATTACAAAGCCAATTACGAAAACTAGAAAAGCAGAACTGCAGAAGGGAAGAAGAGTAGAAGACACATTCGTGAGTCTGTGAGTGAGAAGACCGAAGAAGAGAGAAGGTTGACGACGATGATAGAAGGCCGTTTGATTAGCATAGAGATGTGAGAATGGGTTTGAGCGGCGTGACCTAATTTTGTCGATCGTTTATTTGGGAGATCTCCTCTGTTAATATACTTTTTAATTAATAAAAAGACACCTAAAAATATTGCATATTATAAATTGACCCCCTTAGTTTTTTTTTTCCATCCATCCGCGTGTCGAGTATCGTACCCATACCCATTTTAGCCGTATCCACTGATATTTAATAATATTTTTATTGGACATGCCACGTGGAGTGTCCAAGCCGTGTCCTACCTGTGTCTGTGTCTTTCGCGTGTCCACATTGGTACCCTAAAAAAATGGAGTACCTGTGCTTCATAATGTATTGGAATTTGTTCAAATTCTCCTTTTATTACTTATTTATCATATAGATGGTAAAATTCCCTACATCACTCACATAGTCACATTGTGTCATTTGGCAGCTAATTAATGCATTGGAATTTGTTCCAATTCTCCCTTTACTACTTGTTTGTAAAACCAATCTTTAACCGTCATGCTCCACTTCCCTATAGTAATTACCTGAATGAATTGTGTATCTAATGTCTCACGATCCGCTAAAGTTTCCTCTTCTACATGAGTCACATTTTATTTTGTCAATTAAATGAGTGATAATATCTCTCCATCGGTTCATTCTCTTGCTCACACATAGTAACAGTATATATATATGCCCCCTTTTTGATAATAGATCATGAATCCATTTATTTTTTCCATTTCAATTTTTCACATCATATCATATTATATAGATAGTAAAACTCACTACATCTATCAGATTGTGCCATGTGACATTTCAATAAATTCATTTACTTTATAATGCTCTCTTTTATCCCCTCTTCCTTGCTATTTTAAAAATCCATGTATTTATATAATACTATCTTTCCATATTCTTTGACGTTTGCAATTTAGTAGTTGTCTGTTCATCTACTCTATAAACCGTTACTATATTTTTCTCATTAATTGATACTTATGATTGCATTGATCTTAATTCTCAATCAATTTGTCGTTTCATTGCAATCATTTTATGTGTATAAAGTATAAACATATGTAAATTTTTCCCATTAACTAATATTTATGATTCCATTGATCTCAATCAATGTGCCATTTCAACACAATCATTCTATGTGTGTATGCATATCTCGCTCTATATATATACATTGGCTTGATTTATTGACTAGGGTCTCCTCTATTTATCTAAGTGCCCTTAATTAGTTTGAAAAGGGTTAAATTCTATATATTTCCAATGAACTACTTCTTTCTTTCTTTTTTCTAATTTGTCTACTATTTTGTTGATTTGTGTTGGTTTTATTTCAATGTACTTTCAACCCTCCTTTATTCTAATATTTCAATGTACTTACAACTCCCTTTACTATAATATTTCAATGTACTTTCAACCCCCCTTTTCTCTAATATTTCAATACAATCATTCCTAAGTGGAAAATATGTATTGTTTCCATGCAGTGATGAAACATTTTCAACATTTGGTGTTTGATTGCCTGCCTTTTTTTTATATTTATTTAGGATTTTTTTGCCTTTGAGATCTTTTCTACCTTATCTAGAATTCGTTTTCCTAGGTGGAGGGTGGGAATTCAAGTTCCTAGAAATGTGCATCATTTACTTGAACCATGAAATTAGATGGAATTGGAATTGCCTAGTTAGGCAATCAAACACTACCAAAAGATGGAGAAGTACATATTTTCAAGTTTTGGAAAACTTTGCCAATCAAAACACCTTTTGTATTCAGTATACAACTGTAGGAGTTAACTAGCATGAAAAACCTCATATATCCCATCCTGAAATAAAGAAAAAAGAAGGGACAAAGGCTGTTTGAACATTTTATTGGCATTAACTTTTCATTGAAGAAGTAAGAAATCATTCTGGTAGGGGGTTAACAACTATATAATAAACTGCAGTTAATTTTTACTGATTCTACGGCCTGATTTTGCTTAATATATGATGTTCGAAGATTCTTGTAGTTCAGGTGGGTTTTATTCTTTCCACTGTGGTCAGCATCACTGAGGGTGCATTCAATTGGTGTATATATGGAATTGCAATATATTTCCATAGAAAGCAAAAACTTAGGGTGGTATTAGTTTCTGCAGTACTTGGAACATGAAAAAATCAGTCATAACCATGTTGTAACACTGCAATTGATTCCATGAAATTATGCAATCAAACACCGGAAAAGATGGAAAGCATTATATTTTTAGCCTTTTCTATGGAAAAGAAGTGTTCTCATACATACCATAAAAGAATCAAGATCATTGTCTCTTGAAAAATATATTATGCAACATCATCACAAAATAGGTAGATGATAACATAGTCTACACTAACATAGGAACAGAATTGGTGCTTTGGGGCATAGGTGTTCCATTAACACCCATTTTACATATATAAATATGTTTCATATAGCATAACCTTCTTTTATTTTCCTTCAAAAAGTTTTAAGGAACTACGTATGTAATAAGACTCGAACCCCGCCACGCTACCAAGACAAGATAAATTGGTTCCCATGAGACACTTCTTATTTTGTTTCATTCTGAATTGTCTATGCTTACCAAATACATAACACGTGCACAATAATCTACTATATATTTGTGGATTAGATTATTTAACATATAGCACAACATGTTATACAAACCGTGTGATATATAATTTATATGAATGCACACACATTTTTATGCACATAAAATAAATTATGTACCCAGCACCCTTGCCTGTTACCCCATATTAAATTCTTTTTTATGTGCTGCTCTTCCAGATAAACAAGGACCATGGAACTGGGGGGAAATGCTATGGCTTTGTTACCTTCACAAATCCTCGTTCTGCGGTTGATGCCATCAATGACATGAACGGCAGGGTATATCTATCTCGTCTCGGAAATATGCTTATGTAGTACTTACACGTGATAATAAAATTATGTCTTCTAGGTCGCCTCTATTTTGTTCCATTAAAAACATAAACTATATTTTTCTTTGGTTGATTCTTTTAGAAATTTAACATAGTGGAACATTGAATTAGACCATCGATGGACAAGTGGTAAAAGTGAATGAGGTCAGGACCCGAGGAATGAGGTCAAATTTTGGTGGCGACAATTTTCGACGTAATTCTGATAGGGGAAGAGATCGAGACAAAAGAGACTTTGATCGAGATCGAGGCAGGGATCAAGATCGGGATCGCCATAGAGAAAGGTCTCGAGATCATCATGATCATCAAAACAGGGAAAGGGGATTCGCCCGTGCACGTGGCGATCATGATCAAACACGGGCCCGTTTTGTGGGGAGGGATAGAGTTCGCGATCATGATAGGGCTATGGAGGACATTGAGCAAGAAAGTGAGAGGAACCTCGGCCATGAAAGGGAAAGAGGCCGGATTCCTGATTGGGAACAAGATAAGGAAATGGAGATAACTAAAAATAATCACAGAAGAGGGATAAAGGATAGAGATCAAGCACCTAAATTACTGACTGGGTAATAATTTTCTTTTTCTTTCTAAGTTTTGTCATCATGGTCATTTTAAAGTAATGTAGTGTACACTTCAAATCTGTTGTGAATATTGTATTTTCTACTGTAAATTGCCTGAACAAGTTGTATAATCCTTTGAGTTTTTCTTTTTGTTTAAAATATTCAACCTTTTGGGATTAGGGGTGGCGGTGGTTGTGAAAGGCTTTGATAGTCATAACAATCCTGTCTCCGAGATTGTATGTAAGGGTGGTTATTGGTTATGAAGTGTCTAGTCGTTCATTTTTGTTGACAAATGGTTTTATTTGATAGTTTAGCTAATTGAAATCATTGTCATGAAACTATGATATAGAGCACTTTGTTTGTTACTCCCTCTGTATCAAATTGATAGTCCCACTTCCCTTTCTAGGTTGTCGTAAATTGATAGTCCTGTTTCCTTTTTGGAACATAACCAAAGTACCGATTCTCGCAATACAACTTAATTTCTATTGCGATATTTTATACATTGATTATATGCCGAAAAAGAAATGGGACTATTGATTTGGGACATCTCGAAAAGTAAAGTGGGACTATTAATTTAAGAAGGATGGAATTTGGGGGGGGAGCAAAAATAACTTCACTTGGAACCTCCATTTGTATCATGTTGACATTCATGATGTATATATTAATTTAGCCCCATCGAGTTGTGCTATGGGTTGGTCTTTTCTTGATTATTTGCCTTGTTTCCATTCACGCAGTTCCAAGTTTAGTGACAGGCCAAGCAGAGAGGTACCTTCAGCTTCGAGTGATGAGGATCATGAGGAGGTAGAAACTTGGAATTACTTGATCCGATACTTTAGCTGTTAAATCATAGCTTAATACAAGTCTTGATAGTGGTGCCTTATCCTACATAGTTATTTTTTCAATACATGAATCAGGTGGATAAAGGACTGGATATTTCGAGACAGAAGCTTGGAGAACTTCAAAGGGAGGTTTGCCTTCTCTCTACATAGAAAATACCAACATGTTATCCTGCTTAGTACTCCCTTTGTCTTAAAAAGATGGTCCCACTTTCCTTTTCGGGGCATCTCAAGTTTAGTCTCATTTCCTTTTCAGGACATAGTCAATGTACTAAAACTCACATGAGAAAGTGAGTTGTATTTGTGACCATTGATCGAGTTGAAATTAATGTCTCCTTAAGAAGTACCAAAGTTGAAGTGGGACTATTTTTTTGAGACTGAGGAAGTACTAAACAGGTTGTGGGAGGTTTTAATAGTTTGGCATGACTCATGCATCTGATAGCCTGAAAAGTATGCACCTTTGGTTATAGGAATATTAATCTGGATAAATGATAGTAATAATACAATAGCGATAAGAGTAAGGGCCCGTTTGGTTCCGCAAGTGGTTTAGTTTTAATATTGGTTCAATTTATCTGATGAACTGTAAACTTAAATTGGGGTAAGCTTGAAGTAATACTTAAAAAATAGCGGTGCAAGCCAAAGGATTACGTGTAAATAATGAGATAAAGGCCCTTATTTTTACATTTTTCTTTGAGAGCCCATGTATCCAGGGGCAAAGTAATATGATTATGATTACAGGGCATAAAGTCAAGAAAACATGGATTAGTAAGATGTGTAAGGTCCCAGTTGCAAGAAGTACGAAATATCCTGTAATGCTATCATTTGGTTATTTGAAAGGCGTTTGAATATTTGTTTCATAAGTTTCTTGGAAAACCCTGTTTTCTAGAAATTACTTGTTGGGGAGGACTGTGGGGGAATTCATTTTCATTATCATTAGGATGAGAATGAAATGAACTGTTGATTATATTGTCCAGGTATCTCATATGGAAGAGCTGGTAGAAGAGAAAGGGCAAGTTGTTTCGAGTTTAAAGGAGAAATCCCAGGTCATATTTGTTTCGATTAGTCACATCTTATCCGAGATAATGAGGAATTGAACTTTTGTCGTTTCTTGTAATTCTCTTTTTTGGTATGTATTTATGAATAAAAAGACACAAACACAAACACACACACACACACACTAGAATTACGCAATTTTAAGCGAAAATTGTGTATGCAGTTCAATGCACAATAGGTGAAAACATTTTTCATCAAGCGTGAAATCAAATGGAATAAACTTGTTTTCGACGTTTCTTAGTGAAAATTGGTTGATGATTTGTAGATATTGGAGGATGCGTTGAAAGCTGCAAAAAAGTTGAATTCACACCGACAGATGCAATTGGCTAAGGTAGTTTCTGTGAATATTTTCTTGCTATTAAGGAATTCGGGCAGAGATATCTTGGTGATGAGATTTGAATTCTGTGAAATATTTTGCAGCTCCATAAATGCTTTATGCAAATGAAAGATTATAGTGAAAGACTTAAAAACTCTGAACTGGAACTTCAGGTCAGTCTTGCTCTTGCACTCTGATTTTATTCCTTTTTTACGGAATCTGACAAACAACTTTCTGTTTCTGGTCTAGTTTGGCTTATTACTATCAGTAATCAGATTGAGAAATCCTAGCACTCCCAACGTTACAAATAAGAGCCAACTATTGTCTTTCGAACATTTTAAGAAAACATTAATTTCAACTTAATCAATGATCAAGAAATAAACTTGTTTAGTATTGAGTTGACTGATTGATTGATTAATTGTGTCCTAAAAAAAGAAACATGCTCTTCATTTGGGACGTTTGGAAAAGGAATACATGACTGTTAATCTGGGTTGTATTTATGCTATGGAAAAATAATGCAACAAATTATACAAATGCCCCTAACATTTAAGTAATTCCACCAAACGTTCAATTTGTGTGATACTAGTAAATGAATTTGCGAATGCATTGAACTATTGAAGTGATGTTGCTGACTATTTTGCAATTTGGGCATGTTGCTTCGACTATTATTTTGGTCAAACAATTGAGTGAAATGCTCCTTTTAAGGAAAACACTAATTTTAACATAATCAATGGTAATAATAATATGACTTATTTACTATAGTGAGATATGGTACATTGATTTTGTCCCAAAATTGATGGGATTCTTGCCGTAAACTTTCCCGATTCATATATTTTCTTATCCTCTTACATCTGTACCTGTTCTGAGCCTATGTGTTATATTTGGTTTTATGCTAATATTCATATGCTTCCGATCTCTTAAATTAAGAGTCTCACTTTCTTTTTTAGGACGTTTGTCCTAAGTGCCCCATTTGTAAAATTAGTCTATAAATTGATGGGATATGGCGAAATTAACATTATGATACCTAGGCTAACTAAGCTCTCTCCTTCCTTTAGAGGAAAGGTGATTAGGAAAGTAGGGCAATTCTAGCCTTTGTGCCTACGCTATTGAGGAAAAACCCATTTGCGATCCCTAGTTTTCAGACTCACTGCGCGTTCACAGTCTCTGTATTTATCCAAGTACTCATTTCAACTGTCTTTGAGGTGATCACATTTTTGAATTTTCAATTTAACTCTTCCAGCCTTTTTTTTTTCTAATACAAATAAATATAAGGGTATATAGTGCAAGCAATAGGATCCGAACCCTTACTGTTAACAGGAGTGGATTTGTGTTTAACCACCAGGCCACTTACCATTTTTTTTCTTTCTGTAAATTACTTATATACGTGTTGCACACTTGACGTGCTTACAGGGTAAATTATTATGTTGTAATGTATCACCCTCCAAAGACTGAATGGTCGATTAGGGTTAATTTTATAGCCTTTCTTGCTTGCAGTCGATGGTCGATTCAACAATGGTAGAGATAGAATATGGTGATGATGTGGGAATAGTTCCGCCGGTGCTGGCAAATGGCAATGCTTGACCTTGTTAGTTGGCACCCCCAAAATCCGAGCAAAATCCTTGTTATATCCTTCCTCTGTTTTGGCTCAAGTAACATTCGTGGTTTTCTTGTAGATTTACGTGCAACGATCAAGGTTATGTTCTTTTTAAATTGTTTTAGTTATGTAACTGCATTTTTTGGCTTCTTTTCCGTGTTAGTTTGCTAGTGAAATTATCATGCCTATGGGACTATCCAGTCTACTTATATGCACACGCACAGTAACGCACACAAATATTTCTCACAACTAAATTTTTGTCTGAAGCGAATATTAATGTTCACGGTGCTAGTTGTGCCTATGCCGAATTATGCGGTGTCTATTCTTCTACTAAAGTGCATATACAAGGTTCTAGATTCGAGTCTCAATAATTGTAAGTGGAGCATGAACACCCCCTCGGCATTGCAACAGTGTAAGTTTGTTAGAAAAATGAAAAAAGAACTATGAGAAATTAGGGGCTTTAGGATCCGGTGTTCGGTGTTAGTAAATTTTTGGGATGCAGCTTACAACTATTGTTTTTATTTTCAAAAGAATGGGGTCCCATAGTTTTAGTAACTGCTTCCAGCGAGAAGCCGAGAACTCAATATTTGGAGATTGGGCGGCAAATAGCAAAGTGAGGCCGGCAATTACCAAAAATGTGCGGTAAATGTTGTTAAGCTGAGTGGAAGATACCCTAATAGAGTATCTTTAGAGACAACATAATTTTAAAAGAAAAAATGTTGACGGCATCCTAAAAAAATTTGTAAACACATGTACTGTATACTAATTTTTTTCAAGGAATTACTTGCGTCTTCACGCTATCTTAGTCTAAAGTTACAAAGCTATCTGAATATTCTGAATCTGAATCACACAATCCAAAGCTATCCTCATTGACAAAATACGCCCGTATAATAGTTTCTCAACTCGATTTATTGCATAATTAATTGCTCTTCGTTATGAACTTGTTTCACGTTTGTTGTCGGATTGTAATTATCCGCCTGAAATTAATATTGCAAAATATTATAGCGAAATTATTAGTTATTTTTTGGAATTTAGGTAGCTAGCTGTAAATGCTGTGAGAAGGTTTGATAGGCAAAATAAAATAAAATTGTAAAGATTGTTTTCTATTGGCATCCTAAATAGGTTCAATTAAAATTTTGGAAAACATAAAATTTCAAATATAGTTTTCTATTATTTCAAAATAAAATAAAATATATAGTTTCTATTTGACATAACTATTTGAAGATAGTTTCGGCATTGGTTTTATGCCAAATTTTCTTTTTAACACGGATGCAAGTCTTTATATAAAAGAAACTACGAGTTATTGGGTATATGGAAAATTCATTGTATTTAATCTTTTAGGTGGAAAAAGTAGGATTTAATGTTTATTTTTTCTTTAAAATTGATCCTTTTATTTTATTAATATGTGTAGCACCATAGTAAATATTTTTTATTATAGGTTACGGTGGATACCTCAATAAATTAGTACATTCGTTAACCCATCAGATATTATTATACTAACTATATATATGATGATGAATATCATATGCATATGATGTTCTAGCTAATTTGTGATAAATAATTGTGTGGTGTATATTATTATAGTCTGTATGCACAAACCACAATAAGTATTTGCAAAACAATATATTATTTCAAAAATCAAAATAAATTGTTTCAGTTTTGAAAAAATTATCAAATTGAATAGTTGGTGATTTTAAGATCATGTACACATAAATAAGAAGTTAATGATCAGCTCGAAGCATAAAAATGTGTTAATTTAAGAATGTATCTTTTATAGCTTATAATAGAAAGTACACGTCATCGCATTACTCTCATCCTAAGCAAGACATAATAAAATAATCCCACGTTCTAAGTAGAATTGATTATATCCACTGCTCTTATCTTGCAGGTCAAATACAACCAAGTAGTGAAAGAGGTTAAAGGTAATGAAAGAGATTAACATACATAGTGAGTAACGCGATGGTAGGTGTTTTGCGCAACAAGTTATGGTGCATGCTCTTTAAATTAACACATTTATGGGCTTTGATTTGGTAATTTAACTTTTTAATTATATTTACATGAATTTTAAAATTGCCAACTATTCAATTTGAGTTTTTTTTTTTTCAAAACTGAAACTATTTATATTGATTTTTTTAAGTATTATAGTATTTTGCTAGTATCCACTATTGTGTGTGCAAATATACCACAATAAGTTATAATACACCATTATTTACTACAAATTAGAAAGAACATAAAGTGCCTAAATATATATAAGTTAGTCAAACAATATTTGATGGATTATTGCCCTTAAATAAAACAAAAATGTATTAAAGATATATCTATTATAATTTATGGTGAAAAATACATATCATCATGCTATATATATATGAGTGTAGTTTTAATGGTTACCTTATCTCTTTACCTATGGATGATTACTATAAGATTAACCATTGGATAAAAAATCAAAGGCTAAAATTAAGTGAGTAGTTGACTAACATAATTAATGCACATTGAAAAAATACAAAGTATTAAATATAAGGTTAAGAGCATCTCCAATAGGCATGTGTAAACCATGCCACACAGGATTTGTGTAAATTTTACACATTGCGTATAATTTTTTGTGCTCCAATGGTATTGTGTAAAATATGCTACATTAGAGCATCTTCAATCGTCTTGTATAAATTTTGTGTAAATCCTACGTCTCAAAGTGAAATTTACACAAAAATAATAAATAATTTATTTTGTACTCCAACAGTCTGTTTTAAACTTTTGTGTAAATATTAAACAACCAATTAGATATGCACAAGTGGAACTTATCCTATATTTATTCCCTTGCTTTTTAAATCCATTTATTTCTAGATACGAGATGAGGGAAAATAGACGCGAGATTATCTGATGTGATTGTGTAAATTAGGTTTGTATTTTACACAACTTTTTTACACAAATCCTAGGTGTCCGTTTCTTAAAGGGACAATTAAAAAAAGGTCTTACTAGAGAAAAACATTTCACACTAAAGCCAATGAATAATTTTTTTGTAAATAAAGGGCCTATTTTTTATTTTATTAATAATATGACATATATTTTTTTTTCATTATAAAATGACATCCCAACCCTTAAAATAAACTAAAAAATGCCAATATGCATTAAAATATGGATTGCAATATGAACTTTGCAGTCCATATTTTACTGCAATATGAACTTTGCAGTCCATATTTTTGGTGCAAAGTTCATATTGCAGTCCATATTTTACTGCAATGTGAACTTTGCAGTCCATATTTCTAGTACAAAGTTCATATTGCAGTCCATATTTCACTGCAATATTCATATTTTTTGTGCAAATTTCATAAAGAGAGGGTAATTTAGGTAATATATAACATGTTTTTATTAATTAAATGATATTTAAATTTATTCAAATACCTTCATTTAAAATATAAAATAAAATAGGCCTCTTACACTAATTACCAATTAAAAATAGGCCATTCATTCAAAAAAATATTATTCATTGGAGTCTTGGTAAAAATCAATATGTAGTAAGACCTTCTACCTAATTATTTCTAGTTTCTTAAAAGACTGCTGGAGACATTTTTTTTACAAAACGTGTAAATTTTACACAAACCAAAATTATATACTACGATTGAAGATGCTCTTATCTTTTGTGTAAAATGGGTTTTATTTTACGCATCCATTTTACACATCCACCTCATAAGTTTCTCTTTCCAACTTTTTACAAAATCTTAAAAATAGTATAATTAAAAATTAAAAATATATTTTGTAATAAAACTTGCATATTTGAATTATACTCATCAAGATCTTTAAATCAGTACACACTTTGACTATTTAATTATAAATAAAAAATGTTGAATACTATATATTCCATGTGTTTACATATAATTGGTGCATCATAATTTTACACAAGATTATAAGTATGAACCATTGGAGCAAAAATGAGAATGTATATAATTTATGTGTAAAACAACTTTTTATCTACCAAATGTCAATTATTTATTAGTCCACATGTTTTTACACATCAATTTTACACATTGTTATTGGAGATGATCTAAGTGGGTAATTTGTTGTTACCTAATGACATGGCATTTTTTTTTCTATTTAATTTTAAGGAATCATAAATTAGATATTCATTCCATGATTTTGTAATTCTAATACAGGCTATTCCTATTCCTTACCCTTATAAAATGAGTGATTTTGTTTATATCCATGATATCTTGCAGTTAATCTACATTGTTAAGTTGATTAGCATTGCCTGCTAAATTAATCCGTGAGAGTGGATAAATTGACAAAAAAATATTATTGATTTAATTTTATAAATATTATTTTATCAATGATTTAATATTAAAAAATAAACTAGATTAATAGGTACATCTACTCTAAATAAATAAATAAAAATATGGAGCTTTTTTTTAAAGGACAAATCTCTTACTTTCATTCTAACAAAGGACATTATATTTTTAAGATTAGTTTGAAGAACAACTTTTTAATTGATGACAAAATAAATTTTAATTTTTTAAAAATAAAAGATAGTCATTTCCAAAACTACCCCTTATTAAAGATAATAACAACTGTTAAAATTAAAATAATAAAAAAAATATAAATAACATAAACTCAAATTTAAATTAAATATCTCAAACAAAGATTTCAAATTTTAAAGTTTAATTAAAAAAATAAAAATAGATCATGTCACCTTAACCTGCTATAACATGTTAAAGGATTTGCTACATCACTGATGTGCATCAATTATTGTCGGTACTCATCGATAAATACAGAGAGAAGATAACCATTGAAAACTCGTCCATATATAGATATAGATATCCTTATTATAATTGAGACACTTTATATGCTTGGTTCATTGCATATATTTATATGCATGACACTGATATATACCAGTGGACCACGAAGAATTTGAGATTAAGAACTGATACTCAACATTGAAAGACAACTAGAAATCATGAATGCTAGATAGACCATTGAAAGGCACACATTTTGTTAATTAAGATATATGAGAATGAAACTGGCTTTTCAATTGATTCTTAACTTTTGGTTAATTGACACATGACATGACGATGAACTATATATTGGTCAACATTGTATATATTCAGAACATTACAAAAAAGAATTATTTTTATACGATTGGTACCATTGATGCACCTAGTTTTTGATCATGAGAGAAGGATAAGATAAAATGGGTTACTAAGATCGAATTGTAGCAGGAAGTAGAGAAACTCACTTCCATATCTAACTTTGCTAGCAACCCATGTGTATTATATTGTTATTACTCGCTCTATCTATATTACAAAACACCATATTTGACCAAAATTTTCTACAAAACGTATAAGAATATAATGGTTAAAAACACACATTGTTATTGTTCGCATTAATTCTATATCATTGGATGAGTTTTACACACACGCCAAGATGTCACATCAAAGTTAATACACTCACACCAATAATATACACACAATAAACTCTCCCACACTAATAATTTTGTCTACATTAAAAATTTACTAATTATGATCAATTAAACAAGATTCATCATGACTATTTTCAAATCATATTCACAAATGTGATTGGATTATTTTTACATCTGGCCATTAGTTTAATTTGTTAAAAAAATATTTTGTTGAAATCAAAATAAGATAAAAAAATATTATTAAAAAAATCTTTAAAAAATATTATTTTTACATATGGCCACGAGTTTGATTTGTTAAAAAAATATTTTGCCGAGATCAAAATAAGATAAAAAAAATATTATTAAAAGATTCTTTGAAAAATATTATTTTTACATCTAGCCATGGGTTTAATTTGTTAAAAAAATATTTTGTTGAAATCAAAATAAGATAAAAAAATATTATTTTTAGATATGGCCATGAGTTTAATTTGTTAAAAAAATATTTTGCCGAGATCAAAATAAGATAAAAAAATATTATTAAAAGATTCTTTAAAAAATATTATTTTTACATCTAGCCATGGGTTTAATTTGTTAAAAAAATATTTTTTCGAAATCAAAATAAGATAAAAAAATATTATTAAATTTTTTTTTAAAAAAAATAAAAAACAAGTAAGTCCAATTCAGTCTAGTTTTAATTTTTTCTGCTTGAAGATATATTGAACTTACATTTTGATTGTTCAAAATAGTAAACAATGGGTTCAAAATAGACTCAATGATGTTTGTTGAGTTAGATTTATCACACGTTACTTTTTTTATTCTATAATCAGATCTTATTTATTTTACCGTGCCGGATGGTATGAATATACACTAGTCTTTAATAAGAGTTAATGTTTGATTTTTTTCACTTTTAAGAATGTACTAAATTCATTATAATTAATAGTTTAGAGCAAAACTTGTTTCCTTCTTGATACATTTATTATGTTTTCTGAAAAAAAAAAAGAAGTTAATTTTTAATTCGGGATATCTGAAAATAACTTATGAACTCTTAATTTAAGATGGAATTATTTATATATTATTTTCATTATCTTTAAGAAGTTGTCTTCATAAACACTCTAAATGAAATTTAACTTTTTAGGAAGCTCTTATCTTTTGGTTAGAGGCCGACCAAAGTGATTCCAAATCCCATTCTCCACTCTCTTGCATGGTTTTAGATGCTCCATCATCTCTATGCTTCCCAAAAGTCAATGCTATTTTGAAAGAATATTGTTTAACATATTTTACAAATTTTCTTTTCTACAAACTGAACTCACAAAGTAAAATTTCTTTTCCAATTTTTTCTTTTTATACAAAGTGATGAGTTCCTAACAAGAATAGACGTACATGATTTCACTTCCTTCTAATGTAATTTGTAATAAAGAAAATTTCTTGTGTGATTCGAATTTTTTTTCCAATTAAATGTTTTAGTGGCTGATTCTTTTTTACCTTCCAGGTCTCCACTAAATATTTAGCAGCGAAAAGTATTTGGTGCTACTGTTTTATAACAAATAATTATTCATTTTTAGAGAGTAAAATTTGTTTTTTCTCACAAAAAATCATTTTGTTGTAGTAATTAATATTGATATATAGCAAGGTTTTGGTTATACATAAGGTAATAATTATTATTTATATTTGGGGGGATGATAATTAATATTCTTAATTTTTATTTTTATTTTTGTGGGGGGGGGGGGAGGTGCTTGCTTGTGGACATGCAACCACCATAACAAGGGTAAACATAATAAATGATTTGATAATCACATTTATGTGGATATAACCCAAGACCTTCTTATTATAAAGACTAGAAGAAAACGGACAGGTTACAAAGTTGTTTACTCTTTTATAAATTTTAAGTAATAGTAATAGTATTTTTCGTTTTGAAAAGGGTTAAACCTCTGTTGCCAATGCTAATGTGTGTTTTATTTTTCTTTGGTAAATCTTAAGTAAGCTACAGTAGTATTTTCCATTTTGAAAAGGGTTGCGAATCTAATATATAATTTTGAACGAGCAAAGTAGTAAATAAAAAAAATTGAACAATATATATCCTTTTATAATTGTAAATTATTCAGATAAATGTCATATTTTATTTGACAACATGCAAAACCACCCTTGACACTTCCATACTAAATGCGGGAGAAGTGTAATTGGTATATAATATACGCATGACTATTAGCACTTTATTTTATATGTAATTGTTGATACTTTTAAAATTTTAGAGTTAGATTTTGAAAATACTTCAATATTTTTATTGAAAATACTAAAATATTTTTATTGAAGCGGCGATAGCCAAGTGCCGCGATAGTAAGTAGAAAGCAATCCCGCCCCCTAAATTAATTTTGAAAAAGTGATCCTGTTAAATTATTTCTAAAAAAATAAATTAAAATACTATATATCTTGTGCATCTTTTACTATCACATCTTTAATTTTTATCTATCAAAGTATAAATAAGTGAAAGGAGTGGGGCTTTCCCACTTGGTTAAAGTGTGTTATAAATTTCAAACAACAATATTTCAGTCCTTTTATTCATCGCTTGAAAAAATATAAATAAATAAGTTGTTTAAGAATTTATCAGTGTCTCAGTCTTGTTGGACAAACAGATCACTTAATTTAAAAAATTGCTACTTAGCATTACGTAAACTATCATTCTAGAAAGGAACGAACAATCCAAACATTCTCAATAAAATGAAAACCTTAACATTAGAATATAAGCCGACGAAAAATTCAAAATTCCGAAACTATCAATCATTGTGGCATGACCAAAATTCTGATTAAACACATTGACAAGTTGAATAACCAAGTGCTCGAATCTATATATCTGAAATGAATTTAAATCATCGAATTTAAATAATTTTGTCGTTGATCCGATACAACTATTTATTTATAATGATTCTTATGAAAAAAAAAAAAAATTAATTAACAGTACCTTACAACACGTAAATGTACCTTTCATTATCTTTATGCAAAGTCTAAAGAATATTTCATGTAATGCAAAAATAAAGGCCATCTTTTTTCTTCTTTTTTTTCCCCTTTACTTTATTGTTTGAATTGAATTCAAAAGAGTTTTGAATTTAAAGAATAATAGTAAATTAAAAACACAGAGAGAGAGAGAGAGAGAGAGAGAGAGAGAGAGAGAGAGAGAGAGAGAGAGAGAGAGAGAATTTGCTAGTTGGATTGGATAAATAAGGAATAGAATCTTGTACATTTCGTATCATTGTTTAATTTAGAACTTTACAACTTTATTGATTATTCTAAGTATCTAAAGCCTTTCCCAAAGCACAATTATGCTTACATTATTTGGATATTTTCTTTTGAGAAAGAATTTCTTTAATTCTTTGTTTAATATGAGTGATACTCCCTAGCAAGCAAATTAACTAAAGAGTCTATTATTTTTCTGAGGTGTCTTAAATTAAAAGTCCTATTATTTTATTCGAGACATAACTATAATTTTAATTATATCTGATGATAGGAAATAAACTATATTTTTAATGGTTAATTACGTTAAAAAATATATCGTAACTTATGTTTAAAAAAAATATTTGAAATCAACTTGAACTTGTAATTTTAGATTGGAAAATTAAAATATTTAGGATTTTGTTGGAAGCTATTAGGCCATACATTTTATTTGAAGGATTTATGGCTTGCACGAGTACACTTAACTGTAGGGTATCCAATGGTCTAATTAATTACTTAAAACAAATATAATTGTTGTTGCATGGTCAGTGGAATTTATTCATATATGTTCCATCCTTTTCAATTATTTGGCGAAACGGACCTTTAATAGTTTGTATTTGTTAATGGGCTTCTTGTGGGTCGTATTTTTAGCCCAATACCAAAGCCTATATATATATTGAAAGACGATAGTAAAGTTGTTTCGATGCCGAATATATGAATTACAATTTTTTTTTTAAATCTCTGATCTTATAAAAATGTATTCATAAAACCATAAATTTTATAATTTATTTCACTATAGTTTAAAAATGTACAATTAACACGGAGTTGGCACGTGCTCTTCACGTATAAGGGGTAAAAAAGAAATTACAATAATTAGTAACATTTATATCCCTAGATAGGACATTGTTTTGAGTTTCATTTGGTCCTTGAAATTTAGATTTTTACACTAACAAGACTTTCAAGTTTATTAAGTTAAATTGGAACAAAATTTGCTGGACCTTCATCGAATACAAATAGAAGTCTCCCACAAGTATATATATATGTAATTTATTTCGATAATTTTAGGTTGGCCTTGAACCATAATTAGCTTCTTCGTTCTTCAATGTAACTCGATCTCTAGGTATTGTGAAAGATATTTGTACCTGAGATTGCAAGCAGAAAATTTGAAGGAAGAAATATCAAGAACAAGCTAAGCTTAGTAATATGTGACTAAGTAGTATACACTTTCATCTTTGGTGAAGGAGATTAACCCATCTTGACATTTTGTTAAGTTTCGAATTTAAAATGAACAAAAATAAGATTATGCTATGATAATAATAAAATATATAATTATATGCACTTTTTTTCTCTTTACAAATCTAAACTGGGATATTTCCTCTGTTTTTGTTATACGAACATGTGTTATAAGTGATAAATTATTTTTGAAACAGAATGATATATACTTTAATTTTAACAATATAAAATACTTAAGTCAATCTAAATGACTTCACATCAATTAAATTATTAAGATGGTTATTTAAATGGTGACGCTAATTACACATAACAAAACACTCTATAACACTTCAATATTGATTCGGCCGTATATGAATGAGTAATATGCATATATTTGGTCTAATAGAATCAAAATGTATTTTTTTTATTTCTAACAATAATTACAATAGGACTAAATAAAATAAAATAAAATAAAATATTAACAAATATAGTAATATTTATAAGTAGCACCCCCGTATTTAAATTGGCCGGTCAAAATATATATTAGACCATCTCCACCCCACAAGGTAAAAAGCCAAATTTGCCTATTTTGGCTCCCCAGCGCCTAAGTTAAAAGTGTATAAATGGAAAAAAGGTAAACCGAAAAATAAAATACCTCCCCGAAATGATGTATCGGGAGACAATATACCACCTGCCACGATATATCATATGTCGTGGGAGACAATTTTCAAGTGCCACGACATATGATATGTCGTGGGAAGAGAAAGAAGGAAAAAAAAAAAAAAAAAAAAATTTGGCTGCCACACATATCATATGTCGTGGGAAGCGATTTTATGGCGCGACATATGATATGTCGTGGGAGCTTAATTTACCTTCCGCCCGTGTAATTCTGTTTAATTGATAGGTCAAATAAACTTTTACATACATACACTTAAAAGATGGCCTTGCTACCTTAATTCATCCTCCTGTAGATGAAGTGAGACCAATCAATCATGTCTACATGCATTTGATTGATTCAAATAAAAAATGGGATGATACCCCTATAATGGCCTAAGTTAGCCCACGCCCCACGCCCCACCCCCCATCCCGATTTTCGATACTTTTTTTTTTTTTTTTTTTTTTATCTATTTTCATTTTCAAAATTGTAAGGAAGAAAAAAAACAAACCTACGAAAAAAATAATCGGCTTCGATTTTTCACAAACATTATTTGATGTTATTGAAGCAACATTGAGGAGGGAATATTCTTCAGTTTGTACACCAGACAAAAGGGATATTCACAAGGACGATATGGGGAATATTGTGAAACGTGTCACCAGGAGAATCTCTGCCATGCACAAAAGCATAACATATATATATACAAGTACAGAGGGAGAGAGAGAGAGAGAGAAATAAAGAGATACATTTATAGAGAGAGTGTCTGTTGCGAAATGGTAAGGGACAAAAAAAATGTCTTAAAACTTCTAGCCTAAATGAAATTTAAGCGTACATATGTTTTAGAGTTTAGGAGATAAAAACTTATAAATGATAGTAAGTGGTTGAAAATTACTTTTATTTATAAAAGATTAGTCCAGGTAATGAGAAAGGTTTTTTTTTTTTTTTTTTTTTGTCAATTTAGAAGTTTAAACTTCTAAATGCGCTATATCGTTGCATAAGGAGCGCACTAGATTAACGTGTAGAAAGGAATTAGTTGAAGAGTCCGTAATTAAATTCGCCCAGACAACTTTTTCTCTTGAACGAAAAAAATACTTTTGAGTTGTTATTTTCGAATTTTGTAGACTACGAAATACTGTTAGTATACTGTTATACATGTAGAGAGAGGAACAGCAGAGAGAGAGAATCTGGAAAGAAAGAAAAGGTGTGGGTTGGAGGCTTGTACGAGAAGACTGATAGCAGAAAGCGACCAACCATCATCATTGCTCCCTTCCTCCCAAAGGGAATTCGATGCTCTCTCTCTCTCTCCATGCAAATGGGTCGCTGGGTCGGGTCACTTTGGCGTGGTCAGAATTTTACTTTAGATGATCAGGCTATAAGTAAATAAATAAAAAATTAATTACAGTTACTCTCTTTCTCTCTGCATGCAAATGGGTCACTGGGTGGTAGGGATGACAACGGGTCGAGTTTGGGGCAGATTTGATCAATACTAAACTCGACTTGCATCTAAAATACTCCGCTCCGAACTTGATGCAGGTTTATTTTTTGGAACCCAAACCTGCTTTGCTTTATACCTTAAACCCGAACCGAACCCGCCCACCCCCAAACATATATGCCCCTTAAATATTTATGTTCATGAATTAACATTAACAAAATTAGATCTGTTCATGAATAGATTTAAGGAATTAAATCTGTAAAAATAAAGACATGGAAAGGTTATACAAGAATAGATGAGGCTAAGGATTCTTAAAAGGCGATATATATATTTAATATTAATATATATATATATATATTATATATAAGTATGCGGAGCGGGTTTTAAAATGCCAAAACCCGAACCCGAACCCGGTCCGGATTTTTCCTTAGAAACCCGAATCTGGGCTCAAAAAAACCTTACCCGAACCTACTCCATTCGGATTGGGTGGGGTCGGAAACCCGCCGGGTTGGGATTTTTTGTCATCCCTACTGGGTCGTGTCACTTTGGTGTAGTGATCGTATTTTCACCTCAGATGATCGGAAGCTTGATTAGCACTAAGTAAATAAATAAAAAATTAATTATAGTTAGCCTAAACAACATAGGCGGAACTATGTAAGGGGCAAATGCCCACTTAGTTTTGGAATTTTTTTATTATATATGGGGTATTTTTTAACAAAAAAAATATATATAGGGACTTATGTGTACAAATTAATATTTGAGGGTAACCAAAATATAAAGGACATAACTATATATAAAAAATATATATACATATATATAGGTACTTATGTGTGAAAACTAATACTTGAGGGTGACCAAAGTGAAAGGGATATAACTATATATAGGGACTTATGTGTGAAATTTAAAATTTGGTTTTCAAGGTATCTAGACTATAAAATAAATTCGGGAAGAAAAACATGGCCCCGCGCGGCTGTGGAACCGTGATTTGCACCCCTTCCCTCGCAGGTCTTATTTTTCTTCAATGCTTATCAAGTTCATAAGATATGATCCATTATAAATCCATCAATTTTTTCACAAGTTCCATGTGGAACTTATCCGTTTTCATTTCATTTTTCTATTTCAAGTAGTTTACTTTGGGTGACAATTTCTCATTCACTCCGTGACCATTTTGAGCAAATAAATATATGATTTCGATATACTCGTGAAGAAGAACACGAATTTATAATAACCTTTAACAATTGAGTGTGAGGTCAGACTGAAAATTATCCTCAAAGTAGCTCGAAAATGTTATTTTACCCATTTTCCAACACTAGCAAGGTAAATCATTTCTTAGATCTACTTTTATTTATAAATTACTTACATGATTTTAGTTGTGTTTATTGATTAATTGCATAATATTATTAATACTGTTATATTTGCTTTCTATTATTGTAATTTCTCATAATTGTTCACATTAGTTATTTTGAGTTGTATGAAGGAGGATTGATAATAATATTATATTTTTGTTCAAATTTTATGGCTTTAAACATATTTTGTCTGTTTTGGATTTCGCCCCCTTACTTAAATTCATGGCTCTGCCACTGGTTAACAATAATATGATATGTATATATATAGTAACATGATGAGTTAAGGTATAAAGAAGGAAGGAATTGAATCTCTCTCTTTAATAAAAAGAATGATGGATGAGGATTTTTGATGAAAATTTGTATAGATAATATATATGATGAGTGATTACATCTACAAAATTTTAAAAAATTCAATGTAGAATTGAGTGAGATGATCATAAAAAATTTCAATGGCCCAAAATGCACATATATATTAATTTTTTATTGCACTTACTTCTAGATTGAATTCTTTAATTTTTTGGTGAAAATTGAATTCTTTAATTAGACATGGTGGAAGTGATCAATTTATTTTATAGTCATCTCTACAATTTTTTTATCAAAGAATTCATTTATTTAACCCTCCAAATGATCATCTCTTATTTTTTGTTTATAGAGAGGAAATAATTTTTTATAGCCTATCTCAACATTATATATATATATGTTAATTTTTAATAATTAAATTATATACTCTTAAAAAATTGTCATGTATGGTGAATTAATTTTACCATTTTCGGTCAACTTCAATAGCGAAGTGGAAGGAAGGGCTGAAGCAAAACTCAGCCAACAATTTGAGGGTTAAACAGAGATTTCTAAAGCTGAGGGGCTTAAGGAGAAGCTATCCTGGGTTCATTTGCAAATTTTACTTTGTTATATTCGATAATTGCAGTCTTAGCCCCAAGGTTTTAAAAAATTACAAACTCAACTTTATGCTTTCAAAGTTTACAAAAAGGTCCCTACAAAAATATATGAAATACGATACCTACAAAAAAAAGTTATCTAAATCCGCCCTATACATATTTGAATTAATAAGCTACTATAGTCAACCAAAGCACTAGTACTCCACCAATTAAGAAGCTATTTCAATTTGTGTTTGTCTTGCTTGAATTTATTTCATTCACTTGACAAATTTATCTTTATATATTGTGCATGCAATTGATATGACAAACAAAAAATAAGTGTAACATTAGAATAAAATTTTATTAAAATTATTAAGCAATGAGTACTCAACCAAAAGGGACTTGTCAATTTTTAATTGAAGTGCTAAATTCTAATTAATCGTATTAATTTTTAGCAAGTGATATATAACAAATTAACATCAATGTTGCACCTTCATACTACTTAAATACGTATTTATTCGCTACGATGACTATCCCACACGGAGAGGGAAAATCAAATTACACACGTTGAAGTCACAACATGCAATGGACTGTAGAGTCACAACTTGAGCCATAGCACTAGTAACACCACCATTTAATGGGTTTGTTAAAATGGCACATTTTGAAAGGAAATTAATATTGTATGTATGAGAACGGCATACAACATTAAGACAATGTCACATGTATGTACTAATATTTATGTCCAAATACAATAGGTATAATAAACAAATTTTTTTCTCAAAAAATTTATCCTTTTCAGTTACTTATATATAAAAGGCTTAATTAAGATATGAATCTCGCTAATTTAATTCCCTTAATAAATAGTTATTTGAAATGTGTGCACCAATTTGTATATACACATGGTGGATCCTAACCCAGATCCGAACTTTTGTTAAGGTTCAAAAAACTTTGTTTTAAAAAAGAAAATTATCTCCTAAAAACAATGGGGGAGAGAGAGAGAGAGAGAATCTTGTTACCTTCCTACCCACTTCACTAAAGTTAGTAGCAGAGAAGAAGATTCCCTCCTTCTCTTAGCCTAGCTCCTTTATTATTCTCAAGAATGTGTTTTTTTCTTTTAATTCTCTTTAATTCTTTAAGCTTTGTATTGTTCCCTTAATTTAGAGTCGTAGAATTAGAACTCAGATATTCCTTTCTTAGTCCCAAATATTATATTCTTTAATATTATTCAATTCAAATGCCTCTTCAATTCTTTCATTTTTTTAGATTAGATTAGATATTCTCTCTTTCTCTCATACAACAATTATGCAACTTTTGAAACCAAAAAGAAAGTTGCACATATATATATATGGATACACGGTGGATTGCAACTAAACACCTCCTTGAATATGTCCTCGGCCCTCCCTCTCTCTTTAACATTCTCCCTCTTCTAATATAATATTTTGCAATAATATTAAATATGCACAAGTAATAACCTAGTTATTTATTGAACTGATAATCAATTAAATAATTTCAACTACTTGTAAGTAAATTCAAAATCTTCACGAATTGAATTTATTTCCCGTGTCTAAACTCTTAGTGTGTCTAAACTTCTCTAATTTTATGAATAATACTTTTATCACGATATGTGCACAAACTATTTATTCTAAAATAATGTATTGGGTGCGATTCAATAATGGTAAATATACATACAAGTGATAACTTCTAAATTCTTAAGGTGGTCTTTTTTGCATATCAACCAGCTTCCTAAGTAATGTGATCAGGAGCACTCTAGAATTTAGAACTCTTTAATGCACTAGTTAAGTCGATGTGAGAAAGTGCGCCTTTAAGATTATTCGTAAAAAAATAGTTGAGGTGAATGTAACTTAATCCTTTTTTACCATTGAATAAAAGAAGATAAGTTCTAGCAAAATTTCAGTTTTTTTTTGTATGTATGTATGTATGTGTATCTTTAGGTATATATATGATTTCAGTGCAAAATTTTGTTTATCTAGCTAATCGTAGTTATTTTTATATGCATGTGTATCTTTAGGTATATATATTGCTAATTATAGAATGGATATATGGTATCTGCTAGCTCCATCCAAACCCTTTTATGTGTTAATTAATTACAACAGAATCATTAGTTAAATATTTAATGTAGGAAGGAATATTTTGGTGAGAATTTTGGTGAGAAAACCCTATAGTACCAGTGAACCGTACACGTGTCCAGTGGGTTAAACTTGAAGTACATAATAAATCCATCATAACCATTCATTCAATCTTTGCCCTTTTCTAACTTTGTGGGCTGTCACACTTTTACTTGTGGCATCTATAAAGGTATATTATGGAGGTTTTTGCCTCTCATCCATTTTTGGATGCCAATTTATATTTTCTAGCTAGCTCTCTAATGTGGGTCCCTCCCTGAGGATATGGTCCTACCGTGGGAATATTGATTGGGTGCATTTTCTAAATAGCCTTTTAATCCGTTTTATCAACTTTATAATTATATATATCGAGGATGGGAAATTTTCCTGCACAGTTGATTTTATCATCGAGGGCGAGAGCGTACTGTAATTAAATTGCATGTACATACATAAAATCAAAAATATTTTACAACTTTTCAATATTGCATCAGATATGAATATTTGGTTCATGATCAAAGTTGATCGATACTATTAGGAATTAGGAGATCGATGAAATCATGAAATCTCACAAATTCGAATTTGTGTACCAGACTCTAATTTTAGAAAAGAGAATCTGGGTTCCTCAGCATTCGAATCGAAGGTAGAAGACTTCAAGATGATAGTTAAGTGTTAACAAAATTCATTTCCCTTAATGTAATAATGTACATACGCAGGTTGCTAAAAAAATTAAATAATTAATGGAGTTTATTAGCCACTTGATACAAGCCATGTACATAATACATCAATCTAGAGAAATAGTAAGATGCAGTAGGCACCACTTACGTCTACATGCTAAATATAATATATATATATCAATGAAACACAAGATAATTCAATATTCATTTAATTGGTTCAAATATTTGTTTTTGCTAAGATTTAAATTTGATAAATTTATATTCAAAACTCAATAATTCATGTCAGAGTCGAATAACATGCAGGGAAAATAATTCCTTCTAGAATTCAAATTTTATATGTAAAAGTAATGTTTAAAATTCTAAAGAAACACCAAATGTAAACCAAATAAGCACTTAAAACAATAACTTTAAAGCAATCATGAAAAATATATTCCTAAGTATCCTATAGCATAAATAGTGGAAATGCTACACTATTATAAAAAATAAATCAATATAATTATATATTAATGTAATTGTAATTGTAAGATACACCCATTAACCAAATGATCCTTTTTTCCCAAAAACTTTTTAAGAAAATGGTAGTATGAAATTAAAGGTAGATAATATCATACATGAACAATGTAAAGAGTAAAAAGAAAAGTAAAAAGTAGTACACTAAGGAAGAACAAAGA
The DNA here is from genome assembly GCA_021464415.1 of Lonicera japonica. Classification (NCBI taxonomy): domain Eukaryota; kingdom Viridiplantae; phylum Streptophyta; class Magnoliopsida; order Dipsacales; family Caprifoliaceae; genus Lonicera; species Lonicera japonica. Next base: position 64,631,374 of record CM038469.1, read on the forward strand.
GAAGAAGAAGAAGAAGAAGAAGAAGAATCATCTTTTATATTTGTGCATTTGAAATCGTACAAAGATTACTCTCAAAGGTTCAAAACACCCTAAGCACATGACCCCTCAGGTGTCAGTGACCCCCCCAGCCAACCCCCCCTTGATTCCTTTTCATAAGGGTACCCCTCACTCACACATTTCATTTCACTACCTTTTCTTTTTCCCCTTTGCTCTTTGCAAGAAGTTACCATCCCTCTTTTCTTTATATATGTATCTTAAACCTTTTTCTTTTCATCTCTCTCTCTCTCTCTAAAATATCTCTTTCTCTCTCCAAAACCCTACTTTATTCTCCCTCGAACTCACCCCTAAAAAGAAGACCATCCCCCACTCGATCCTCCTTGTGTTCACAAACATCTCTCTCTCTCTCTCTCTCGTTTCGAAAACCTAGCCAGATACAAAAGAATAGGCTACACCGCCTTCTTTTGTTCTTCTCTATTCTCAAATACACAAAATCCACCCTAATTTTCTCCTCCTCCTATGTGCATGAATGATCAAAACTTTTGATTACAAAGATTATTGAACATATATACTCATTCCTATATATATAGAAAATATTTATATATATAGACATAAATAAATGATGTCGAATCCCTCGGAGCTAAGCCTTGATTGTAAGCCGCACAGCTATTCTTTGCTTTTGAAATCCATTACTGGAGAACAACAACAACAACAACAACAACACAGTATAAGTGATCAAACACAAAAGCTCGAAGAGTTCCTCTCCTGCCTTGAAGAAGAACGCCTCAAGATCGACGCCTTCAAGCGCGAGCTTCCCCTTTGCATGCAACTTCTCACAAATGGTAATTAAATGTTTATCTTTTATGTATTTTTACATATGATATTCAAACAATGATTTTAATTTTATTACATGGGCTCAGTGTTCATTTTTATTTATGCATTTGTAAATATAACTTGCGTCAAACTATGATATTTTTATTTAAAAAATATATTTAATCTCAGGCACATAATTTTTATTCCCATGTATATTTTCAAGATTCAAAAACTATGGCTCTTGTCATATGGATGAATATATGGCATCATAAAATAACAGATTCAAGAGAGACCCATTTTACTACCTATAAATGTATATTCATGTTCTATGCGGAAAATCCCTAGCTTTTAATTAATCTTCTCTCCTTTATCTTTTTTTTTTTTGCACATTAATAGAAGCAAGAAATATCTTTTCATGTGGTTAACTTTATTTTATCATTTTAAAATATTAAAAAGTAAACATAAATATTCAAAAATGCCCATATGAAGTTATCAACTTCCTTTTTCTTTCCTTTTTTTTTGAATATTCCTAAATTTAGCCTAATATTCTCACCATAAATTAGGTCATAAAATGAAACAAAATATTAATTTTTTTTGGGTTTAATCAGCTATGGAGGATTCTAGGCAGCAACTACAAACATACCGGGTGAATAATCAAGGGCCCAGACCAGTTCTTGAAGAATTCATACCGCTAAAAAACTCGAGCTCTGAACCATTAGAGAAGCCGTCAAGCGTGTCCGATAAGGCCACGTGGATGACAACTGCACAATTGTGGAGCCCAGCAAGTGATGGTATGTTAACAAAAAACCAACCAAGCACACAATTATCTTCTAAAGAAAGTGAATTAAATTTCACCACTATTAACAGTCCCAAATTAGGGCTTGATACGAAACAAAGAAATGGCGGGGCCTTTCTTCCATTTTCCAAAGAGAGAAACAACGTGAGTCCTAGCCCTATACGTGCTCTTCCTGAGCTGGCGCTTGCTTCAGTCGATAAAGAAATTGAAGAGAAGATGTGTAATGAAAGTGACAATTGTAGTGGCGGGGGGATGGCCATTGAACAAGGAAAAGGTGGTGGGGGTGGCGGTGGGGGTGGGGCGGATTCTCAGACAACAGGTGCCAGTACTGGCGGTGGTGGTGCCAATACCACCACATCGAATTCTCAGACTCATAGGAAGGCAAGGAGGTGTTGGTCACCGGATTTGCACCGCCGGTTTGTTAATGCTCTCAACATGTTAGGTGGTTCTCAAGGTGCATATTGTTATTATTATTATTGTAATTACTGTTCAGTTGTTAAATAACTCTACCATGGTTTGAACCCCGTATATATATATATATATATTTGTCGATTAGTATACTGATTGGGTTAAAAGAAATAAAATTACATTGATGTTAAATAAAGTACATTACTTGTGTACAAGTTTAATCTTCTTTCCCAATACTAACCTAATCTTAAATATGTCACAAAACTAATAAAGTGTTAGAATTTGTCATTATAAAGTACTTTGATAGAGTAAGTAATTTAATTACAATTTTTACCATTGTTTTTAGTAGTATTATTGTTATGCTAATTTTTCTTGTTTTGAATAATTATCACAGTGGCCACCCCAAAACAAATCAGGGAGCTCATGAAGGTTGACGGTTTGACTAATGATGAAGTTAAAAGCCATTTACAGGTTTCTTTCTTTGTATATATATCTATATAATAAAGGATCTTAAAAATATATAAGAGAAAAAAATATATTTAAGATGGCTTTTTAAATAGTTAATAAGGCATTAGGCACCGGTTCGAAGCTAGTATATATATAACAAATAAATGGATATCATGCATGAAAGGGTCCATCTTTGTCATAATGTACATGCAGGTGATAAAGCTGTGTATACAACACTGCAACTCTCTCTCTCTCTCTCTCTCTCTGTATATTCTGATTTGTTTTGTACAAAGTACATATATAACAGCAAACACAAATACTCTTTTTTCTTTTACCAAAGATAAAACACTCTTTTTAACATATAAACTTTCTTTGTTTCTATGTATCCGTACAGAAATATAGACTCCACACAAGAAGGCCAAGCCCAAGCCCACAAGCTGCAGGTGCACCTGGACCTCAGCTAGTAGTCCTAGGTGGCATATGGGTCCCACCAGAGTACGCCCACCACCACCACGGCGGCCCACCCACCGCCCTCTACAGCACCACTGCTCACCCCTCCCCTCACTACTGTCCCCAGCCAGTCCCCCAGGAATTCTACCCTGCACCACCGCCCCAGCCGCCACCTCACCACCAGTTGCACCGCCACCTCCACCATCAACTCCACATGTACAACTCTTCCTCCCGGGCCCAAGACTCACCGGAGTCTGACCTCAGGGGTGGCACTGGCGACAGGTCCGAGAGCATTGAAGACGGAAAGTCTGAAGGAAGTAGTTGGAAGGCTGACAGTGGAGGCGAGAACGGAGGAGAGAGAAAGGGGTTAGTGGTGAGAGAGGATGGTGAAGAGAGCAATGGGAGTGATATTACTCTCAAGTTTTAAAATTTTATTTTATGTGATTAGGGTTAGGGTTTTAGAATTAGGGTTTGTGTTGGTTAGATCTATATGTGAGATGAGTAAAATGGGCATAACAAAAGGTGTCCGCTTGTTTTTTTGTTTTTTGGTCAATTTGTATGGTTGGAAAAAAAAAGAAGATTGGATTATCTGTTTTTGGCGTTTGTTTGGTTTGTTTTTTGGATTCTGTTAGTTGACAGATTTGCCCTTTAAATTGATAATGACCGCACTGACTGGAACCAGTGCCCCACTTGAAAATGAATTGTTGCTGTGACCAAAAATAAAAATAAATGCTGTTGTCACCGACTGTATGACATTGTATTTTCATCCCACCACCGCATGCTTTTAAATATCAAATTTAAATATAGGGTATATTTATTATCAAAATAATATATTTTATTTTTAATGTTTATTTTAAAAATTGTATAATATATTTTAAAAATTATATATTATTTTAATAATTATTATTATTATTATTTTACAATAATACCATCGTAAATATATATGTAAAATTCGAAAATAGAAACAGAGATTACGGGAGAGAATTTAGCTAGACCATGATTTGAGAACATACATAACACTTTATTGATTTTTATAACAAAATAGTTTACCGCTTGAATTAGTGTGTGATATGATACATTGTTATTAATTACCGGCCACTTGAATAATTATACAATCGTATGTTTAAAATTTAAGAAAATATTAACTATATAAGAATCGATTAATATATATATATATATATATTAAAATCTCCAAAGTTTGTAGCTGACGGCCGATATTAACTGCCAATACTCATTCTTGGGACTAACTGGGCACTGATTTTGAGTCACAAAAGCTAGAGAGGCACCGAAAGATTGCTTTAATTTAATTGCTTTCCAACGTAAATATAATTAAGTAGTTAATTTCTAAGCCCAGACACATGCCTTTTCTTTTTGAAAACACATTTGTGCACCATTCACACAATATATCTTTTTAGGGTGAGCTAATTTCCAGTTGAAATCCGGAAGTAAATTATGTTGGAGCCTACCTACAAAGTTAGAAAACTAATTCAATTCTACCCAAAATTAAAATTTAATTTATACATAAGTTATATATATATACTAACTTATGTAGAATATATTTTTGTTATAGAAATCAAAATTTTAACAAAATTAAAATTTAATTTATTCGGGTTACTTTATTATTACTTGGATTAACCTTTGCATGTATTGCCATTTTACTATTTTAACACAATTTTACATTTTTATCAAGGATGTAACCAATTAAGGATGGAAGTGGGCACCTTCCCCCGTAGAATTTTACTAGAACATATAAATCTAAACGAGTTTGTTCCACAAAGCCGCCTATAATTTATTATGAAGCCTAATTATAAGCAGGAGCCGGAATGATCGATTCTCTCTGAATGAGCTCTCGTGGGAACCAATCAAAATTATAATTGACTGAAATAAAAGTTTAATTTCATGAAGCATTTGTAGTCCAACGGTTAAGATAATTGCCCTATTTCAAGTAATAGACTTGGGCGTTCGACTCGCAAATATACTCCTAAATTTCTCGTAAGGATAGTTATTTTAGAGCATCTCCAACCGTTGTGTAAATATTTTTGTGTAAATCCTATGTGTTAAGACACTTTTACACAAAACTTGAAGTGTAAAAAAAATATGCTCCAATGGTATATTTTAAAACTTTTATGTAAATTTTGAATGAACGAATAAGATAATTATGCATATTAGATATTATTTTATGAAATTTTTTATTATTTTTTCTTGAATTTTGGTATACATAACATTATAACAACAATTGATCTTGATTTGTTGGTCTTAATAAGTAGATTTTAGATATATATTTTTTTATTAAATTATATAATTTCTATTAAAAGTTATTACATTTTAAAGTATTGTAAAATAATTGAGAAAAGAAAAAGTTGATGTAGCAGTGTAAACTTATGGTGTATTTTACACATTCGTTTTACACAAAAACTAAATTTAAAAAGTTGCTGGAGCTCAAAATTTTTACAAATTTTGTATATTTTACACAAAACCTAAATATACACTATTATTAGAGATGCTCTTAAAGTGTGCCAAAAACAATGCATTGCTTTCTTTTTCATTGCAAGTACGGAGAGGGACAGATGCATTTTAAAGTGCACCAAACACAAACGCAATGCTTTTTTTTTTTTGTCAAGCCAATTTTAAAGCACGAAAGACTAACTTACACATATATGATTTATTTTTTGCTCACATTTAGTAACATTTACCGGATTTTTATGAAGAAATTAAATAAGGATTATTGCTCCGGGCACAATTGTCTCACAAAAGAATTTAAACCGCCTGTCGTACGGTTTGAAGGAAAGTATTAATGTACGGCATATAAAATAGAAGCTATACAAAGTGTTTGACACCAAGTTTAGGCCTTGTTCACTTACCACTTAATTTGCCACTTAAATCTGAAAACTTAAAATTTTCAGATTTAAGTGGTTGGAAAAGTTGTTCACATAAAAAAATTAGTGGCCACTTAATTTTTACCACTTAAAACTTAATTTTCATCCAAAAAATTAGTGGCAAAGTTGCCACTTAAATCTGACTTAATTTTATACAAAAAGACTATTTTACCCTCCCTCTTTTCTCAAAATTACACACAAATTACCCTTCACCCTTTTATCAAATTGCTCGAGCCCCAGCCCTAGGTCGCCGCTCTCTCCATTAACGCTGCTCTCTCCATACGCCGCTCGTCGCCCAGGCCTCCATCACTTCCGTTATCCACGTCGCCGGTCTCCATCTCCGGTGAGATCTCTTTCTCTCGCTCTCTCTTTAACACACACACGCACATCGCCAATTAAGAAAACAGATCATTCTCTCTCTCACACACACACAAAACGCACGCAAAGACACACACACACAGGCGCACAGAGACACACACACACAGAGGCGACAGAGACACACACACACACAAAATTGTTGTTTATATATATATAATTTGACGAAATTGTTGGGTTTTAACAAAATTTCGAGATTAATTGCTTTTGTTAGATGAGTATGCTATATGGTTGTTGTCTTGTTGAATGCATCTTGAATGTTTCCGGTTTGTTCAATTCATGCTGGAAAGCATTATTTTCATATCTACGTGTTGTTTTGTTCTTATTGTTTGCGTTTTGGTTCTTGATTTTGGGAAAACCATTTCCCTTGCCATGGTCTTGTTAATTCATGCTATTGGGTGTAAGGGCAAAAGTCATAATAAAAAAAAAGATTTCAGATGTGTTATATTAAAACAAACAACATTTTTTCAGATACATTTTTCAGACGTAAACAAACAGCTTTTTCAGTTTTCAGTTTTCAGTTTTTTTACTAAACGGCACCTTAGTGTTACTCATTTTGTCCTTGCATTTGTTCTTTTTAAATAAATTTTTTTTTCGATAGGATTTGAACTCATGACATATGTAGGTTAGAAAGGGAGACCCCTTACTATTACTACTTCTTTATCGATTAAACCTTTTTTATTTTGAAATTACATATCCGACTATTCAAGTATATAAAAAGAGGGTGTACACACGCATGATGTGTGCTTTAATTAGTTTCTAGTATACATAAAACAAAGAAGATTATTTTTGAAGATGACCTTGAAATCACAAACAAAAAGTATGCTTACAAAAAAATTTAAATGCATGTTAATGTAAAAAGAGGTGCAAATGGTTTTCAAATTGAATTAATGAATAGGGCACAAGGAATTTGTAAGAAAGAATAGACGAATTGAAAGCATTAACGAGAAAAAAGAAACACTGTAAAATTAGCTACCGAAGAAGAGATATATTCATGCATATATATATGTTGACAAAGAGTGACTACTTAAAAAAAAATTAAAATAATAACAACAACAACAACAACAACAACTCAAATAAATATAGAAATATGTAAACCATAAGTCATGAATTTCAATCAATCTATTTATAGCATTGTATTGATGTAAAATCAAATACAAAAAACAGAAATAGAAAAACTATATCAGCACCAAAATTCGATCCAGGAACCTTATGCATGGGTTATAGGTCCACCATGCTTCACTATGCCACTTTTGATTTATAACCATTATAATATGAATATAAATTAATATGCCATGTCCTTTTTATTTTGAAAACAAATAGAAAAACTTGGCTTCCAATATTTAGAATCCAATATATTTGTTTAAATTATTGGTATCAGTCAAACAATTTGTTATATACTTTGGTAATTAACAAAACACACGCTACAATTTATATGATATGAGCTCGGGTCTTTACCCCGCAAGTAATTATAGCCTAGTCAGCCAAGCCCACAAGACAGCCCAAACTTTTAGACATAATTTAAAGGGTATTAAAATTTTGAGTCTAACAAACATTTTTTTTTTTTAACAGTAGGATTGTCCGACCCAACTTATACGTAACTCGACTAAATTATCACTGTTTTACCTAACTTATACACAACTTGATTAATTTATCACAAGTTAAATAAAAGACAAACAATCCATGCCAAAACTAAATAATTCACAAGATATTTCTTATAGTCCGACTTGTCCCATCCCGATCTTGAATTAGAAGAGACTAATTTTTTTGTATACCAGAAGCTGGTCTTAACCATTTTGCTTCCACATTTATTTTTTAAAATAAAAATCATTTGATCGGACTCTAACCTGTGAGCTCTAGGTTAATTTGAAATATACCTTACCATTAGATTACTTTTTCATTCATTCAAAATAATCTATTTAACTTATATATACGCGTTCATAATATTATAGCTTGCACATGCATCGTGAGTGTCTAATAGTATGAACAAAAACCCTTCAAACAAAATTTTAAAATGCAAAATATTAACGAGTAAAAACCAATTTACATTTGCAAAAATGTTAATCTTACTTTGTTTTTTTGATGTAAATATTTGGTTAAATGATTTTTTGAAAATTAAAAATACAAAAGGATAAACATTTATGTGACTAAAACTTCAAAAAGGTTTTTAAATTAAATTAATAATACATTTAGTACGGGTTAAATTATAATTTAATAAATTGTCTACCTCAATTTTTAACTCATTAATATTGTTTCCATAAAAAAAAATTGTAGATAAACTTAAAACTAGTCTTTCTCTTTTTTCACCATGACGAATAAGGGAGGCAATTTCAAACCGAAAATCGATTAATTACCGACCAGCTGACCAATGTTCGAATGGTAACCCATCGATTATTTTTTAATAGGTAACCGACCACTCAGTTACCGACCTAATTCGGTAGCGATAGCAATTTCATATATGCGTATTATCGGTTATTACTGGCCGATCGACCAACACTTAAGTAACAATAATTTTACTAATTAAAATTGACTGACAAGCATTTATAGGCCTTATTTGGTTAAGTTTTTGAGTTGAATTGTTAGGAAATGTGAAAGTTGGTTAAAAAGTGAATTTGATTTTTGTTGAAGTTTTTTTTCAACAAATTCAAAAAAACTCATAAAAAAACTCAAAAAATAGTCACAATTGATATTATTTTATAAATTTTGATGAGTAAGTTTCAATATATATATATATTTATCTAATTCTAATTTTTGAATTTAAAATTATAATGTTTTAAAAGTTTTATAAAAAATAAAGTAAAATAAAATAAATTTTAAAAAAATGCAAAAATAGAATTAATTTTTTAATAAAAAACTAAAAAAAGTGACTTTTTAGTTTTCAATATTGTCTCGTTTGATTTACAAATTTGAAAATTCAGTAAAAGAAATTATTTTTTTTATTTAATAAGCACAAATTTTAAAAATATATTTTTCGAAAAAAAAAAAGTAGGGTTAAAACTATTTCCCTTGTGAATTAATTTTTTACAACCGTCAGGCCGACACTGACCCTCACAAACCAAAGCCTCAGGTGCTCCTCCGTCCTCCTCCGTTAACTTCATTACCCCACTCCCAGATTTCCACTTCCTCCGTTCTCTTCTTCGTCCAAACTCCAGTGCTCTTTCCTTCCTCCGTCTTCACTTCCTCGGTTCCTCCGTCGCTCCATCGGCAGTCCTTCGGTACGTCAGATTTCTTTCCTTCTTTCAGTTCCTTGTTTTATTATGAAGTAGATTAGTAGATATAATGAATAATTTATTAATTTAGGGTTAGAAATTAGGGTTCAAACATCAAATTAGGTTTATAAATTAGGGGTTTATAAAGTGCATAGTTCGATCAAGAGCTATAGGATACAAAAAATAATTCACGTATAAACAGTTTAAAGGACCTCATTTTTACTGAATTTCATTTGGTGGGTGAGCTCAAATTAATCCGAGTACAACTGTCATTTCTCATGGATGCTTTTGGCTTTTTTGTTGCTTAATTAAAATGTCTAAAGATAGTGATAGTGATAATTCGGTTATGACTTTATGAATACCGATTAGGTCGGTTTGGTTTACTAACCGACCAAATCGGTTCAGTAACCGAACCGCGACCACCTGTTGATGAATGTGCCTTGTGATTTTGTAGGGAGAAAAAGATCACCATATCCAATACAACTCTGTTTATACTTACTTGTTCATGAATGGCTTCTCTCCCCATCATCACCACTCTCCGTTCCACTTCTTCTCCTCATTACAAATCCTCAAAACCAATTTCAACTCCCAAATTCAATCTAAAACATCCCCAAATTGATAACAACAAAAATCTACAATACAACAACTCAAACGAGTATTATTTCAAACGCATTTCTTCTCTATGCAAAGATGGTCAAATCCAAAAATCAGTTCACCTTCTCACTGAAATGGAATCCAAGAATCTCCTAATCGGACCCAATATATACGGAGAACTCCTCCAGGGTTGTGTTTACGAGCGAAACGTCTTCTTGGGTCAACAAATTCACGCTAAGATAATTAAGAGCGGTGAATTCATTGTTAAGAATGAGTTTGTTGGGGCAAAATTGGTGGTTTTTTATGCGAAATGCGATGTTTACGAGGGGGCGAATAATTTGTTTTGTAGATTGAGTGAAAAGAGTGTGTTTTCTTGGGCTGCAATGATTGGATTGTATTGTAGGAAGGGGTTTTGTGAATTGGCTTTGTTGGGGTTTTGTGAAATGGTGGGAGATGGGATTATGGGTGATAATTTTGTGATTCCAAATGTGTTGAAAGCTTGTGGGGGTTTACAGGTGGTTGGATTTGGGAAAGGGGTTCATGGGTATGGATTGAAGATGGGTTTTGGGAGATGTGTTTATGTGGGGAGTAGTCTTATTGATATGTATGGGAAATGTGGGGTTTTAGACGATGCACAAAAGGTGTTTGATGATATGCTCGAGAGAAATGTGGTCACGTGGAATTCGATGATTGTGAGTTATGTTCAGAATGGGATGAACAAGGAAGCAATTGGGGTGTTTTGTGATATGAGAATGGAAGGAATTGAGCCCTCTCGTGTTACGCTCGTGAGCTTTCTTTCGGCTTGTGCCAATTTGTGTGTTCGTGAAGAGGGAATGCAAGGTCATGCCATCTCAATTCTAATTGGGCTAGATATAGATAACATTTTGGGTAGTTCGTTAATAAATTTCTACTCCAAGGTTGGTTTGATTGAGGATGCGGAGCTGCTCTTTAGTATGATGTCCGAGAGAGATGTAGTCACATGGAATTTGCTAATATCTTGTTATGTACAATGCGATTATGTCAAGAGAGCACTTGATTTATGCCAATTAATGAGGTTAGAAGGCTTTAGTTTTGACTCTGTTACACTGGCATCGATATTATCAGCTTCAGCTGGTTCTAACAATTTAACTCTCGGCAGAGAGGCTCACGGTTATTGTATTAGAAACGATCTTGTTTTAGATGTGGTTGTTGCTAGTAGCATTATTGATATGTATGCCAATTGTGAGAGAATTCTTGAAGCAAGAACGGTTTTCAACTCCACAATGAAGAAAGATCTTGTGTTGTGGAATACTATATTGGCTGCATATGCAGAAAAGGGGTCTTAGTGGTGAGACCTTGAGCTTGTTTTATCAGATGCAGTTAGAGGGTGTTCCACCAAATGTGATATCGTGGAATACGGTAATTCTAGGGTTCTTGAGAAATGGAAAGGTCAATGAGGCGATGGATATGTTCTCAGAAATGAAATCCCTCGGTCTAGAGCCTAACATAATTACTTATACTACTCTTATCACTGGTTTGGCTCAAAATGGATCTAACAACGAGGCAATTGCGCAATTCAAGGAAATGCTAGAGGCAGGTATACGACCAAACAATGTAACCATTATCGGTGTGCTCACAGCTTGCACAAACACATGCTCATTACTGCAAGGAAGAACCATCCATGGCTATATTGTGAGGCACAACATTTGTTTATCTATTATGCTTGCAACTTCTTTAGTCGATATGTATGCTAAATGCGGAAACTTGCATCTAATGAAAAAGGTGTTCGATATTGTTTCAACAAAAGAGCTGCCCTTGTATAATGCTTTGGTATCCGGTTATGCATTACACGGTTGTGCTCTAGAGGCTCTTTCGCTATTGAAACATCTGCAGAAGGAAGGTATTGAACCCGATAGCATAACATTCACCGGTGTCTTATCATCATGCAGCCATGCTGGCTTGGTAAAGGAAGGATTGGAGATTTTTGTCGATATGGTCTCTAATCACGAATCGAAATTAAGTATGCAGCACTATGGATGTGTGGTTTGTCTTCTTTCTCGGTGCGGAAATCTGCAAGAAGCTCTGCGTTTGATTATAACTATGCCGTTTGAGGCCGATTCACATATATTAGGATCATTGCTTGCTGCATGTAGAGAACATAATGAGGTTGAACTTGGGGAATGTTTAGCTGAGAATTTAACTAAAATGGAACCGGGTGATTCGGGGAACTATGTAGCTCTCTCAAATGCGTATGCGGCTTCAGGAAGGTGGGATAAGATGTCAAAGTTGAGGTCATCGATGAAAGAAAAGGGCATGAGGAAGAGCCCCGGTTGCAGTTGGATTCAGATTGGTAGTGAACTTCACGCGTTTGTTTCTGGGGATGTGTGCCACTCGCAAATTAAGGAAATTTATACGACTTTAGCTTTGTTGAGAATGGAAATGCAATTAATGGGGTAAGTTCCTATGACTAGTAATGCTGAAATTTTATGCCCTTGATATTGATGTTCTAAGTTTGAGGTTCTCAATGTTTCATTCGCGCACAGGTTCACAGAATCACTCCTAATATTTTCTAAGAAACTTTACAAAAACATTTCGAGTTTGTACCTCGCCTGGAGGGGCTATACGATCCACTTATCGATGAAATGTATCTAATCGATTGGCTGTTGGAAAGTTATGGTTGATTCTTTAAATATCGAGAGAGGGGGCTAGACTGTTTGGTTGAAGTGAAAATCAAGTACCCATCTGAAAACACAAGGCGGTGATTCCAACAGTAAAAATCGCGATTACACATCTCTGAACCCTTGTGATTCGTCATAGAAAGCACGAAGATGATGTGATATTCTGTAAATATTTTGAAGGAGTTCCTCAGGTCCTGCTACTTTTAGTTTCTATAGCACTCATATCAAGCCAAATGTAAAGAGAGACTTTTACATAAAGAACATCTAAGCATATACTAGAAAACAAAAACTGAGAGAGAAACAGAGAAATGGAATATACCTGTTGAGGGAATTCTTCTTTAGCCATCTGTGCATTAATCAATAACTTGACTGCTTTATGTAATGGTGCTGGATCTCTCTCAGCCTAATTAGTTAGAAAAAATGAAAAAAAAAACTATCTCTCAGCCTAATATGTATATTCTACAAGTTTAATATATGTGAATTTATCATTGGAACACAAGAACACTAATCTGTCCACCATACATAAGCCCCAGCATAGCCCATTAAGTTTGTACAAAATTTGTACGATTTCCATCCAGCGGTTGAATTTCTGTTTTATCCAAACATTTAAGATAACTAGATAAGTATGAAGTGAAGAGATATATTTCTGCCCTAATTGCATATATTTATTTTGGTTCAACATACGAGTACATGGTCTAGTTACCTCGCTTGGGCATGATTTAATGCTTTCTCCCCAACCGCCCTCTTTATTTTGTGTCGAAAGCAAAAATTTAACTGCTCTACGAACTGCTTCACTGTTGTTATATGTCTTTCAGGCAGAAACTAACCCCGCTAGCATGAAGAATATGCCATAGAGGAAGCAAATTCCCCGGTATCCATATTCCATACCTGACAAATTAAACGTATATTAGATTGAAACCCTGTCGTTTGATTTGGATCGTTTAAATGACTCCGAAGCTAAAAGTTTACTTACCATGAACCGTCTGCCCACTGTTTCTCTTCAAGAAAATGTATTGCTTTTGTGACAGCAACTTCTATATCTTTCTCTCTATGCCCAGGATGCAAACGTTTGAACGCTAGCAGAGCTTGGATTATAGAAGCTATGCACTCGAGATGCCTAATCCACAAAATAATTAATGGTAATGATCCATGCTTTGAATGTCTGTTACATATATGTGCGGATTTTAATGATAATGAAACGAGTGAAGTTTAGCGAGAACTTACTCTTTCTCAACAACAATGTCAGAAAAAATTTCTGAAGGATTCAACACCTGAGAAATAGGAACGAAAAGACATGGTTACATTAGTACCATGTTAGAGAAATATTATTGGATCTTTGGGTATTAATTAAAAATGAGGGAAGTTATGCCAAAAAAAGGTTACCTGTGGGTATGGTTGTGGAATTGGTGGCTCCCAAATAGCAAAACTACCGCTCTCAGGACTCTACATGGTGAGAAGGAAGAAAAGAAAATTGGTTAGGCATCTTGTGGTTTGTTGCCTAGATACGTTTCAAAACACCCAAAAATGCCTGTCTACTAATCTTATAATGCCAAAAACAAAAGGAAAAAATGTGTAGTTCGTACCTGTAAGTAGGGACGAACGTTGACGGCCTCATATAATTGCTCAACATCAGCCTCTTCTCCGGCAATTTCCGTTGGCATTTGTCAAAGGATTAGGAGACACCAAGGAGTGAAAGAAATATCAAGTTAGACCACGAAAAACCTTCTAATTTATAATACTAGATTTGTAATATAATGACACAAAAATAAGCTAATTAACACACCGTGAGTGATTCAGCTGTGCAGTCCGAGACAACCCAACCCTAATCTTGATCAGACAAGGTCCACGATCATTTAGTAAATTAACGACACACACTACTAAATTCCCCAGATGGATTCTCTTTGACCTACAAATTTAGGGGTCTTATATGTTAGTGAAATTGAATACACAAAATACTCCATAAATATCATTTTTTTCTACCTAGGAAGAAACCAATCTGAGATTCTTTTATGTAGAAGTGCGCCTTTTTAAGAGAATCACCGTATTCCTCAACCATATTACTCGCAATAATTACTTGTGTTGCAAGAACACAATCCCACACTTAACTACCAAAACTCTGCATTTTCATTCCATCCTCACCAAGCCATAAGTAATCGGGGACTCTTGCGAGGTGATGTTTAAACATGTCGCCGTTAGGATTCTCTGCCCACCAACACAGCATTTGTAAACTCTGCCAAAAGAGAGAAAAAAATGAAGAAGAAAAAAAGAGTTAGACACATTTAAAATACCATAATCTCTTAATAAATCCCAGTTTCTTCCATAAAGCTCACCTTCTCTACATATTCGATAGTGATGTATCTACTCTCCTCTGCTCCATATTTCATCAACTCAACTGCTCTTCTTAGTGGTCTCTCCTCAGATTGTAGAATGGCCAATGCTTGATAATTGGCTCACTGAAGTAGTGAAGGCTGTCCCAAAGAAGATCTTGTATCCGTGTATGAGCGTAGTACATATCATCTTTACAACAATTATGGCGCTGTTTATTCCAATTTATTTGCTCATATGGTATGGGGGAATTTCTTGTCTCAACTCTAGAACAAGGTCAGTGATTGGTCCATGAAATTTCTTCCCGTACAAATACGACATAGGCATATAAGTTGTTCGGCAGTAACACCACATTTTCGCTGTATTACAGTAGAAAAATAGAGTTAAATCAGATGTCATAAAACTTTATAGGGTCAAATAAACTTAAATTTTCATATTCTTTGTGAGAGTCCGGAGTTGGTATAGACTAGCCCGTACGCACCGGGACTTTTAGTGATGGTTTTCTGTCCCTAAAACATTGGGGAGGTGTTTTTAGCGATGAAAAATTGTCGCTAAAAGTCTGGTACGTACTGATTGGTTCACACCAGATCTTGGCTGTACTTAGTGATACCAAAAAATTATAAATTAGAAAACAACAGATTGAATAAAGGTTGTGGGGAAAATCAAGAAATGCTTCTAACCTGGATGATAAGGCAAAGCTGAAGGGAATAGCCGAAACTCTGGGGGAAGTGGATTGCTGCCTTCCCATTCATACACTCCACGAACATGCACAAAAGTGAATTAATATCTATAATGAGAAACTCAATTTTTGCATACAATCTTTTCAAAAATCATTAAAAAGAATGAGATGCAAGAATGAAATAATATAAATTTCTTGCCAAGAATTAATTATCTCAGATTTTTTTACCGAGAGACTAGTCTTTCCTCAAGAGGGTATTCCTCATGCACCTCCATGATTGAGGATCCACTTAAGGGCCCTCTCAACGGTACCATTGCCGCTATATGCCCCTTCTCCTAGCAATCTTAAGGCCCCGTAGCTAAGTGCCGAGCCAATCATGGTGCTGTGGCCCTCAATGCAGAATCCCCATCCCCCATCCTCATTATGAATAAAACATGGCGCCGGGTTAAAAAAAAAGAAAAATACAAATTTTACCATTTTTAAAAAGGAAATATAGACAGGATTTTGGTAATTACTTGATGGTTGTAAACGTAGCGAATCATCTCTGTATTGTGTTCTTGTCTTAGAATAGTATTGATAGCTCCACTGATGTACAGGGCTTTAATCTGCATTCCACAATATTTCCATGATTAGCCTTAGTAGTTGAAGTGTTATTTTCATAGGTTATTTCTTTAATTTCATAACCAGCCGGCCATCTAAAACTGTTTGAATTTTTCTCTCCCTATATAATACTTTTTCAACAAACAAAATGATTTGTTACCTAGTATTAAACAACACTTACCAGGGGTGGTGTAAAAAACATTGGGCCTGCATTTTCAGCCGGCCAGTGACCATCGTGTGCTTGAATCGTACGATTCAATCGAAGAGCTTTCTTCACCATGGTTGTAACTGCTTCATAGTTAACCTCTTCATTTTCTCCTAGTCTCACCGTTGGTATGTTCATAAGATCAATTCCACTCTCTTTGATAAGCTGCATGTTTAAAAAATGAAAAACATTCCAGTTAACTATAAGAAATGACAAAATATATAACACTTCATGACCATGGTAAATTTTTGTGTTTTTTTTGTGGTTTTTTTTTTTCATGTTGTTTACAAACTTGTGATACCCAAATGCCACATAAGCACTAGAACTGTGTTCCAAGGGTTTTGAGACAATGATTTGTGTTAGAAGGATATATGAAAGTTGTTTAAGTTTAATTCTTACCTGCATCCTCATGATCATATCACAACAAGGGTGGACTCCCTGTCTACGGTTATTCCGGTAATATTCGCGAGCTTTGTCAACCTCTTCTCTCTCTTCAGGGGTACCGGCTTGGGGTCAAACTCCCAGATTTGTCTCCCAACAAAATTGTTGATGCTATACAAGTACGGCCACGGCCTTCAGCAACCTTGAGCGTCCACAGTCTCTTCATAAATGGTTCAGCTAACTCAAATTCTATACTTGCTCTAACTCTGAAGTTTATATATGAGCCGAATTAATATGGATAACCTTTTAGATTTATATGGTGCTATAGAAAAAATTAATTAAGCTATTTATAAATAGCGCAATATTAATTATCCACACGTGAATGACATATTGGTTGTTCTATATATAACCAAAAGTCATCCATATGCATGAGTACTTGTTGTATTGTATGTATTTGCTCCAGATGGCAAGAACCTCTATATATTGAGTCTAATGGCACTAAATGTAGTGATGGTGAAGCTTGAACACAAAACCATACTTGTCGTAACCCATGCACAAAATTAGCTGATTTCATGTGTCATATATAAAAATATTGAATGGAAGGAGTTTAAATATCATTTCGAATGAAAAAATATACAATATTGAGAAATATCAACAGTTTGAAGTTCTCGACTGTTGTATCAAGCTACTTCTACTAATTGCATTGCTGCTAAATTTTAACTTGTCCAAGAAGGTGTGGGAATCTCATAGGAAGAAGCCTGGCCATAAAACCCAAATCTCAGTTGAGAAATTAGTTCTTTTCGTTACACTAGCCATTCATATACTTGGGCTCTTCATATTTAGTTCAGTTAACTCAAGAAATTATGTTACACGAGAGGGAGTAACGCTATTTGAAGTACAAAAATTGCTATGGGACTTGGAGAATTATGGTGGATTAGTTCAAGATCTTGATCCCACAGAAGTAATACAATGCGGCAAGTCCAAGGGAAGCCTTTGAGGAAAATGTATAACATGGGCTTCACAATGAACAGGCTGTTATTGCACGGGTATGACTCTGTTAGAGATCCTGTTCTGATTCCTCAAGACAATTACAATGAATTTCAGTACTTTGGATTACTATTTTATTTCAAGATGGGAAAGATTTTTATCGCGGTTCTTGTGATTGTACTTGCAGTGATGGTTTACATTCAGCAGAAAAGTAACTACGAGGAAATAGAGCATGAGCTAGGGGATTTTGGTCTCGAATCTAAGTTGGATGAAAGACTGCTTTTGGAGTAATTCATATGTTTCGAGGAAAGGTTGATGTAAAAATCTTGAACATGGTTTTTATCCAAGTTATGTTTATGTGAGTTTAATATGAATTAAAGCATTTCTTGCTTGGGATTGAAGCCTAATTTGAGCTAAAACATTTCATGTTTGGGATTGAAGTATTTTATATGTGAATCTAATTATTGAAGTATGTTATATGTGAATCTAATTTGACATCAAACATTTTATGTTCGAGATTGAAGTATGTTAAATCATCATTTTTCTCAAAAGTTTAAACTTTTTGGATAGCTAATTTTTGCTATTGACACTAGAAGTAAAAGGACTAAAAGAATCCTTCAAAAACTTTGTGGTAAATCACATTTTCTTTGTTCTTTATCCAATGAATCACGATGGTTTTGAGGCTTTTTGGGCTAAAATGGAGCGGGTCATCTTCGTTTTAATCATGATCTTCACCACTGGATTTATCAACCACCTTATTTTTGCAGGAGGGTAATTCAACCAAATTGTCTAGCCTTCTCTCCACATTCAAAGAATGGACCATAACTTTTCTACATCCAATGCGATTAGATACATTTCACCTACAAAGCCCTTGTAGATACAAGCTCAAAGGTCTTCATAAAATTTCTCCATGAATATAAGGAGCAATTTTATGGTTTAATATTATGCAGACTATCAATCCCATTATCAATATGCCCTCTCACGTGTGGCGTACTTTGAGTCAAACACGTGGACCAACAGCTGATTACTAACAAATGTCATTGCTACTCTCTTTGCTTTGAGTGAGATGGTTCCCAGCAACATTAATAATTTTATATCACAAGGAAACCAATTCTTGATCAGGTGAGGACCTCCCTATACTCTTACGCAATTTACTTCAGTAACATATTTTTCCCATAAAAAAGGATCTGTGGCACAATGGTAGCGGGTCTGACTCCAGATCAGATGGTTGTGTGTTTCAATCTTGGGACCTGTGGGTGATGGGCCCACCACCCTTCCGCTGAGCTGAGCCACTCTGATTGATGAAAATATATTTTAAACTACCCTTGACCTTTAAGCTAAAAGGCGTTTAAACATATTATTCTTACTCTTTCAATTGCTAAACATGAAATATTTGAGTAAGATAAACATCAAGAAGATTATGACGTACTACAAAATTGTCCTACACTACATTAATCAAACGAGACTGATACAAAAGATGCAAATAGAAACAAGTCAAGAATTACGTTTCTAAGTTAACAAGTTTCAAGAAAACAATCATTTTTGTATAATTATGAGCATCCTTCGATTCTACTGAGAATAAGGTTCATATTTTATTTATATTTTGCTATGCTATATTCTTTCTTTATTTTCTGTGATGATTTTCTGAAATTTGGTTTAAATTTATTGATCAGAGTCTTGTATGTTCTTCCGAGTTTGTTTGTTTGACAATGATCTAATGTTGAATATGTCTTTTCCCATGTGGCATGCAAGTGAAACTTTGGATGGGAAATTAACAATCTAGCTATTTTTTAATAAGCAAAACAAGGTGGAACCAAGATAAGCATCAACATTGATAAACAAATTAAGCTTATGGTCTTCACAAAATGCTGTGTAAACAAGCATTACAAAATGTAGCACACTCGATGCCTCTGCAATATTATAAGCTAGTAATTATTGATTTTTAAATTGTTTTCATAATCTTTTGAGAGGACGTTATTATTTCTAATCAAGTGGTTAAGTTGTATGTTGTTTAGAGAGTGTCCCGGGTTCAATTTCCATTAGAACATTCCTCTTTTCTAGTAAGGAAGGTTGATTGATTTCGTAATTTCTACTTTGAAGTAAGTGTGTATCAAAATGTAGCGGCTAAGTACTATTCTTAATATATAGTAATAGAATATGGTGAATTAAAAGAAAAAAGTTGCATCTTGCTTGAGGGTACTGAAGAACGTACAAGCAATATTTGATCATCCTGCAAGATATCACATCCACAAACTCATCAAAACGTTTCCAAATTGGAAGATTGGAATTTCCAAACAAACAAGCTAGCCAAATGTTGGCCTCCATTTTCTTCTTGATCCCAATCTCCATTGAAGAAATTAGAGGCTAGCTTATTTTTAAGCCTGAAACTTCTACCGTCATCAGGCTTCAACTCAGAAGCTGATCAAAGATAGGAAATGACTACAATGATTTTCAATCTTAGTGAAGCGATGGTGAGTGTGGCTTATAGAATAATCATAAGGAAATTAAAGTGATCAATGGATGGAAGCTGTGCGTGTGACATAATCCAAATAACGTACTCTAGCCTCGCAAAGTTTGGAACTTCACATCACATTTGTAGATTTCAAATGCTTAAAATCTTAGTTCTCAACAATCCCCTGAGAAGGATCTGAATAATTTGAGAGATTCAAGAATCTTTTCTTGAGCAAGAAAACAAAGAAAATATTGGGAACAAAAAGTCAAATATCTTATGAACAATTGCATAAGTTGAGACGAATTTTCTAAAAAGCATTTCATCAAATAAGAGGAAAAAGTAAAAACACATCCACTGTACGTGTGTACAATATAAAATATGTGCAAATATTTAAACAGATACACATATATTTTCCCCGCGCGTGATTGAAACATTTCTTTTACTCATTCGGAATGTCATTAATTCAACCATCTATCTCTTCTTCTTTACCGGAGACAAGCATTCGATCACCGTTAAAATACCCCGGTTTTCATTTTGTCGCCTACCATACCCTAGAAACGCAACCTAGTTGTTACGCACAAATTTATGAAAAAGAAGACAGCAAGATTAAAATTCAAAGTTGAAAACAATTAAGGGGGCTAGATGAGTTGAAGTTTGAGACCCTAGAAAATGATAGGAAATTGTCTGCCAGGAGTTGAACCCAATCTCAGCTCAGCTAGAGAAGCGATTGTACGTAAATGTTGTTTACAGAATATATAACCAGGTGCATGGCTAGGGAATTATCAACAATATAATATAACCATTTCAATTCATCAAGTATATATCTTGAGAGCTGTACGTGGGTTATGATCGAGCCCACCTCGATCACTTCCGCCCGCTGCACTACTCTGATTTTTGAATTTTATACGTTGACGTACGTTAGGCATATATTAGAAGAAGAACCACCCATTTCATCGATCAAACCCCCCTGACCATTTCAACATAACAGTGATGATTCTTCAACCATTCATTTACTCCTTCAATTAAATTAAACTGAAATATTTTGGTAAAACAAAATAAAAATATATGATCCATTAACATTATATTAATCATTCGGTACATACGTGGTGATACAAAAGATAAGCATAGAAGAAGAAGCAAGTCAAGAATTATCTCTAAGTTAACCATTTCAATTTTTAAAGAAATTAAACAATAATTTCAATTAAATTACTTTGACTTTGATTCTACTTAGAATAAGGTTTAGATTCAGGAAAACACATGATTCATCTTAAATATTCTATCATTCAATGCTTACTTGGAGTCCAAATTAAGGCCAAGAGGCCAATCTTTTGGTTTGTTGGCTACGTTAGTAGACAAAATTAATTGTACACTTTGTTTTTTCTAGACTTGAGTTAAGAGTATCACTTGCACGCATGGTAAAGTTATATAAATTTTAAATTGGTAGATTTTGATAAATTTAGAGAGAGTGAAAGAAAATAAATGTGTTGTTGTATTAATGTGTGTGTGTTTTTCTATATCATACAAGGAAATGGAAATCCCTTTATATAGGGATGAGAATTATACACAATGATATACAAACAAATAATGAAAGGAGACAATACTAAAAGCATGGAGAAAAACAAGGAGAGAAAATGGGAGGAAAATAAGGAAAAGAAAAGGAGGAAAACAAGGAGAGGAAAAGGAGGAATGTTTGATTTCTAACACCCCCCCTCAAGCTGATGGAGGCTTGACGAGCATCCGGAGCTTGGAGACAAGGAATCGAAATCTGGCAGCTACATGAGTTTTGGTGAACAGGTCGGCTATCTGAAGTTCGGAGGAGATGTGCGGTAGCAAGATATGCCCTTGTTGGAAATGGTGACGAACAAAGTGGCAGTCAACTTCAATATGCTTAGTTCTCTCATGGAAAACGTCATTGTGAGCTATTTGAATGGCACTTTTGTTGTCACAAAATAAAGGCGTGGGATCTGGTAGGGTAATGCCCATATCTTGAAGCAGCCATCGTAGCCAAATAATTTCAGCGGTAGTGTGAGCGAGAGCGCGGTATTCAGCTTCGGCACTGGAACGAGCAACAACCGTTTGTTTCTTGCTTTTCCATGAAATGAGAGAGTCGCCAAGAAAAATACAGAAACCGGTGGTGGATCGCCGATCAGTAATATCACCAGCCCAATCAGAATCAGAGTACCCGTTAAGTGTAAGGGTAGAGGCAGACGAGAAATGCAGGCCTTGGTGTATGGTCCCTTTTATGTAGCGGATTATACGAAGAACTGTGGCAAAATGAACAGATCGTGGTGCAGACATGAACTGACTGACAATGTGGACAGCATGACTGATATCTGGTCTGGTGATAGTGAGATAGTTGAGACTGCCCACAAGTTGGCGATATAAAGTAGGATTAGCCAGAAGACTGCCGTCTGAAGGAGAGAACTTGACATTCATTTCAAGAGGAGTGTCGGCAACTTTGTTGTCTGTCAGACCGGCTCGGTCAATAATATCATAAGCATATTTCACTTGAGAAAGAAAATACCCTGTAGAGGAGTGATCAACCTCAATGCCTAGAAAATAGCGAAGAGTACCAAGATCTTTCATTTCAAAACAAGAACACAGGTAAGCTTTGAGTCGACATATACCATCCAAATCATCCCCAGTAATAATCATATCATCAACATATATTAGAAGAATAACAATGCCATGTGATGAGGATGATGTGAACATAGCCGAATCATGAGAACTCTGAGAAAATCCATGGGCAAGAACAGCATTGGAAAATTTTGCAAACCACGCTCTAGGAGCCTGTTTAAGACCGTAGAGAGCTCGTCGTAATTTACATACTTGGCCAGGAGAGTAAGGAAGACCTGGAGGAGGTTGCATATAAACCACTTCAGAGAGATCACCATGTAGGAAGGCATTCTTGACATCCATTTGATGAATGGTCCATTGTCGGATAGAGGCAACTGAGATAAGAGTGCGAACGGTAGTCATACGGGCGACAGGTGCAAAAGTTTCCTCATAATCAATGCCATATTCTTGAGTAAAACCCTTCGCAACAAGATGAGCCTTGTAGCGATCAACAGAACCATCATCCTTGGTCTTAATTTTGTAAATCCATTTACAACCAACAACAGATTGACCTGCAGGCAAATTGGTTAGATCCCATGTATGTGTCTGCTGAAGAGCAGTGAGTTCATCAGTCATAGCCTGTTGCCAGTTAGGATCCGAAGAAGCAACCCGATAGGAGGTAGGCTCATGGAGAGACAGCCTAGCAGAGAGAAAACAATGGTAATCTGATAACTTGGCTGGTGGGCGACGATCACGGAGTGGTCGTGTCACAGTACCGTCGACGGGACATGTAGAGTCAGGACAGGATGTAGAGGGGTCAGCAGGAGGACAACCATATACAGACTCAGTGGAAAGTGTTGGGTCAGGGGCAGGAAGAGGAGCTGGTGGAGTATGAAAGGATTCGGTGATGGAGGAGTCAGGGAATGGATCAACCGGTAGGGAGTACTCAGAGGATGACACGGGATCTTTAGGCAGGGAGTAGTAGGGGGTATGTTCCCAGAAGGTGACATGTCTAGAAATACGAAGTCGTTTAGCAATTGGATCATAACAACGATAGCCCTTTTGTTGAATCCCATACCCCAGGAAGACACACATGGCATTTTTGGGAGTGAGTTTTGTTCGTTCTCGTTTTTGGAGTAACACAAAGCAGGTGGATCCAAAGGTGCGAAGTTCAGAATAATTGGGTGTGGTCCCATATAAACGCTCGAAAGGAGATACGCTATTTGTGACAACGGAGGGGATACGATTAATGAGAAAGGTAGAGGTGTGAATGGCTTCTCCCCAGAAGACGGAAGGGACGGATGATGAGAGAAGGAGGGTACGAGCTGTTTCGACAAGGTGTCTGTGTTTTCTTTCTGCAACTCCATTTTGTTGAGGGGTATCTGGGCAAGATAGTTGGGGAAGAGTCCCTTGAGACTTTAGGAATTCAAGAAAGTGATTGGATAAGTATTCTCCCCCAGAGTCAGATCTGAAAATTTTGATATTTTTTGAAAATTGGGTTTTGATCATAGTGGCGAACTCGATGTAAACTTTCAAAAAATCAGATCGAGAATGAAGTAAATAAGTCCAGGTGTAACGAGAATAATCATCAATAAAGACCACATAATATTGAGCCCCACCCATAGATACAACGGGAGCTTTTCCCCAGACATCAGAGTGCACAAGATCAAAAGGAGAACATGTAGTAGTTGCACTATTATGAAAGGGTAGAGCGGGTTGTTTGGCCAGTTTACAAGTAATACAAGAATGATCTTTGTCTAAAGTAGCTGGTCCTAACAATCCTTTATTTATCATATATTGAAGGCGAGGAAAAGAAACATGACCCAATCTAGAATGCCAAGAGATAAGAGAGGATGGGTTGGTGGTAAAAGTCGTGAGAGATGAATTGGGGACGGATGAAATCTGTAATTTGTCTGCCACATATAGTCGACCAACTCTACGGCCGGTCCCAACTTGTATCCCCGTTGATCGGTCCTGTATAACAAAACCAGTAGCATGAAAGATCACTATTAGTCCAAGGTCACATAACTGTCCAACAGATAAGAGTTGCATAGATAATTGAGGAACAAGAAAAACGTCAGAGATGGAGAAACCGTTATTAGTTATGGAGCCAATGTGACTAGCATCAATAGTGGAGCCATTTGCGGTATGAATCTGTGTAGATGAGCCCATAGGTCGAGATGGCTTGAAGTAGGTTGAGTCAAAGGTCATGTGGTTTGATGCCCCAGAATCAAGAACCCACGGAGATGAGATACCTGCTGAAGGTGAGAAGGCAGATGCAACTGTATGATGATTCGGTATAATCATGTTCTGAACTTCCGGAACAGTGGGAGAATTAAAAGAAGGACCAGTCTGATGGTTGTACGATGAACCGTCGGTTGAGGTGAACGCGGCGGATAACCTGGTGGATTTTTGTAAACTGCGCATGTACCGGGATGTAGGAGAAGGGCAATACTTAACGATATGCCCAAATTCCTTGCAGTAGTTGCATTGCACCGGGTCTTTCGATGAACGGGAGGATGTTTGTTGAGGACGCGGTGATGAATTGGCAGTGGGTGGTTTAAAAAAGTGCTGTTGAGAGCGAGGTGCCGCAATGAAGACGGATGACAGGTTTGGAGTAATGCCTTTCCGGGTTTCTTCAGTGATTAGTTCGGTCAAGGCTTCCTCAACAGAAGGAAGAGGCTTGCGGTGAAGCATGGATGCTCTGATTGGCTCAAATTCGTCTCGGAGAGCCATAAGAAACTGAACGAGCCGTGTTTCCTCACGAAAAGTTTCCCACAAGTTCATATCAACAGTCCACTGTGGTTCCATTAGCTCAAGTTGATCCCATATAAGGCACATGCTGGAATGAAAATCAGAGACTGTCTGGCCCGGCTGTTGTTGAAGAGATCGAATGTCCTGTTCGAGTTTGTATTTCTTGGCAAAGTTGGTTTGAACATAGCGTTGTGCCAAAAAATCCCAAGCTTTCTTGGCAGTGGTGCACCGGCCGAGTTGGATACTGATGGATGGAATGACGGTATTTGCGAGCCACGTCAGGATTTTATTGTTGTTGATTTCCCATTCGTCAAATTTGGCATCAGTTTCTTTGGGACAAGATTCTTTACCTGTGACATACTTCCAAAGGCCTTTTCCTTTCAAAAAATTCCGAAATAGCATAGACCAATGATTATAATTATTTCCATCGAGTTTTACAGTAATAGGAATTTCAGATGTAGTCATAATAAAAAATATAAAAAAAAGAGGTAAGGAAATTAAGTACAGGTGACTTGAGATAAAAAAAAAAAAACTTGGAATGGAAAGAAAGGTTTTTTTTTTTTTTTTTTTTTTTTTTTTTGAACAGTAATTTGGCGGCGTCAATGAACAGTGACTTGACGGCGTCAGTGAATAGTACTAACGGCGTCAGTGAACAGTGACTTGACGGCGTCAGTGAACAGTGACTTTGACGGCGTCAGTGAACAGTACTAACGGCGTCAGTGAACAGTGTCTTGACGTCGTCAGTGAACAGTGTCTTGACGTCGTCAGTGAACAGTGCCGGAGCTGGAATTCACTCGCCGGCGCGTGAGGGCGCGTTAGGGCGAGTTTCGGGATGCTTTTGACGGCGTCGGAATCGTCTTGTTACGATGATGACAGTGGTGGTGAGCGACGGTGTTTTGGAGGCGGTTTGGATAGTTTTCGAGAATAATTTAAAGATTTGAGTAAGGTTTAAATTGGTGTTTATGAAGTTTGAGCAATGGAGGATAGGAGAGAAGTGGGCAGTGGGTTGGCAATGGTGGAGGATGAAGTAGTAAGGATTTAAACCTCCTCTGATACCATGATAAATTTAGAGAGAGTGAAAGAAAATAAATGTGTTGTTGTATTAATGTGTGTGTGTTTTTCTATATCATACAAGGAAATGGAAATCCCTTTATATAGGGATGAGAATTATACACAATGATATACAAACAAATAATGAAAGGAGACAATACTAAAAGCATGGAGAAAAACAAGGAGAGAAAATGGGAGGAAAATAAGGAAAAGAAAAGGAGGAAAACAAGGAGAGGAAAATGAGGAATGTTTGATTTCTAACATATTTCACATGCAAGCTTGGACAAAACTACAGACGAATATAATAGGTATATTTGTATTTTAATTTGATACAGATAAATTATAGTTGTGTCACATGTCTAAGTACTTGTCTCGCAAAAAAAATAAAATTAAGAAGGATGCACCCCACCCATCCCAAACAAAAGTTTAACAACGGAAAAATGGAAAGAATACACTCTAACCAACCGTTTGATGCCCTTTTTTTTTGTTAAATGAAGGTTATATGTGTGTGTTTGTAAAAAAAATAAAATTTAATACAAGCAATGGGTACATTACGGTGGTTTGAGTGGGAAGGGAGCAGGGACAGGGCTTGAACTTGAAGTGTGCATGAAAACTCACTTCTTCTACACTTACACTTAAGTCTAGACTATATATATATATATATCTTTTCTTCTACACATGTGAAAATATTCAAACATAATAAATTTGTTTAAATAAGAAAAGATAGGTTGGAGAGAGGCGCGCAATTCAAAAAAGCAACACTCCAGCTTAAATGTTCCTCTCCTTATTCATTTGGTCAACAACCTCATCTCTCTCTCTTAAAAACAAACACTCCAGGCGAACTCCTTCCTCCCTTCCATTCCTCCACCGACGGGCTCCCTCTCTCTCTCCATTTCCATTGCCATTTCCGACGGGCTCGCGCTCTCTTCCCTCTCCTCTTCGTAAATGGCCCTCTCCTCTTCGTAACTTTGCTTTGCTGGTTCTTGATTTCGGATTTGGTGCCTCTGGCAGTAAAATCCAATGAGAATTCCACTTTTCTCATCTATTTTCTTGATAACCTTATTTCAGATCTGGTTCGGTGTCAACATTTTGTGGGTCTCGGGCAAATGTCTCGCCGATCAAAAATCCCTGTTGCTCCAGTTGAAGAACACCGTCGAATTGAAAAATTATTCGCTTTCAACAAAATTGGTGGAATCAAAGCACAGATTGTTGTTCCAAATGGGGAGGTGTCAAATGTGACAAGTCCGGCCGGGTTACTGATCTTGACTTGAGCAGCGAAACAATCTCCGATGGAATCAACGGAGTTTTATCATTCCTTTTCATTCTTTTTTTTTTAAAAGTGGGTTCTGGGGAGCCCAAGGAGGCAGCAATATCTCACTAATGTACCACTTGTTGCATGCTTGATTCAATATCATTCCAAAAGAGCAATTTAGAAATTGAAGGATTCAATTAGTGTCGCCAAAGAGCACATTTCATAAATGGCCTGATAACAGTCAGCAGATTAATAAAATGAAGGTTCCTAAGATGAATATATGCACTAGTTTGAAATTTGTTCTGATTAGTCTTTTTTTTATTTCACTTGCAAAGTACCACAGCCTTTGCTCCCTTCCTGTTACCGAATTTATTTGCTCATCTAATAGTCCTATTTTTAGAGTGTCTTCATTATCAGCAGGCTCAACACAAATTTTACAGGTGAGGCATATTTATAAGGATCATATTTTTCTCTAATTTAAGAACCACAGCAGCGCAGAACTAAATCGAGAACAGTGGGTCACAATCCGAAATCAAGAACCAGCAAAGCAAAGTTACGAAGAGGAGAGGGCCACTTACGAAGAGGAGAGAGAAGAGAGCGCGAGCCCGTCGGAAATGGAAATGGAAATGGAGAGAGAGAGGGAGCCCGTCGGTGGTGGAATGGAAGGGAGGAAGGAGTTCGCCTGGAGTGTTTGTTTTTAAGAGAGATAGATGACGTTGTTGACCAAATGAATAAGGAGAGGAACATTAAAGCTGGAGTGTTGCTTTTTTGAATTGCGCGCCTCTCTCCACTAGTGCGCACGAGAAACGCTCTCTATATATATCTTGTAAATGTGTTATGAGGATGTGAAAATATTCAAACATAATAAATTTGTTTAAATAAGAAAAGATAGGTCGGCCCGGGAGAAAACCAGCCCCAGTCAAACCCGTTTCAAGTTGGATCGTAATTCAGACCATACAAAAGATAAGAATCCTATGCGTCTGCCGGGAGTCGAACCCGGGTCTATTGCTTGGAAGGCAATTATCCTAACCGTTGGACTACAAACGCCTTGAGGTTCAATTATGCGTGTCACGTGAATTAAACAGCTTTGTGGACTGATGTAGAACCTGACTTTCTTTTAGTTGTGCTATATATACACACACACTACTATTTTTAGCAACGAGTAGATGTTTAATACCTAGTGGTTCGGTTTATAAAATTCGGTCCCTTATTGTTTAATTAATAATCATTCTCAATGATTACTATCACATTTCGGGTGTCATCTTATAATTTTATTTTTGAAAAAAGTAAAAGTTTAAGTCTCTTTACTTATAACAAATATTAAGAAGAATATCTCTATAAAAATGGCTCTGGGAGTGGACATGACAATTTGGGTTGAAAGCCGCAAGTTCACCCAACCCGATCCATAAAATTGTATTTTGGGATGTTAATATTTTGTTTACGTGTTGAAACAGGCTACCATTAATAATTATTTTGGTTCACGCAAGCTACAATACTTGACTGATAATAGCCCCCCACGCCCCTCTCCGCCCCAATTAAGGAAATTAGTAGCAGTGCCTTACTTGCTTCTAACCCCATTGTTTCTATTAAAAACTTGGCTTTGGAGACAGAATTTAGAAGCTTAGCACTTTGAGGTGCCAATGGATGAAAAAATGTCTTTAGCAGCCTCTCTCTCTCTCTCTCTCTCTGAAATAATCTCCAACAAACAAAAAGTTTTGATCGAAATGCAACATTTTGTTATCTCCATTTGACTGGGTAGTCGGAAAAGAAATGCTTTAGTAGGTAGAGATTGTGGATATTTGGCATAATTTTAGAATGCCCAAACCCAACCCTTTGTTGAAACTAAGGGAAAGAAAGAGAGGAATTCTATTCTTACACAACTACACATATTTATACTATGAGAATGATACATAAATCATGGGATATAAATATGATCCCATGATTTATATAATTTACTGAATATTCTGTCCATCCCATTAAATCTACACAATCAAGTTGATTTGCATTTCTACCCATGCCAACACCCTTGTTGCAAAATAAATTAAAATAAAATCCAACCCACCTAAAATGAGCCCACAACCTGTTATCCCCAACCCAGGCCCAGAAGTTAACCAGTCAGTCCCAAAGGTATGTTCAGTTCAATGAATGAGTAAACTCCGTTTCGTTACACGGTAAAATTACTCGTTAGTTAAATTCTACTGTTTAATAGCTCATGTTCATCAACTTAAATGAACTCTATATTTGCTCCTCTCCATTACTCTTTCGCTCTAATTCCGTTCAAAGAGGTCTAATTCGAGGGTTAAATGGACGATTTTTTTCATAATAGAGATTATTTTTATAATGAGTAATATAGATCACGTCCACAAAATTTCATCATGAAATTCAAATCGGAAGTGGGCCTAATAAAAATTTAATGCATTTTCAACCATTAAAATTTTAGATTATCATCTCACTCATTTGTAGATTGAATCTTCGGATGAAATTTTGTAGAAATGATCTAATCATTATAGAGATCATCCCTACCAAATTTCATAAAAAAATTCATTCGTTTAGTCTTCAAACTAGACTCCCTTTGATGGAATTAGACCTAAAGCTAATGGAGAGGAGTCGAGTTCCTCAGAGACGGAAATGATGGGAGATTTATATATATATATATTCTGTGTGTTCCTATATGATACAATTTATCAATAAGCACCTCATCACCTAGCTAAAGCTTACTTAAATTGGGAAAACATAGTTAGTGCTAAGTTGATCTCCCAATAATTTCACCTCGATCAAGAACAAGTTCATCCTTCCAATGTGAAGCAGATCAGTAACATTAGAAGAGAGAACAAAAGTACTCCTTCCATCCAAATTAAGAGTCAATGTTTGACTTTCATATATTTTTAAGGATAGATGACTAATTTGAGCCTAATCAATGATTAAAAACAAAACTTGTTCATGATGCTGAGATTTGATACATTCCTTATGTCCCAAAATTAAATTGTACTCATAATTCCCGACATCCCAAAAAGGAATAATTGACTCTTGATTTGGCATCAACGGAGTACTAATCTCCCATCATTTCCCTTTCTATGGTGGATATGTCGACATCAGAGTTAATGTATGAGGTCGATCTCGCATAGTTAAGCGCCTAACGGAAAATGGCACAACTGTGTATTGCCAAAGAGCCCTCGTTGCAGTTGGATTCAGATTGCAAGTAGGTGTTTGAAATCACACGTCCTCTTCTCAATAAATGTTCAAAAGCACATCTCTCCTTGCTGGGTTTTAGATTAGTAGATGACCCCGCCGGATGCTTATGTGACTCACATATGTTTAATTTGAGGAAAAGTGTTAACTGAATTTGTAACTGGCCTTGTGGTTAAGTGCTTGTTTAATTTTCTCAGTAGCAAGGTTCAATTTTTGATGCAAGCATATTTTTTATGAAAAGAAGATTACAAGGTAAAATTGGAAATCAAAGTATGATCGAGCCTCAAAAGTGGTCAAAATCCATCATGGCTTTATATAATTAGTATAGATAATTGACTACTTTACTCAATGTTTGACTATGCTACCGCTACTCGGTGTTACGTTTTCTCATGCTACCTTTTGCAATTTGTGTTTCAAGCTGCAAATGTTTGTGAAACATCTTCCAGCTTGAAGGGGAGTGTCAAGATTGTTGGCAAAATTTAAGTAACCTATTTATTTATGTATGTTAAGTTTAGATATGGTAAATCTACATCAATCAAGGATTATTACCAAATTTATAAATGTTGCCTTGGCCTATAAATTCAATTGTATTCTGTTATTATGATATGCAATATAATTCTCTTCTTTTCACTCCCTACTTCTTTCCACAGCAAAGAAATCCATGTGCTTGTTTCTGTGTTACTGTCTTTGTTCAGAATGGAAATGCAATTAGTACGTTATGTTCATATGAGTAATAATGCCGAACCTTTTTTCCTTTGATGATGATGTTTCACTGGTCGATCCAAGCAAAGTGATTCTGAATTTGTAGAGATGGGCCAATTATCAATAGCAGGTACCATCTTTGGGTGAGAGGTGAAAGCAACTTGAGTTCATTGTGAGAAATGTGCAAACTTGTCTGCACAAGGAAATGCCCATGCCCTCACGGTGATTCCACAAAAATGTAGCTGAGTTATAAAATGCATTACTCTGCAGTTTCAATGGAACCGAAACAATCAATTGGTATCAAGGGAGGATTTAGCCCTGGTCCAGCCCCAGGCCGACTGTGGCTGTAGCCCAACCCAATTTTTTCTCTTTTCTGAGGTGTTGTATTATACTAATTTTTCAGGTCTAACTCGATCTTAGCCCTAGCCCAATCTGGTAGTGTCAACTCAATCTTGGCTGAACTATTAGTAAATAAAAACAACCTAGTCTTTGTTAACTCTTATGCGACATGTATATGATAAAAGTGTGGTTGTACTAGTATGCTTGATCCATTAACTGATAACTTTATATCAGTTCTGATTGTATTGATACCAGTCCACCCCTCCAAAGAATCTTGTATTGGTCCTGTTGGACTAAAGTGAAAAAGAATACAGCGAGTTTGATGAATTTACTGAGAACGATTTTAATTTGTGAGGTTGGAACTCATTTGGGTATTCTCTTTTAATTATGTGGATTATTTCTTTTCTTTTTATCTTTGCCACGAGGTGTCACCAGCCGCATGGGGATGGGACTAATCCCCTCTCGGGAAAAACTTGTTGTCCTCGGCCACAAGTGCTTCCTACGAGAATCGAACCCTTACGGTGCAGGAACAATTCGCCCACTTGGAGCGCAGATTGCCAACTGCGCCACACCTTTGTGGTTAATTATGTAGATCATTTCAAGTGGGGACAAGTTTGCTTTTAATTTCATGTCATATTCTAACCGGATTCTTTGCAAATGAACAGGGCCATGCACAGCTTACTGAATGCTATCAGACGTACAGCTTTGAGCTAGACAGAAAAAAATCAGGTTTTTATTACCTTTTCTTTGTTCTTAAACATGTTTCGTTTATGTATGCACTACATTGAAGTCCTTTCGCTAACTTAAAAGTATTATTTAAATTCTTTAGTTAGTTAGTTAGTAACACCTTTTTGATGAATTGGTAAGCACAAAATCGTTTTGTAGTGTCATAAAATACCATAATTGGCCAAACCTCCGGGGCTAACTTCCATTATGTATTTGAGTTTCCAGACGAATTTAGGTTTCTCTTCTGTTTGGTTCAAAGGGAGAAACTATATTCAGCCTTTGGAGAACCACGTGGCAGTATTCCCATGCCAATGATAATGCTCCACGTAAGTACCACCACATCGACGTGCCCCCTTGCATTCATGGGTAGCACCTACATGGAGCTTCGCCATTGGTATGGGAGTACGTAATAGTGTACACAATGAGTTTATAGCAAAAAGGACTTGTTTTAAGGGGTTTTATACCATGTGGTAGTACTAAAATGCCAATGATAATGCTCCACATAAGCGCCATCACATGAACATGCCCCTTTACAACACCTATGTGAAGTTTCACCATTGGTTTAGGTATACATAATGACAGTACAGTAGGAGTATATCAAAAATTACTCGTTGAAGGGATTGATATTTGTTTGAGAGTGGTTTCGACAAAATAATTTTAAAAGTTTCAAAAACTTGGGAACCCCCCACCCCAACCCAGAAAACGAAGGCCTTTGTGTATTGAGAAGGACCAACAATGGGTGATGGCATTCTTGTACTTCATTTCCAAAGAGTACCTCTTACACAAATTTAGCATAAAGTGTGAAATTCTGAATCAATAATATCCATTCATTGTAGCTGAAGTATGTCTGAACATGTGATGAACTCAATATGCCTGTTCTACATTTTTGCAAAAAAGGGCCATGTGTTGTCACTTTTAATGGAATAGCATGTGAATAAAGTAAAGTGTACATTCTGTATATATTCATTGGCAGACCACTACTACTACCTTTGATATATAGTGCATTTCCAGTTTTTGTTGATAGTACAAGCAAATAACAATGTCTTCTAACATATCGATCATACAGCGTATGGACCACCTCAATTTTTTTGTTGTAAGTGCCTGTTTAGATTAAGAAAAGGAAAGGGTTTGATTATTATTTTATTAAGATAACGCTATTGCCAAAGCAGTTTTGACTACTGCCAAATCATATTGCATTGCATGGTTGTACATCATTCATGTGTCTTATACTGATTTTGCAGTAGCCAAAATTGCTTTGAAAATATCATTATCTTTTAGGTGTTAATTTGCTTATTCTTTAATTGTTAGAGATGAAAGTTGTCGCAGGTTAATTTGTGATGGACGGTAAAAAAAAAACAACTTCAAATTTAATCAAGGATAAAATTAACATAGTTATCGTGAAATTTAATAAATTAATTAATTTTAAAAGTATAAAATTATTTTAGAATAGTCTTAAAAAAAAAAAGACAAAAGAAATCATAATATAGACCATTTTCCTCAAACTTTGCTAAATGGGCATAAGAAATGCCAACATTTTGAACTTTTTTTTTTATCAATGATAATCCAAGTTGAAATAAGTGGTATGGTAGTTGAAGTACTCTCATTAGTTTGGTATAGCATGGGTCTATGAAAGCTTAGTAGGATTGATTGATTGCGAGGCCGGACTAAAAGAGTTTGTACAACCAAATTAACAAATAATTGTAGTATTAATTATAGCGCGCAGCTAGTGCTAGTCTAAAGAGAAAGGAAGTATATATATATTACATTACATTACATTAATTTTACAAGTCGTATTCGAACTCAAGTCCTTTTCAAAACTCCGATTGTTCTGCTTATCGCGCTACCTAATTATTCTTAATTTTTCCATACCATTCTTAGCTTAAAGCTCCAACTAAAATGTCTAAAAAAGGTATGTACTCACTCAATCGGCTCCAAAATAAGAGTATGCCGTATATTTCTTAATTTTTCTATTATTCTAAATTAATAATTCAGTTTTCTTGTTAAAATATAATCAAATCAAGTTTTGTGTATCGTCCCGCACCTCGACTAATCCCCGTTTGAGGTTCTTGGCTGCCGCTGGCGAAGCTTTATTTTGATAATGCCGGGGTTCGACCTTGGGAGCTCCAAGTCGACCAGCGGCAACCTTATACCACTGGGCCAAGCTCTAAAGGCTTGTGTTTGTTGTTGTTCCACCATAACTCTATCATTATCTTCGTGCCTTCGAGCTCTTCTATAAAAAAGTATATGTATTGCCTTTCCAAAATTCTATTTTTCAAAAATAATTTATATTAGTCTAAAAAATGGGATTCAAACCCTCCATTGCTAATTAACGACTAAGTTGTGGCTGTAATCATTTTTTCAAAACTTTTTTCTCTTTGTTGCGCACCTCAACTAATATATATCTAAGTCACACAGGCATGATCAAGTGAGCACGAAAAACAAAAATAAATCCGTAAATGGCAGTACTGTACGTTCTTTCCTATGCAGGTATGGTACTTACTTCAAAACAATCCATTTAACCACATTTTAAATTTTTGGTGATTGAATCCAGTTTCAGGCTCTCTCATCTGGAGATGGAGTAATTGTATATTATCCATGCGTTGTCTCGCGATGATGATACACGTAACGTACGTACTGTACGTCTGTCTTATGTTACCTCCTTGATTTCAGACATGAAAACTTAATTATATATACCAAAGTTATTGGAAGTGATTAATTAGTTTTGTTCATTCGTCAAGATGGCAAGATGGCAACAGGTTGGCTCATAGCTTAGAAAGATCATAAATGCTCCTCGATCTTTGTATATATGGAATTAACATATACAATACTTTTGTTCTACTTTATGTTTCTATTATGGATTAACACAAAGTGCGACTTGATAATTCTAAAGCATTCAGTATTAATTTTCTTACTCCACCTCTATTAATTTGCAGGAAGTAAAATAAAAATTCAAGTTAGTTTTCATCCATAAAATACAATATTTAATTAGGTTATACTAAAAAACGGATATGACACTGGACGGTGTTTAGCAATAAATTTTTATCACGAAAACATTAAAAAAAAGAAGAAAGGAAGATATTTTTTAGTTATAAAAGTCGTTGCTAAAAATTAATATGTACATATACAACTGGTGCCAAAAATATTAAGTGGAACATATAGGGCTGGCCTTGAGTTTTTGGGGACCCTAGGTGAATTGTTGTTTCAATGCCTTTTTTTATTTTTGTATATTCATTTAATTTAAATGCACCAATAAACTTGCAACAAAAAAAGCCTAATAGCAAAATAATGTTGGAAAAAATTATGAAAAGAGTAATGAAATTTATCACCCGTATAGAATATAGTTAATTAAAGTATAAAAATGGAGACCTAAAGATAGAGAAACATTAGAGAAAGGGAGAAAGATAAAATATTGTATATGCGTTGAATACAAAATGAATCATTAAAGATTAAGAAAAAATCTTTCTTTTTTTTTTCCTTTTTTTTAGAAAAAAAAAAAAAGAAGAGGAGGAGGAGGACATCGTAAAAAAACCTAATAAATTATTAGTTAGGTGAGATAGAAAGTGGCTACTATACTTGTGTTTAATTAGAAATTGTATATAAAAAGAATTTATTTTCATGGCTCAAACGTGTGAGCAGTTACATAAAAAACACTATACTCCAATTACAAGCCACTAGACCAAACACATCTTGAATATTCATAATTCAACGCAAAATATATTTAATCATTGTAACATACGTATAAAAGAGTCCAAAAAAACCAGAAGCACTAGGCGGCAGCCTGAGTTGCATGCGCCCAGGGCCAACTTTAGGAACATAGAATGATATAGCAAACCCCTCTCCTACACATAATTTACATAATAGAGACATTTGTATATATATATATATCTCAAGGGCCACAAAATGATTAATAACGTG
Source organism: Lonicera japonica (assembly GCA_021464415.1). Taxonomy (NCBI): domain Eukaryota; kingdom Viridiplantae; phylum Streptophyta; class Magnoliopsida; order Dipsacales; family Caprifoliaceae; genus Lonicera; species Lonicera japonica. The sequence continues at coordinate 64,668,108 of CM038469.1, forward strand.
AGCTGCCCACGAGTGCCACCTATGTAGTAGTAGTTATATTTAGGCTGTTACATTTATGTTGATACCATCAATAATGTCATACCCATTGAAAATGCATAAAAATTTAGCACTCAAAATAATGTATCACTTAATTGAATTAGTTGATTGTCAGTTACATGGTTCTAACTACTTTTTAGCTCCACTTCAAAACTAATCAAATATGTACGTTTATTGTGTAAATTTTTGTTATATATATTATTTATGTGTTTAAAATTATTCTTTTGATATTGAGCCTAATTTTTTGCATTTTTGATATCCCATACGAAAACCCTTTGACTAAAAGTAAAAGTTAAATTCATGAATTAAATAATAAGGAGCTTTCAAGGCTGCATATATATGTTTTTAGGGGGTCAAATTTGAAAATATTCCCAAAAATGGGGGGAAAAAATACAAAAAATAAATCACCAAATATGTACAGATCTTTAAAGTATTGAGTTAATTAATCATATCTACCTCTAGGAATGCAAATCTACTCTCTTCCATTTTGATATGTAATTTTAGATCAATACCGCCTCTACTTGAGTTAAAGATGACAAAAATTCTCATAAAAGAAAGAGAAAAGATCCTAATCCAAAAATTAGGCTAAAGTCATGCAGATTTTAAGGAAAACTTAAATACTATAAACCAGTGTGAAGTCTCTCCTTCTTCATGAAAGAAATATGGAAGAGGTCTTTGATAATTGAAGAAAAGAATCATACCATAGCAAACAGTTGTGCGATATTTCAACTTAAAAGGTCAGATTTAATATACAACTTTTTGTTTATTGCATTTCTTAGTTACCTAACTTCAACTATAACTCTGTAAAAGTGTCCAAATTCACTTACACACGTTCTTTTACCATCAGGTTAAAATTTATATTCATATTTTACATAAAAAGTAAGCAGTACTTTAAGAACGTCACTTTATTTTCCACAAAGGATTAACAAATACAAATTAATCAAACACATTAGTGGATTGATAGATAAATAATCTAAACTAACAAAACGTTAAGATGAAACAGCAAAACAAGATCTAGGATCGGCAACTATATATTAATTAAAATTGTGACAGTTCATTGCAAAAATAAGCTTAACATGAAAGGCAAGACACAAAGGCCAAAGGGCCCACAAGTATGATAGAAACAAATGGAGCTCAGCATAGCATAAAATTATAAAAATGTGGAGATATCATATCATATCTCTTTAAATAAATTAAAATATCTCGTCAAATAAATTAAAATAAAGAATGATGGTCCATCTCTCAATCTCAATTGTTTAGTTGTTTTCCTCTCTGTTCACATGCTTCTTTATTACTGTAAAGACTAAAGAAACACTGTATACTCATATATCTTCAAGCCTTTTTTTTTTGGTTATCAAAATTCCTACCAAGATAAGTGAGTGAATAAAGTTGTGAAAAGCCCATATGGGTCCAAAGCTTGTGAATTTTATTTTTGAACTTTAAAATTTTCTAATTTAACTATATTTTTTTTCTTAAAGTGCATATTAAGACTTTATACAATCCAAAAAAAATAAATTGGAGATAACTCCATCGCGACATGTACACTAAAAATGCATATACTTTTTCTTGTTTTGCAAGAACAAAAAAAGTCAAGTTAAATATAAGTCAACTCTATTGGAAACAATATACAAATTATTATTGATACGTCTGTTTGTCTTTTACTTTGTTAAGAACTTTTATGAATGTGTGGTACTATTCTTTGATAAAACAGGTTTAAATTATATGTAAGGTACACATTGTTTTAGAGAAAAATGCTATTCTCATAAAAAATATACATAAGGTGAAAGGTCGCGTCATCATTAAGAGGAAAAAGGGGAAAAAATAACTCAACATCAACTCTTCATCCAATTATAACAAATATATATATATATATATATAGCACTTCATTTTATACGTAACTTTTAGGGCACATTTTTACTAAAAAAAAAATTTTGTTCTCCGCAGGGTGTTCAGTTCAACTTTCGCGCATTTCGACTAATCTCTGCGTAGCTGCCACTGGCCAAGCATTATTTTGACAACGCCAAAAATTGACATTGGGACTCCAAGTCGACTCCAAGATTGTTCCAGTAACAGCCTTATACCATTGGAACAAGAGGTTTGGTTCATTTTTACTAAATATAAATTAGGGGTTTTGAGGATATGGCCTTTGAGAAAGAAACTTTTTAAGATTCAATCTCCTAAGTTTTTTCAAAAAAAAAAAAAATATAAACTCTCTAAATATTTTATCCGTCCCTTAAATTAAAAGTTGTATCTTAAAAATAATTTACTCAAAAATCGAATCCTATTTTTTTCCATAAATTATTGTCCATACATAAACGGTAGGACTAAACACCTCAGTCAATGTAAGGTTGAGGGTGTTTTGTATCACGAGTCAAAAATTAGGTTTTTCTCAGAGGTGGATCATATTAAAGCTCAGGTCGCAATATTGCGACAAGGATTGTCCAATGACACTGAACCACTCAGGCCTGTACAACTTTTTAGGCTAAAGATATAGCAACATGTGATTGGCTGATTGGCCCTTAATATTAATTACTATTCATCATCATTATCTTCATCTTCATCTTCCTCTTCCTCTTCTTCTTCTTCCTCTTCAGCTTCCTCTTCATCTTCTTCTTTTTCTTCTCTATGATTTTTACTCAATGGTTAATAATTAACAAAAATTCAGATCTAATTAACACATTCTATCTCATTTAATTCATTTCAAAAGCCAACAAAAATTCAAAAGTAACTCAAAAAAACACACAAAATCTCCATTAATGTCACACAAAAAAAAACCTTAAGTTGTAGAGAATGGTAGAGAATAGAAAATCAAGGATTATCAAAGTAGAAAAACCTAATGAAAGAAAGACATGTTTGTTTTTATTATGTTTAATGTTTATTTTCTTTAGTTAATATCAAAAAAAAATTTGTACCAACAAAACGAATTAGAGCATTAGAACAGGTTACCTCAGTTACGGGAAACCGAAATTTAAGCACTTATTCGGTTTTCGGTGACCGAATGTGTAATTTGATTATATTTCAGACAACTTCGGTCCTAAGAGACCGAGCAATTTGATGAATTTCGGTCCTATAAAACCAAAATTATTCAAAATACTCGGTTGTTAGAGACCGATGTAAGGTCCCGAGAGCTAAAAATATAGTCCAGAATACTTCGGTTGTGAGGGATCGAGGAAGTGGATGAACCTCGGTCATAGAGAACCGAAATTGTTCTCAATACTCGATTTTTAGAGGGCGATGTAAGGTCCCGAGAGCTAAAATATGATACAAGGAAGCCACAGTTGTAAGGGACCAATGAGTAGATGGATGCAAAAATTTAAAAACCATTGTTGAGAAGAAGACGAAGACGAAGAAGAAGAAGAAGAAGAAGAAGAAGAGAAGAAGAAGAAGAAGAAGAAGAAGAAGAAGAAGAAGAAGAGAAAGAAGAAGAAGAAGAATTAATGATTTATTATAATTAGTTTGTGTTGCATTAAGGGTTAAATGAATGTAAAATTTTAGAAACCAATGTTGAGAAGAAGAAGAAGAAGAAGAAGAAGAAGAAGAAGAAGAAGAAGAAGAAGAAGAATTAATTATTAATTATAATTAATTTGTGTTGCATTAAGGGTTAAATGAATGTAAAATTTTAGAAACCATTGTTGAGAAGAAGAAGAGGAAGAAGAAGAAGAAGAAGAAGAAGGAAGAGGATGAGGAGGATTAATGATTAATGGTTAAATATAATTAATCATTAATATATGTATATTAAAATGGGAGTGGTAAAGGAAGTAGTGGGAGTGTTAATGAGTAAAAGAGAGTTGGTGGGAGTGATAGTGAGAGTGGGAGTGAAAGAAAGTAGTTTGTGGGGTGAAAATAGCACCACCCTTAATTAGGGGTGCTATTATTATACCTCTCAATTTTGTCACAAACACCACCCTCTCTAATTTGATAAAACTCATTTTTTAATATCCCATTTTTTTGTCACAAACACCCTCACTTAACCATTACTTAATTTATTTATCCAATGCTTAAAACATTAACCTATCTATTTATTCATTTTTTTAATAAACTAATCAAACATTAACCCAAATAATTAAACCTATATCTCTCATTTTCTCCCATTCACAATCACATTTCATTGTTTCAAGTAAAAAGATAGAGAGAGAAGAGACTCACTTCTTTATCATTTGAGCTCTTAAAATCAAGAAATCACAATCAAATCGAAGCACAAACATTATTGGTGGGAAGTTTGAAGCTTCAATTATGATAAATAAGAAGTAATATTCATGAGATGGTGGAGAAAAAAGAAGTTCAAAACAAAGTTGGTGATAAAATTTCACTCTAAAATGAAGCCAAAGATGTATTACAATTATTATTATTGATGTATTAATGTGTATATTAGCTTTCATATATCATTCTACAACATTCAAATTGAAACAAAGATGTAATTCCCAAGATAGAGTATAAAACGGATTCTGTCCAGGCTTGACTCGCTTTATATAAGGAGAGTAATCTAGTTACAACTATCCTTAAATAAGACGAGTGTGTACAGACACACTCACCCCATGTGAGATGAGTTTGTGTTATTAGGTAAGTGTGTGTGAATCCACTCACCTGTCATTAGGTAAGTCTAATTTAGAAATACTTCAGTATACTATGTACTCCATTACTTTATATTAGGTGAGTGACTTGCAACACATTCACTTAATGTAGGGTGAGTATGTATGAATTCACTCACCTATCATTAGGTGAGAGACGAGCGGGAAAATGTGAGAAATCTTCTTCTCTTTCAATGTTAATTAATATTAAATAATTTTATTTTTAATTAATGTTTGTATTAACTTTTAATTTGGTGGTAGGTGTTTGTGACTAAAAATTGACATGAGGGGGTGTTTGTGACAATGGTGGTGTTAATGACATAAATAGGGGGTGTAAATAATGGCCCCTTTAATTAGACATGTTAATAACATACACGGCCAGTCTCGAGAGTGTGTAGAATCCTTATAACAACATACAATATTTTTTCAAATTTATATTAGGAATTTAATATTTTAAGTACCATAATTAAATAGGGATTCAAAAACTATTTCGCAAATAAGAATAATGGTTCTGCCCTGTTTCAATTTTTGTAGAGTCATTTATATTTTAAAATTAGCATCATATGCATGATATAACTATAAAATTTGGATAGTATAAACGCACACATACAACCACTAATGGTATGTGTAGAGTCGTAGAGACAATTTGGTCTGTTTCAAATCTAAACATCGTAGTCCAAAAAAAAATATATCTAAACATCGTTACTCGTGGGTTTTAACATTGACATTACTAGTTTCTTTCAAAATTTTACGAACCAGTGATTCAAACAATTTCTTACAAGAGTTTTTAAGAAATTATCTAGTCTAGGAAACTAATTACTAAATTAAATTAAAATTACTATTTGCTCTATAATGTTATAAGTTTGGGCACCCATAAAGATTCATAATCAACATTACCTTAAAACTTCAATATTAATACTAGCCTTAATTAATCAAGGTGTAACAAAAAATGATGTTTCAATTTAAAGATCGTTGCTCAAAAAAAAAATTAAAGACCAATTTTTTATGGAAATTATCGACAAGTTGTCACTAAATACAATAAGAACAATATTTCTATAAATATATATTTTAATATATATCAAAAAAAAAAGATTATCTCTAGCTAGAGAGAATACGGTTACATGATTGAAATGAATAGACATTTAGTAACAGTAAGATATAGATAAATAATGTAAGCTTAAGCCCAATTGGTGTATTTTTATTTAAAGAAAAAAGAGGATTAAGTCTTTCTTTTTAATTATAAACAAAGAAAATTTAACATCTAACCCCACCCTTAAAACTCGAACTTAAAATCTCTCACAAATTTAAAAAAAAAAATTACATTTTTAACTAAACTAACCCATTTATTAATGTTTTATTCTGACTCTTTACTTCCTTAGCAAATTACATGAATCCTTTAAAAAAAATAAAAAAAAAGAAAGTGGATTATTGGCCGTTGAATTGGTGGGTCCCAAAGGTTTAGCATTAATTAATAATATATTAAGGACAAGGATTAAGGCCAGATAGAAAAGGGGGGACAAGTTTAATTGAAGCATAAGGCTCCAAAGCAACAAATTTAAAAAAGAGAAAAAGTGAATGATTGAAGAGTCAATTTTTGAGCGTCTGACCAAAAGGTATTTCACCGGCCCCACTTTCGGTGCACCAAAAACCATAGCCCAAAATATGCCTCCCACAAGAATGGCACGTGCCCCAATGTCCCCACTAGCAAGATTTTGCAGCGTGCTTTTTTTTTTTTTTTCTCTATTTCGAGAGTAATTTTTTCATTTCACAATTCTTATACCATTACTTTTAAATATGTTTTGGAGGTCTCGTTTTAATGACAGTAATTAAAATTATTAATTATTAATTAATTTTTAACTGATAAATCAATTAACTCTCTCCTTTAAACAATGCAATCACAAATAACTAATAAATAATCTCACTCACCAGCTGAATCTGCAAGTCAAATGCTATTACTTTTGGGTGTGTACTACTAACATCAGCTTGTTATAAATTAAGATGATTAATTACAATATAATTAATTGATTCACTAAAGTTTGGAAAAAATATGTGTCCGGGTCATGGATCGACCCACCCGGCTAATTTTTCAACTTATTGAAGATATGCCACATGGCGCATAACAGTTGTATGGCCAGTAGTGTAGGTGAAGCTTGATTTTTAAATCACATTGTCTTTGTTTGGTGAGAAAATAAAGTTTGCAAAATAGAAATTTCGGAGGGAGAGGGAGCATAGAATTGTTTGGGGACAAAATTTTCTTCCTTCAAAATTCATGGATAAGTTTTACACCAAATAATGTTGTAAATGCTGCGGGTAAATTAACCTAATTTAGTTAAAAGAAAAATTAAATAAAAAAAATGATGTAGATGGTATTTGTTTTTAATTCTGAAGAAATTTGTTTGTTTCAAATTTTGGGAATGATAATGGCATTTTAAATTTTTGGGAATTGAAACTTCTTTTCTAACATCTAAGATTTCTTGTCAATATTTGAATTATACATGAATCCTCATTTCCTTGAAAGTTGAATTATTTTCCCTGTATTTGATTTAGACAAGACTAAAAATGGAATAAGTGTCAATTACCAAAATGCCCTCTTTTTATAAAATTATAAAACATGTCCTAATGATTTTACAAAGGTACAGTTTAAAATTTAAGCTTTAATGTTGATTATTCATTATGAAAAAAATTAATAATAAAAAATCAATTACTTAAAATTGTTTGGGTAATAACGTAAACTATAATTTATTTATTTTTTGTTACATATATAGTTGTTTGAAAAAATAAGAAAATGAGTAATACACATATTAATCGTTTTGAATGCAATTAGGACATGGACGGAAAAAAAGGTTTTCTTCGCAAGTAAAAATGATATTTTAATTTTAATAGAAAAATTAAAAGGAGAATGTATTAAGTAATCTTTTATTTGCATTCGTCTAAAATAGAGAATTTTGAAGGAATAGATTATTCCGGGAATGATGTATTCCTAACTCAAAATTCGAACCAAACAAGCAAATCATTCTAGAAAGGAATTTAGCATTCCAGGAATGCTTTAAAACTCGAATGAAACAAGCCCTTAATGTGTTTGTCGTGCCAGATAAAAAGATTTGATATAATAAAATAAGGATAGTACATAGAATAAGAGCATGTCAAATAGTAAAAAAGTTTGTTCAATTTTACTAATATGCCCTTTTTGTGATACATACATATATATATAAGGGTGGTAAAATTGATTTTATTTTATTTTATCCGTTAAGACAAGATTGCGTTATCCCTTTTGTTAGGGGTCAAAACTCCTAGCCAGATTAGGAATCTCAACATGTATCATATAATATCTAAGCATAAAAGCATAATATATAAATATAATCTAATCCTACCTTGTAATCCGGCGTGACAAACATGCCCAATTATAGATAAAGGACTACTCATTAGTCTCATTCAGCATTATAAGTGCTAATGATATTTTTGCACCTTTCAATATTAAACTTGATTTTTAATAATGTCTTGTTTCTTATAAAAAAAAAAATTAGTAAATTTGATTAAAATCATATATAAGCAAAAGACAAGTCCCTTCTAAATGCTTAATGATGTAGAATGGGAACGGGGTGGGAAGGAGAAAGAAAATTGTCTTCAACCTTTACTTATTGAATATACAAAAAAAAAAATGAAAATTCCTTGAAAGAATAGAAAAAATTCTCACGTAATTTTTTTAATTCATTGATAGGTTCTTTCGAAATGGTAGAATAACTAAATTATTATGACAAAGTGTAAACTTACCCATTTAACTAAGATTTGTTTGGAAAATATTTCAAATCAAATTAATCATCGACCTATATATTGTAACCAAATTCAAAATTCAAAGAGACTATAAATATGGAAACTATTTCTCCTAATGCCACGTGGACAAGAAGGGCACTCCTTCAATTCTTTCAAAGGTGGAGGAGACAAGACTCTTTAATGTCTCGTGAACGGAAGCCTTTAAAACTCCTTCGATTTATGTTTTGAAGGGAATATATATTGAAATAATTTATATCATAACGTCTCGACCACCACTTAATTTACGAAATAAGTAAAAAAAATAAAAAAATGAATAAATATATGGTACTAACGAAATAAAAAATGAAACTTATAATTAATGTACCTACCATAATTCATAACCCTTTAATAATGTACCTACCAAAAAAGGTAAAAACAAAGTACTAATAACCTAATTTGTTACAAGCTGCAGTACACAATTTGTGTTAAAGCTTATGTATGGATTACTCATCAATTATGTTGGATCAGCAAAATAATTATTCTTCAAATCATATATTATATGGTAGGTACATTCTTGTAGGTATTAGCCATATACTGATATACAAGCACTATAAAACAGAAAAAAAAAATAAACACAAATCATTCTCAAAATTTTATTGTCCCTCAGAAAATTTAAAGTCAACTAAAGTATCCCAAGAATTTCATATCAAATTAATTATATTCAAGACAAGCAATTAATAATTTAATGCAGGGTCTAACTACTCTAAACTTATCAATTGCATGTATTTTAATTTAAAACTGTACCTAAAACTTTAAAGAATGTTACAAAAGTGTACAACCAAATGATGCAAATGTATTATTATTCCTTATAATTAATACATGAGTAAAGGATGTTTACAAATGGTTAAAAAAGATCTAGCTCCCTCGCCCACGTTCCCTGTCCCAAAAATATCAGATATATTCACACAATATATACATACGATAATCATATTGCACAAGTAAATATTTTCTTTGACAAGAATATATTATTATTTTTAAAAAATTGTACTATCTGTTGATAAAATAGATTAATTATTCTACCATGAAAAACGAAAATACAAAATTAGAAGAAAAACTTATTTACTGAGACTTGTGTAAACACAATTTCCTAAAGTGAAAATTGCTCGTTGAAATTGGATGTCAGCTTTCATGAGCAAAAACCTCCTAGGATTCAATGACCTAGGGTTTCTACTTTCTACTAGCAACTGTAGAACCCTAATGAAACTCTCAGTATTCCAATGAATTATAAATAGGAAAAATAGAAGAAGAATATTTTTTTTGATAATTTTCTCTCTCAAAGATATCTCATATTTGTATAGATAGAAAACTAACAGAACGAACGTGGGATAAAAAAGAATCATGCACAAAGCCCAACCTCTTCCAACGTCTTAAAAGACTCGGTCAAATAGTTATCTATCATTAATAAAACAAAAGTAATTTAATTAATAAAATATTTGCAAGAAGGCTCGAACCAATGATGTCCAAACCAATTCTTACAAGTCTCTCTCACTTGAGCAACTTGCTTCAAACTTATTATTTCATTCAAATTATGTATATATACAACAATATGTTTATAAAATTATATATTATTTTGACTATAATGTCACCCCATATATACATAAGAGACATTGAAACACTCGTAATTTTTATGTGATTTTTTTTTTGTGATTGTGTATTATATAGTTTAAAATTAGGAGAGAAAAAAATTTGTTTCAATTGTAAGAACCCATTCCTGTCAATCCAAAGATTATGAGTTTGAACCATATTATTAACATAATTTTTTTTTAGAAAAATAAATTAACAAGAAGGGCGAATCTTTTTACATAGAAAGTAAAGTTGACTACATGCACAAAATTTTGACATGTGCCACTGCTATTAATTATCGCCTATATTATAACTTATTCCTTATTTACTCTATTATATAATTCATTATTATTTAAACGATTATTCACATTTATTATTCACCACTTATTTGTCTTCCTATTCACATAATTCCTTCTTTCCTATATTGTATAATTTCTTATTTAAATCACTATTCACATTTATTAGCTACCATTTATTTTTCTTCTTATTTTCTTGGCTACTCATTTTTTCCATTTTTTGGCAATGATTTATATAGCATCAATTAAATGTCATTAACTGGTGTATCTTACTATAACTAATAAAAATGGAGTTCTTTATTAGTAAATAAATGCCACATATCATCTTCATAGCAATTAAACATTTATATCTCATTTATTTAGATTAAGCATTTAAATCCCACTAGCATTATATCATATATCATATCTAATCTATCTAATAGTATATATATAAAATGGGAGGAGTGAGAATGTTTTGTTGTGAGAATGCTACATGGCACTTATTAATACAAGAATTAATTAGTTATCTCTTCTTCTTTTTTTTTCCTTTTTCTCTTTATTTTTTATTTTCTAAACAAATTTTGTTAATCTCCTCAATTATTAATAAAGAAAAATATGTGTTCTCTTTATTAATCTTAACTTACATACCTCAATAATTTACAAATTGGTCTTTGTCTTTTCTACTTTGATTATAATTTATTTTTACTATTATATTATTGATCAATTTGAATTTAATTTTGTATTTAAAAATAAGACAATGTAAAATTTCTAATTCATTTGTAGAATTATAGTTGACAATTCTTTTTGTGTGAGAAGGATTTGTTATGAGATTACCACATGGCAGTCATTAATGCAGGAATTAATTAGCTACATTGTTAATCTCCTTTTTCTTTTCTTTTTTCCTTTTTCTCTTTGTTTTTTACTTTCTAAAAAAACTATGTTAATCTCCTCAATTATTAATAAAAAGAAACATTTGTTCTCTTTATTAATCTAAACTTACGCACCACAAGAATTTACAAATTGGTCTTTATCTTTTATACTTTGATTATAATTTATTTTTATTATTATATTATAAATTAATTTGAATTTCATTTCGACTTTATAAATAAGACAATGTAAAATTTCTAATTCATTTGAATAATTATAATTGACAATTTTTTTTTGTAATAATTTTTGCCACAGACACAACTTTTATAAAAGTGCCCGTGCATAGCACGGGTTATAATCTAGTATATATATATATATGAAAGTAAAATGCTTACTTTTAATCTCATAATGCCACATGTTAGTTAATAAATGGTACTTTTTATTATTGTCCTCTATGTCTTCTTATCTTACCTCTCCGTTTATAATTTCTTTTCCCTTAAATGAACATGCTCTTTCTACTTCCACCAACTCTTTTATCACCGACCAGCAACGTGTGCACATTATTTTTTTAATTAAAATCTCTCCTATTGTATTTTCCTTAGAAACTCTCACTCACCACCCTTATTTCTCTCTATACGCATGAGATCTATTAAAAGTATATGAATATATTGTCCTATTTTAAATAAAGTGTCACGTGTCAACTTTTCATCTACTCAGCATTTATGTCTTATTTACATTTATATCTCAGCCTTATTTTATCTTCTATTTCTCTGAATTAAATTTTTAGAACTTACCATTTTCTTCCATCCGTTTATATCTCAACCTTATTTCATTTTCTACTTCTCTAAATTAAGTTTACAGAACTAATCATCTTCTTCTATCTATTATATGACAATTTATATATTATTCCTCTCATCTTTTTCTCACTATCACCCTTTATAAATGTTTGAAGCCATGCTCCTTATTACGTTTCTCCTTGCTCTTTCTGTCATTTCGGCTAATAATCTTTATTTTTCACTTAATTGCGGAGAATTTTTGTGTGATATAATATATATATATATATATATTAGGACTTATTTAGTTTGCGTCAATCTTAAGGCTTCATACTAATTTTCCTATTAAGGATAAATTTAAAGGTTTTTATTATTTTATAAACCCCTTTTTAACTGCTCTATTCATTTTTGTAACTTACGAATCATAAATTATGGTTGTAAACATAGTTGTATAGAACTACAAATTTGTTATTTGTTTGAGAAAGTTTGTGAGATTCTGGTGGTGATGATGACGTGAATTATGGGTTGAATCTCTCGATAATATTTGTTAATCGGGGGGTGTTCAATTGAGAAAATAAAGCAATATATATATACTAAAAACAAGCTTTTATGGAAATTTATGTCACTCAGCTTTCATACAATGAATTTCAAATATTACAAATGTTATGAGCTTTCAAATTCTATTGGCTTTTTAATTATGTTTGTTTATAGTTGTTGTTGCTAAAAACTAAAAGGGTATTTTAGACCACACAGTCAAATGATCAGATCAAATAATTTATACAATAAATCATTATATTGGCTTATGGGGAAACTTCATTCTTCTTGTCCACATACTGTCGGAGTTGTCCTCTCTGAATGAGTTTCTTAATCTCTTCTTTTAACTTCCAGCAATCGTATGTCTCGTGGTCGTGGTTCTTGTGGTGTCGGCAGTACTTTGTTGTATCCCTATTTTTTTTCAGATGTCTTCATCTTTCGAGCTTATGGGATCTGCCCTAGTTCCAACTGAGCATAGACATCGCCCAAAGGAGCTGTTAGAGGGGTAAATTGCTGGTGTGCTTTACCCTGTAACGACCCGGTCCCACCTCAATACGATATTGTCCGCTTTGGGCGAGTGCAACCTGCAACCCCTCAGGGCCAGTCCATCTACTCCCCTCACGGATTTGTTTTCGGGAGCTCACGACCAGCTTCCCGGGGGGTCACCCATCCTGGGATTGCTCTGACCGCCTACTCGCTTAACTTCGGAGTTCTTATAGGATCCGAAGCCAGTGAGCCCCCAAAAGGCCTCATCCTTGTATCAGAGTACGCAGCGGCGATATTGTCCGCTCTGGCACGGGATCGAACACCCGCCCTCATGGTTTTGTCCAAGGCAACGCACCCATTGCGTCCCAAGGGGCCTCGTACTTAATTAGCGACCGTTTCTTACTTATATGGGTTTCCAAGGATTCCCCACTTTCCGATGTGGGATGCCCCCTTTGAGCTACAATTCCTCCCCTAAGGGAGTACTCCATCACTCGCAGGGCGTTACATCCTTCCCCCCAAGGGAATCGACGTCCTCGTCGACACACCGTACTCTGCGAGGTCCGCTCTGATACCATTTGTAACGACCCGGTCCCACCTCAGTACGATATTGTCCGCTCTGGGTAGTGTCCTAGACAGGCCTCAGCCCCAGGACATCTACCCTCACGGTTTTGTTTCTGGGAGCTCACGACCAGCTTCCCAGGGGGTCACCCATCCTGGGATTACTCTGGCCCAAGCACGCTTAACTTCGGAGTTCTTATGGGATCCGAAGCCAGTGAGCTACCCAAAAGGCCTCGGAATGTTACGGAGGTTAGAAGTTTTCTGGGTTTAGCAGGCTATTATCGTCAGTTTGTGAAAGACTTTTCTCGGATAGCATTGCCATTGACTCACCTCACTCATAAAGGTGTCCAATTCATTTGGAGTGACGATTGTGAGAAAGTCTTCCTAGAGTTGAAGGGTAAGCTTACTTCGGCTCCAGTTCTTGTTTTACCCGAGCGGGAAAAGGGTTATACAATTTATTGTGATGCTTCTAGATTTGGTTTGGGTTGTGTTCTTATGCAAGTAGAGCATGTTGTGGCTTATGCCTCCCGTCAGCTCAAGCAACACGAGAAAAACTACCATACTCATGATCTATAATTGGTTGCGGTTGTATTTGCTCTTAAGATTTGGCGTCATTATCTGTATAGTGAGACATTTGAAGTCTATTCTGATCACAAGAGCCTGAAATATATCTTCACCCAGAAAGATTTGAATCTTAGGCAGCGACGGTGGATAGAATACTTGGAAGATTATGATTTTACTTTGCAGTATCACCCGGGCAAAGCTAATGTTGTAGCCGATGCCTTGAGTCGAAAATCCCAAGGGTCTTTAGCTGCCCTACGATGTCGAGAGTGGAAGTTAAGACAAGAATTGCAACGATACAATCTTATGGTGAGTCGGAATGATAACTAAGCATATCTTTATAATATGGTTGTTCAACCAGCAATCCAACAGCATGTGATTGGTGCCCAACGTGTAGACGAAGAACTTCGGGTGATAGGCGATCGTTTGGCTACAGAAGTCGAACACGGTGAATACAGACTTGGGACCGACGGAGGAATTCGGGTTCGAGATAGATTGGTAGTGCCGAAAGATCCAGAACTTAGAAACGAAATTCTAAGTGAAGCCCATCATTCTAAATTTTCTATTCACCCGGGAGGTACAAAGATGTATTGAGACTTGTGCCAAAATTTTTGGTGGAGTGGTATGAAACGTGATGTCGCAAATTATGTAAGCAAGTGTATGACCTGTCAGTTAGTGAAGGCCGAACATCAAAGACCCGCAGGGCAACTTCAACCATTGCCTATTCCCGAGTGGAAGTGGGAACATGTTACAATGGATTTTGTTTCGGGGTTACCTAAAGCTTTGGGTGGTCAAGACACCATTTGGGTAATTGTTGACAGATTGACAAAATCTGCTCATTTCCTTCCCATTCGTAACAACCAAAATATAAAGAGCCTTGGCAAATTATATGTTCGAGAGATAGTTAGGTTGCACGGGGTGCCACTTACTATTGTATCGGATCGAGATCCTCGTTTCACATCTCGATTTTGGGGGAGTTTGCAGAAAGCTCTGGGTACTCAGTTGAATTTTAGTACGGCAATCCATCCACAGACAGACGGGCAATCTGAACGAGTTATTCAGATCCTCGAGGATATGTTGAGAGCTTGTGTCTTAGATTTTCGAGGAAATTGGATAAAGCATTTGCCTTTAGTGGAGTTTGCCTACAATAACAGTTTTCAGGCTAGTATAGGCATGGTGCCTTATGAAGCATTGTATGGTCGCCCATGTAGATCTCCGATTTGTTAGTATGAAGTCGGGGAAAGAACCTTGTTGGGTCCGGAATTGGTAGAACAAACCACTGAGAAGGTTAAGATTATTCGACAATACCTTCTTACTGCTCAGAGTCGGCAAAAGAGTTATGCCGATAAACGTCATTGTCCTTTGGAGTTTGAAGTCGGTAGTCATGTATTTTTGAAAACCAATCCTCGTTTTGGTATCACACGTTTTGGTGGTAGAGGAAAATTAGCTCCTCGTTACATTGGGCCATTTGAAATCTTGGAACGTGTTGGAAATGTTTCGTATCGTTTGGCTTTACCTCCACAGATGTCACTTGTTCATAATGTCTTTCATGTGTCGATGCTTCGACGGTATGTTTACGATCCATCCCATATTGTTCAATGGAAAGATCTGAAAATACTTGATGATGGGACGTATGAAACCCGACCGATTCAAATTCTAGACCGTCAAGACCGAGTACTGAGAAACAAATTTATACCACTAGTCAAAGTCTTGTGGTTGCACCACGGAGCCGAGGAGGAAACATGGGAAATGAAAACTGAGATTCGTCATAAGTATCCGGACTTATTTACTTAATGTACGATATTTAAATTTCGAGGACGAAATTTTTATTAGTGGGGGGGATTGTAATACCCCTTAATATAATTAGTATAAATTAGACACATATTTCTTGGTTGAGTATGGACTAAATTGTAAAGTTGCAAAAGTTCAGGGTTAAAATAATAAAGTTATGAAACTTCAGGGTTAAATATCGTAATTAGGCAAAAGTTATATTTTTTATTTTCTAACACCACCGACCTCCACCACCTAATTGTCTCCATTTTCTTCATTCCTTTTACTTTTCATTTTCGTTGCCGAGCGACAGAAACAAATAAAGAAAATAGGTACGAAGGTTTCTTCTTAGCAATTGGTCATCAAAACTCCGCCGAATCGAGTCGAGCCTTAAAGAAAAATTGTTCTATACGTTGAGGGCTACGCAACGGTATAAGAATTGTAGAGTTGTGCCGGTCGGGGTTTGGGTATCAACTCAAATTTTATTATTTGGGGCTAAATATTCTGAGGTATGGGTTTAATTAATTTTAAAAGCTGATAGTATAATTTTATTATATATGAATCATCATATTTTAACTGTCTTTGTTTTAAGAATTATTATATGATGAGGATGATGATGTTTTATGATTTATTAAGCCATGTGTATGTTATTTGAAGCAAGATATGCCATTATACTTGATACATTTGTATTATTTGATATACATGAGATATCCCTTGGATGTATAAATATTTTATATTTATGAAATTAATTAATTAAGAAATTATATACATCAAGGAACATGTATAGAGATTTGTTGTGGTTATATGGCATAAATTGTTTCAAATATTCATTTATTAGCATGTTATGCATACTGTGCATCGTCATTGTGTCAACCGAATTCTTGGAGACTTTTTGGCAAGCTCGGATTATTCTTATGGCCTATCATGTGGGCATATATCTTGTATTTATGGTGCTGAAAGCTTCTTATATCTGCTGAATTATTCTGGGATGTGATATGGTTCTGTGATGGGTTTGATATGATGTTATTGTGGCCCTTCGATGATGAAGGAAATATGTATTGACTAGTGCTTGCCGATGTGAAAATAAGTAGGGCTCGGTGCCCTTGGGTTGAAAATCCCTAAACCCCCGGGGGACAGCAATGAGGTCGGCTGTCTAGAGCCAGCGGTGAGTAGCCCGGAAATCTAGGCCTCAGCAAAGCACTAGTGATTATGTGATATGATATGGATGGACACGTGGTCCAATTATATTATGATATGATGATGATCTTTGATGGGCTGAATGATATTATATTGTGATCATGTTCGACTTATTCTCTGGGGCGGTCAGGCCCGTTCTTTTTCTTATAATTATGATACGGCCCAGCTTCGGTATCTCTTGGGGGCGGTCAGGCCCATTGTTATTATCATTATTATTATTTGATTTGGCCTCGGTATTCTTTCGGTATAATGGTTGACACAAGGGAGGTAATTTGCATATGCACATGCATGCATTATTTTATTGGTTGAGCCATGATTTATTATTAAATAGTTAATTATGTTTTGTACGTAATATTCCCTGTTATATTCCCCCTACTGAGCTGTGAGCTCACCCCTTTTTATGTAAACCAATTCAGGTATCCAGGAGACAGATATGACAGAAGAGGCAACTGGGTCGGGAACGAAATAGAGGATCTCTGATACCGACTCATTTTTGTTATATAGGTGTGTACATGGCAAGCCACAGCTAGCCTGGGTTGTTGTTTACTATGTAATACATGTTAACCTAGTGTGTATGTTTTTTGGATTTCATGCCTGTGTATCGATGTATATTGCACTCATGTTTTATATTACCGACCGTAGCATGAATACCATGGTGGTTTATCCCAGGTTATGTGATTCTATTGGATTTATTATTTTATTATTTATTTTAAACCTACTTTAGCTCGTCTAAGGTGGGTTAGTAACGCTTC
This sequence comes from Lonicera japonica, assembly GCA_021464415.1. Classification (NCBI taxonomy): domain Eukaryota; kingdom Viridiplantae; phylum Streptophyta; class Magnoliopsida; order Dipsacales; family Caprifoliaceae; genus Lonicera; species Lonicera japonica. The sequence continues at coordinate 64,685,858 of CM038469.1, forward strand.
AGGTCTTAATTACAGGTGTTATCCTACTAATTAAGGCGGGGGTGTTACATACCCTCACTTGATTCGGACTTGTTTGATTATTTCTTACCCTTCTTGCCCTATCTCTCTCTTGACTGTGGGGTGGACTGTACCCCCTTTGACGCTTGGAGGAGAGCAGGAGAACTGATAAACCTGACAAGTCTCGTTTCTGTAAAGTTTCTTCCACACCGATTTGTTTATTGACCACATCCAGAAGCTCAAACATGATTTTAGGAGCTAGTTTTATTAAGGTCATGGGACAATATGGGGAGCTCACCCCTTCCATAAAGGCTACCACCGCCACCCATTCATTGAAGTTTGCGATCATAAGGCTCTCATAATTGAACCAGCAGGCATACTTTTTCAAACTCTATGTTGATCTCTACTTGACGGTGAAGAGGTGAGTGGAGGACTTATAATGTTTTCGGGTTTTAAGGAAATACTAGATGAATTTGGTGCCGAGCTTCTGCGAGCTCTGGATTGATCCTGGAAGCAGGCTATTGCACCACATTCGGGCAGGTCCTTAAGAGTGGTGACAAAAGCTCTGCACACCACGCAATCTAGGACATTTTAGAGCCCCATCATATTTTCATATTACTACTAATGGTCTACAGGGTCTGTGCTCCCGTCATATGATTTCAGTGTTGGGAGTTTGAATTTTTTCGGGACTTGACAGTTCAGGATGTGTTCGACAAATGGAGATTTTTAATCCCTTACCAAAGCTGCGGCTGAACTGCCTCCCAGCTGGCCTATTGACTTCATCATCTCGACTACTTAAGCTCGTACTTCTGTCATCAACCTTTTCTCTACCTCTTTCATTGGCTCCTGGTGCGATATCCTGTCAAACACTGACCCCCGGACTATGGCATCTACTTCTCACTGAGGTGCTCGGGCTAGAGGGAGTGGAGATTGAGCTCCTCTACTTTGACTCTGCTGTATTGAGGCTCCCTCTGTCCATCTTTCGTGGACCACATGCACCTGCGAATTCCTCAATGGTAGGGGAGGAAGTGTGGCCGCGATCTCCTCATAGGAAGATTCTCTCTTGGAGTTGGACTGACCAAATTTGAACTCACCTGTTTTGCTGCGGTTCCCTCTAAATTCTCTGTTCTAGTCTCTAAGCCTTTGCATGGCTGGGACTCGTGGCAGGACTGGGGGAGCTGCTATAGTTGTGGAGGCTGTGACTAATCTGTTCTTTGAGCTAATCGAGGGTGTTTCCCTTTGGGCTATGAGCCTGTCAATCTAGATTTAGAGAGTAGTCTGCTGTTCCTATAATGCCAACAGGAGGTCTGGCTGAGTGTTTCTAAAAGACATGGTAATTTTCATAGTATGTTTTTGTTAGAAAAGGAGTGTATGTGACTTGAGAATGTGTTTTTCCCATAGACGGCTACAAACTATTGATGCTAAAAACTGGAAGGGTATTTTCGACTACGCAATCAAATAATCGGATCAAATAATTATTATAATAAATGCGACAAACCAAAAAAGTCAAAGATGTATAGAGGATATTGTTCTCGTATGAAAATACGGGTTAGTCCTCCTTATGAAATAGAGTTAGGAGCTCAGTTTGCTTTATATTAATCGTAAATAAACAAGTATTACAAACTCACAAAAGTCTCTCTAACTATTCTATCATCACAATATTACAATAAGAATGTTCTCATGCTACACGAGTTATGACTTCTCTATTCTAAGAGCTCTGTTGAGTGCTCTGAGTTTATATTTCTCTCTTGTCTTCTTGCTATTGAATACTGGATTCTCCTTATTGTTAAGTTTTTCTAGTTATTGTCGTTGTTGTTGAGAGAAGTAAATATTTCCTGTATACACATGACTGATAGAAAACATGTGGCCAAAGCTCCCAAAGCAAGTCTGGAGTTATGCTTTGACCATTATTAACTTTGACATTGCTTCTCCATGAATTTCGGTATATTAAATGCAGTTGATGTGCATTTAATGAAAGTGAAAGTAGTTATGTGCGCTTTGCAGAGCAGGTGGCAGTCGTCCATACTTCTGCTAACCACTCTAGCATAGTGGTTAGACGAGAGGGAGCTCCATAGCTCGTCGAAAGAGCTCTAGAGCCCAAGTTCCGCAATTAACTATCGAGCGGGTGCCCAATTCTTGAGGGGCTCTATCCTTCTTATAGTGACCCAACAAGGCTCCTCCGAGCTCCACCCGTTAAGGGAGGCCCTGATTGTTGACGTGGATGGCCACGCGTCAGCTCATGGTTGGCGGGACAAATTGGATTAATAATTTGTACCATCAATAATCATTACAAATATTATTCAATTCATAACATTCACTTTTGCGTTCAATCAAAAATAATTTTGTTAAGCTCACACGTGCATCGCACGACTTATAATCTAGTCATATTTAAAAACTAGGTACCAATTTTCAATTAAAACATTAAAAATTGATGAGTCCACTACTTAAATATATTTATTACAAAAACTTTATTACATTGATGAGTCCACTTCTGATGTCTCTATATATCCCTAATATTATTCACGCATTCGGTTACTCACACCCCCTAAGAGCATCTATAACCGTTGTGTAAATCTTATGTATCAAAATACTTGAATTATAATTAAATTATTTATAAATGAGCAAATTCACAAATTTTCAATCGAAAATTAACTAATTCTAAAATTAAGTAATTTACGCAATTAAATGGGCCCTTAATGATTCAATTAATTACATAGTCATTTATTTATATTACCTTTTGTGAAATTTAAAGTATTTGCATATCATGTAAGAATGTATACTCATTAAAAATCTAAATTTAAGTTTCATAACTACTAGTAGGTTTGGTTTTTATAATTAGATATTAAAGCTCAAGCAAAATAAATATGTGAACGTGTATGTTACTCTCTTAATAGTTTAGTGGTTGTAGTAAAAAGTCAATCAAAAACCAACAAAAAGTCAACCCCGAGAGGGACGAAGTCCAAAACAATTTTGCTATTTAATTAATAAATAAATTTGAGAAATTCAATAGCAATTCAGAAAAATTTTGGGACCTTTCTTAGGGTGCTTTTTTTTTTTTTACCTTCAATTATGAATGTTGATTATTAATTATTAAGTGCTAAATGTTGAATATAATATTTGAAAATACTATTTGTTTTTTTATTCTGAATAAGATTCTAAATTTGAAGTTTTTATATAAAACAATGATAAAAATTCAGTATTAAGCATTTAGCGGAACTAATGCCTATTAATGTTAAATGCTTAATCATTAATTTTTTTTTGTTAAACTCTTAATTAACGATTTTAAAAAACAAACATCATATTACACCTCTGAATACTTAATACTCATTCATTAAGCATTCAAAAGTAAAAACAAATACCCCTTAATTTATCTTATTATTCTTCTTATTTTATTTTTTGAGATAAAACAATGTAGGGAGAGATCTTAGGCTTTCGCTTCATAATTTCATTTATTTTACCTAACTTTTAAATTTATTTTTTTCATCATACCAATCGCAAATCATCATATTTATTATTATTTTTTATTGATTTCATTGCACCAACATCACATCTATATTATAAGGGAAGAAAACATTGCATTATTAATTTACTAAATTAATGGCTCATATTTAATTACAATTAACAAGATAATTTTTGGGTCATTACATATGGTTTTAAATCATCGAATTCAAGAAGTTAACAATTTTTTTCTCTTTCTTATTCTACCAATCTATTCTCTCTCTCTCTCTCCCATTTTTCTCTCTCATTAACTTCTTTTTAAAATTTAAAATGCATTAACTTTAAATATAAAAATTAGAAATTATTAAAATTTGCATATTTGAATTTACTTATCGATACCTATAAAATATGATTATAAAATTATATGTAAAAGAAAAAAAAAAAGTTATTGTAACCCACTTTTCTCACTTTAAACATATGTGTTCCTCATATAATTGCATTCAAATCACTTTAAACAATTTATTTATTTCAAATCTAGTTTTAACGTAATTCTTCCTTTAGTTTAAAGATATAAAAAGATATAAGATTTTATTTAATCTTTTACTAACTTAAATAGTTTATTTTATTTTAATATATATATATATATATATATATATTACTTTTGTAAATCAATGTTACAATTATAATATCATATATTTATAATTTAAATTTAAATTAATATATTACTTTTGTAAATCAATGTTACAATTATAATATCATATATTTATAATTTAAATTTAAATTAATACTGTTATATATATATATATATATATATATTATCTTTTGTAAAATTTAAAATATTTGCACATCGTATAAAATTGCATATTTATTAAAAAATTAAATTTAAGTTTCATAACTAGTAGGGTAGGTTTGGTTTTTATAAGGGGTTTTTTTTAAAGGACAAATGTCAAACTCTCTTTCTATTAAATGACACTTTTTTTAGGAGATTAGTTTGAATGATAACTTTTTAAGTAAGGACAAAACACAAAATATTTAATTGTTTTAATAAATTACATTGAATTCCAAAACTACCTTTTTTATAGATAAATACCCAAAATTAAATATAAAATTAATTACGTAATTAAGTTGATGATAATAGGACCACCTCTTTAGCATCTCTAGTACTGCCTTAGGCTAATCCATCGGAACCATGTAGCCAGCATTGTGGACCTTGAGGAAATTGAGAGATCCATAAATTTTCAAGAACTTGCACTAGCAGTGGGCATAATATAGTTTTAGATTTGGCACCAAATTCGATCTAAGACACCTAACCGATCCAATCCAATTTAATTAAATTAAATGTTGGATTGGATTAATTCCAATCCAATCCAATTGAAAATTAAATTATGACTAATGGACAACACATGAAAGAAAGCAAATATACCAAGTAGAATAATAATATTGCCTACTATTAGTCTTCTACACTTTCTTTTCTTTTTCTTTTATTCATATTGCAATCCAAATAAAATGAATAATGATATTGTTTGATGTTAGTCTACTAAACATGTTTTAATCTTTTGTTCAAAGTTCTAAATTCTAAAATAACACCTATTTCTTATTATGTTTTGAGCACCGATAGAATGAAGACATCTCGCATAAAAAAAATCAAGAAAACAAAAGAAACATACGATCAATTTTTGTCTCATCGAAAAAAAATTAATAAATCTCGCTGAAAAGAAGAAATTATTAAATAATGGTATTAAGAGAAGAGAAAGAGAAAGAGGGAGAAGAATCAGCACAGTGAGTGGGACCCAGTGTCGCGAGCATCGAAGGCTGACAGAAGCTCCAGAGTCAAAGGTACACTGTCCAGTCCTCCTTTTGTCACAGACACACAGAGAGAGAGAGAGAGAGAGAGAGAGAGAGAGGAGATATTTTTTCGGCAGTGGCAGAAGGCCGGCCTTGCTGTCTTCCACCTCCTCCCAAACGGACGAAACTCACTCACACGTCATTCCCCCATCACACAACTGGGTTTGCGCCATGTGGCATTCCTACACACCCACCTGGGTCCACCTCTCGCAACACAAAACATCCTATTATCACCATTTCTCTTGCATGTGGGTCCTTTATCACGTGACCTTTTGTGGATATCTTGCTATCTTTTCTAAGACCATCTTTAATGATAGTTTCTATTTTTATTTTCTGTGTTAATATTATTTTATAATATTTTTATATTTATTAGTATTATATTTGTATTGATATAAAAGAATAGAAAATATGGTCTCTAATAGTAATTTTTATTGTTTCATTTCTTCCTTACTTGTCCCTTTATTTAAGAAAAGAGAAAATTAGTGAGTATTATTTAAAAAGAGAGAGAATTAGTGGGTATAATAATAACCAATGAAAATTTATCATGTCACATAGAAAATTTCTATTACTATTTCTACATGTAAATGGTGATAGAAATTCTTAATCATACTAGACTTCCACCTAGGATAGAAATGGAGATAGAAATGCCCATTGAAATTTTTTTTTTTTATTATTCATTTCTATCGTAGAGATTTGCTTGTGTAGAAATGCCCATTGGAGATGGCCTAACAATTTGTCAGCGAAAATTCATCCGGATAATTTATGATATTAATAAATAAATAAATAATAACAATATGATTTTAACTGATACCCAAATCTTTTTAGAATTTAAACATTAGCCCAAACTTTTGATTTTAAGCTAAAATTTTTATCTCAACTGATCAATAAACAACCATAATTAAAATACAATATAAGAAGAAAGAAGCCTTGTTATTACCCTTGTTTTGTGCATAGTTTGAGATGAAAGATTCACACCACCATTTTACATTAATTTATATATGCTTACGAATTCTTACATTAATTTATTTACAACATAAAATATGCCTAAATGTTAATATGTCTGTACGAAAAATGTTCCATAGGTGTAACTTTATCAAAACAATCTAGACTTACTGTTCATATAATTATATTTTTTTCTTCAAAATTTGAAAATGAATAGACTTGTTACCGGTAAGTTAAGTACAATTCAAAATTTAAATTAGTGCTAGATTTTAATTTAATTTTTTAAGGGAAAAATTCTACTACCATTAACTCAAATCCGAAATACAAAGATTTAGCAACCAGTCCGGGAATGAGGCATTCCGAGTCTACGATACTTTAGAGAAAAGGAAATTAAAAGTATAAAAAATAAGGAATAACGTTGTTGCATTCTCTAAAAATAAATTGGAAGTGTTGCATTCTCTAAAAATAAATTGGAAGATCACCCTACAATTTCGCAATAAAGCAATGTATCTACAATGAAACTCAACTCAGAACGATAATCTTCATTGGACCAAATCAACTCTAACTTGAAAATAAAATCACTCTTAACAATAATATGATCATACCCAGAGGTGAAGCTGTGTAGGGGCAGGGGGTAGCTGCCATTCCTTGGGTTGGGGCATTTAAAAAATAAAAATAAATTTTTTTAGGGAATTATGTGCATAAAAATAAACTTGAGGGGACATAACTGTAAGATACAGAAACTTAAGGAACAATTTTTAAATATTAAACCTAATTAATTAAAAAAGTGCCGCTACTCATTTATCTTCTTCTTCTTCTGCCTGTAGCTGTTTCAGTGCATTCACCATTCACCATTTTCATTTCTTCACACATATCTCAAACCTCTATTTATCTACACCATTTTTTCACCACCACCATTCACGAATACTTCCAAAATATGAAAAACCGTAGAATGTTATTGTAATTTATCATAATTGTTCGCATTTGTTATTTAAGTTGTATGAACTTTTATTATTAATAGTATTATGTTTGAGTTCAAATTTTATGCGTTTAAATATGATTTAGTGTGTTTTGATTTTCAATCAAATTTCGCCCCCATTAGTCAATTTTATGGCTTTGCCACTAATCATATCCTTTATAAACAGTAAAAGCCAAACATATTAAAATTGTTTAAGCCTTAGCTAGCAATACTTTTCATTCACCTCGCCTAAAAGATGAACCAGCTGCCAAGAGAAAACCATTACTATCCCGAATAGCAAAATCGATCACCACGCTACCTGTCGAAAGGTTAATCGCTGCATCCGAATTTATTTTAACCCATCCTACACAGTGTTTAGACCACTTAGTGAGGCCGAGCCAAGGGGTTCGGGTAGTATATTGAATTAACCCTGAGGGCTTCTTTGGTTCGAGTTTTGGGAATGGAATGGAATGGGCATACTTGATTCCTAAAAAGTTTTTTTTCTGTCATCTAGGATGCCATGCCGATGTTTGGTTCAACCGGGAATAAGAATGGAATAAAGTATCAATTACAAAAATACCCTTCTTTTTATAAGATAAGAAGACATCACCTACTACTTTTTCAAAAGAAACAATTACTATAATAAATTACAAAAATTTCACATGCCTAGCTAATAGCTATCCTACAAAAATTACAATTTTTGTAATTGAAAAAAAAAATTACAACAAGAAAAAAGAATAGAAAAAAGTTCAATTTTTTATTTTTTTTGCATTTTTGTGCAGCAGCGTAACTTAAAAAAAATTTCAAACAATATTTTCATACACGGATGGAAAAAGAATTATTTATTCATAAGGAAGAGTGTTATTTTAGTTCTAACATAAAAAATTAAAAAGATGCCCATTGGTAATGGTTTATTCCTTATGATTTAAATGAGCGAACTTGGGGGGAAAAGTTTGTTCCTGAAATCATTTATTCCGGACATAAAACTTGAACCAAACTCAGGAATCGTTTCGGAATGGAATTTAGCATTCCCGGAATGGTTTAAATCTTGAACCAAACGAGCCATGAAATTAATGCATCAACCTTAATAAGAATACGGTCTGTGCTTCGGGATTGGTTGGCAAACACAAATTGAACCCATACTTTTTTAGAAGTAATTGAACCCGTATTTTTTTCATGATGGCCCTAAATTTAATATAAGGTTCCTAAAAAATTGTATAAAAAATAAATTGAATATTAATATAATTGATTGAAGAACAAAATTTCAATAGCTTGAATATTTTTTGGGGGAAAATATAAATTAAAGAAAAAATTATGACGGATATACTTAGGCCACGTTTGGTTCAAGGAAGGGAAATCAATTCCCTTATCTTTCCCATGGTGGTGGAAAAGTAAAGTTCATGTCAAGTTTTATTTCTTATGTTTGGTAAATAATGAAAAGTATTTAGATAGGAGTATTTTTGTCCAAATTTTTTGAAATAAATACTATAAAATCACAAGAAAAAATCAATCTCATTGATTTTGAAAAGAATGACTTTACCCTCTATTTTCTCCTATGTCAGGAAAGTGTTTCCGGAATGTATGTTTATCAAACAAAGAAAATGAAAAACTTTTCTTTTTTAAATGATCAAATCCGCGAATCAAACAAGATCTAAATATTTGTAACAATGAAGGATTCTTAAGATTTGATGTAGTAGTGTTTAGGTTTGGTTTGCGCAAAACTAATAGTGCAACGTATCCAATATGTCATAAAGACAATTCAATATTAATGATAGATTTTTTAGAATCGTAACTTTCTTATGGCCCACACTGACGACGGTTTTTAACCACATAGAAAACAATTCACTATTAATTATTGTCTTTATAAGCCATGAAAAGATTAAATTTTTGTAAGAAAATGTAAATATATATTTCTTCTTTTTTTAATGAGATATTTTGTATTTGTAGCTTATATTTTATGAAATGTTTTTCGATTACACCTTATATTATATTATATTTTATGTATAGTTACATCCTGCCGTTAATGTAATGTGTTAGGAGGTGTTAACTTTTATTTGAATGGACCATAATGCTTTTATATGAACAAGTGGTAATATAATTTCATAGAAAATGCAATTACAATATAATGCAATTGAAACAAGCAAGTTTCATAATATATACGTGATTTTGTTTTCTAAGAGTTCACATTTAAACCTCAATCGAGTTATAATGTCAATAGGTGAACTTATTTTTTTATTTAGTATTTCATCTTTTTTGAAGGCGGATGCATGTATGTTTTAGTACTTATTCTATTGTTTTTTTTCTTATATATATTTATATATTGGACAAACTGTTTGATTAAGAATCTTAGGGTTCATTACTAAAGTTGATCGTGCATTATCAATAAGCTTAAAGCAGATTCTTCCTACTTAAGCTGTTAACAGGGACGAACTTCAGGGGAAGAAAGTAATTTAAGAAGTGGTATGACTCACAATTACAATAGTGTGACCTTTAGGAATAAGTTAGGGGTACATTATGACTGTTCTTACCAAAAACTAGTTGACATTGGTCACGAGCGTTTTCTAAAACAATAAAAGGAAGAATTTGTTCATTTGATTACATGACTAGGACTCTTTGCCTTTTTTTTTTTTATTATTATTGTTCTCAATATTGATTCTCTATTATTTTTGTAAGTTTTAGTCAATATAATGTTGACCGCAATATATATTTTCTTTATTTTAAGCATGTTTATATATTTTTTTTCTTTTTTTATGTAATACTTTAAACATGATGAACTTGAAAATGAAAATTAATTATCATTATACTTGCTTATATCAATTGCATTACATCCTAATTGTTTTTTCATTGAAATTATATTAGCTTATTCTTTATATTAGGGGCATTTTGGTCTATTAGCATAAAATTTAACACCTCCTAATAGAGTCCATTAACGGTGGAGTGTAAATGCAAATAAAATAAAATATAAAGTACAACTGCAAATTAACTTTAAAATATAAGATGCAATTATAAAATATCTCTTTTTCAACGTATAAACAATTTCCTACTATCCTATCTCATATTTCAGGGACTTCTATGTTAGGTAGGCTACGGGATGTCACCACTCCATGTAACCTTTTTTGACCTATTGTTTAAGCAACATCTTAGGCCACTATTATCAAATTAGTAATCTTAACTTTTGCTAAAGTAAATAATGCATAAAACACCTAGGGTGTGTTTGATTACCATAATTTTTTATGAAAAATAAGGATTTTCTACCCAAGTTGCCTCTTTTTGTGTGTTTGATTGCCAAAATTTTCTAGGTGTTCAAATTCCATCTTTTAACAATCATGAGCTTATTTTCCACCAAAACCTTGAAAGCATTTGACGCGCGTGGAATAATGCAATCATATACACCCAAGTATATGCGGTCAAGTTGTAATATAGACTTATGAAAGTCTGAGTGTCGAACCATAGGGAGGGAGCTAAAATTTTGTATGTCACGAGCTTATATAATAAAGATTGATTGATTAAAAGTTGTGGTGTGAATTATTTTGTAAAAGTTTAAAACAAACTTTAGAGTTATGAGATTGTTCTTGTATTTAAAGAAAGTAAAGGCTTTTGGGGATCATTTGTTATTTTATAATAACCATGTTTTATGAATCCAATTTAGCTCATTTATTCACTTTAGTGTGATTTTTATTTGCTTATCAAGAAGAGGTCTAGACGATTACGGTAAAAGATTTCGAAAAAATACAATCAATCCAACTCCACTAGGCCACCAAACGAGAAAAGACAAACACCACATTAAAAGAATAAATAAACAATTAGAAAGTTCTCAAATATAGGCATAAAATGTATTTAAGCTAGTGTTGTATGTGACAAGAAAAAATAAAACCTTACTTTACACTTAACCACAAGATGTGACCATATTTGAAATAAATCTCTCCAATTTTATATGAATAGCATAGCCATCCATTTACAATGGTGGTTGTTGAATAATATATGCTCACTTGAGATGCTTTGTTGGTATACTAATGATCCATATAGTATTCCTCATATATGGCATGAAGAGTCTAAATATCATTGATATACTAAACTTGTCCATTAATTATCAAAGAATTCCATATAATTGGCATAATGAAGCAAAGGAAATTTAAATAGAAGTTCTATAATCTTTATGGTGTTTAAACCATAAAGGTTATGGAATATAATTAATAGATGACAAGCATAATTATTTGACAACACTAAGCATGAAGCTTAAAAGAATTGAAATTTAAACCATATTTATCTTTACAACAAGTTCACCCCCTAACCTTAGCTAGGTGATTTATCCTTCCATAGATGATGAAAACATGTTAAAGAAGAAGTATAATATAAAGAACACTTATATTAATAAGTATGGAAAGAGTTTGTTACAAGTGGATGAGAATATAAGAAGAAAAAGAAAGTTTCTCTCAATTATAAGAGTATAATATCTCTAGTTTGCTATTGAATCAACAAGTTGTAATTTGAAATTTATTTGATATGTTTAGCCATCTAAGTGTACTATAATGTGCATGTATAAGCCTATACAAGTGTACTACAATGCACTTATCAGCATTTTCTTAGGGGGGAGTTGGTTTTCATTTTCTAGGTTTGATTACAAATTTCAATACAAGCTTTACTCGTTTTCTACATTAAAAATGTCATAACTTAAAAAAAATCAAAATTTAATATTTAAAATCTATTAATCAAGATCAATTAAATAAGAACCATCATGACTATAAAATTATGTAAAAAAAATATGACCAATAATTTTTTCTACATTAAAAATGCATATTTTCTAGGTAGAAAATTAAAGCAATCAAACACATTTAATTGACATTTTTCATACAACTAAATTCCAGATAATTCAATTGCTTAGAACTTATTTTCTTTCCATACTTGCAATCAAGCGCATCCTAGTATATTATGGACCAAGTTACACTAATATACCTTAAACTAATTCAAAAATTTAGTTAGCACTCTAAACAATATTTTTAAGAGAGCTTTCACCCTATACATTCAATTTGTTACAATCAAATTTAATAAGATTTGTGCTATTACAAAAAAAAATATTAAAAAATATTAATCCTTTAATAGGCCATTTTTGAAAAAAAATAAAAAATTAACCAACATCCATCATGAACATTTCACGTTTGTGTTAGTTTAGAGTGTATTGCTGTAAGTTGGTCTATTTTATATATAAATAAATTTACTACACACCAAAAAATTGTGTAATTAATTTATACTATTTTTAGAACCAATCAAACAAGTACATAACATTTTATTCTTATAGAAAATTCTTTATATTTGAAAGCATATTTTATTTTTTTTCAGGTTTAAACAAGTTTTGACTAAATTGGGTAAACTTGTATGCACCGAAGTAAGCTTTTCCACTGATTTAATCAAAGGCAAGACTATCAACGTTTGTACTACGAGAATTACAAAACATTACTCGTAACCTAGCCTAACCTTCAAATTAATAATACATCTCCTTGAGCTTAAACTTGTGATCTAAATTTAGTGAGATACTTCATCAAAGCGAAAACTTTGTTGCTTTGAATTTTGATTGCACTAAATTTTCAACAAAGCAAATATTGATAGCTGTATTAGTCCTAATGACTGAAAAGGTTAATTATAACTTGTTTCAAATTTATATTATAAGGGATAGAAAGTTAAACACTTTCTTCTTTTAAAAGCCCATATGACCAAGGGCCTAAAATTCTGCTCTTATTTTTAAACACAATTTAAACTATTGGATATTTCTTTCTCTCACATTAAAGTATCAAATCAAAAGTAAGATATATATAACACTCTAAATAAACACAATCAAACAACCACATCCACTCTATGCACTCTACTTTTTTAAATTATTTTCTCTCTCATCAATTTCCTTTTAAAAATTTAAAATGTCATATCTTTAAATTCAAAAATCAAATTTTAATAAAAAAATATATTCGAAACATACTAATTAAGATTAATAAAACAAGATCCATTGAGAATAAAATAAAATCATTTGGCTCGTCCACTTTTAAGTTTAATTTAGCTCTAACATATAATATTTTGGTACTTTTCTTTTTCATTTTTGTTTTTTAAAAATAGTTATGGGTAAGACTACATGTAAAATTAAGAAAGTATGATATATCCATATTAATAATAGGAAGAAAAAATAACAATATGGTTAATTTTTTATTTTTTTTTAAAATTAAGCGACGGAAGGACTCAACTTTTACTATTCACGAATTGAAAACTAAAGTAAACCAATTAATGTTGTTTCGGTCAATTTTATTCCTCTTATATATTCTATGATTGAATATAAACTCTCAATTTTTTACGGTTATTAGTCTTAATTTTTCATTCCTTTTTACTCTTCAAATTTTATTCATTTCGTCGTACTATCCGGCTTGAGTATAACCTAATATATATATATATAGAGAGAGAGAGAGAGAGAGAGACTTATCTAATATAATAGCATAAATACTCCACCGCACTCCTCTGATTTCGTGACCAATGTCAAAACATGCACTTGTTTGATAAAAATATTCAAAAGTTCAAATTTACCTACGAAAATAAGTGCATAAAACAAGAGGCAACCCATTTTCAATAGACATTACAGGTGAAATTTTCAACTCACAGCTGGCTGTGTACTATAAAATATATTTTTTAACAAAATTAAATACAAATAACTGCATAAAAACAAAGAAAACAGAGACCAAAAAGACAAAGACGGATTCAAGAAGAATATACTCTGACTCTAATAATAATAATAATAATAAATTAAAAGGAAAAAAAATATTCAAATAACCAATTAACATGCATAAAAATTGGTCAATTCAAATCACAGTTCATTGAACTCCCCCGCAGAAACAATTCAAACCCCAACCAACCCCCAGTACCCCCAAACTCCTATAAAAATCATTGCACAATTTGAAAAAATAAAATAAACCCCACCAAAATTTTAAATTAAAAAAAGAAAAAAAACCACCCTAATTTACCGCCAACCTACGCATTTTAACCAATTTACTTATGCACGTACCGTCTGCGCATTTTTCTAATTTGTTTCAAACAACCTGATGCAAGAAAGTATCTTTTCCTCCATCGCACTGTACCACTTTTTCTGGAAATAACTTTCTTGACAATCAAAACATGTCCTAAGGTGTGATAGGTGCCCGGGACTCTGATGGAGGAGTCTGACCGTCCGATCCCTTGGATGGATCATCCGACGACTGATGTAACCCATCTTCCGTTTCCGATCTATTGATATCTTCCATCATCTTCACTACGTCTGGCATTCCCGGGCGTTGATCGGGCACTGTTGCAACACAAGCCATTGCAATCTGCAAGAGCTGCACCATCTCTTCTTCAATGTTGTGGAACCTCAACAACTCAGCGTCAAAAACCTCAGCAGTCCATTCCTCCCTAACCACCGACTGGACCCACCGGGGCAAGTCAATCCCTTCCTCCCCGAGGGAGGCTTGATTTGGGGCCTTCCCCGTTAGGAGCTCTAGTAAGAGGACCCCGAAGCTGTACACATCAGATTTGAAAGTGACCTTGCGAGTTTCAAGGACTTCGGGGGCACGGTAGCCGGCGAGCCGGTGATTCGGGGGACTTGTACCGCCGAAGAGAGAGTTGAGCCCAAAGTCCGAAACTGCAGCGGCATCTTGGTGATTGTCTTGCCGAAGGAGGATGTTGGACGATTTGATGTTTCCATGGACCACTTTTGCTGCCATGTGGAGGTGGGCAAGGCCCTTGGCGGCATTTGTCGCAATTCTCATCCGACTGTCCCAGTCCAGGGGAGTCCGGCCGGATCCTCGGCTTCCTGCGAAAGTAGTCTGATAGTCAGTATAGTCACAATAAAAGGTGTGAGATGAATCAGAGTTAGCACAATGGATATGAGTTACAGTTAACAAGTGAAATCTTAACAATTTCGGTCACAATGTCTGTTCCAGTTATCGATCTGTACACTCGCACTAAAAGGTATATAATAAAATAAGATAAATTGGGGTTGGAGCAATTAATATTCATGCGAAATTTCAGTTAATAGAATCACATTGATGCTGCCACGAACCTAGTGTTACACTACAAAAACCCATAAAACTTCTCTAAATGGGTCATACCATAAATATGAGTTGAGAAATTCTTACATATAATTGATGTGAAGTTGTGAACCGACATGAACAGACCCATTGACATATATCTACTAGCAAAAGTTAAAGGGGGGCGGGGGGTTGAGTTGTGCTTCGAAATATGCATACTACAAGGACTCTCTTCCAAAAGTATGATAAAACCCCACTCTTTTGCAAAAGTATGATATATATATATATAGGTTTTTACTTTTCTTTATTTGCAGTGATTACTTATTTTCAGGGGCCCAAAACACAAACATAATTTTGTGACTGTTTAACATCTTCATAAGTTATAGAAATAAAAATAAATATTGTAACAAATGACCTGTGTAATTATACATACGCAGACTGTGCTCCGGATGCTAGTTTTCATTATCCATTTCAAACATTATTAGAATAGCTTATAAAGAATTCAAATTCAAATATTTATCTAGTCTATAAAATTTTTATATAATAATAATTAATACTAGAAGTCAAATAAAACAGTACAGGCTACAAATGTGAGTAACATATTAAAATGAAAATTGTTGTAAATTAATCAAAGATAGGAGTCGTCCACGTAAATTATCATTTTCTTTAAAAAAAACAAAAAAACAGGGGAGAGTATGTCGGTGGTGAAAATGATTGTGGTCTGTTGCGAAGTTGGGGCATAGAATAGAATAATATCCCCTCCCAAAAGCCACCTCTTTCTTTATCTTTATGCGGGCGCCGGGGTGCGCATTTTACACACATGGGAATGACGGATGGCAAAAAGAAAAAACAGCTAAACCTGCGCATCCTGCGCTGCTTAGCACCACACTATATTATTAACTTTCCTTAATAGCCTCGATGACTATATAAAAATTGAAATTAAATGTTCATTAATGCTTCTCCAAACGTAAATACCCTATTAATAGAAAACATATACTATTAAAATAAGAGTTATTTTCACTGAAGAAAATAATAATATATTAACCATACTATAAATAAATAAAATAATATTTTATATAAAAATTTGTAATTAATTTAATATATATTATAATTTAATTTTTCTATTTACAAATACGTAATATTACATTAACCAAACTATTTTAATAATAATAATATAACTCCTCAAACTTTTGCCCCTTTCCCGAAAATACCATATTGGAGCAAAAATTGATACATAAAAACATATAATTTTCATTATTGGGAAATTTATACTTTCCAAAACTCAAAATTTTATAAAAAAAAAATAAAAGAAAATACAATCCTAAATTACAAAAAAATAAAATAAGACTATTTATTTTAAAAATAAAAAATAAATAAATTATAACAAACATTAAATTAAACACAAATCCATACCACATATTATTCTTTTTAATCATAGTTATCATTTTCCGTCCGTATTATATTTATCATGCATAGATAGAATAATGCCATGCCAAAAAGAAAAAGAAAAAGCTTTATGAAAGCAATGTTTATATCTTTTATTTTTACTTTTCCCCTTCTTGGGAATAGCATTTTTCCCTGGAAAAACAAAAACAAGAATCCAAAATTCACAGAATCGAACCCTAAACCCAAATTCTAGAATGAAATGCAGAAACAAAATTATTTTCGACAGCAATTCAGAATTAAAAACAATCGAAAACCTTAAAATGTAGCACCGATTAAAACAAACAAAAAAAAAAATCTAGCTAAAAAGATTCAAAAATTAAAGAAAATAAAAACGCAGAAAAAGAGAATGCCACAAACATACCATGAAGAAGAGCAGATAAGCTACCAGCAGGCATATAATCATAAACAAGCAATTTTTCATCCTTGGAATAATAATAAGCTCTAAGTGGCACCACATTTTCATCTTTAACCTTCCCCAAAACCTCCATTTGCGTATCGAATTCCTTCTTCGAAACCACCACCTCTTTCAATCTCTTCACCACCACCGTCGTCCCTTCCTCCAGCACCGCCTTGTACGACGTTCCCACCGAACCTTTCCCCAAAACCTCGGCCGACGCCCTCAACAGATCCTCCAAATCGAAACTATAAATCCCACCATCGAAGAACATTAACTTGTTCCTCTCCCCTCCGGCCTCGGCAGAGCCCCCGGTTATGTCGTCCTTCGAGGACGACGTCCCCGCCTCCCCTACCGCCCCCACAGACCTCGTTGCTGCGGTAGGTTTCGGACTTTTCCGGGATTGGGACCGACGACGAATTCCGATCAGACACAAGAATAAAATTAGTAGTAACACTAGTAGTAATACAGCTGCTCCAACTGATATTCCTATTATTGCCGCCTTGGAGAGCTTTCTCGATTTGCGAGCCGGACTGAGCGGTGTCACAGAAGACGGTGACGGTTCCGGGGCAGGGAAGAACGGGGAGCACGGCGGCAGCGGCCCTCCGCAGAGATCAAGGTTTCCCATGAATGCTGATGAGGGAAATCTGCTCAGAGTGGCTGGAATTGAACCGTTGAGGCGATTGTTGGATACATTGAAATCCACCAAAGGTTGAGCAATACTGGGGAGTGAGCCGTGAAAATCATTGTTCTGTAAAAACAATCCAGTCAAGTGAGTGAGATTGTTGAGCGTAAATGGGACTGTACCAGTTAAGTTGTTGGAAGACAGATCTAAACGAGTCAACCGAGTTAACTCGGTCAGAGTGGTGGGGAACTCGCCGGAGAACTCGTTGTCCTGCAAATAAATGCTTCGGATGGATTTGAGGTTGGAAAAATCGGAGGGGATCTGGCCGGAGAGTCTATTGGAACGGAGACTGAGAACACGGAGGTCGGTGAGGTTGCCGATTGTGCGGGGAGGAATTTGTCCGACGAGGCCTACACCGGGGAGGCGGAGGTAGTAAACGGAGTTTAGGGCGGGGTCGCAGCCGACGCCGACCCAATTGCAAGGGGAATCGGTGGAATTCCATTGTAGGCGAGTTTCGTGAGGGACTTGGGAGAGGAAAGCAAGGAGAGCTTGCTTGTCTTGGGTGAGTTCAGAGTTGGCACGGTGAGTGGGTGAGAAGAGAATTAAAGTGTAAAATAGAGCAAAGAAGAGTGCCATTGGATTTTAATTAATTGTTGTTGGAAGCGAGAGGGAAAAGAAATTCTAAGTAAGGGACGGAAATGGGGGTGGGTGGCGTCTGATTTGGACAAAGGGAAAGGAAATAGGTGGGGAAGAAGAAGCCATGAGAGAGAGAGAGAGAGAGAAGGTGTTGTTTGTGTGACAGAGGCCGTAGTTTTAGGACTGTGGTGTGTATCGAGTGTTTGAGGGTTAGAGAGAGAGAGAGAGTGTGAAGGGGAAGTCTTGTTAAAGTTCGGGTTTATCACGAGAGTGAAAAAGAAGGAAGAGAAAATTGATTACAAACTAAGAATATGAAATAAAAATAGTGAATTATATTTTATTGTAGTAATTTTTATGCCAACATAGAAGTCAAGTTTGGATGCATCATGTACGTTTTAAGGGTTCTGTTAACCCATGTTTTAAGCATATTATTATCAATTTTCACACCAAAAAAAATAATTTTATAAAATATAATTAAAACAAAATATAAAAGAATTATGAAAAACATAAGTGAATGTGCCGGTAGTAGTAAAAACGTTTTTCTAATTTTTAGTAACAGCCATTTTCCAATATTAATATGCTAGTTTTAATGCTTTTATATGCGCACGAGTATATAAAACGTAATAGGTATTTATTGAAATAATATATTTTTTTAAATGTATTTTGATAATATAAATACACGTATAATAATTTTATCTATAATTACTTTATCTAGATATTTTAATGTTCTGAACCGCACAATAAAAAGATTAAAAAAGTTAAATATTCAAATTTAGAGCAAGTAAAATATCAAATCGCAAACTAACTTATATAGTGCTATTTTTCTTAACGAATAAAAACCAGCCACAAAACAAAAATAAAACCTATAACACTAGTCAACCTTGTCAGATTAAGGCCCTTCATTGTTCCTCTTCTCTTCTCTTCTCTTCTCTTCTTATTGCGTGCTGCGGCTAGGGTTCACGGTATTGCAAATATTAATATTATGTTTTCAACTTTAGAGGGATATTTAACAGAAAAAAGAGAGAGATGTATATTATCATTTAGAAATATAACTAGCTTATCCGTGCGATACATGAACGTTATATAAATTATTTTTTAAAAGTATATATATATATAGTGTTTACTTTTGTGTATATACATGTCTATATTTATATAATTATTGTCAAGTTTTTTTTAAATATAAAATTTATTAAATTAAATAACAAACATGAATTTGCATAATTGACAAATAATAGTATACATTGAATAAACAAATTTTATTACATCATCTAATAGATTGAAATACAAAAGTTAGCTTTTGTGTTCCTTCTAATTGTTTTCTTAGCTGCATGGAAAAGAGCTCATGAAAGGAGTGGAAAATACAAATTCCTCCGAAACAGAAAATAACATATATAAATATAGTAAATTTTGTTGAAAAGAAGAAGAAGATGCTAGTTAGTTGAAAAATAAACAATTAATAAGAGAGAGTGTATTAAGTGTGTTATTATTACGGCAATTATTATTCTAGCAATAAATAAGAGAGATAGTATTACTTCCTTTGTAATACTATAATAGTATATGATGATGTGTTTTTGTTTACTGGCAAGCTCTGAGTGTGGTTTGTCTAATATTTAATGTAGCGTGCAGACGCTCGTCAATTTAAACTTGAGTTTAGCTTCTTATTATTATTTTTTATTTAATTTTGTTCAATGAGGTTTGATTTGAAGTTTAAATAGGTGATTTTTTAACAAAAATTGGTGAATATGATTTTTATATTTAGTAAATCATCTTTACAAAATTTTAACAAAAATTCAAATCAAAAGTTGATGTAATAAAAAATTGATACAAATATTTATTTTCAACCGTATTTTTTTTTTCAACTTTTAAAGTCACTTTAACCTTCTTTTTCATCTTCTCGAAATCTTCATCGCACTGTAAAATTTTGATGCTCGACTGTAGAAAGAATTTTTCAATTTTCTTATTGATGTACTAAAAAAATTAACTTATTTATGATCCGTTTGATAATAATATATATAAATAAAATAAAAACAATTAATTTTTGTGAAAAATGAGAAAATAAGTTGAAAGATGTAATGCGATATTTTCTTACTTTATATCTTTTTCTATGGATTTTTTTTAGTGACTGAGAAAGAAAAAATTTCTACAAAAAATAATAAAAGATAGAAGACATCTACTCATAAATATATATGATGTAAAGTCAGAGGCGGCTCCATGGGGAGGCAACCAAGGCAAATGCCTAGGGCCCCACATGGAGAGAGGGCACCAAAAAAAAATTAAAAAAAAATTAGGTATCTAATTATAAGAAAGTAAACTTGAGGGAGCATTTTGAAAAATAGGACAAATTAAATTGAGGAGAGAGATACTGAGAGTTATTTCTCTCTTTTTTCCTCCTCACTTACGGTTTCCCCTCCTTTTCCTTTCTCTTTTCTGTTGCTGCGCCTTTCTCCTCTTTTTTTTGTTTTTTTCCGTTTTTCCACCCTCTCTCTCTCCCCTCTCCGACTCCACCCCAGCTCCTCTCCAGCTCCTCAGCTCCGTTTTTCCCCTCCTCCTCAGCTCCGTCGGAAGCCTGCGAGCTCCAAGCCTCCGAAAGGGCACCAACTCACCAACCAAGGTTAAGATTCTTAAGCCTTAATTTATTGATTTTTCGTTTTCTCTTTTCTATTGCTTCTATATTTTTTGATTTTTGATTATTTAGCAATTAGCATGATATTGATTTGTTGAATGTTTATTGTTGATTATTTATTGATTTTATTCCATATTTCTTGATTTAGGATTATTTAGGATTTATGATTTAGAATTTATGATTTATGATATTTCTTGGAGACTAACACAAGTATTAAAGTATACAAAATTACACTTTAGAATTTATGATTATTTAGCCCTAATTTTATGTTGTTAGATTTAGTTATTTACATTTTACTTGTTAAATATTAGTTTTATTCTTGATTAGTCGTACAATATTATGTGTATTTATTGTACGAAGAATAGGCTATTAGATAGTACTTTGATGGTTTTGTATATTTTTGTTACAAACTCGAAGATTTATCTATCAATCTTATGTTAATTGTTGTCTTTATTATTATTATTATTATTATTATTATTATTATTATTATTATTATTATTATTTATTTTATTTTTTTAATTTTTAATTTTTAATTTGGTATTTGATTGGTTCTAGTTTTTGGAGTTTTTTGGTTTCAAATATATAAATATTATGATTTTAAGATTGTTTTGTTGAAGAAGAAGACAATGATATGGGTCCCTAAATTTCGTGAATATTAAACTTCACTTAGGGCCTCATTTTCCCTCAAACCGGCCCTATGTAAAGTATCTTATCACATGTATCAACTTATTTTCTAACTACTTACGTAAATCAAGTATTTTTTTAATCATTTTTTATATTGTTATTAAACGAAACTTTATTGTTAAATTTTGATGTAGTTATTGAATTGCCTTTTTAATGCTCATCAGGATTGAATCGAAAAGTTTAGATGATTAAGGCAGAATGTTGCAAATAAGATTCTAATCTTTAAAGACGTTTTATATATTAATTTGGGGTGCATATACTTGTAAACTTCTATTAGAAAATCTGGCTTGGTTTCTGTTTTCCTTGTTTTGTTTGTGAAAAAAAAAAAGAGCAGGTGACATTCCACTGTTGCCTCGGCATATGCCAGCTAGAGCGCGATTATTTCATTACAAACTATATATGACAAGTGAAGGATGCAATTAACAATTAAAAGGAATTGAAAGAAATATGTTAAAGTACTATTTTTATTTTATTTTATTTTTAAAAAAAAAGAAGAGAAAGAATGGGTGTGGGGTTTTAACGTGATGAATGAGCTAGTGTGCACATATGGCAACATTATAGATTTTGGAGGGGGCGGGGTGTCTGGGAAGGTTTATGGCGAGTATTTATTTAACTGTTACTGCCAAAATGGTACCACCAATCGGCCAAGAGATGGAGTGAGATTTCTTTCTTTATTTTGTGCTTCGTGTGTTATTATTATATATTTTAAGATTTCTCTTGTTATAGGCATCATTCTTTATTTAGTATTTTTTTTATTATTTTGTTATTAGTAATTATTTTACACATATATAAAATTTTGATATATCAGCATATCCCTTATGTATTGGTTAAAATAATTTTATCAAATTTCATTCTAACAAATGAGATAGCGACATGAAAAGGAAAATATAAACAGTTGAAAAGTAAGTTTAGACATGTATTACGTGTTTTTTCATGGAGAAATTTTATTTGGAGTTGAGGAAAAAAAATTCATGAAGAATAATGAATGATGGATAACATATACTCATAGAAATGAACATGACATATTGACATGCTTCTCATCACATACTTCAACTTATTTTTTAATTTCTTACCAAAATCAAGTGTTTTTATTTTCTTTTTTCCATATTATTATCAAACGGAGCATAAGATGTCAAATTTTTATTTCCATATAAAATTATCCATTACTAGTCATCAACTAGGTGCTTAATTTATCAACCACCCGAGGTGCAAGTACAAGTCCGTCTAAGCATTAATTAAGTAAAGAGTTTCAGCGTTGAAATTTTTATTGAGTTCATTTTTTATTGTCACTTTTCCTCCCATGAATGTGAGTGAGTTCAAACCGCACTATCACTTGTATTGTTGTTATAAAAATACCCCCATTTTTGTAGGAGGGCTTTCATTTTCAAGAGCAACCCCAATTATTTTCTTCTATCTTACTTAAATTTGTTAATAAATTATGGGAAAACAAATCAAATTTGAGGAGAAGCCCTCCAATATTTTCCGTAGTCTTCCTCATATTTGAGTGTTTAGACCCGTTATATACTAGTTATATAAAATCAAATTATAATCTTGCATTTTATTTTTTATTTTATGTTTTGGGGGGCCCCATCCTTGCGCATTTTATGACAAGTTTAAGGATTCATGAAGAGAGGGTAGAGAAGATTGAAACAAAATCACAAGGTGAGTTTGATTAAAAGTTAAAAAATAATTAATTTTTATGAGAAGTTGAAAAAAGTTCCTGAATTGTCAAAGAGTAAGAATATTAATTTTGAGCTAGTGAGTTAGTTTAGTGGTAAATGGGCTTACCCAAATCCCAGACATCCTTGTTTCTAGTCTTACGTAGAATTAGGCGTCTTTCTTTGTTATTTGTAGTAAAATTGATGAGACTTAAGACCAGTTTAATAACAAGATAGAAAATAATAAGTTTTTCATCTCATATATATTTTTGTGAGTACACGTCTTTCATTCTCCTCTATTTTTCATCATTTTTTTTCACCACCACACAAATAGACTTTTCAATGAAAAAAGCAAGAGAACATCTCACCTACATTGCTTAACTTATTTTTTAATTTTTTTTAAAAAATACATTATTTTTCATCTTATGATGAAACGAAATCTTAAATCTTCGTTTAAGAAATAATGATTTAGTTGCAACAAAAAAATTATGTTAGAAAGTTAGAACCGTAGTAGCCCGATCCTTATCTTTCAAAGAAAAGCCCAGCCCGTCGATTTCTTATAAAATGCACCTATCCTACATTCCTACTCAAACGTAGACAAAATAGGGCTTCAAATACAGATTAATCTGTTAAGACTCTAGCACTATAAAATATAAATTAATTGAGAACTTTTTTTTTTTGGGTCTACATTAATTGAGAACTTGGAGTTCGTAAATCATGCTACAATAATAAGATCCTTTTTTCTAGTATGTGGTTGAATTTTTAAGGTTTTTTTTTCTTCATACAGCTAAGGACATCATATTTTTCTATGCAATTTGCATATACATTTTACATACCATTCCAAAAATATGCCTGTATTAAAATATAGGCCTTTAGCCAGATGCTTGATTGATAATATTACTCACAGTGATTCCGTTTCACTACCTCATTCCCAGTATTAAAATTTTCAGGTATGTCCACTGCTTATATTATAAAAAGAAATGATTATATTAAAAACACTCTGGATTCGAGCCTTAGATGAAGGTCCAAGGTTACTCATCCACTAGACCACTTAACATTCCTCTATTATATTTTAGTTTGAATTAAATATATCTTAATCGCACACGACCTGCTAGTTAGTCTAGTGTTAATAAAACATACTCCTTTTATCTCAAACTATTCGTCGTACTTTGTTTTTTAAGGAAATACTAATTTAAGCATTACCAACGATCAAGAATAAAACTTATCTCCTATAGTGATATTTGTGCACAATGTATTAAAGAGAAAACAGGACTACCAATTTCGATAAATTGTACATTTTTAAATATACAATTCATCGATGCACATTTACCCACTATTTATATTGGATGCATTAATAAATTATACATTTTTAAAACATACAACTCATCTATGCATCATGTTAATAAAACATAATATCATTTCCAACCAAAGGAGCGACCCACATTCTAAAAGGAGCCTCTTAGAAGTAAGACAGAGTCCTAATTCCCAACTAGGGGTGGAATCGGTCGAAAAATCGAACCGACCCACCTTGACCAAACACAAAACTGATTTCAATCGATGGTAGATTTATTCACCGATTTCGACCGATAACAATCAGTTCTACTAACAATTTCGGTTGTGTTGGTTCAGTTAGCAAGTGTGCAAACTCCCCCAAGCAAACAAAACAACGAATCACAGTGATTCATATTTCATAACCTGTCCATAATATTTAATAAATAATCAACAAATAACCTAATCAAATCAAATTTTCAACTTCAAAGTTCCTACGATAAGGCTCCGTTTGATAGCAACATGAAAAATGAAAAGAAAAATAACTAATTTATGTGAGAAGATGGAAAATAAGTTGAAGGATGTGGTAAGATTAACTCTTACTTTTTGCTTTTTTCCATGACAAAATTTTCTTTGAGTGATGGTGGAGAAAATTTTTCTATAAAATATTAAAGGTGGATGGAGGACATATACTCACAAAAATGAGTATGAGATGGAGAGTATCTCACCATATGCCTTAACTTATTTTTCATCTTCTCACTCAAATTAGTTGTTTTTATTTTTATTTTTCATGTTGCGATCAAACAGAGCCTAAAAAACAAACCAAACAAATCAAAGTTTAAAGCCAAACAGTGGGCACTAAGCAATTTAAAAATAGGAGTTTAAAAGTCTTCAAACAAACAACTCAAACCCAAACAAGAATCAAAGTTTTCATGTCTCACACACGAGCACGAATTAAATAAATGAATAATAGATTAAAAATAGTTAGCAGTGGGCAGTTCAAACTTCAAAGTCTTCACCAATATGATCAGTTTAAAAAGAGGAGTTTCAATTCATGAATTCAAAGCAAATTAAAAACAAACGATTGGTTCACTTATATAGAAGTGGGCACTAGGAACTGGGCAGTGGGCACTGGCTGAGCATTGATGCAACTATGCAAGGCATTGGCTAAGCACAAAATATGAAAAAGTAAAGGGAGAAAGGAAAAATTACGAGGCAAGCATAAAAAAATAAGAAGAATAAAACATTCAAAATTAAGTAAGAATAATCAACTAAGATCTTACATTCTTATATTTTTACATTATGACCGAGGCAGAGGCATATTTTAAGTTACGCTTAAGTGACTTGGTGTTGGACCTACATAAGAAAACAAATAGTAAATGTAGATGCATAAAAACATTTATACATGAACAACATTATGTGAATCATACATACATATAATTATAATTCATTCATACATACGTACGTACGTACGTACATACAATTATACAAATTAATGAATCATAATTCATACATACATAAAATTATATAAATATATAAATTCAGAGTTTTAGACCCCAATCGGCAAATCATACAAATCATACATGTTAGAAAAATAGCTTTGATTTGTATTTTAATTATAAGTAAATTTAAGGTTTATTTTTACATGAAAATTATAGTAGAAAAATTTAGATAAAAGTAAAGAAAAGCTAGCATGTGAGAGTCGCGACAATTCGCTGTCTAAGCTAGGACAATATCGCCTCCATACGTGCAGGTATTGACGGTCGGTATAGTCCCCAAGATAAAACCTATAGGCTCGTAGCGTTGTCTCCTCCATGTGCACGTCCATAGGAAGACGATGAACCAATCTACGATCATGTTGCCCAAAACATTTGAAATTATATATATATATATATGAGGAGAAGGATAGTTTTTTATCTTGTTATTTTTTATTTATTAAGACAAACACATATTTATATGGTACTAAAATACTTAGGCTATAAATAAACATTAATACACTTTTAAAATGATTTAATCAAATAATTAAATTACATAAAAGCACATAAATAAAAGAGGTTACAAATCATTTATTTATTTGTAACTTACATATTATTATTATTATTATTATTATTATTAAGTATTGAATAATGATTAAAATAAAAATGTATATTAATTATTAAGTAACTCATAAATAAATACTATTTTTATTGAAATATTTTCAACATTTTCCCACTATTTTAATAAAAATAACTTCGGGACTAAAACAAATTTTCAAGTTCATTTGTTCAATAACCACCGTTAAATTGGGGTATGTTCCTTTCTTATTTCTTAAAAAACTTTATTACCCCCACAATTGTTCAATATTATAAAAAAAACTCAAAATATAGAAAAATATGGGCAACTTAATACTGTGCAATATGTGTAGTAGCCATTGTGACTTGGAACTACACTTAATGTTGACAATGAAAGAACCATAGTGGATTACGCCTGGAACTAGGTCCTATGATCAAGTGTCACACACACAACATTTATATGGAACTTGGTTCGCGGGTTTGCGCTATTAATGGCCATGCGCATTATCTTGATTCTCATGAGAGTTTTTAAAGAATAGCCCAATTCTCACGGTCGCGGCCCCACGACAACTCTCACTTAGGTGAGCCTCCAGGGTATATGTGACCCATACCCTACGGGTTTTTTCCTGCTTCGGTCTCATTCAAGACATTTAAATGCCCTTCCTTAATGTCACAATTCACCATAGCACTTATGCCATAGGGATGGGTAGGAAGGAATCTATTTTTTTTTAATTCCTCCTTATAAAATAGTGCTATCATTAAGTCACGCAATATGGATTGTTTTTACTCGTTGAACTTCCTTCATAGGATCTCCAATCACAGAAGACGGGTTACCTCCCTAGGTGACTCCCTTGCGGGCTTAACCTCATCCCCCTCAACATGGATCTAACCTCTTCGTTAAGATCCTGAGGCAATTACTCCTCGCAGGATAATATAATTTTATCATACCTCAATAATTTTATCATTAGTTCATAAACATATCAACTGTCATATGACAATATTAGGCCCATCAAGTAAATATGATAATAAGCGTGCACTATTTATTTTTACATCAGCTAATAAACTTTTATTAAGGATCTTCTCTAGTCAGTAGCCTTGCTACTAGGAATCACAAATATAGTAACCAGTAGCCTACTACTAAGAACTAGTTTATAATAAATAAAGGCCAATAGTCTTTCACCTACTAGAAACCCCATTTTTTTTTTCAATGTCGTATCTCTTGTGGCAAATAGTCTCTTTACTAACTAGGAGCCATCACTTTTTGTTTTTCAAAATATTTTTTATGTTTCAAATTAATGGATAAATTTTCTCATTAACCACAAATATATATATATATATATATAAGACATGTTGCCAATCAGAAAAAATTTCTTCAACAAAACTATTTGAAAATTTTAAAGCTCTTTCTAGAGTGCCACATGGAGACCTTCATTAATTGGTCTCAAAATAAAACTTTTCAAAACTTCAAAGAGTTTAAGATAAGTTTTTTCATAATTCGCACTTATTTTTATCATAATCTCATTTTCGCCATATATAAATACACAATCATTAAAAAGTTGATAAAAATATAAACGAACTTCACCTTTCATGTGAGTTTAAAAAAAATATGAATTGTTGTATAAGCTTTCATATCTCATCAATTAAAATTACTTATATCTCAAAGGTTGAAAATGAAAAATAATTAAAAATAAGATTAACAAGGACTCATAATTTAAAAAAAAAATAAATAAATTCTTATGTTATATAAAATATTATTTTCCATCTTTAAAAAAAATTCGAAATACATATACCTTTTGTTTTTTTCTTTATGGAAATTCATTAGTGCATATATGACCCCCTCACAATTCTATGGAATAATGGAATATAAGCTTTCAAAACATAACTTTATTAATATCACATTTTCTCCCAAAGTATTCATATATTTATATATGGTATTTAAGTGATGCAACATAATACATTTATGTAAATGTGTGCAATTTTAATATCTATATGTGTATATATGTCAATTAGAACACATATTTAATTAAAATTGTAACTACACAATTATAGTAATATCCCCATAAAATATAATGAAATAGATTAAATTACAAATAAATATGATTTCATGAATTCTCCCTATAAGTTATAAAATAAATTCATTGATATTTAAATGATAATAATACCTCATAAATGTTATAACAATCATCAAAACCCATAAGTATTGAGTTCTAGGAAAAGTTGTATATGATTTTCATTGTCCCCATTTATTGTATGAATTACACTTACATGCATCATCAAACCTTTTATTTTGCTCACAAGTTGCATTTATCATACGTTCATACGTTTCTTGAAGCTTATAAATTACTAAACTTATGTATATACACAATAACAAGAACACCGCATGTACACATCATTTATAAGAGTTTAAAATCTTGTAACCATTTTTCATCAAATAAAACTTGAGTATTAATACTATCCAAATCACCTTAAATAATTTTCAAGGAACTTAAAAGTTTTAGTTCCATTTTGAAAAATAATTTACGATTTTTAAAAGTGTATGACAGTACACAAATATTATTTAGCTTTACAAAGTAATTTTACTAATATACTTATAAACAAACATTTTTTTATTTTAGAAAACCATAAATAAATATTCACAAAATACAATATGGTAGTAGTTATGGATTTATAGGAATTTAATTTAAATTCAAAATTAATAATAACTCATGTCATTATGAAGTTATAAAAACCTCATAAAATAAATTATTTTAAAGCATTCATGCAATAAGTAATATTACTATCATAAATGTACATGAAAGTTATAATCCCACATTTAAAATATAATAATTTCTTCATAAGAAGTTAATGAAAATATAATGGGATTAATGAAAATAGAATGTACATATAATTTAGGTGTTGTCTACCTCTTTCTCCCTCTTTTTTTTTAAAAAAAGTATTTCATATTATAGTAATGAAAATATACATCTAAGAGTTTTCTTTCAAGATTTAAGTAACTTTAATATATGGTATTTTTTATTTTCCAAGAAAACACTATTTTACTCTATAGACAAAAATTCAACATTAACTAAAAAATATATTATTTTCCACATAATAGTCATTATGGCTTTAGGTTACAAAATATGTATTTATTTCAATGATAATTAAATGTGATAAGTATTATAATATTTATGCATCATTACATCTTTACATGAACAAGTTATGTGAAAAAGGCATATTACACCCATAACTAAGAAGGTTCATAATTATTCATGCAAGTAGAGTTTTTCAACTCTCATATGATCAATGTCAACATTTTTCTCTCAAAATTGTGACATTGTATTACCATATCTACAAAAGCACAAAATATACGCCACACAAATCTTTATAATATAGCTATCAAATTTCATTATTGAAACTATAATGATAATAGACAAATAGCTATTTTTTAGAATTAACCAACAAATACATGTTTAACCTTATAATTTTTACATGCATGCTAGGATATTATATGATTAGGAAAACTAGTTTAATAAAATTTCTTCTTTTTATAAACTTAATTTCAAAGTTTTATACCAAACAAAAATGCGCAAAAATAATTTTTGATCATTTTACAAGAAAATTGTTATAAACTAAATCTAATAGAAATGGTTAGAAACTAAATATTATTCAATCAATTTGTTTCTCCATAAAATACATTCTTTGATTTTCTAACATTTTTTTCCGCAATAAACATTTATGTAAACATAATTGGCCATCATGCATTAATTTATAAGTAGATAGGCTTGAAAACTTACCTCGTAAATGGTTTACTATCGATAATTGCGATATGTTATTGTTTGAAGATTGCACATAAAAACATCCGCTATTTGAATTCCTTCATGCTCAAAATTCTACAAGTGTTGTGCTCATTGTTCAACCTCCACCATAATTCACATGCATATAAATCACACAATCACTTGATTAGATTATAAATCATTGTAAAATTTATATGCATTAAGAATAATATATTACTTTAAAACTCATATTTTAGATAAAGTCAAAAATTATAAAGGTAATTGTTATTTTTTAAAATTACGCTAAAAGTTGCAAATACTAAGAATTAATTCATCGTAACATAAATCTATTAAACAAAAAAGAACTTTCGTGCATGTCATACAACTTACTTAGAAAAGTAAAACTAAATATTTCTACTCCATTAAAATAATTTTCTTCTCCAAATCGAAGCACATATTGTCCTTAGATTGTTAGAAAAATAGCTTTGATTTGTATTTTAGTTATAAGTAAATTTAAGGTTTATTTTTACATGAAAATTATAGTAGAAAAATTTAGATAAAAGTAAAGAAACGTTAGCCTGTGAGAGTTGCGACAATTCGCTATTCTAAGGACAATATCGCCTCCATACGTGCAGGTATTGACGGTCGGTATAGTCCCCAAGATAAAACCCATAGGCTCATAATGTTGTCTCCTCCATGTGCACGTCCATATGAAGACGATGAACCAATCCACGATCATGTTGCCCAAAACATTTGAAATTATACATATATATATACGAGGAGAATGATAGTTTTTTATCTTGTTATTTTTTATTTGTTAAGACAAACACATATTTATATGGTACTAAAATACTTAGGCTATAAATAAACATTAATACACTTTTAAAATGATTTAATCAAATAATTAAATTACATAAAAGAACATAAATAAAAGAGGTTACAAATCATTTATTTATTTGTAACTTACATTATTATTATTATTATTATTATTATTATTATTATTATTATTAAGTATTGAATAATGATTATAATAAAAATGTATATTAATTATTAAGTAACTCATAAATAAATACTATTTTTATTGAAATATTTTCAACAATACATACATTGATACATGCAAAATACAAATGAAACAATTATACAAATATAGAAATTCATACCCCAATCCGTGAATCATACATACATATAATTATACAAATATAAAAATTCAGACTTCTTGAAGTAATTATACAAATATATACTATATTTATACCCCAATTAATGCATACATACAATTATACAAATATATACATACAAATCTGAACAAGTTATAAATCAAATATGCTATATACATACGTAGAGAGAGGAACGGCAAATCGGCGATTGCGACGGTTGACGGTGATGTACCTCTTAAGTCTTACTTCTTAACAGCGACAAGGTCTGAAGTATTAAACGAGGAATGACTGAATAACAGAGGAACAACTGAACAAGAGAGAAATTGAGAGAGCTCAGAGAGGAATGGAGAAAAAGATAGGCAGATAGGAACTGCGAAGTGTGGCATGCGACTGTGCAGTGTGTCCTAGCTTTTAGCCTTTCTCGGAGAGTGAAGTTATAACTGTATCCTAATATGACATTCTTATAAAAATTTAATAATTTATATAAAGTATTAAACTTTATTAACTTTTTAAAAAAATCGGTCGGTTCAGTTCAAAAGTCAGTTATTATCTGTATACACAACCGCATTCCCCGTCGATGAAAAACCGGTCGGTTATGAAAACCCTCCGATTGTTCAATTCACCGCCAGGTCATTTTTTTGATGCCACTCAGTCGAGTGGTTTTTTCGGTCAAACATTTTTTTTGGTTTTTTTTCCCACCCATATTCCCAACAGCCATGGAAACAGGCTGAGCCCATTCTTAATAGCTTTGTATATTTGATGTCCATGTTTGTGAATATTTTTGTTGTATTCTCCTTGCTTAATTTTAAATTTTATAAATCAACACACTATTATTTTTTTGTTGAATTCAAATTAATATATTAAACTTTTCCCTTTTAAAATAACATCACGGTTATGAGAATAAATAAGTTTTAGTTTTTCCATTAATTATGTTAAAGTTTGTCATGCTTAAAAATATATAAAAGTTAAATATAGATTCTTAATTTAGAGTAAAGAGAGTATTAGTTTTTTTGCACACATGATGCATGTACAAACAATTTTGATATAAGTAATTTGCAATAGTAAAACAAATAAAAATAAATTAAATGGCTTAATGGTGAAGAAGCTTTATTGAATCACCTTTGGTTAATTATATGAATATAATAAAATAAACTTGTCGGTTAAAATAGGTAAAAAGTATTATATAGTTGTCGGGTAATTGAGATTAAGTTATAATTAAAAAATAAGAATGCGATAAACCAATGGGGGCAACCTTTTCCTTAACTAAGGTATCATTTCAAGAGGTACTTTTCAATTTCGACGGGAAGTCATAGACAACGATCCTATCATGCAAAAAGTTTTTGTATGTCATAATTTTAATTCGATTCACAATTGTGATGGCATAAAGAAACCCTCAGTTCTTCCCAGTCTAATGATGAAAATCAATGTTGACAACAATGTTTGGATGTGTATTGTGTACCTATGCCATTGGGGGTTTATTTGATATGATAAAGGCCATTAGATTTTTTTATTTTGCATGAAATTTGGTGCAAAATCAATCCTTCGTATAGAGCTCCTCGCCATCAAAACTAGTTTGCTCGACCATGCATGGGAAAGAAAGGTTTTGTTCAGTTATTTTGGAATTCGACTAGCTTTAGAGGATAAAGTTGATATCTAAATCTTTCAACAACAATCATTCGTCGGAAAACATCATTCATAATCCGTGGAACCCCATTCCTTTTGTAAAAGTGAAGCCCTAAACTGATACTTACACTAAGCATTTGTTTGTTTCGTAACCATTTGGGAATCTAAAATACCAAAATAGATATTAGCAAACTCTTTAGCACCAGCTACAATGGTAAAATATGTTATTGGAAGCCCCCCAAATATTTTTATTTTTTTTAACTCAAAATTTAGAGAATTATATGATATTCTCCAGATTTACTTCAATAAATTAAATTTGTAATGAAATTTAGTATTAAGGATCTTTATAATAGTTCATCATCTCGACAAAATATCAACAAAAATATGTGTGATAAAAAAATATATATATATATATATTTATTAAAATTTTGGATGAACTCTCTTCATTATAACTATCATTTCTCTCGCATTAATTTTTTTTTATCATTCATAATAAACTTGAAAAAAGAAAAGAAAGGGTAATTAGAAAAATGACACCTAAATTTTGACTACATCTCTCGCTCGTACTTAAAATTCAATTTTTGTTTTGGTTGAAGTGTCATTAAAGTTTTTAATTTCGATTGAAGCAAACTTTTAAAGTTTCTAATTTTGGTTGAAGCAAACTTTTAAAGTTTCTAATTTCGGTTAAAGCATTGTTCTAAAATTTCTAATTTCAATTGAATTATCCTTCTAAAGTTTTTAATTTCTGTTTAAGTAACCTTTTAAAATTTCTGATTTTAGTTGAAGTATCTTTAAAACTTTTAATTTTAGTTGAAGTATAAGAAAATATCCATTAAAAAGGTGGCTCATGAGAATCACACACATTTTCTATTAATATTTTTAATGGAATATTTAGTTTTAGATAAGTGAGGAAAAATAAAATTTTTTATAAATATTTCAACTAAAAAATAAATTTTAGAGACAAGTGAGAGGAAACGTTTTTACTCTTTACTCGAAAAGGAAAGGGAAAAAAAAAAAAAAGTAAGGAGGCAAAGTCGAGAAATATCGACAGTTCGAAGAGGAATAGATAGATGATGGGAACCCCCGTGTTCAAACCCTTGTTAAAGAAAACGACACCATACAAAATCCAACCCAACATCATTTACTATCCACACAAACAAACTTGTTTGGATTTTCATTTGCAATATTTTTGTATTACCTTATCCCCTCCTCCTCCTATATCTTATGGATATGCGTCTTTCATCGGTTTCCACGACCCACACAAACAACTATCACCCTCCACTTCTCTCTCTCTAAAATTATTTTTCTAAAGCCCATGAGTGAACTTTCTTGAACTAAAACCCCTACACTCACTCAATTGGTTTTTGCTTCAATGGCCTCCATGTCTAGATTTGTTGCCAATGGCTCTAAATTACAGTCTTTTGATTCTATTCAAAGACCAAGCTCTACTCTGCCCACTAGGAGGCTTCAGAATCGGACCCATTCGTGTATGTACTAATTTCTTCATCATTTTTAGTTATTTTTGCATTTTTGGGCTTTGTGGTATCGTTTAATAATTTGCTTTGATTGGTGCAATCTCTTCAATTTCCATTAATGGGTTCGTGGTCGTTTTTGTTTTCCATTAATGGGTGTCATGGATCTTGTCCACTCATTCATGATAACATTGGGGAAATTGAGGAATTGATTGTATATGGGTTCTTGTTAATTTGCTGTTATATTCGGTTTGATTTATTTTAAGGGCTTAATTTGTTGTGTATGACTTCTGTTTTTAAGGATTCAATTAATTGTCTCTGAAATATTTTTGAATTTCAAAATTTCAGTTTTAAGAGATGTAAATTTTAGCTTTTTTGGGCTTTCTGGTATTTTTTAATTTGATTTAATTTGTTCAATTTCCATTAATGGATTGTTATCATTTTTTTTCATTAATGGCTTTGATGGATCTTATACTCATTCAAGTTACCATTGGGGAATATTTAGAGGGATTAGCTAATTTCTGCATGGCTTGCTTGGTTTCATCATCTGGGTTCTTGTTAATTTGTTGTTATATGCAGTTTGATTTATTTGTTAAGGTCTGTATTAAAGTTCACTCTTTTTCCTTTTTAGTATTTAATTACTTGTTTCTGAACTAGTTCTTGATTTGAAATTATAGTTTTAAGAGATGGATTTGGGGTGCCTGAGAATGTTAAAAGTTGTTTGGCCATTCAAAATAAGCGAAAGAGTTCCCTTACTCTCTCAGCCCTTTGCTCAAATTTTCAACCTTCAGCTTCAAGGTATGCTTTGATTTCAGATTGCTTCATTAAACATAAATGTGTAATTTATTTCAGCTGTATTAAGGAATTGACCATATCTCTGTTAATTATTACTTTCGTGATCGCTATAATCGTACTATATCCGTTTTTCTACCTGTTGTTACAATGGAGTATATGTGCATTACATAGCATCGGTTTCGCACAGAACGAATATCGGTTTCCTTTCAAAGCTTTTTCAAGGATTTGAGCACATAATCCCAATAGCAATATAGTGATTTTGGGTGATAACTAATAGATTATGGCCATAATACAGTAGGAATGATATACTTAAAATAATTGAATCCCCGAACAGAAAATCCCTATATTGGAATCCTTGTGGGTAGCCAGTCTTTGTGGTTAAAAGCATGAACAAGGAGATAGTGATTGACTGGTTTGGGCCAGGTTGGCCTATTCTGATCCACATACACACTGTTTCTCTGGGATATTCATTGACCTACAGGTAAAGCACATGGGCAGGCCTTCAAGCCCCGAGCTTGCTGCACTAGGAGAAGATAATTCTAGGACTTATTCTCATGTTTTCGCAATCCGAACACACATAATGAGAATGTTCATTGTACTTCCTCAAGGGAAATGGTATAGAGATGGTCACCAACACATGAACAAAGTATCGGAGGATGGGAGAATCTCAGAATCCGAACAGCGAGTGTCCGGAGAACTTTGCAAAATGGCAGAGAGTGAGTTTGAGTTTTGGAGGGAAGTGTGAGAGTGTAATGTGAAATTTCTGGGACAGATTGTGGAAACGTCAGTTGATTTAGACTGTTGGCTTATATTTTGGGTTCAATTTTAGCCACTACTCATGTTTATGTGAGAGGGTGTTGTATTATATAGACTAGATTTTCATGCATACGTGATGCGTGTGATATTCGAATGTAAGTAATTTAAACCAAAAAAGTTCATTGTAAATCTGGCTTCAATAACTACCGAAATGCCATCTGGCTTTATATAATAGTAGATAGATATAATAGAAGCTTTTATGCTAACCTTGTTGTATTTTGTTTATTGTTCAGTTTATTGTAAATCTTGAAGTCTCGGAATGTACTTTTGTGACGATGGTGAAACTTTCCTTGTTTATTATGCTATCTTTTGAAATTGAAGGATAATATAATAAAGAGAAGCGCATGTGGTGATAAACCCCTGTTATAATGTCATTATACCACCTTTTTCCCTCAATTTAATTATGTAGAGTAATCATTTGTAGATAGTTTTGTGGGCGAGCTTTATATGCCCCTGTTGTGGCTGCAGTAGGTGCTGGTAGGTTACGCACCATGAGTGTTCATCTCACATCGCCTAGGTGCGGTAAACTGATGAGCTATATTTACATGCAGTCAATTGTCACTAGTCCTTCCCAATAAAAGGCCTTTCGAGGAAAAAGCAAAATCATGCGGGCTTGAACCCTAAGTGGACAATATCTTACTGGGTTGGATTGGGATTGACAGGGGGGCGTATTTGAATCTCAAGTTCTTGCTTCTCTTTTGTTGCACTCGTGTAAAATTACTTATTTTAGGAGTTCAAAGCTTTGTATTGTGCTATTCTGTCTCTGTCTCTATCTCTACGTCTCGGTGACCATGGTTCTTTTGGATGCTATGATTAGGAGTTCAAAAGTTTTGTGCAAGGCATCCACAAATGTACCTGGAGACGTTCCTAGCACTACTACTACTGCTGCTGGAATGAGCCAATATGAAAGAATAATTGAAACGTTAACGACTCTTTTCCCTTTATGGGTATTTGCTTAGCAATCCCTATATCTGCTGAATTCCATTACTTAATATATATTATTAGAAAATTTTAACACTATAAATCTAACTTCTTTTACAGGTCATATTGGGCACCGTTATTGGCATTTACAAGCCTTCCGCCGTTAAGTTTTTCATTTGATTCCTTCCATTTTAATGGCCATGTAAAATATTCCTTACCTTATTTTTTTTGCACCACCTTAACTTATTGAATCTTGGGATTATTCTTACAGGTGACGTGGTTAGAAACGGACCTTTTCACCGCTGGATTGGGTTTCCTCATGCTTTCGATGGGACTGACCCTTACATTTGAGGACTTTAGACGTTGTTTACGGAACCCGTGGACTGTAAGAAGTAAATCATTTATATCCAAAGCTAAAATGATTGCTTACAATAAGAAGATGAAGCATTTTCCCATTTTACTTATTGAAGATAATAATTAACGTGTTTGTTTTGCAGGTTGGTGTTGGGTTTCTTGCTCAGTACATTATTAAGCCCTTATTAGGGTTTTTTATTGCAACGGTATGCCTTCTTGGGTATTTAGGTTGATAATATAACGTAGCCTCTTCGGCTGGTTATGCTCATAACATAAATGTTCATATTAGGTTTCTGTATTGCCCTTAACTTTCTTCGTCTCAAATTAAGAGTTCTTGTTTCAAAGTCGAATCTTATTAAGAAATATTATGAACTTTGACAATTACCCTCCATCTAAAGAGAGGGAGAAAAAGCAACTAGTAGCCATTTTCATAAGAGGCTGTTTTTGGTATATCACTCTATCTTGTAGCCATTTTTTTTGAAGCACATCTTTCTTGATTTCAGTTTTTCAACCTTGACAATTGTACAAAGTAAATTGCTTTTTACGTCTAAAGCTATCTCCCACCCCCCCCGGCCCCCCGATAAAGCATCTACTTGCCTATGCTAAACTTATGTAATGGGGTTTCATACTACCATTCTTCTTACTGCTCCCTCCTAAAGGTGTTCACTGCTCGGTTTGGTTTTTATCATATGTCTCAGCCGAACCAACCATGTTGGTTTTTCCTAACTTGTCAACCAAATTGAACCGACCTGGACATGGGCCTGCTTCTAATTATGCTCCTTTTTCATTGTTGATTTTTTTTTCAGGGGCCTTATTTAATTCTTGATTTTTTTAGATGACCCTATTTAATATATGGGCCTACTTTGTTTTATTTTATTCTAGTGAAAGATCCACACATTATATCTGTCAGACGACCCTAAAAATGCTTCCCAACCTATACAAATATGACATTTGTATATGTTGGGTCTGTTCGATTTTGGGTGGTTTTCTGCTCCTCAAGACCGGAAACCAAACAAATTCTCTCGGTTTTCATATTTCCCAACTGGACTGAACCGCGAACCTTAAAGAACTGACTGGTTCAGTCTGGTTCGGCTCAGTTTCTCATTTTTTGATGTTTTGAACACCCCTACTTCCTCCATCTCAAATTGAAAGTCCCCTTTCTTTTTTGGGATGTCTCAAATTGATAGTCCCTTTTCCTTTTTGGGGACATAATCAATGTGCCAAATCTCACAAGAGAAAATACGTTGTATATTTTACAATTAATTAGGTTGAAAGTAGTGTTTTCAAAAAAAGTACCAAAGTCAAAGTGGGACTATAAGTCTATAATTTTGAGACGGAGGCAGTATAATATAGAACTTCTTTGGTAAGGGAATGCTATACAGAAATGCAGTATGCAAGTTTGTGAAAGTTATTCCTGGAGTATACTATTATGGCTACTATGATGTGCATGCAGGCTCTAAAACTGTCAGCGCCACTTGCAACTGGTCTTATTTTGGTTTCGTGCTGCCCTGGAGGCCAAGCATCAAACGTTGCTACTTATATTTCTAAAGGAAATGTAGCCCTCTCTGTTTTAATGACTACGTAAGTACTCTCATTACATTTGATCACATCAAGGTGTTTTTTTTTTCTTTTTTTTTTTTTGGTGGCAGGGCATCTTTACACTTTATGATCGTGCACTATGAAACAGTTTTAGCCTTTTAGGTAACTGGCATGGAATTTTTGTTTCTCCTTAGGAAAAAAAGAGAGAATGTTAAATAACTTAATTAGGGGCATAGGTTTAGGATTTTATCAAAATATATTTCCTCTCTCTCAAATTAAGAGTCCTAGACACGGAGTATATTTTGTGTGCAAACTCCAGACATACTCACGTTAATATGTGTGATGTGTGTTTTCTCTAAAGCACATATAAAGACTGCAATTTTAGGGTCAATGCCCATCATTCTTTAGCATCCTTAAAAGAGAGCAAAAAATCTTTTTTCTACATAAACATGAAGACTATTTGATAAACAGACAACAACTTATATGTATTTTGCAGTGTTTTCAAAGGCGTGCGTGGGTGCGCATTGATGCGCCTTGAAAGAAAAAAGCCTCAAAGCTTATTACGAACAGCGTTTTGTATGCTAGGCTTACGCCTTTTATGCCTAGGCGTGTGAGGCTTAAGCCTTTCGTGCTTTTTTTCCCCTCCCAAAATGAAAAAGACGTAGTTTATGTGCAAATAAAAAAGAATAAGAAAAAGATAAGTTTCAATTTGAAACCCTAAGTCTAAACACGCCGTTTGAGCGTTAAACCAACTGTGGAAGAAGTGAATAACGAACAGAGAGAGAAGAGATTTCAGATGGCAGCAGGAGGAGAAGAACGAACAGAGAGAGAGAAGCGGCAGCAAGATGAGAAGAACGAAGAGAAAAGAAATACACTAGGTTTTTAGTTATATGATATGTGAGGACCTTTTTGTCCTTGGTTTGGTTGGGTTAATACTTAGTAAAAAGTCCCCAAACTCCTGTAAATTGTGGACTCAAAAAGTCCAGATCCAATCTCGATTCATTAATGGGCAACTGATCCAAAATAAAGACATGACCCCTAAGTTATCTTTATTAGCAATTTACCCCCTAAACTAAAAAATATGACAGTAAGATGACATTTTTCAAACTATTTTTATGTGTATTAAATAATTTTTAATATAAAATTAATTTGCACGAAAGGCTTACGCCTCGCCGCATTCAGGCTTACGCCTCACCTTTTGACAAGCAAACATCTAGGCTTACGCCCCTTTTAAAACATTGGTATTTTGATAGCATACAAGTGGAGTAACTGATATGCGTGTTTATGTGGGAATTTTTCAGATGTTCAACTATTGGGGCTATTATTATGACCCCGCTCCTCACTAAGCTTCTCGCTGGTCAGCTAGTCCCAGTTGATGCAGCCGTAAGTTTCCATTTTCTTGATAATTTACCATCAACAAATAATTCTTGATTTTGTGGCGGATGGAGTGTAGAGACTTGTGTGCTTGTCTAACGGAGAGTTGATGATACACGACTTTCAACATAATCAGGGGTTAAGAATAAAACAGTTTTAGTGTTGTGAGACATGGTACATTAGTTATGTCCCATAAAGGAAACCGGACTCTTAATTTGGGACATCCCAAAAAGGATAGTGGACTCTTGATTTGCAAAATGCAGGATGAAATTCTACCTTTAACTGCTAAAATAAATACTTGCTGAGTTATGAAAGAGTTGTCACTCTCATGTTTCACTACCCACCTTCCAAAAGAGTGGCCAGGGTTCAACCCTGCTAGGGGCAGTTTCCAATCCCTCTATGGGACAATTTGATATGGGAGGGGTACTCCATTTGCTTAGCTCATTTACGTTTCTTAGTAAAATTTCACCTCTAGTACTTAAATAGAGTTTCGACAAGAATATACTTCCCCAATTGACGTGTTACCGAACTCTAGAATTTGACATCGCATAGAAAGGTGGACGGACCAACTTAGCCCTCATCCACCCCAAAACAAACTAGTATGCCCATTGACCGGCTTGTGAGTGAAATCTATTTATTTGTATAGGGTCTTTGGTTGGCCCTAAAAATGCACTAATTGCATTTTTTTTCCTTCTTATTTTAGAATCTAGTTTTGCAGTGAATTTGATGGTTTTATTTCAAATTCTTAGAAACTGCTCCCTCCATTCCTAATTGGGAATATCTAGTTCCCTTTTCTAAACACAACATAATCAATGAACCTAATCTTGATTTAGTAAACATACTTTGTTTTTAACCATTGCTTATGTTGAAATTAGTGTCTTATTAAGAAAGCATGAAAGTCAAGTGGACTCTTAATATGGGATGAAAAGATCGGAAAAAAAATGATGCTCAATAGCTTGTGTATACCCAAGCGCTAAATGAAAAAAAAAAGTGCAATTGTTTTATGTTTACAGACAAGGAAATGCCTTCTTACACTTTTAGTCAATTGTTTGCAGGGCCTTGCTCTCAGCACTTTTCAGGTTGTTTTATTGCCAACCATTCTTGGAGGTAATTTAATCGTGTTAAATTTTATTTTGCAGTGACTTAATTTTCTTTTTCTTTCTTGAAGCTAGTCGTAAATAATCTAATTCTCTGCTTTTTTTGGGGCAGTGCTGGCAAATGAGTTCTTCCCGAAATTCACTTCGAAAATAGTTACAGTGACACCTTTAATTGGAGTTATTCTGACCACTCTTCTCTGTGCAAGCCCAGTAAGTTATCAAAATGCTCAATTTAGTAATCGAGAGCTTTAGCAGTCTATTTTAGATTTTAGGAATAAATAATATTAAACACAACCATCGTATGATGACAATATTAAAGTGATGTGGATTGATTTTGTTTTAGATACAACCATGATGCCGAATCTTTTCTCTTTTATCTGAAAACAATTCCTTCTTAATGGAGAGAGACTTTTAAGGCTTGTACTTTAAGGGTGTGTTTGGTTGCACTTGTTCTTCTGGGAAAATGTTTGAACTTCTATATTTTCCATCTGTAGTTTGTTCAATTGCATTATTTTCTACTGGAATCAATCTCTATTGTACAACTTAAGCCCCATTTGATAAAAAAAGTTGGAAAATGATGGAAAAATAATTAAATTTTATGAGAAGTTAGAGAAAAAAAAAAGGTTAGTGATTTGGTGATATGCTCTCCCATCTTTTCCTCTTTTTTCATGGAATTTTTTTCTTCCCAATTGCCTATAGCATTGGATTCCATGCGACAACGGAATAAGTTTTCGTCTAACCAAATTATTGATCTCTTTCTCTAGCTTCTCATAGAAATCAATAGTTTTTTCAATCATTTTCCATCTTTTTTTTTATCAAACGCACCCTTAGTTTCACCTATTATATATTTTCCTTTTCCATATACTCTACTCCTTGTGTTTTTGTTTTCTGTGGAAAAATTTCTGATGTAAAACAATTCAGAGGAATCTAACAAGCCCTACTTTCTTTCTTTTTTTCCTGCGGTTTTTAGATTGGTCAGGTTGCAGATGTCTTGAAAACAGAGGGAACACAATTACTATTTCCGGTGGCACTTTTACATGCTGCAGCATTTTTTATCGGTTATTGGATATCAAAACTTTCCTTCGGTGAATCTACTTCTCGTACCATTTCCATCGAATGTGGGATGCAGGTATTTATCCTAATCCACCGCTATGTGTATACGGTTATATACACCTTTGAAGTTTTTCATTAGTGAGTGTATGTGGATATATATATATGTATGTATATCATATTTATGGAGGTATCCAGATGAAGCGATTCCATAGTTCTTATCATGTTCTTTCAAATTATATACTTAAGATGGGTAGGACCATTGGTGTGTTCGACTTTAGTTCTTTTGACATGGAAAATGATCCAATTTTCATATTTTCCCATTTTAAGGTATTTGATTTCCAAAGTTTTTCTTTCAAAAGTCAAACATTTTATGGAATCTTTAATTAATGTAATCTCGCCCAAAACCCATTATTGTTTAACTATTGTGAGATTCAGTAAAGTGATTTTAGAAACTAGACGTCTCAAAAAGGATATTGGGATGGTTGACACCTTAGAAATTGCTCATGCATGCCGTAAAAGATTGTACACCATGTTCAAGAAGTTGCACATGTGGTGGTGCAGGGTAACTTTTCAGGTGCCCTTAGCCACCAACCAGTTGGGACTTGTAGTTCGACATGTATAATTGATACTTTCACTCCCAACCAAACTGGGCCGTGCGAAATTGGGATGGTGTTTGCTAAGGCCACCCCACCGCATACATATTAAAAAGGGTAAAAATACACTAAACCCCCTTGAACTATTAACACTTTTTCACTTAACCCCCTAATTTATAAAAGTCAACAGTAAACAACCCTAACTATTATCACTTTACCTCGAAAATGACATAATTGCCCATGTACAAAGTTTAAAAAAGAAAAAATACAAAACAAAATATAAAAAGAAAGAAAATAAAATAACCCACCCTACCTCCGCCTCAAATTTAACATATACACTTTCAAATTAAAAACTCTAATTAAAGTGGAGTTTTGTGTGTTTAAGGTGTATATTTATCAAATCTAATATATATGTCTATATGTTGTATATATATTTGCATTCCAATTGTATTTAGATTTTAGAGAGAGAGAGAAGTAATAGTTATCAAGGGGGGAGTCGGTTGGGGGGGGGGGGGTTTAACAAATGTAATAGATTGATGGTGGCTTGGTGCGTGAGGAAAGGAGTGGAGGGTTGTTTGTGTTTTTTCTTTTTTCTACTTTTTTCCCCTCTTTTTCCTTTTTAAATTTATACACGGGCAATTATGTCAATTTGGGGATTAAGTGATAACAATTAATAGTTTAGAGGGGTTTATTGTTGACTTTTATAAATTAGGGGTAAAGTGTTAAAACCCAATAATTTAAAGGGGTTTAGTGTATTTCAGTATCAAAAATAATTGTACACCATGTTGAAAAGATTGTATATGTGGTCTGAAGTAATTTTTAGGTGTACTTAATAACCACCATTTGGGACTCATAATTTGAGATGGAGTATTGATACTTGTACGCCCCAAGCCAATGGGGCCTTATGCTAATTTGTTAAGTCGTTTATTTTTGTTTACAGAGCTCTGCACTCGGGTTTTTACTTGCCCAAAAGCATTTCACAAACCCCCTTGTAGCTGTACCTTCAGCCGTAAGCGTTGTCTGTATGGCGGTATGGACTCTTGCATATACAAAAGGCAGCGTTTGGTTGTCCAAAGAAAAAAGAATAATTGCACTTCCTCATATATTCTTGAGTACATACGCTCTATTACCCATTTTGGGATCTTTTTTATGAAAGCGATTGATTTAAAT
Organism: Lonicera japonica; assembly: GCA_021464415.1. Classification (NCBI taxonomy): domain Eukaryota; kingdom Viridiplantae; phylum Streptophyta; class Magnoliopsida; order Dipsacales; family Caprifoliaceae; genus Lonicera; species Lonicera japonica. The sequence continues at coordinate 64,730,173 of CM038469.1, forward strand.
AGTCAATCAAATTCATAAAAACCCCAAATAGGAAATGCTTAATACATTGTCCAAGTTCGATTTTAAAATGAGAAATGCAATAACCGTATCTTTTTTGGTAGAACCAAACGCAGCCTTATGATTTCTTGTGCTTCGGCTTGTGATTATTATTATAAATAATACGTATGTTGTTTATCTTCCTCACAGCTTGGTGGAAGTGGTTTAGCTGTGTATTGGAGGAATCAGCCGATTCCAGTCGATGACAAGGATGACTTCAAGCAATAGATAGTTGTACCTTTGCTTTGTTATGTGGTACCATTTCCTCAAGACACTACTTAGTTTTGGGATTATGTTAAATGGCGTCTTATTTTGTCTAAGGCAAACATAATTTAGTTTGCTTTCATTTTTTTGGATTCAATGTCTAGGAGTAAAGAGTTTTGGGCTAATTAGGTAGTTTATGTGCAAGACCATTAACCAACAAAATTTAACTTTCTTTCTTATCTTCACATACATAGCTTTTATTGAAATTTTTTAGGATTAATTGCACTTTGCCCTTCTCAACTATAGGGGTAGTGGCACTTTACCCTATAAACTATTAAAATTAGCAAGTTTTGCCCTAAACTATCACTTTTGTTGCAATCAACCATTTTTTGCTCACGGTGTTAAATTTGTTAACGGTAGAAACCCACCTGCACATCACGTGAGAATTAATGATGGCATAATTGTAATTTTGGAAGCCATACATGGACCTGTACACCATCTCCCTTTGACGACTGAACTCTTCCTCCCCTAGTTATTTTCGCCATTTCACCATCCCCCTTTTCCTTGTTTTCCTCACCACCAATTCACAAATAATTAAAGTATTCATCTTCTTGATCATCACAATTCACTCATACTATCTTACCTTACCTTTCCAGCTTTCCTCAATCCCCACACTTCTCCAATGTCACAAAATGACCACTCTTAGCCTCACTCCACCATCGCCGATTAGAATCCACCATCTCCGGTTAAAACTCTTACGAGAAGAAAAAACTCTGACAAAATCAAAGAATTTCACAATGAATATACAAATATAAAGGATAAGAAATACTCTTCTAGTAGTTCATATTATAGGGGGCTTACAAACTTTGCATTTTTCATCAATCGAGATAGGCTTTAATCAATTTCAATCCCTAGAAAAGAGATCCAATTGATAGGTTCGATAACGTCGAGCTCAAGGTCGGCCGAAAGAAAGAAAGAAAAAGAAAGATGAGAGAAACCCAATTGAGTAAGTGCCTGACCCTGATTTTGTGGAATTAAGGAAGGGGAGGCCGTCGTGTACTAGAGGTCGGTTGACTGGCCGGAGCTGTCTTCTAATTGAGGCGAGGGTTTTGTTTTGAAAAAAGGGCTGAAGATGGGGGTGGCGGAGATGGGGGTGGTGTAGCTAGTTAGAGGGGTAGTGGTCGGAGTTGGAGATATTTCTCTCTCTGTTAATGGAGAAATATCTATCTCTCTCTTGTTGTATCTCTCTGCATTGTCTCTTCATCTCTCTCTGTTTCTCTTTCTCTCTCTACATATAAATAATACATACATGTTATATATATATATATATAATATCATGTGTATACATATACATATTATATAAAAAGTGCAAAAATTACAATTATGCCCTAAATAATTCTCATGTGATGTGCAGGTGGGTTTCTACCGTTAACAAATTTAACACTGTGAGCAAAAAATGGCCGATTGCAACAAAAGTGATAGTTTGTGGCAAAAATTGCTAATTTTAATAGTTCATATGGCAAAGTGCTACTACTCTTATAGATGAGAGGGGCAAAGTGCAATTAACCCAATTTTTTATGCAAACTAATTCAAATTAAAGGAGTTATGAGAGCCCATCTGTCTCAAATTGTTAGTCTCACTTTGATTTTATTATTTTTTAGAAAATATAATTTCAACTAAATCAAAGCTCATGAATACAACTTATTTTTTATAGTGAGATTTAGTAGATTGAGTATGATTATGTCCCGAAAAAAATGGAACAATCATTTGAGACATCTCAAAAGGAATGTGAGACAGGGTGAGTTATATTTCTTTTTCATACAGGGGATTGATGGATTTAGATGGTTTGTGAGGGGGTATTTTAGGTATCCAAAATGCAATAATTGAAGAATTAAACATGTAACATTATTTGCTGTGGTTAAAGCTAGGGAGTTATTTTACACATATTATGCCTTAGAGCATCTCCAAGAGACTCTCTATTATACTAATCTTCTTTATAATAGTTAGCCAACACTAACAAATAAGACTCCAACAACATAGCTAAAATAGAGATTTAGAGTAGAGAGTCTAGTTTGGCTCTCTAGATTTAAAGAATCTCATTGGCTCTCTATTTTATACTTTTGCATTAAAAAAATTACCATTTTTTTCTTTTATTTGTTACACCCAATTAAATTACGACATGTGTCTTCATAGTAAGTGTAAATGGAGAGCATTGTTGGAGACACTTTTCAAACAACACTCTTCATTTCAAACAATGCTCTCTATTTTGAAAATTTTGCTCTCTAAAATAGAGAGCAATTTTAGAGTATTTAACTTCTTCGATCTCAAATTAATAGCTAAATTTTTTATTTGTTTGAAATGTCTCAAATTAATGATTCGATGCACAACCAAATTTAATCACAACGTTGAATATTTCGTATTATTGATCACATTAAATTAGTGTTTCTAAAGAACATTTTGTTTAAGATTGCTCTTGAACTAATTATTTCACTGTATTTATTATTATTATTTACTTTGTTAGGTTTCATTTTGATATAACATGTTGTAATACTCCCTCACATGATCTCCATTTTTTCTTTGCTCATTTAAATATCGATTCATCTTAAATTAATAGTTTCTTTTTTCTTTTTATTTTTTAAGGAAATAAAAATTTTAATCAAATTAATAGCAAAAAATATTACTTATTTTTAATTGTGAACTTTGATATATTGATTATGTACAAAAAAAAAGACTAAGAAGTAACAAATGACATAGAACTATCGATGTTATAAATTTCAAATACAACATATTGTCAATTTCATAAACACAATTACGACACATTTATATGAGAGTGGATTTGGGTCTACTTTGATACTATATATAATCATCCTGATTTTTCCTAAAAATAACTGTCAATTTGTTATTTTATTATTAATAAATTTATATATAAGCCAAAATTTTCTCTATTATATTAACAATATAGGACGTGAGTGGTTGTATATTTGATCGTTTGGTTCACAGAAGGGAAATTAATTCCCTTATCTTTCTCATGGAGGTGGGAAACTAAATTTTCCGTCAAATTTCATTTCTTATGTTTGGTAAAGCATGAAAAGTATTCAGATAAGGGTATTATTGTCTAAAATTTTTGTAATAAATGCTTGGAAATCACATGGAAAAATCAATCCCATGTGTTCATGTGTTCTGAGATGAATGATTTTACCCCCTACTTTTCCCTCTATTAGGAAAGTGTTTTTGGAAATTGTGCTTACCAAACAAAAAAAAAGAATGACTTTTCTTTCCCGAGTACTAAAATCCGTGAACCAAACGAGGCATCCACTGGTACTTGCACATCTTGGGTCTTGGCCCACTTTTGGACACAAATAAATGAAGTAAATATGTTAATAACTATCAAATAATTTATATCTAATTTTGATATGGACGAACCACGTAGGATCCAAGTCTATGGAATCTCCCAAGTTGCCACTTACAAGTAACATTTGGGTAAATTATAGCCTAAAATAAGTATGGTCATAGCACATGAGTTTTATTTGTGAATAACTTAACCCTAATAAAAGGTTCTTTTTCATTTAATAAAGAGAAACTATTATATCCATAAGAAGAAAAAAAAATTAGATTCTGAAGAAATTCGTTGAAAGTTCTAATGTGTACGGAGATTCGTCATTTGATACCACAAAATTAAAAGGATCAACTAAATTAGATAATCCATTCCAAAATTTGGACAAACTTTGAACCTTCTACCTGGATTGGAGTTAGTTCATAATGTTTTCATCACAATTAGTCCACAAAAGCAAAAAGACCATCCATTTTGATGCTATGGCGTTGAGCTATGTTTTTATTTTCTTCATATTTCAATGGTAATATACATGTCTCATTCACTTGTCTTATTTATAACTTTGACGCTTGGGTAAAAAGAATAAGGAAAAAAATGGCACCAAAACACTCCACGTCATATCATACGTGGATTGTAACATGTTCTCGCCGTTTTGTGTTTTAAACGGATTGAAATTAACAAAATTTCTCAATTGGGTCACTAATTGTACTTTAGGGTTCAATTTGGAATGACTAAAACTTTGAGCGGGACATTGAAAATGACCCTAAGGTTTAACATATAATTAAGGGTAACACTATCGCGAAAGTAGATTTTGTTAATGCCAAAACAATATAACATACTTAAAGTACGATATACAATCATTTAATAAATTATTTATTTTATCATTAGTGAAAACTAATTTAGTAATAGTATTACTCAAAATTTACCCTCTCAGTTTCCTAATGGAATATACTTTACACGTGGCCCAGTGTAATTTATACCCTCTATAGGTGGGTTCCACGTCTACTATATAAAAAAGAAAAATGATAACATGTACCATTAAAGCTACTATAAGGCCTCGTTTGGTTCACGGAAGGGAAATCAATTCATTTGTCTTTCCTATGAAGGTTGGAGACTAGAGTTCTTGTCAATTGTTCTTTTTTGTGTTTGGTAAAGCATGTAATGTATTTAGGTAAGGGTATTGTTGTTCAAAATTTTTGTAATAAATGCTAGGAAATCACGAGGAAAATGAATCATATGAATTTTGAGAGGAATGACTTTACCCCCTACTTTCCCCTCTATCAGGAAAGTAATTACAGAATTTGTGCTTACCAAACAAAGGAAAGGAAAGAGTTTCCTTTCCTGAGTGCTTAAATCCGTGAACCAAAAGAGGCCTAAATGGAAAGAATGAACTCTTGTATGATAATTTGTGTTATATTTAATACGTGTTGGAAGTTTATTCTTTCCATATATAACACGTTAACATGACACTTAAAGAAATTCTGTAATGTATACATTTCACTAGCTTTTGACACGAGCTTTACCAAAGATTTATTATAGGAGATGACTTAGATAGTTGTTGTAAAATTTAATAATAATGGCAAAAAAAAGAAAGGAAAAGAGAGCATAAAAGCGATGGATAGATCCGAGTGGTATGAGGATAACGAAGAGGTGGATAGAAATCAAACTTAGTTGGTCTGCATGAATAATCTTTCAACCACTTGATCGCTCAAGCCCGTATCTAACAAAAATGGGATTAATATGTTGATTTTAGAAATAAATCAGGTTGAGAGCTATAACAAGTGAAAAAAATAGATAAAGTTTTAAAATCCAAGAGCATAAGAAAAAAGATTGAAATTAAATACAAATGAGCAATTTAGATTCTGACATTAACTTGGTAAAACTAGACTTGACAATTAGGTCGAATAAGTCCGAAATCTTTTCATTTGACCAGTTAAATTTTGCGCCGAATTTTCATTAAAATTGAGTAGCACTGAGTTTGAACAAAATTTCAAGTAAGCTCGGCTTCAAGCAGGTCAACTTTCATTAGACTTAATTTTGAAATTTGTAATACCATCTTTCTAACTTTCTAAATTCTTCAAGGTTTTAAGTGTTTGACTAAAGAATATTGTTTAAAAGGTTAGCTTGGTTAGTATGATACTAACCCATCCTAGCATTATTGTTCCCTCCTCCTCACCATTGCCGCAATGGAACACAAAATAAAAAGAAAGGAGGTAGTTGATATTTGTTGGTTTTTTGGTGTTTTTATGCAATGGGTACTTATTACTTAGTGCTTTGTAGAATTTAATGGTATGGCTGCTTATTTTTCTCATTCTGGAAAACAATTGTTTTCTGATCCTTGCATGTAAGCATATTTTTTCCACGAAAAAAAGAAGAAAGAATTATTCGGGGTATCCAAAATTAGGTCTTGAAATCCATAACCAATGAGTTGAGTTTAATTAAGCACTTAAGGTATCACTTAGTTTGGGTCGAGCTCGGCCTTGGACAATCCCAAGTCTAATTCATATAATTCGATTAACAAGTCTAGATAATTAGGACACGGTTATTAATGAATGTTTGATCAAATATGAATAAATCATAAGTATGAGATGATTTAGATGTAATATTGTGATGAATTACTCGTAGCAAATGAAATAAGTTAATTTGTATAACTGGGATGATAGTTAATAAATTAATTGATTATTTTGTAATTATTTTATTTGGAGGAAATATGACAGGAATCATGCATTTGGATAAATTATTTGTATCAAATGAAATGCAATTTTGTTTGGCGTATGGATCAAACTCAGTGAAACTTAAGTTTATTATATTCTTATACCGAACAGTATTTTATCCTACCTAACTTGATTATTACATGCATTTGTATGGCATATTTGCTCTATATATTTTACTTATCATACCCATTGTAAATACTCTTATAATGATTTAATTTAAAGAAAATATGACAGGACTTGTGCATCTGTAAGAGTTGGCCAATTTGTTACAATTCAAAATTAAATATTATTATAAAATCTTTATACACGTGAATGAGGTTCAAAACAACTTTTATGTTAAAAAGAAAAGAAAAGAAAAGAAAAATTGTTTTAATTTATTCCTAAAAAATACTATGGATTAAAAAAATATCTCAGCAATTATAATTAAATGAATTTGAAGCAGATATTTATTATAAATTTTGGGAAAAGGAATATTTAAAAAGAGGGAAAAAGAATGTTTAGTAAATTAAAAATTATTAAAATACATTATTTAGAGCGTTCAACTGCATAGGGTTAATTTAACTCACAAATTTATAAAAATATTATTAATTTTTTTGCAAGACTACACTGCATGTGTTCAAAAAATAGGCATAGGAGTGTAGCAAGCCCCGCATATATAATTCATACGAGTGTGACAAGATTGAGAAAAAAATTAAAATTTTCATACAAGCAAGCTACATTTATATGTGTCATATAAGTAAGGACCAAATGAATAAGTCACATTTATATAACTCATATATCTGTGTCTTATTTTTACCAATATTTTTTTTATACGAGTATGGTTTATTCTTTAGTTCATACAAGTAAAACTTATATGTATAAATAAAATTTAAGTCTATAATAAATTTATAGTTTTTCTACTAAACAATAATAAATATACTCATTAAGAGTATTTTCAATGGTATAATCAAAATAACAATTAACAATGTTGGGTAAAAATACTACCCCAATAGTATAATTAAATGTTAGCAATCTTTTAACCAATAACCAAATATATTTTATTTATAATCAAAGTTAACAATACCTTTTTTAATAACCAAAATGAGGGATTCACAAATTTTATTGGGTAAAAGATAATCTTTTCAAATTTAAATCATCTTTCCTTCATTTTTTTTAAATAAAATTTAAATTGATTAATTTGTGACGAATTAATATAATATATCCTACAAATTTGATTATTGAGAAAAAATAACTATTGAAAAGGTCTACATTATTAATTTTAACAACTTATTAAATAGATAATTAAAACTAATTTTAATTATTCAATTTTAATTATTTTTTAAAAAAGCTCTAAGTTGATTATGGTATAAACGTATATATATATATATAACAAATTTATCATATACACTTAAAATAGTTTTTGAGTGTAAACAGGGGGGATAGTGAAGACCTTCTCGGAAATTGCTTAATTATATTAATTGCCTGTCTGACAATTCTTGCATCCCAAGAAATAAATGCATGTCGAAAAACACATGACAGTAAGTACTGTACGGGAGGCATACAGCTCATATTAAAATTGACCAAAATAAAAAATGCTCACATAAAGACAAGTATAATAAAAACAAAAAACAAAAACGTACCAGTTATTATTGGGTTTTTTTTTTTTTTTGGTACATAAAGGAAACAAAGGCAGCAACAGAAACAGCAAAGCAAAAAGAGAAGCCAAACTAGAAATTAGAACCCTCTAGGGAAAGAGACCCCAGTTATATCAGCCATCAGGCTCTCTACCACATCATCCGGAGGAATTAACACCCTAACGTGGTTCTCCCTTTGATTAGCTCCAGCTTTCGCCATTTTATCAGCACACCGATTGGCTTCTCTTAAGACATGCCATATCCTCGCCTTGACTTGTTGTTTAAGGGCCCTACAATCCTCAATTAGAATGCGCTTCGGGTGGTTCTCCACTTCTTCATCACTATTGATAATATCCACTCCGTTTTTGGAGTCGCTTTCTATTTCAACGCCTAACATTTAATTTTTAATTTGTTGGTAAAGTAAAGTCAACCATTTGTACCAAAAAAAAAAAAAAAAACAAACAAAAGATAAGGGGCAAGCTATTGATATTTTATTTACGAAAAATGGTACGTAGTTTTAAGGTACATGTTAAAGTTATTATAAATAAAAATAATAAAATTTTATATTATATTTAATGCATATTAAAAATTAATTATTTATAAAATATAAGTATTTAATATATACTCTTAGAATACACCGTTAATATGACTCTTTATTTATAATTGAGTTATCACGCTACTAATAAATGCTGTTAAGATCCATGATTTAATGGTAAGAGAGAAAACAAATATAACATTAAATCGTCAAATTTTTTAAATGAAAATCATATAAAATAGACCATTTTAAAAAATCAAAAGTAAAAGCATTATCCTTAACTATACAATTTAAATAAAAGTTACAATATGGAGGCAAAGTATAAATTTTTACATAAAATAAAGTGGGTAAAAATATATTTATTATTTATAAAAACAGCTGGTAAAAATAAATACTTTTTAAAAATTAAGGTGGGCAAGTACTCACTTTACCTTTGATTCAGCGCCATTGGTAATCTCATGTGCATCATAAGAAAACATATATCAGTCCATTATCTTAAGAAGTGTTTATAAATTAACTAACTGGATGACCATCAACTTCAAGGGGTAAACTGATAATTTTTTTCTTGAAACTTAGCGAGTAGCTAATCTACATTAAATTTAATCAAAAAATTCAACTGAGAAGTGGGCTAATTAACTAAAATATTGATATATGCGTATTTATGGACATTGAAAGTTGGTGGAGATGATTATTTCCACCAAATTTCATAAAATGATTTATCCATTTACTCTCAAAATGAATAATTCTTAAATTAGTTAACTACGGTTCTTAAAAGAAGAAGATTGTATATATATATTTTGAAAAATTACATAAACTCCGTTAGGGCCGGTAATTACGGTTTCCCAATATAAAAGTCAAAGATTGTAAATGTGACCTATGTAAGTCAAAGAAGTAACAAAATTATGAACGGGATACGTTGTGAGAACAATGTGATAATAACCCGAAGGCAATGGCCTATTGGTTATATAGAAAATATATATGCTCAATTTTGTAATAACGTTGATTACTTGCGTCTAACATTGTATAGAATAATATGCTAAAGTATTTTTAAGGTGATTTCTCTTTGATATTATATCGAGTGTTTAGATATAGAGTTTGACTTAAGATTTCAAGATTCGACGTTAGAACTTGATAACATTATGATAATATAATTTCGTTTGGTTGTTCATTAAATATATAAAGACAAGTTAAATTCAACTTACACTAATATAAAATTAATATTTTTTGCACATAAAGTGACAATTTTCAAAACAAATAATTCGTAATTCAACTACTGAATAAACATAAATTTATCTTTTATCATACATATAAAATTTCAAATCAATATCATATATTCCCAAAACCATATTATCATGCAGAAAAAATCTTATAAATAAAAAAATAAAAATAAAAGACTTAAGTATCTCAAATGTGGTAGGCATCCGCCAATCATAACCTTAAACAACTTTATCAAAGAATTAAGACCACAGTATGATAATGTAATAAGATCACAAAACTAGTATTATTGCTTTAAGCATCTGATTTTGACACACACATATATATATATATATATATGTATGTATGTACTTTTGTTGAAGCCGAGGCTTTATTATTCTTTACTTGATCACCAATTATTTCCTCAAATATATATAACATAACGTTCTATCCCTCTTCCAAGTCCCAAAAGGGCTTATGCATGCGCATTCAACGTGGTTTAATTAATCACCAGAACATGTGGTACATGAAATGTAAGTAATATTTTTTTTTGACTATAAGATATGTACTTACATTTGGTTAAGTAATAATAGTATGACTTCTTCATACTTAATCGAAATTATCTGTTCAAATCTCAGCATTTTTTTTTAAAATGATTGGAATTTATAAAATTACTTTCATGGTAAAGACTAAAGTTCACCGACTTTCAATGAGAAAATTAGTTTTTTTTTTTTTACTTTTTTTGTTAATATTGAGATTTTTTTTTCATAATATATATAAATTATTAAGTAATTAAAATCTGAATAATTTCAATTCAAATTCTTAACATAGATTTATCAACTAATTTGATCAATACTATGAAAACAAATAATAATTTATCAAAAGCAAGTGCTTGAATACATAGTTTACCTTACAGATAAAAAGAAGTAAGCATGGCTATATATATCATTAAGATTGTTTAGCATTGATGTAGGCGAACTTTTTCGTATTTATTCGGATACAGATGTGGGAGATAAGTCGTAGATTAATTGTGAGAAATACAGTGATTAAAGGTAAGTTAATTGACATAATAAAATAATATTATTTTTAATCGGTTTAAATATGAATTGAAGTCACTAATGTTTTGACCGGTCAAGAAACAAATGTTTTGACACCTAAGCACTAAATAACATAACAAATAAATGTTAAGTGTTTATTTGATTGTGATTTTAAAATATATTTTTTAGATAAATTTTTTGAAAAGTGTGAAAGTAAGTTGAAAAGTGAATTTAATTTTTGTTGTAGTTTTTTTCAACCAATTCAAAAAAACTCATGAAAAAAAATTCACAAAATAGTTACAATTGATCTTATTTTATAGATCTCGATGAATAGATTTCAAATATATATTTTTTATCTAATTTTAATTTTTGAATTTAAAGTTACGATATTTTTATGATTTTAAAGAAAACTGGAAAAAATAAATTTTAAATTTTACAAAGCGCAAGAATTTTTAATATTTAAAAAAGTTTATTTAAAACTTGACTTTAAAATTTCAACCAAACACACCCAAAAATCTAAATAAAAAAATAAATAAACGGGCCGTAGTATTAGTTCAGTGGATTTTACTTTTATCCACAATTAAGACACTAATTAACCGTTCCCTTACATAAAATATAGGTGAACAGCACAGTACACGTGCTATATTATATATAATAATAATACTTTTTTATTTTCTTGTATCATCATAAATTCATAATCAAATGAGGGGGGAGAAGCTTTGCCTTTGAGTATCACAAGAAGCAGCTTTAAACGAATGTTCTTCTGTATGAGTTTTTATAACTGAGAGAGAATTTAAACTAAACCATTTTTTCTTCACAGCTTTTGAGGTTTCTAAACAATACATATAATCAAACCATGACCCACCCCAATATGGATTCCGATAAAATGTAAAGTATTTATTTGCTTATTCTCTTAAATTTTTTACTTCATTTCTTTGTATTTTTCATTTTTTAGCCTTACACTTTACTGGTTTTCTTGATCCTGTTTTGATTTCAACTTTTGTTTTTTTTTAGGCTTAGTTTTGTGGTTTAAGTTCACGGGTATTTTTTTTTCTTCTTCAAATGGATGTTTGTATTTGATATTTTAAACCCATTTCTCAGATGGGGTTCTAAGCAATTTTTTTTGCTTTTGTTGTGATTTGCGTGTGTTTGATGGTATTTTTATACCTTAAGATTATAGGGTTTTGGGCATTTTCTTAAGTGACTCTCGGGTTTCCATCACATTATGCGTTTTAGAGTTTTTTTGTGGCTCAAGTTTCTAGTTCATGCTTTATATATGTTGTTGATGCGAACATCTCTGTAATATTTTGGTTATTTTCACTTCTAACAACATATGGGACTTTCTTGCCATTCTTCTGTAGCCGTTTCTATGGGAAAAACAAGGGGGGTTGGACTGTGAAAATTCGGGTTTTTATCCCCCTTCTCTTTGTGGGTTTTTATTTCTTTTCTCCCTTTCTCTTTTGGGGATTTTGTGGGGTTTGGTGGACCTATTGGTTTGTAACTTTTGATTTTAATCCCCCTCTCTTTGTGGGTTTTTACTTTTGGGGTATTAGTTTATATTGTGATTGTAATTATTTCCTCTTTTTATGGAATTAGTCTATTTAGAGATGAGGTATTCTTATTATATTTGAGATTATACGACAAATGCCCTGAACCACCGTAATTTAAATGCTGTTGTAAACCTTCATTCTCTACAATTTGTATAATTAGTATTTAATCATTTTATTTTGTTGGGGACAACAGCTTGGATGTTTATATACATGATTATCTTGTGAAGAGGAGGTGTAATGCCGCTGCAGAGGCATTTCAAGCAGAAGCAGAAGTATCCACCAACCAGAATGGTAAATCACTTCAAAAATCAATACATATATCGAGCTCATATATATATTGATAGTAAAAATATTTGTATAGCTCTGTATAATTTCATTGATTTACGGGTCTTCATTGGTTTTCAGTCATAGAAGCTCCTGGTGGTTTTCTCTTTGAATGGTGGTCAGTCTTTTGGGATACATTTATTGCTAGGTACAAGCGCCAGGCCGCTGTTGAATCTAATAACCAGGCGAGTTTTGTGGTTGCAAATTTTGATTTTGTTCCTTGCTTATATTTGTTGCGATTATTAATTCAGAAATTTTGCATTCTGCATAGCTATGTTTCCTATATTATTGTCTTCTCCTCCTGTAATTTGCGCCATGCCCGATTGTTAGGTGTATAGGGTCCTGTACAAAAATTAAAACGGGGGATGGGTGCGGGGAACAAAATTCGTTTCTAGGAGGATATATGGGTGGGGAATAGTCCTTTGAAGGACCTTTTTCCTGGGATTTTCAACCTATATTGTAGTCAAAACATGACTATTCAATCGGTTTCCTTGGTCTCCAAGCTACTCTTGAGATTTGGCTTTTCGTAGAAATTTAAATGATAGGGAGATTGTCAAATTTTCAGCCATGATGGAGCTGATTCAGAATGTCTCTTTGAATCAGAATTCTCTTGATAAAAGATCTTGGGTGGCTCATTTTTTTGGTGTTTTTTCATGCAAATCTTTTTTTGATGTACTCACCCAATCTTCTCAGTCAATTTCAGCTTCTATGTCCAGTTTCATATGGAAGCATGGGTTCCTTCCTAAATTAAAGCATTCGCTTGGCTTGCTTTAAAGGGGAAAGTTAACACGTGATGTGATTCAAAAGAGGAGGCCTGCCTGGTGCTTGTCCCCCTCTTGGTGTGTGATGTGCAAACAGAATGATGAAAACATTGATCATGTTCTCCGTCACTGTGGATTTGTCAGGAGGATCTGGGCAAGGTTATTTGAGGTGTTCAGGGTAGTTGGTGCTATACCCAGGAAGTGGTCATAGTTTGTAGAGTTGAAATGGCATTTTGATAAGGGTCAGAACAAAGAGAGAGTCCTACGGAGATTTGTGGTGCTAGCTGTCGCTTGGGGTGTATGGATGGAGAGAAACAAACGTATTTTTGAAGGGAAAAGCAGCTCAGTTGATGATCTGCAGGATTGTATTATATTTCTTATAGGATTGTGGGCTAGGGCGTCTAGAGCTCTTGATAGTTCTGAATGTTTTCTGTTTAGTAGGGATTGTGCTAGTTCTTTAGCTAAGTGAACCTTGAGTGTAGTGTGTGCCTTTCTAGTAGGCTGGGTTATTGTCAGTTTGGTGGAATTCTCTTTCACTAGTCTGTTTATTTCCATGTTGCTACTTTGATGTATGCTTTTTCAAGTGGCAATAAAATTCTGTTTCTTATCAAAAAAATAAATAAATTAAAATGGGGGATCTTTTTCCATATACAACATGCTTTTTGGACATTATTATAATATAGTGTTTAAGATATTGGTCCCTTGCATGCATAAGTTACAAAAATAATTTATTGTAACTAGGGCCCTGCGCATTTGGATGGTCTACACACCCTCACGATTGGTCCTAATTAGGGCGAAGTAGACTATTTTTTAGTTTGGTAGTGTATTACAACAACCCATTGTACTTTAGGTGGAGATTTCGTTAGTATTTCTTATCAAAGAAAGAACCGCTAGATGGGTATTTGAATGAATTGGGAAAAGTAATAGTATTGCATTTGGGAACCCCAATTCCAAGCTTTGTAAATGTAACTGGGGTAATTTGAGGCTAAAATTTGTTTACAAGTTTAAACAAATTTTGCTTCACGTTCATTGGTATAATTCGCAATTGGCTTAATATATATATGTTGTTAATGATGATTAGTGCCTCACTTTATCCAAACTTAAAAGAATCACTATTTTGACTTTCACAAGTTTCAAGATTACACTTTTATGAACATAACCGATGGTCAAGTTCAAATTTAGAAATGCGACTACTAGTGACGTGCCCAAAGGGAAAGGTGTACTCTTATTTTGCGACAGGAGTATTTCTAAATCACGCTTAGAAGTATTGTTTTGCAATCGATAGTTTTCTCTATGTTTAATAATATATCAAATGCATATTTAATAATTACCAGCAGCAGTGCCAATGGCAAATTCAGATGCTAAGGCAGATTCAGCAGCAGAGAGAAGAAGAGACTCGACAGCAAATCGGCTCTCCTCATCACTCTTTTGCGAGGCAAAACTCCCAGAATTTGAATTCTTTGGATGCTGTGGCCCCCATTTTGGATTCCAATTATGCCTCGATATTGAAAGCAGTGGGGCTTGGAGGCCAGACTTCGAGGTAAAAATATGCACAAGATGAGATGTTACCTCATGATTGGGTGAAGAGCAGGTCCTAATGCATGTAGTGGTCCCACCTACACTTATCATTCAATCATGAGGTGACATGTCCTTGATTGTAAAACTTTTTGTGCGCAGAACTACTTCTCTATGTTCGCACCTTATTGTTAGGACGCCAGTTTTTTATTTTTTTTAATATAATAACTGTCACTTTTATATTCACAGGCATACACTGCATGGTGCTCCTGGAGGTACTTCAAGAAACCACCGTCCAATGAAAAGTCAGCAGCAAATTCTAGTGTCTGCACTTGTAAATTTTCTGGGTTTCTATTTTCTTTTTTCTATTTGTAATCTTTCTTGAAAATTTATTATGATACATTTCTTGTTATCCATTTAATTTGATTGGCTATGTGTCGCATGTTGAATCAGGACGTAAATTCACATCAGACGGCGAACCTCACTGCCACTGGTGCCGATGGATCGATGATTAGAATTCATGGTATAGTTTGCTAGCTTTACAAATTTATTTACTGCTCTGCATGGTTCGAAAATGAAAGGAATATTTCATTAATTGCTGAATCTTGCTATCATTTTCAATTTTAAAGCATGGAATTTACATATAAAGGACAATGCCAACAATTTAAACTACTTCTGGTTTTTATTTTTCTTGTTCAGAGAGATCTCAGTTTCCTCTGTCTTGTAAAAAGTACATTTGAGTAGCCTCGAATTCTGGAAAGCAGTATACTGTTTCTGTCCCTAATGAAGATTCCATGATTGACTTTCAATTTTTTCAAGAATGCCACTAATTTCATCACCAATCAATGGTTTATAAGAAAACTTGTTTTCTATCGTGGGTTTTGGAACGTTGATTACGTTCTGAAAAGGAAAGAGACCTCTTAATTTGGGATATCCTAAAAAGGAATAGTGGACTCTTAATTTGGGGCTGAGGGAGTAATAATCTTTTTTTCCAAAATCGGAACCAAAAAGTTATTGTAAGAAATGGTTATGCACGCTAATCGGAAGTTACAGTCCTGTATTTGTTTTGGGCCTAGTGTCAGTTTGGATGCCAGTCGATTTTTTTTCAAGATGTGATTCTTGGCAGTAACAAGAAGCTCTGTTTCTTTCAGGATCAAATCAAGGGGTAAACAATGTGCCTTTGAAGGGATGGCCACTTTTGGTAAGTGTTACAATGTATGCTTAAGTTCCTATGGTTTCTGTTAGAAATTAAGGTTTTATTATTATTAGTTTACTTAGTGTATTTAGGAGTTAAATCCTTTTAGTTATAGGATTTTCTAGTTTACAAGTATTTTGTCCCACATCGAGGATTTATTATTATGTAACTCAGTCTTTCACAGATCAATATATCCCCTGGCTCTCATTTGAGTAAGCCAACCTATTAGGCAATTACAAAATTCTTCTGTTTCGTTAAAATATAGACAGATAAACTCCCCTCGTCTCAAATGAAGAATCTCTCTTTCGTTTTTTGTATGTCTTAATATTGATAGACCCATTTTCCTTCTTGGCACTTCTTATGTTAAACTCCAGTTTATATAATTGGGCCATATAATCAAAGTGGGCCTTTCCTTACAATGTAGCTCTCATGCTGGCAACTAACCTATTTAGGGACTTTGATAAATGAGGGATACTTGTGGAAGTTCTAACTACTTCCTCCGTTCACAATTAAGATCTTTCTATTGAAGCGCTATCATGATCTGAACCTAATTGAGGATCTTGAGCCCACGTTTCACTTTCACATTCACATTTTATAAGAATGCACTATTTACATCTTAATCTATGGTTTAGAACAAAACTTGTTGCCTATCGTGAGTTTTGAGTTTGGTTATGTTGATTATGTTCTAAAAGGGAAGTTGAACTCATGATTTGGGACATCCAAAAAGGAATAATGGGCTCTTAATGTGGGACGAAGGTGACTTTGAAATAATGAGACAAATGAAGTATTAAGGGTACTGTTTGTACAAGATGAAACGAAGTATTCAGTTGACCAACCCGTTTTATGTTGCATATTTTATGTTGGGTTTATCTGACTTCTATTTATTTATTTTATTTATAATAGAACTATAAATGAGAATCTACTTTTTGTTGCTCTTTAACAATGTTGAAATCAATAATTCTTGAGAGACGCGATCTTGGGACATACATTGAGGACACAGTGATGTGCACCTCTACATTAGTCAGCAATAGACTTTGTGTAGAGTTTTCATGACGAACCCCTTTTACTGACCAATATACTAGTGCACATCACTGTATCTCATAGATGCGTCCCCGTAAATGTATTGATGTTGAAATAAATTAAGATGAAAGGAAATAAATTCGTTGAGTTTATTAAGTAAGAAATAGGAAATGATTTGATGGTACACATTTGATTGAATTCATATCCCACTGCACTTGAACTTTTCTCATTTCATTGATATCGCTCCCCCCCCCCCCCCCCCCCCCCCTTCCATTAGGGAATGGATCACTTTCGAACTGGACTTGTTCGTCCGCAAAAACCTGCAATGCAGTCCCCTCAATCATTCCATCAACTTCAATTCCAACAACAACAATATACTCTTCAAACACAGCAAAGTATAGCATCTGTATCTACCAGCGATTTTGAGGGGACAAAATTGAAAATGCTTCTTAATAATCAGAATACAAGTATCGGGAAGGATGGTCAATCAAATTCTGTTGGTGATATAATTTTTGGTGATGGATCAACGGTTCAAGCTAGTCTCCCTGTTTTGTCTATTTTGGATATAGAGACGCTAATGAAGGTACCCTTTTTCGACAGTTATTGATACTCCATCCCAAATTAAGAGTCCAATTTAACTTCAACAAATTTTTCGTGGTCTTGTGGATACTAATTTCAACCTAATCAATGGTTGAGAACAAAATTTGTTTGGTATCGTAAGTTTTGGTACATTGGTTATGTCCCAAAAGGGAAACTATGCTCTTAATTTGGGCAGAGGAACTGAAATTTCCTTGGCCTATTTGACTTTGCCCCCTGTTCTTAATGTGAAATTAGACTTGTCCCCTGTTTTGATAATCGTTAGACTTTGAACCATGCACGCGGGTGAATCTCAAAGAAAATGTAAAAAGTTGTACATAAAGATAGGGGCCAACGTCTAAATTTTTTAACGTAAAATCCTTTAACTTTACCTCCCGTTTTTATAACCTAATATCTGTGATGAAACAGCAACAAATGCAGAACAGCAATGAGCAACAACATCCACAAAGGACTCTTCTTGGCCGACAGCTATCTTTGGATGCTAGCATGTCAAACACCTCTAGAGGAATTGATCAGGTTTGCTATTTTTTTTAGCCGCTACATTGAAGGTAATTACGTTTTAGTGTGATCAATCAATCACTCGAACCAAATCTTGTTCGACAATGTTAGACGTGGTACATTGATTTGATAATCCTGTTTCTGTCTGCTCTTGATATGCGAGTATTGGGTTGCACTTGAGGGAGGGCTGGTGGGTGTTAGGCTGTTAGCATGATATCCGTTGTGGTGCCTCTTCTAATAGCTTAAGCTTTGGGGAGAGATGGTTTCTACGTTGACAAACATGAACCCTGGTTTGAGATGTACCCAACGAAGAATGAGACTTTTAATTTGAGAGAGAGTGAATATATTTTTATATTTATTTTCCCTCATATTCAACTTCATGCTTGGATTCTTTGACTCTTTATTCTGCTTGGTTTACAACTCCTTCCAATAATATTTACTCTCTCTATCCCAAATTAAGAGTCCTTTATTCCTTTTTGGGATGTCCCAAATTTAGAGTCCACTTCCCTTTTGGAACATAATCAATGTACCAAAACTCATGATGCGAGATAAGTTTTGTTCTAAGCCATTGATTGTGATGAAATTAGTGCATTCTTAAAAAATGTGAAATTCAAACATGGACTCTTGATTAAGGACGGAGGGAGTATCATTTTTCTTATTTTTTTGTTTCTGATGAAACCTCATTCCAGCCATTGTTTTTTTGACCTGAATTTGTCGGTTAAAATTGATCTAGTTGCATTTGTTCATTTAGGCTCCAAAGAATCAAAGTAGGCAAAAGAGAAAGCAGCCGATGTCTTATTCAGGTCATGCCACTAGCTCAGTAAGTGCAAACACCACTGGACCATCCCTGAGTTCAGCACCCTCTACCCCCTCAACGCACACAATAGACGTAATATCTTTGCCGACATTTCCCCAAAATGACGCTTCTTCTAAAGCTTCATGTTTGCTTGGCAATGGTAGTGTGGCGGCAATCGTATCAGCAAATCAGTTGGTGAGGAATTCTTTTTCCCTAAGATTGTACTCTGTCTAAAATTGATAGTTCCACTTTAACTTTTGTATTTTTAAGGGCACACTAATTTCAACGTAATCAGTGGCCGAATATACAACTTATTTCTATTGTGAGATTTGATACATTGGAAGAATTTTGTAATGGCGTAATGGCTTTGGCTTTACTCGAACAGAGAGCTAGAGTCTAAATTTATATATAAAAATTACGGTTACAATGAGGAAGCAGAAAAAATAGAAGACCAAAAAGTACAAAATAACCTATGTGATACCAATGAGCTCTAGGTCAGATGGTATCACCGCCCACTTCTCACACGAGTGGGCAGGGTTCAAAACCTGTCAGGTGCAGTCGATTAGATCCCTTAAAGGATGGTGATGGATATGGCCATCATGGGAGCTATGGCAAATGGAGAGCGAAAGCAAGTCTTCATAGTTAATTGGGGAGGGTCATTTCTGGGATGTACAATGAGACAGTTGTAGATAATTATAATATTTTAATTTTTTACCCTCTATTTGAGGGATTATACTTGAAATATAAACGAACTTTACAGTATATCTAGGTAATCATGAATGGTTCGTATAATTTGAATGTTCAAATTTCTCAACATGGTGATTGCTTCTGTAGGTTTATACTTTTCTTTCTTTCAAGGTAACTCAGTTATTATTAAAAATAAAAAAGGAAATGTTTACTTTGGAGGAATTCTTATTAGCAATCCGTATGGAATTCCAATAATATAATTGTATTTGCGATTGCAGGCTAATATGGATTGTTTTTTGGACAATGGATCATTTGATGATAATGTGGAGTCATTCTTATCTAGTGATGATGCAGACCCTGGTGAAGGTATATATATATATATCTCTTTTTGTTGGTGGTAATTTTCATGTAATTCAAGTAAAGGCCATAATGTTTCTAGGTGTAATATTAGGTTTCACATTCTCGGAAATCGGGAGTATTCATACTAGTGCGGTTGATTGTTGCGACTTCTCATCGGATGGAAAGCTGCTTGTTACCGGTGGAAATGATAAAAAGGTGAGGTTATTTATCGATTGAAATATGGTTCAAGTTGCAGAGATTGTATCACCTAGTGAGGCTAGGAATTTATTTGCTCTTTTTTTTTTTTTTGTAGTTTTTGCTTTCTTTAGCTTCTTTTGGAATGGGACATTTTGAAATGAATGGATTTGGTTACTTGAGGGGTATGGCTTACAATCATTTCTAGCAATTTTAACTTTAGTTTCCAGTTAACTGCGTATATTTTTATGTGCGTACGCGTGTGCATGCATGAGAGAGAGAGGGGGGGTGACGACAGTTATTTTAAGGGCTCGTTTGCTTAGAATTTTCCTGGGATCTGACATTCCTTTTAGTTGTTTGGTTAAGACTGTAATTCTTTCTCAATTCCGTTATTTTGAGGGGTCAATTTGGAAAGGTATTGGCATTTGAGAGAGAGAGAGAGAGAGGTAACATTATATTGCAAATTTGCAACATCCTTCGCCTAATTCTCGTGGATTTGAATGCCTATACATTTATTTCAAATCAAGTTTTCCAAATGCAGTATCATTATATGAATAACCTATTCGCATGATTATACTGTGGTGCAGGCTAAATTATGGTACACAGATTCACGAGAACAAAAGGCTATACTTGAAGAACATTTTCATTCAATAACGGATACCCGTTTTAGCCCAACCATGCCATGGCTTGCTACGTCTTCGCTCGACAAAATTGTCCGTGTTTGGGATGTTGAAAATGTTAGTCAGTGCATTGTTTATTTTGCATGGCTCAAATTAATAATTTCACTTTTCTGTTCGGGATGTCTCGAATTGATAAACAAATACACATACTTATGTATAGAGTCCGTCTTTGGCACAGACAGTCCCTGGATAGACTGGTCTCTTAGCATCGGTTTCCCGCCTGCAATACATTTGGAGATACATTTAGCGACAGAAAACCATTGCTAAAGTCTGGCCCACTTACGAGCCAACAGCATAGTAGACTGCTGCCCCCCCCCCCCCCCCCCCCCCACACACATATATATATGTATACATACACATACATATTTACTTGTACACTCACATTGGCCTGTGCCATTTTTGCTTGGTTTTTACTTACAGTACGCATGAATGCTTTTGCAGCCAGGCAATTCGATTCGAACTTTTAGTGGGCATTCCGCCCCTGTTATCTCACTAGACTTTCACCCGAAAAAAGGAGACCTGATCTGCTCTTGTGATGAAGTTAGCGAGATTCGATACTGGAGCGTTAAAAGTGGTGGCTGTGCTGGAGTTTCGAAGGTAGAAATAGATTCATTCTGGAAAAAGATATTCTTTCCGATTTCATCATCTAGATAATCATAATGGGTGCATTATTAAGTTGTAAATCCTGAGAATGTACAACCCATCAATGCATATGGTATCAATAGCCGGTTGATGAAACCGGTGACTGTAGCATTGCTCTTTCATTTTACATGCATCCCCAAAGTCCAAATTTTGTTAAATTATTTATTCATTTTTTTATTCTCCTTGCATTTAATATACTTTATTCTTCAAATTTCTTAGGGTGGTGCATCTCAAGTGAGGTTTCAACCTAGTCTTGGAAGGTTTCTTGCCGCTGTTGTAGGAGGTGGTGTATCGATAGTAGATGTACAGACGGCACAAACTTGTGGAAACCAATTGATTGTATGTTATATTTTTTCGTACTTTTTTTAGAGTTCTTGCATGTTAGTTGAAGGTTTCTAGAAGTTAGGGCCGATTATTTTTAACACGACCCTCAATGTGAACACGACACAAGTTGGTGGGTTTGGGTGAATCTAATGAATATGGGTCGTGAATGGGTTGACCTGGTAGATACGATCAAAGAAATTGGTGACACAAACCTGATTAGACACGAAACTCATTAAGAGAGAGAGAGGGAGGGAGGGGGAGGGGGGGTAGGATCACTACCAGTTCTATAGGGAGAATTATATATATCATGGAATTTTCTTTATGTTTCTGAGGATTATTTGTTGTGAATTGTTTTTGTAGGTTCATGCACTAAATGTCCAGTCTGTCTGCTGGGATTCTTCGGGAGACCGACTGGCATCAGTACATGACGATTCTGTTAGAATCTGGAAAGTTGGGTCTGGGGCTGAAAGGAAATGCATTCACGAGTTAACTATCGCTGGAAAAAGATTCCGCAGTTGCATTTTCCATCCCCGTTACTGTTCTCTGTTGGTCATCGGCTGCTATGAGGCAAGTCAATGATGTTTAGTGCTCCATACAATACTATTACTTGAATTGTGAAAGATGGGTATATACCTTTAAGTTATACACCCTCTGTCTCAAAAAGATTGTCCCATTTTGACATCAGTGTTCTTTTAAAGAAACACTAATTTCAACCCAATCAATGATCTAGAATATAACTCATAATCTATTGTGAGATTTGATACATTGATTATGTCCTGTAATAGGGAAACGAGACTATCTTTTTCAGACATATGGATGGAGTAACAAAATAACATTCACTCAATATTCGAAGGAATCAAAATATGCTAAGGCAGTATAGACCTACCAAAATGGAATTGAAAAACTGGGAGAAACTTACACTTGACCCCTTCTACTTTAGAAAAAATAAGCTTCAGCCCTTAAAATGTGGCAAGTGTTGCAATGTGTAAACCAATGTGTCCACGTGTGTCAGTTTGCATTTCAAGTCTCTGTTTGGCAATGTCAGAAGAAACTGAGACGAGACCCTCAGAGTGTCATATTTCTCCATAGATAATTTATTAACCAAATACTTCCAAAATTCCAAGAGTTTGTAAGTTTAGTGCCTTATCAGACTCACAGAGCTCATCTTCATTTACACAAAGTGTTCTGAGTTCTCTTTTGCGCGAGTAATTCTGCAGACCCTTAAAATTGTGACCCTTTTTGCGGAATTGCATGATGTGAGTAATCTAATTTGAACTTTCATAATGTGTCTCTTTTACTGGAACTGCAAGTGAGTTTACTCTGGCCCTTTTCGTGGAACTACATGATGCAAGTAATTCTATACTGACACTTAAATGTGACCCCTTCAGTGGAACTGCATGATGTGTCAACACCACATTGATTTGCTTTTAGAAGCTGTCCTGAAAGACAAAGCAACGCATTGCTGACACATTAGAGGGTCAGATTTAAGGGTGAATGTAAAATTACCGTGTTTTCTTGGAATCTTGTTATTGATGTGGCAATTTTTTTGTGTGACGATCAGTCTCTTGAGCTTTGGAACATGACCGAGAACAAAATGATGACTCGTATGGGAGAGCCAATCTCGGCTTTGGCGCTCTCGGACACTGCTGGTTTGGTAGCTTCAGCTTCTCGCAATAACCTTGTCAAGATCTGGAAGTGAATTTATTCTTCTTTTTGTATTGGTTGGTATAGTTTCGCAATCATATATATGTGTATGTGTGTGTACGCACATCAAGAACTAGTCTTTAGTAGTTTATTAAGGTATAGCGTTTTGTGGGTATGTATATGTGTGTTTAGCTGGAAAAAAGGGGGATTATAGGACTTATATATACCCACCCACAATTAAACCCTAGGAGATCTTACTAACTTAGAAGGGAAAGATAGTGTGGGTATAGATAGAAAAGCAGTGAAATGGGAAAAGCTATGTTAACTTTACAAAGCAGCTTATGAGGTAAAGAATTAGTACAGAAATATGCAAGTTTTTGTTTGGACGAAGTTGGAAGAATATATTAACACAGTTATATTATGGTTCCACTTTTTATTGTGAAAGGGATTTGCCAACTTTCAAGTAAAACCCTTTCATCCTCCACTCTTCTGAGTTCTGAATTATTACCCATGCATGATGCATGCCTTTAGTTTTTACATCTCAAAGAGTTGATACATATGTGTGCATTTATGGCCATTAAAATTTTAGAATTTTAGTTTCCCAACTTTCTGGTTGAATTTTTTGATGAAATTTAATAAAATTGATTTAATTTTCTTAAAGATGATCTCTACGAAGTTACATCAAAAGATATCATTTACCTCCTCGAAAGAAAAAGTCTGTCTTTAATTAAAGAAGAGTATTTTCTAGAGTCGGGCTGATATCTATATATGCATAATGAAACACAAACTTTGACAAAAACTCTTTTTGAAAACGTGTAACTATCTTACGGTTAAAGGTATATATATATATATCCAATGGTCAGTTTATAAACATCCAATGGTGGGTCTTTGTTATAAACCCTTAAAGATGTTTTTTATGGACACATCAAAATGACAAATCAATAATAAGAACACTCGCGTACGCATTGTATGCATAAACATGCCCCCCACTCGCCAACGTCTTTTCTTTTTTCTCGTAGCTAAGCTACACGGCAGCTACCCACCTCATCTAAAATCTTGATTAGAAGAAAAAAACGGCTTTTAAAATTTCAAGACTGATTTTATTCCTTTGTGTGTGTTTGACGAGTGAGATATAAAAAGGGACAGGATAATTTTTTTTCTGATTATGTGTTTCATGCTAGATTTTATAAATTTGTCTTGTCCCATGTTTGGTAGTAGGAAGAATAAGACATGGCTTATCCTATCGTGTAGAAAATTGGATAAGTTATTGTGAAAGATAAATTAATACCACTTAAACTTTATACCTCACAAAAGACCGGATATAAGTACCCCACCAAAAAGCTGGGGTTATTGGGATTATTATTTTATCCCATTTCCTTGCGGGATTGAAAAATACCATTTTTTATTTTTAATTAGATTTTCTTTGTTTGTCGTAGTTAAATTGATTATTAATATAATTTAGCATTAAAAATCTTGAGCACTCAATTTGTAAAACTCATTTTTTGCATTATATCGGTGATTATTTTATAAAAATAATTTCTACAAAGTTTTATACGATGAATTGATAATTATAAAATAATTTTTCATAGCAAAGTAATTCTAAAGGTATAGATTGATTATTTGTTTCGAGTACCCGGCAATAACAAACTCAAATATGACCTGATGCAAAATAAGGGTGTTATTAAAAAGGATTGTGAGTATTGCACTACAAAACTACTCTAAATGCATCAAAGTTTGTCTGAGTTTCACTAAAAATTATGTTATGAACTCCAGAAGCAATGTTGAGCTATTATGAAAAGTTGCATTAATTTATTACAGCTTATCAATACTTTTAATCCGGGAGGACACCAAAAGTTAATTTTATTTAATTTTTATCTGACGAGTTCATTTTCTATCATCTTCCATGTATTTTCTTATCTTGCATAATTCTTGTCTGACTGATTCATTTCCCATAATATTTCACGTAATTCTTATTCAACTAATTCCGGTTCTTATCATATTCAATCCCACATCTTTATTCGGCATGCTAAACTCAACCTTAGAGTCAAAGAGAGGGGAGAAAGGATTTTAGAGAAAGAGCGATCGAATTGGGAAGTGGTGGTGGTGTTCGGAAAAGAAAGGTGTTTGGGTTTGGTGTATTCATATATACGCATGTTTGCTTGACTTAGCTTCTTTAATTTCTTCGGTGCTAATTTACCGTTGCCTGCGTATTTTGCCATCAAACAATATAATAACGTGCATTTATCAATGAGAGACTAAGGGATGTATTTGGATTAGAGATAACGATTATCTTATCGAGTATTAAAATATTAAATGGGGTGAAAATAATAATTTTATGGGTACAAACAAGATTAATCTTATTTTTATTAGCATAAGAAATGATTAAAAATTAATTGCACAATTTTTAATGCGATGATTTATACCAAAAATTGGAAAGCAATATAAAAGATAAATAATAGTATTTTCATTTATAACCAAGCTCCCCATCCATCAGAAATCATATCACCCAAGAACTTACTGGTAGGTGGTGAGCTAGACTGGGCTGGGCTAGTAGTAAATATCCTGTATTTCAACACACTTTGCTCTACATTTTCCTTATAAACCAATGCCCCTCACATTATTACACATAATCAAGCACAACCATGAATAAGTCACGGTTCAAACAAACAATGACTACCTTATGGTAAAATTTATAAACTAATAATCTCAGCATAAAAATCCATGTTATTGCAAACTCTTTGAAACTTTACAGTTTTATCTTTTAACATAAATAAAAAATTATGAAATGCAAAAAGCAATTATTCTCTCACAAGTAAAAAAAGAATGAAAATCACATCCTCCTATCACAATCACTCTCAAAGACGAGAACAATTTTTAAGTTACTATACATAACAATTCAAGTAAACTATTCAAGTATCATATACTTTTATGTATTCATCTTTAGAGAAAAGGATGATAATGTAGCAAAGCCAAAAGAGAGGATTTCGATTTGAATGATCCATCATCTCTTTTGGAAGTTGAAGGACTTTATTGCGAAAGCAAATATCAAGACGAACATTGCGCAGAAACCGACAACCATTATACCGGCTATGCCTACGAAATCATGCCTAAAGCCGAACACATTCTTGACTAAGAGCCTCGTGGGGACCATGGTTATTCCGTCTGTGAGTTTTACAAGTTTGTTATTGTCGCCATACTGGGATGCCACAAGGCCATAAAGACTCCAGGCTACTGGGTTTGCCCAGTAATACCATCTCCACCATATAGGGATTCTCTGCCAAAAAAAAAAAAAACAGGAAAAGAAAATGAGAAACATTTAAGTATTCATTCTTGGAAAATGCTGGTGCTGAAGTAGAATTAGGTAGAATGACACATTGAATTGTCGTACATCATGCCTTTAAGACGATACATTACTTCATTTACACTTTGGCAATAAAGCTGATTTTGTTCTTTTATCTATTGCGTTTTATAGTAAATTAGTACTATTAGGATCCATTTCATAAAAAAGTTGGAAAATGATTGAAAACATTACTAATTTTCCATGGAAAATTTTTCTTACCAACCACCCAAATTTATTCCATGGAAAAACCCAAAAAGTAATGGAACATCTTCCAACTTTTTTATCAAACGCACCATGAAGGGACATATAAAGATTATTTCATTACCTTGTGAGGAATCATAAATCCGCTAAAGAGGTTCCAGAGCATATAAAAAGGAGCAGCAATAATAGCAGCGACGTTATGATTGGGGGTGACAGCAGTTGTCATCATTCCGTAGAAGGTGAAGTATAGCATGGTGAAATACATAAAGAATATGTACCAAATGAATTTTATTATAGTCCACTCGAATGAGGCCATCGAGTAGAATATTGTGCAGTAAATAAGTGCCTGTGCTAACACGTAAGGGAACTCAATTGCAACCTACAAATGGTAAAAGTGCCAGTTAAGAGTACATAAAACATGAGATTTGAGGTCACTATAGTAAGTGATGTAAGAAAAGAATGTAAAGAAGCCAAACCTGAGCAAAGGCAAATGGTAGAGCTGAATACATGCCTGCAGCTCTCTCCCTATATGAAACAAATCTTTCAACTGAAACAACAGGTTGAACAGCGGTACCATTGGTAACTCCAATGAACAGCACTGCTGCGTACATGGATCCCATGGCATTAAATATATCTTGCTGGCTCTTGCTGCAGAGGTGGGAGAAAAATAAAAGTTAAAGAAGTAGACTGACAGTAATAAACATTAATTAAAACCACAGGGTAGAAATGTATGAAAAATAAAATATATATATATATATAACAAAGAGTCAACTAAGATAAAACAATGATCACAAACAAAAACAATGTGACATCCGAGGATTAAAACTTAACAGAGTATGATGATTGACCCTAGTCCTCCCGTATGAAAACCAAAATGGAAAAGGAGTTCCAAAACGAACAAATAATAATAATGAAAATAATAGGAGGAAAAAGCCCTGAAAAATAAAAAGAAAAACAAGAAGCCAAATGTGCCACCTCTCAAATAATAACTTGCCATTTTTCTGTGTGGCACAATATCCATCAAATCATTGGTGAGAAGACACTCACAAATATGGACCTCGTTAAACGTGACTATTGATTTGGCACATTAATTATATCCATACCACTAAGAGCATCCATACCATGATTGCTAAAATTTAGAGTGAAATTTGTAAATATTAACTAAGTTCCGAGAGAAGATACAGCGGGTATGGTATAAAAAATAGCCATATGAGTGTGCTTCGGCCGTATCAATTTTGAGCTAAAAAAAAAAGAAAAGAAAAGAAGAAATGCTTCATATGAGTGAGCCTCACTCGTATGAGCTCATACAAGTGTGCTTCACTCGTATGAGCATTTATTTATTTATTTATTTTTTAATTTTTTGCGAGATAGAATGGAAAATAATAATAAAATATTATATATATATATATATAGTGCTATACGAGTATGCTTCACTCGTATGGGTCATATATGATTCATACGAGAGTCCCACCTCCGTATGATTTTTTTTTATTTCCATATGAGTGTGGGTTTACCCGTATGGTTGATACAAGTGAAAGAAATCCGTATAAGTAAAATTTAGGGGTATGGTAAGTTTACTTGTTCTACACCATACAAGCCTAATATTTACTATACAAGTTTCTCCGATGTCGGTTGGGGTATGCTAAATTTGGCCATTTAGCATAGCCAGTGGGGATGCTCTAACTAGTGCAGTAAATGAACTTTGTTGCATGTTTAAACCAACTCAAGAAGCAGTCTCATGTCATATCCTGTGTTCCTATCTAAGGGTGTTTGATCCGCTTATTTTCCATGGAAGGTGTGCGAGCTGCCATACTTTTGTCTTTAGTGATGTTTGATTGAAGGAACAACTTTTTTAGCTATGTTGCAATTTTTCACATAATCCCAAAAGACCTCTATTCGAAGTTATTGTTTTTTGTGTAAGTTTTTCCCACATAAAAAAATGTCAAGTGACTTAATGTGCCATCCATCCACAATAGCATGCTCATGGGATCATAACTAGCAAAGTTCTCTCAGGCCCTGTTACTTCTATGAACTTTCAATTTAATCAATGTTCCAATTACATATCCATCTTCATATCTCATAATTGGATCCAACTCTATATTTTTTTTTATGTTCAAGAAATTCATTTATCCTGGCAAGACCTTATTTCCCCTACTGTTGTAAAAGTGCTGGGGTCGTATGCAGGTGATGTGGGGCACCCTAGGCAAGGAATTTGTAACACTAAAATGATCAATAGTAAATATCTCCACGTAAACCATTCCTAAACTTAAGAGCCAATGCTTTTGAGGATTTACTGAGCAAGGAGCAGTAGTGGAGGCAGGATTTCAACTTATTGGGGGCTTGATTAGCACCAAGTAATATTTTTTTTCGGAGAAAGGAAATGAAGTCCAAAAAGATAACTTTTACGAAACTAAATAGTGTCATGCGTCCTTCCATTTTCTTTTTAAATACTTCAAATATCTTAAAAAAATTACAAAAATATTTGTCCCCCTGGCAATCACTGCGAATATCCAGTCACCGTCAGAACTTCGGAGAGGTTGCCGAACAAGGACTCATACAATGCCAGGAAGTACAAAATTATATATGCAGACAGTAATTGTGGTCTACTGCAAATTTAACTTTGCGCATATTTTTCTAGGCTCCAACTTTGTTAGCCACCTATACTAGCCAGAGCAACTCAATAATGAGTTCATGTGCATGCATATGTCTTGTTTGAACTAATGTACATCAAATATGTCATAACCAATCACTTCGGCGAGGACTCAAACAATACAATACATTCTTCAATTGTAGATATGCAAATTGGATGGTACCAAAAGCAAAAAAGAAAAAAGAAAGGGGCCCAATTAGAACTTTTTGTTGCCAAACCATTGTCACAAATGAGTATTTTTAAAAGAAAAATGATATGGAAGATAACTATTCTAATAAAATGTCATTAGCTAAATTCTCCTACATTGTAAAAAAAAAAAAAAAGAAAGGGCGTACAAGCTAAGCCCCCACTAGCTCTAGTGTCCCTCCGCCCCTGCCAAGGAGGGGACTTTAAGAAGACTGATATTTCCCAGCCCCACCCATCCAAATTTCCATAACAACAAGAATATGATTTACTAATTACTCTACACATATATTATATATATGTATATAAGACTAACCTTTTAGAACCAAATCTCCAACATATTGATCCAAGCATCAATGAAATGATAACAGTGTAGAAAAATCGAACTGCAGTGTACTGTGGGTTTCGCCAATAAGAGAGGTTTTGCTTCCAAAGACAAGCTAAAAACTGATCAAAAAATGACCGACAAAACTTGGTCGGAAAATTCAGATCCTTTGAATCACTAGTTGGTTTATTTAGCCTTTCAACCAACTCTCTGTTACGTCTGAAACAGCAAACACATATAGATGGATTAAGAAAAATAAAACCATCAGTAAAAGGACAAAAATATGGGAAAAAAAAACAATGCAATCAACAAGAATTATTTTGCTACATACTGATATAGATTTGATCTTCGGTAAATTTCAGCAAAATCCAAACTGAGACGGCTTTCTTCTGCTGACGATGTAACCTCTAACATCCATGTAGCAGGATTATGTCCAGGCAAGATCTTTGTCACTCCCTCAATTGCCTGCAAAAGAAAATGTAGAGTGTAAACGATGACTTCAAAACATATTTAACCATCAACCAGATTTAAAATGTGAGAAGAAAGTAACGATAAACAAGCAAAATCACCTCAAAGTAGTCTACGAGTTTGCAAGACTTTGGACCAAGTGGACCCGCATAAATGAGCTCTCCTCCCCGCTTCATAAATACGAGCTGCAATGTCATATGAAGTTAGGGGATAGCCAACAAAATGATCATGCGAAAAAAACACATGAACATAGTGTACTAGAAAAAAGGCTGTATATAAACCACTACATACTTCAGATGTCCATATAACTTAAGCATCAGTTTTATCTTTGTAAATGAACTAACAAGCTAAACTAACAGCTACTGCAAATCAAAAGCGAAAACGTACATATGCAACTGTGAAGAGAGAGAGAGAGAGAGAGACCTCATCAAAGGATTCAAATATGTCAATGCTAGGTTGATGAATCGTGCACACAATTGTTCGCCCTGTGTTTACAATATTTCTCACAGTTCTCATCACAATGGCTGCAGCCCTTGCATCCAGCCCTGATGTGGGCTCATCCATAAACACTATAGAAGGGTTGGCGACCAGTTCAACAGCAATAGTTAACCTTTTTCTTTGTTCCGTTGACAAGCCATCAACACCAGGTAGACCTACCAACGCCCCTTTTAACGGAGTCAGCTCCACAAGATCCATCACCTCTTCGACAAAAGCCTGAGATTTTTAATCCTCTACAAGTCACATTTGTGCCAAAAACATATGAAAAAACCAACACACTAAAACAGAATAACCCTTTACCGATGAAATTTTGTCACTAAAAAAAATGTTTATAGTCACAAATTACAGTCAAAGAAGATTTCGTAACTATGTGGCACTAAAATTGCATCAATAAGACTCCGTTTGATAAGAAGTTGAAAAATGAGAAAAAAAACAATATATTTATGTGAGAAGCTGGAAATTGAGTTGAGTTCCCATCTCATGCTTGTTTTTATGAGTAGATGTTCTTCATCCTTTTTTTTTTCTGGAATTTTTTTCTTCTTCAACACCAAAGAATTTTTTCCTTGGAAAAAGCTAAAAAGTAAGAGCCATCACTGAAGTCATTTTCCAACTTCTCACAAAAATCAATTTTTTTATTTTTTATTTATCATTGTCCATCTTGTTATAAAACTGAGTCCAAAAGTCTTTGTGACAAAAACATTTTGTCACTAAAAATATCCGCATTGCTAAAAATTTTGCGCCACATTCAAGAAATCCCTTTAGTGACAAACCCTGAATTCTGTCATAAATCTTTTGGTTGTCACAACTTCTATGATGATTCTAGTTTTTGTTTACTGAAGGAATTTATTTTGTGACGAAACACAAATTTTCGTTGCCAAAGGAGTACATTTTGTAATGAATGTGTGTTTCGTCACAACTATTTTGTTGCTAAAGGTACACATTTTCTGATGATGACAAGTTTTCGTCACAATATTTCATCACTAATTGAACAGTTTTCTGTAGTGACAAACTTATATTGTACCTTTTGTATTTCTAAGTCAACATCTGATGGTAAACGGAGTGAAGCAGAGAACAACAGTGATTCAAGAACAGTCAAACAAGGTGAATGAATGTCATTCTGCTCACAGTAACCAGATATTCGAGCGAATGTTTCTTGCTTTTTTGGATAACCAGATATATTAATGGTCCCTTCTATAACTCCGCCAGTCTTTCTACCGGCTAATACGTCCATGAGAGTGGTCTTTCCGGCACCACTTACCCCAACCAGTGCAGTTAATACACCAGGCCTGAATGCTCCAGTAATATTAACCAATAGCTGTAGTCTATCTACCACAACACCTTGTTGCTTCAATTCCTAAAGCGAAAAAAAAATCACAAGATAAATATCCGTTTATAAGTCGATTTGATTCAGAAATATAACAATAACAATAAGAATGTGTACACACCAAAGGCACGTCCACATAGTAATTGACATTGCTGAAAGACATGGAAAGTGGTTGAAATGGAAGAACCATGCCTCTGTGCTTAAAACTTTTTCCTGTCAATAATTAAAGAAAGAATAAAGGGAGATCGATAGTTTTAATTTGATCATATATATATTTGCAACTTGAACAGACAACACACTTACATGAGTACACGTTTGACGTGTGCATGTCTGTGCGTGTGTGTGTGTGTGTGTGTATGCATGTGTGTGTGTGTGTGTGTGAGAGAGAGAGAGAGAGAGAGAGAGAGAGAGAGAATGCAGTGTTGCTTACTAGCTAGTGAGCCGGAATGCTGCAAATAGTCTCTTAGCTGGATAACAACAGTTTCACCTTTCCGTCTCCTGTCTCTCTCTTGAAGCTCTTCCTCAGAAACAACAGCTTGAGGCCTTCCCAAAGCTACAAGACATTTTAAAAAAAATGTAATAACAATCACAATTGATAATATCCCTCTCCCCCCTCCTCTCCTCTCTTTTTGGACATTGATTGGTGCCTAGAAATATTCAGGGTAATGGGATCATTTTACATGGATAGATAGCTTACGATTCAAGTAGGTTAGGAAGAACGTGAAAAGAGCGTTGAATAGAACTGTATATCCAAGCAAAGCAGCAATACCAATCCAATACCAATAACTTTGGGGAAACAAACTGCGTGCTTTCAGTAATTCAATACCTAATGGCAAGTTAGAGTCATTCCCAGCTCTCTGTATGACCAAGTGAAAAACCAAAGTTTAATATTAAGACAGGTGGAAGGATAAAATATAATACATACATTCAGACTACTATAAAATTACAAGGTTCTTATACAGTTCAGCCAGCATACATGAAAAACTAAGTGCAGGTCACCTAAGTTTCGAATTGTTATTTGAAACTTCAAGCATACTTTGAAGGATAAAAAAAGAAGTTGGCCTTTTAGGCTTCCACTGCTATTCTTACAAGGCACTATTTTGACTTGCCCACCTATTTTTGAATGCCAAATCGTTAGATGTTTAAGCATCAACAACTCTCCATATGTAGATGAACCTTGCCAGTTGCACATGCCCTACATGTCAGGGGGCAACCTGACCGAGATGGAGGCAACCTGTAAGGGGGTAATAGCCCCATAACACTTGCTAACCAAGTACTGAGAAGAGCAGAGCTCGGTAGACTAGTATCACCACAGGGAAACTTGAATAGTATTGGCTTGGAGGATTGAATGCAAGGACTGTTGGGTCAAACTTTGACTTGAACACCTTGTAAACACAGAGAGAGAAATCATCTTCAACTGATCACAGACCAACTCTTTTACCCAATGCATTATTCCTTGAACCCACTAAGACGGCCTTATTAGCCGGTCCTTGAGACAAAAGTAGTCCATTCCATTTAATGTAGTTAATTGGAACATCGACGCTTCCTTTTTATGGAATGCCATGTGGCTTGGTCAGGTTACCTATTACCCATTTATGTTTAATTTGTCAATCATAAGAATGACCCTACCAGCTGCTGATTACCCCATCCACGGTCACCCACAGTAATTGTGATTAAACAAAGCTTTGCTTTGAGCTATAAGCCTATAAATACCAACTTTAAGTCAATATTAATACCCAATGTCCTCAACTCTCTCTCTCTCTCACACACACACACATACATACATCCATCCATCAGGGTGCTTGTATTCTCACTCTTCAGTCTTTTTTTTTCAAGGAGATCTAAGTCTCTACCTTTAACTACAACGAAAATCCCCCCCAACCCACCCTGGTGAGACTCGAAGCTAGTATCTCTCCCAAGTTCAAGTGGGTGCCTCTCCCAACTAGGCTAGCCCACTTCAGTCCTCACTCTCACTTCCTTGGTTATTACTTAATTACTTTATTTCACCACCCAGCGGGTTACGCCTCTCTATCACTACCCCCAACCCACACTATCATTCTACACCCTCCAACACTAATAAGCTTTGAGGCTTTTTTCTTTCAAGGCGCGGCCCAATGTGCGCCCACGCACGCCTTTGTAAACACTGCTCCTACCTGCACACTCAAACCCCTGTACACAAACCTACACGCTCAAACCCAACCCCAACCAAAACCCTTTAACCCCTAGAAAAATATGCTTGCTGGCTATTACAGCAATTCAAAAAATCTCAAAGATATGAATGTGTTATTTATTTAAAATAGACATTACTATTTGTAAAGATAGTACACAAGTTTTGCGGAGCCAATACCTTTAATAGTAGAGAATTTTGAATAAAATTAATTCATGAATCTCCAAAGTAGGTTTAACATTTAGACAAAGAAATTAGTAAAAGTTTCGCAACTAGACTCTAGCTTCCTTCAGTTTACAAGATAGTGAAATAATTTAATGTCAAACAGATGCAGTTAAAAAAAGAGGAGAAGGGGGGCGGGGGGGCTTCTCCTCTTTGACAACCCTAAGTCACAATAATTTGACAACCTAATCAGTCCAGAGTCTCATCAAGGCAACCACTTCGAAGTTTAAGTAATCAAGTTGGTACCCTAATGAACAATGTGATAATAAGATCAATCAAAATGAAGCCCGGGTACGATTATATTACAACTGCAAAGCGCAATTGGTTTGGCTTACTAAACCAAGAGTCAGGAGTCTCTATTTAAGAAAACATAATTATTGGATTTATAATAGACAACAAATGATAATTTAAAAGCAGCTCATGACAGTGAGTAATAGTAGTGATATTTTATATTTCAACAATCACCTTATCCCAAGAATGCCCAAGAAATTCATTTGCAGAAGCTGCATTTTGAGCATACATCAAAGGAGAAATCCAAAAACCCCAGATCCACCAACTTGGGATACTATCTGTTAAAATCAAAGAGGAAAAAGATAAATATATGAAACGAAAGTACAAACAAAATAATGAAAAGAACGGAAAGGAAACCAAAAAAGAAAAAAGTTTTAAATATAATGGAAGAAATTTTAGTTCACCTCTTGAAATGACATATCCACCAAGAGCCATGACAATCAACATGGCGAAAGATCCAAAGGTATTAGCAACTATCATATTTCGACCCAAGGATCCCATCAAACGAAAAAGAGCTAGAGACATTTGGTGCAGAAAGAAAAATAACAGGAACTGTTCCAAGAATCTGCAGATTGAAAATTAGACTTAAAAGAAATGCATCCAATGTCAACCATAAAAATTCATGGGAAACTTGGTTCAGAATAAACCTCACCTGGTGATATTGGGATCAAATCCAACCACATAATATGTAACAGCCACCCAGAAACCAGACTCTACGAGTGAAATTGGAATACTCAAGGCCCAAGAAGGAAGTGTATATGCCCAACAAGGGTAGAAGTGCAAGTCCCTATGCTTGTAAAGAACTGGAAGCTTGGCTACCAACATTGAGACCTCCGTAAATCCATTGAAAAGAATAATAACCATAGAGAAATACAGTTCCCCGAGGTACAAGCCTCCATCATCAACTGTATTGTGGTGCAGAGTTGTCCGGAAAAAAACACTCATTGTGATCAAAGCAACAAAAAGGAGCTGAAAAACACAACATAATGCAAACAATCAGAATAAACAGATATTAACTTCAGATTCTAGGTAAAGCACCAAAATCGTAAACCGCAAACCACAAAAGGATCTCATAAATCAACACATAGAAATTGATATTGACCTGGTTGGCTTTCTGATAATCTAGTTTCAGATTGTCTGATTGTTTATAGCATCACACTCCAAAGCAAATTAAGGTTCACTATATGACTTCTACACTTTCTTAGAACACACTAATTTCAGTGTAATCAATGGGTAAAAACTTATCTTATTCAGCTTTAGTAAGATTTAGTACATTATTTTAGAAACAAGCATGTAGCCTGCTGGATGCGGAAACATTTTATAGATTTTTAAATTACAAATAGTTTAATTTTCTAAAATTGGAGTATATGCCATAATCCAATTGTAGGGAGACTTTATTTGCTTTCATTATAGCTAAAAAAAGAACATATAATCAGAAAGAAGCAAGGGAGAAGAGACTCGAACAAGAGACATAATTAATGAAAGAATAAAAAACCTAGAAAAAAATGTTAATACAAAATAGTAAAACGTGAAATTTGAAGACATTTAATATATTACATTAAGTTGTAAAATAGCACATTCTTTTCAAAGAGTAAAAAAGAGAAAATTAAAATATTCAATACTACATTAAATTGTGGACACATGGCGTCATGATATAAAAAGAAGCCATTTTACTATCTATTATATAAAATGTGACTCTTAATTCAAGACATCCCAAAAAGGGAAGTGCAGCTCTTAATTTAGGATGCAGGGGAGTCATATAGTGGCACACAGAAAGTGTAGACAATGAGGCAAAGAATAGGGCTGCAGTGCAACCTTGTTTTGGTGTCAATGCAGCAGCTGATGGGGCAAACATAAAGGAAGACGTGAATGTGACCCTCTAAAATTGGTTGGTCTCCTTGACAATTTTTTGCCTCCTGAGTTGAATTATTTCACCAATGCAACGTTGACTTGGTTGTCCAGGAAGAAGCTTTTATGACATACTGGATTCATGAGTTATTGTAGAAAGTTGTATTGGAGATTGTTGTTTAACATGTGATCTCCATGAAGAAGTTGATGTAGAATCTCTTAATTGGTTTGATGATTATTGTAGGGTTTGAAAGCATGTGGGAAGCATTCTTGGTAATTAATTAATTAGTTATTATAATGTTAGGGTAAAGTTGATATTTAGCATTTTTAGGGTTTTGCATCAGCCTATAAATAAAGATGTAAACCACCTTAGCATTCAGATAGAATATTGAATAGCAAAGCATTTGCGCTTAGGGCTTGTGAACAAGGCATGTCGGCATCTCTTCTTCACCTTTCTCTTCTTTATTCTTATTTTGTTGTTTTTTGTGTCGCATAGGAAACAGATATCCAGACATGCTGATATGTCCATAATCATGGGAGATCCAAATCATATCCGAATTGGAGATGATTTTAAATTACTATAGTACCTGAATGAATTTAAAAACGTAGATAAACGAGTTCCGTTTCATCAGTAGCAGCTGCCAATTAAAGTTGGTCTTCAGAAGTTCACTCTTCCGTTCACCATAGTAAGAAGTTGACAAGGCTGCTGGGTGATTGTAGTGTTTATCAAATGGAACACCAAGCTCCTCCCCCAAATTCTTCCCAGCACGATATGAACGGAAAGCCTCAGCAAACTTCACCACCGGTATGTACCGATAATAGCGATCCTCAACAGCCCAATACTGCTCTTGGTCCTTCTTTGACAAAACCTGCCCTCAAATGAATTAAAGTAAGATATTAGTGGAGCCAAGCATTATATCTGAAGCTCTTATCAAACTACATTATTCAACTAGTGATGAAATATTATAACATGCACATTTAGCGACAAACTATTTGTGGCAAACATATTTTTGTTGCATAATTTACTCCCTTAGTGACAAAATTTTTGTTTCGTCACATAATGTATTCCTTTGGTGACGAAAGCTTTGACAACCAAGAAATTGGTCACGGAAAGTTTTGTCACTAAAGAGTGTTCCCTATATGTGGTACACAATTTAGTAAGGCAGGCTTTTAGGGACCAAAAAATCTTGTGACCAAAATCATTTTTTGTCACCCAATACTTTTAGTGACGCAGTTCTAGGGAACAAGTGGTGACAAAATCTTTTCTAGCTAATGCGCCATGTAACCGAAAAAACATGATTTTAGTGACAACTTTTCTGTCGCTGAAGAATTGTAGTGTCAACTTACTTCTTGAAGGAAGTCAGCCACATTCTTCCGCTCCGGACACCGAAACCCCATGAATGCAAAGAAATCAAGAGCAGCATTTCGTTGCCCCTGGTATACTATCTGACCCTCACAAATGAGTATAATGTCATCAAACAACTCGTAAGTCTCGGGAGCAGGTTGAAGCAGAGAAACTACTGTCGTCCCATCAAGTGCACAGGTTGAATGCTTTAAATAGTTGATGATTTGGTAAGTAGTTGAACTGTCAAGCCCATTCGATATTTCATCCATTAATAGAACTCTTGATGGACCCACCAATAATTCACCTGCCAAACGTATATTCCATGTCAACCCTAAATAAACATAATCAGTTTACTAGTATTGAAGATACATAAGTTTGCTGGCAATGTACCTGTAGTAAGCCGCTTTTTTTGGCCCCCGGAGATTCCCTTAAGCATTTCATCTCCTACCAAAGTGTCCGCACAGATGTCCAACCCTAAAATCTTTGTCAGATAAATTTTAGTATTTCAGGAGGATTTTAAATTTTAAGAATAGGAATGAATTTACAAAAGTTGATTCAATATTGAATGATCTTAATTGTCTAATGACCATTGCCATCCTCTTGGATAGAAGCATACTTTCTTCTTCAACCATGATTAATGATCAGAACTTAATTCTTTATGTTTATGTCTAGGTACAACTAAAGATCTGGGCATTTTGTTATCATGAGAAGGACAGTCTAAAACATTCAATAAATTGGCATATCAATGTTCCACAAGTCTCAATCATCAAAACTCAAAGATAAATATATCAACATTCTCCTTCATGCTATGCTCATCATCAGCTTCACTTTGTAGTGAAATTATCATATAATTACTTATGTAGTACTTTGGATGTTAAGTAAGAAAGCATTGGATTAGAGAGTTGGGGTTGGGTACAAGAATCTGCTTTCCTTTTAGCTATTTAGCCTACGTAGGACTATCCTCTAAGGAATCAAAGGCCATTATGTCATTATTACTCCATCAACCAAACTTCCCGTCTATGTATCCAGTGTTGGACCATTACACACCTGATGTATTATCTTGATCTCCACATTGGTTCGAATGAGATGATAGTCATAGGTACCCACAACTCTGTACCATTGTGACTTATGATAGTCATAGTTATCAGGAGCACACTTTTGGCCCCAGCATTGTTTATTCTGCTAAAATATGCTGGAACAGATGGAAGTATGGAACAGCAATGCACTTATGTTGTTCCAGCTTAAACACCAATTATGGCCATAGCATTTAATCTTGAAAAGTCTCAATGCTTCAAGTGGATTCAACCCATATTGGAATTCTACTCGACCAAAGGGACAATTGTATTTGTGACAACTTCCCAAACTGATATGTTACAGATCGGCTTATGTAGATGACATAATTTTGAAGGCAATGAGGCATCACTAAATGCACAAATAGTTTTCCTTTAAGAAAGTTGATATACTTAGAATTGCTCAAGTGCTCATTCAATTTGTGAAATTTTCTGATGTTTATTGGCATGTAAAAATAAAAAATATAAGGTATTATGCTATGCAGGACTCATTGATTATGAATTATTGACGAGTATGCTATGGTGATTTCCTTAATCTTCACTCAACGATGGTTCATCCTTTTCTTTCTTCCTTCTTACAAAACCAAGGCAGTTGTGTTTAAAAGGTAAGGACTTTGGATTGCCAACTTTTGTTCTGAAATGAAAGTGTACCATCTTTTGGGACATGCATCCGCAAACACAATTTTCTAGAATATTCATGCATTTTCTGTAAACTCTGGGCCAGCCTATTGTCTTTGTGGCACTTTATGTTGAGAATGGTTGGCTCAAACCATTGATCTCACATGGAAAAATTGTAGAACTCAACATGGGTATATAAGTAGGGTAGCGTCAACACTTAGTAACAAGGCCTTTTAAGATAAAACTGGAGCCTAAAGGTGTTTAAGTTGGGGACAATATGGTTACGATGTAAGCAAATCGATGGGCCCAGTAGGCGCCCTAGGCCCAGCTCTATGTGCCGGTGAGCACAATACTTTAAACGTGATGTTTTCTTGTATTGACATCATGCATTTTTGATACCGAGCGCCCTAGGCCCAGCTCTATGTGCCAGTGAGCGCCACACTTTAAACGTGATGTTTTCTTGTATTGACATCATACATCCTTGATCTTAGCATACTTATTCTTCTACGCTAACTTCTGTACATAATAATTATTTCTCCACCTACTCATCTTGCCATCATGGATAATCTATATGAGATTGATGCAAAAAAACTCTGAGCTATTTCTAAATGGTCTAAGACTACTACCACTACGAATTTTGATCATTAATGAACATAGTCGTAAACCTCCGAGGGCATCTAATTTTGTCTAGAGACAAACAACACAAAATATGAAATGGAAGAACCCCATCAGGGGCAGTTTCAAAAATCCCTTTGAAGGACTGTTGTTTGGGTAGGATCTACACCTAGTTACGTAGCTCAATTGCCTTTCTTAATAAAAATTTCCACTCTAGTCCTTGAATAGAGTTCAAAAAAAAAAAAGAACATATGAAATGGAAGAAGAAACACCACTAGACTTGCTACATGCTTCTCCAGTCATTCTTGCAGGGTGTGCAGTATATAAAACATGCTTAAGGGAAATTAGAACCAGAATCACATCAGAGATATAATATGCAAGCAAGAGTAACTAGCAGCTGGCAAATACCTTCAAAATGTTCTCCACCACAAGGCCTGTCTCTTTTCCCCCTAAGGCCAATGCCTGGAAAAGATAACATACAAGTACAAACGGAATCAACTCCAAACCACCGATAAACTTTTAGGAAGAAGAAACACCTATAACATAAATAAATTTACCTTCATGAATATATCAAGATCTTCATCAGGTTTTACTCCTGCAATCTTTTCTCTTCTTGCAAGTTCCAAAAGCAT
This sequence comes from Lonicera japonica, assembly GCA_021464415.1. NCBI lineage: Eukaryota > Viridiplantae > Streptophyta > Magnoliopsida > Dipsacales > Caprifoliaceae > Lonicera > Lonicera japonica. Next base: position 64,771,401 of record CM038469.1, read on the forward strand.
GTCTGTCATGAAGATTTATGGTCCAGCATCAGGGTGAGCTACATACAAAGTTGCACAAAGCAATTTCCGAAAACTTACCATATTTACATCCAACACCCTGACAACGTGCTGAAAAGTCAAGAGTTTCCCTCACAGTCATCTCTGCCACATGCCAATCCTGTTGACTGACATAAGCAGATGTCCTTTGAGGAACAAACTCATTTAATCCGTGTCCATTGTACGTAATTTTTCCTGACATCTTCAAATAAATCAAGGTATTAGAAAATAAGAAAGATATATATATATAATGAACTAAAAAGCATTTTGGAGCTACTGCCTGATAGGATGACTATCACAATACAAAATTATGAATGCATGCCTGCTTTTCTGCATGACAAGTAAAAAAAGGGAAACTATTAAACCTCTCGAATTCGTTCGAGATGTTTATCTCGAATCAATCTGGGTCGTAGATCTATTCAATGGCCCCCCCATATATCTAGAGAATCCAGAATTTGGGCAACATAAAACAACTAATGAGGGAGCGCCGCCTGGTATTCGTGATAAACATCTCAAAAATAATTCGAGATGGTAGGCATTGCTCAGAAAAAAGTGCCAGTACCTTTAAACCTGGTCCTAGGCGTCCTGCAAGGGCCAAAAGTAGTGTCGTCTTCCCAGAACTTGGAGGACCCAGCAGCAGTGTTAATCTAGAAGATATATCATTCATTATAAAAAAAACTTTGCCATTTAGAGAGTGCGTTGAGTGATCTAAACATCCCAGCCTAGGGCCGATTACGCCCTGCCTAGGTGCTAGGTAGTGATAAGTCGCTTAGCCTAGCTTGGCGGCCGCTTTGGTCAGTGAGAAGGCAATTGAGCAGGACTAATAGAGTTTTTCACTCCTTTTTGTTTAAAAAGGTGCATTTCCATGTTTAGTAAGGAGAAATATTCATTTAACAACGAACTCTTAATGTCCTTTTTAAAATTAAAGTTACATTTTTGTAATATTAATGTAAATAAACATAAAAATTCGGCCGCATAGCCTATCCGCCAAATAGGCCTAGGTTCGCTAGGCACTAGGCCTAGTCCTACCGACCGACAAAGGCCTAGCACTTTTTAGAACGTGGGTGCATTTAATTTAGGGAAAAGGCTATTGCCAAAGCAATTTTGGCTTTTTCCAAAGCAAATATTGCATTGCTAGTAAATTGTGCTTTTGTGATAGCATATTGCTTTAGCAAAAGCCATTTCTGCTTTGACATTTGACAATAAACCTTTCCTATATTAGAAGTACGTGGAAGGAGAATTATAAGAAAATCGAGAAATAGGAATACTATAAAAACATACCTCGAAGGTCTAATTATCCCACTAATATTATCCAAGATAGTGAGCTTTCTTCTCTCGCCCGAGTATATCTTCAACTGCCTTAAGAAAGCCTGTATGAAATTTACAATTTTTTGTCAAATTCGGATAGTATCAACTAACGGATTCTTCTGCAAAATACCGTCTAAAGCTTACCTCAGTCATGTTGAAAATAAAATTGGGAATAGTGGGCAATGCTCTACTACCAACATGGACAAAAGTTTCAATGTGCAAATGCTCAAAGCGCACTTCAATCTTTGGAAATTCCAAATCAACTCTGCAATGAAGAAAAAAAAATAGAGACAAGGAAAGCCTAATCACTACAAATTTTTTCGCTAAAAGTTTATTCATCTATGAAAATTACAAAGGTAAAATGTCAAACAAGGAAAGAAAAAGGTTGCATAACTAGATTGTGACTGAAGTTGGTTAAATTGTGAACCCATAAATGGTAATTTTCACAAGCCAGACAACAAACTAAAAAATTTAAATTTCAAATTTCCAAAAATGATAATAGTAAATCACCAACACAAAAACAGCGTAAAATTGATGTTTCTGTTGATGAAAGTGATTAATACCTCAAAGTCAATTGCAATGATATTTTCATTGAGACCCAATCGGCCAATTTGGCTACTGAAAAGGTGGTCCAAGTAACAACAATTATAACATTATACAAATTTTTCCCTAATTCTACTATTCCAGTAAACAATTGTTAAGTTCACTTCCTTTCTGGAAGAGAGAAGAAAACTCCTTAGCAACCATTGCAACGACCACAATATGTATATCTTCAAATTGAACTTCCAATTTCCCACCGATTTGCATCAGCTTTCTCAGCAACCAATCAAGAGGAAGCCAAAAGAAAATTTAGATAAAAATAAAATAAAATTGAATTGAATCTAATACACGGTCCTATATATATTATAAAACATCATCTTTGATCAAAACTTTCTTCAAAAAAGTATAAGAATCTAATGGCTAAAAATATGGGCATTAGTTCTACACCATTGGATGAGTTTTACGCATGTCACATCAAAATTAAAACACTTACATCAATAATATACGCACAATAAATTCTCGCATACCAATAATTTTGTCTACATTAAAAATGCCATAATTTAAAATAAAAAATTTGAAATTTAATAAAATTTTACTATTTAAAATCTACTAATCAACCTCCATCATGACTATAAAATTATATAAGATCAAAAAAAATTATTGAATAACATTTATGGTTCATATGCTCATGTATTATTGGTGATCCTAGTATGTCAATTTTAAGAATTTTCACTGTATATCAATCAAAATTTTAAACTCTTTTCAAATGTGAGACGTTGTTGGATTATTTTCACACTAAGTTGAATATACTGATTGATATTTATTGATTTAGATTCATCCCAAGTTACTTTTGTGTGAGAATCTTTTTTTATAAAACACACACACAAACAAAAAAAAAACATTATTTAACTCAATTTACAAATTCTTATAAAAATTAATTGTTTTTATAAATAATTTTTTTATATTATTATCAAGGGTAATAAATAAATAAATATAATTACTTACGTGTCAAATCGGCGTCGCATCCGATCGAAGAACCGGTTCCAATCATTGTTGACAGAATTGACTAGCCGCTCCAGCAAAACAGTCCGCTCCTCAACTTGAAGTTTATCAACATCAATCTCTTTGGAATCACCGACAATGTTGGTGAAAATGCCTCTCCGAACTCGATTGTAAGTCGGTAATCTCTCAAGTGCGGCCCACCGGAGCGCCTCCTCGTCGTCGCCGTCCTCCCTGAACGACGCCGACCTTACAGAGAGGTTCTCCGAAGAGTTCCACATTGTAAAGCTAAGCTCTAGGTTTTAGCCTCAAACACTACAAAAATGTGAAGATAAGGCAAAAAACAAAAAGAAGGAAAAGAAATCGTTTAAGATGAGAAAGTTTTTGGGGGGTAGGGGATTGTGGTTGGGTTTATATTCAATAATAGTATGGTGGTTGAGCTCAGCATTAATGGCACTATCTCTCTCTCTCTCTCTATCTCCAGTTTTTCTCTCCCTCTCTCTAAAATTGAACACTCTCTTCACTTCGTCTAACATTTCCTCCGAACAAAATATTCAATACAACGATTATAATATTATATATTATCGTATATCTAATTAAATTACAAACGGTTTACACAATTTTATGTAATTTAATTAAATTATAATAACATATAGATGTACTAAACATTTTTTCCAGAAGATAGCTATCTCTTTCGAGTTGTGTCGTGAGTACAGTGCATGTGGGTTGTGACTTTGCGTTACAATTTGAGCAGAGGGGCATTCAATGCCCGGGAAAGACAAACAATGGCGGTTCGTAAAGGGAGAGAGGCTGTTGTGTTAATCTTACTTGCGGGTGTAGGAATGATCAATCACTTGCTTCTCAAAAGCGACACGTGTGGTAATAAGGGGTTTTTCTGTCATTTTATAATATTTGTCAATTGACAGGTGTGCACTTGTAGTGGACACTGTAAACATGAGGGGGTGAAATTAACATTTTTTTTATTTTAATAATTTCAAGTGTAACGGTTCGAGAGGTACCTTTGTTGTCACCCTCCGCGAGTCCAATGGGTAATAAAGCTGAATTATTGTGGTTTAAAAATATATAATAATTACGATTTTTTAAGGCAGCAGCTATTTACACACCAACAAACATTTGGTAACACTCCAATTTTATTTATCCGATACTAAGTGAATGAGTATATGTTCATCGCTTGATGACAAGCGAATAAATGCATCTTACTCGCTTGATGACAAGCGAGTAAAAACTTCAATGCCTTACTCGCTTGTCATTGAGCGAATAACATACTCTTATTCGCTTATCATTGAGCGAGTATCATAGACTTATTCACTTATCATCGAACGAATAAAACATAAAATAAAACCAAATAATTGTTGGTGTGTAAATAGCGGCTGCCTTTTTTAATGCCCCAGTTTGGTCGTTACTTAAATTTACAATTATTACACCATTTATAATTTAGTAATTTATAATTTTTATAATAATTATTTGTATCCTGTTGTAATAATATTATAATTATAATGCAAAATCTACAAGAAGAAATGATGGAGTGGAGAAGGCTCGAGCCAGGATTTGTATGGCACTACTTTTACAAGCAGAAACTTATTTTAAGTTTCAAGTAAAAGTTTAAAATTCTGCCCAACTGTATAGAGAAATGTCATATAATAATAATAATAATAATAATAATAATAATAATAATAATAACTTTACAAACACGTACACTTAATACTAAAGTGATGCGCGTAATCTGTTGGTCCGAGAATTAACACATTAGTGTCATGTTTGTTTGTGGAGTAGCTTTTTGCTTATGTAGTATTTTTCAATTTTAGTGTCATGTAGTATTTTTCAATGTTTGTTTGTGGAGATCGAATAATTAGACTTAATGTTAAAATTTCTAAACAACTTTTTTTAATAATGTAGAAGAATTTAGAACATATTTTATTTTAACATTTATAATTTCTCATTAAGTCTTTCAATTACCCCACGAGTTTAACCAAATTTATCTATTTATAATAAAAAAGGTTTTTGTAAGTTGTCATCGATCTTTTTACATAGAAAGGTCGTGGGTTCTATCCTTGTGAATGGAGATGAGGTTATTGACCTAATTTTGTTGATAATTGATGGCACAAGCACAACTAGTGATTAAGAAGCGTTCGAAGCTCCCACTGTGTATTGCAAGTCTTTAGAGGTCTTAGAATTTGTTTATTTGCTTTAAAATTCGGACATAATCACTTAATTTTTCTCTAAAAAAATAAGTGTCATATCTACTCTTAACACTTAATTTTCTTCTTAAATGAAAAGCTAGGAGCAATTTTTTCTAAATAATATTCGTTTAGCTTTAATTATGATATGTTACAATAAATAAAAATTATTCAGATGTGACATTTATAATCAAACTAAACAGATTTTTAAAATTAGTGTTCAAACTTTATAACCAATTTATACTTTTCAAATTTAATTATTCAAATTCAAATAAATAAACAAATACACCCTTAACATTTAATATCTTATAAAATACATGTTCACGCAATTTATGTGTTGTATTTAGGACAATTTCGCTTGCCCTTCTTTTGCAGGTTATGAAATACATGTTTGCACAATTGATGTGCTACCTTTCTTAGCAAGCAACACCCTTTTTTGGAAGCAATTTTAACCATAACTTTTCTTAATTCAAGTGATCATCCTCTTTTTTAGCAACACTGGATTTATTAGCGTTAAATATCTACCGGTAAAATTGATCTCAAATATATATATATACATCTACCGATGAAAAATCATAACCTTGTTCATCTTTTCAGTACGTGTGTAACATATACATAGTAGCTATTCACAATAAAAGTACTTTATTATATTTGCCCTTGTAGCCTAGTAATTAAAATATACTTTTTGTACATAAACTCCCGAGTTTAAATATCCTCAAAACTCACTCTTTAACATTATTTTATATCGATTTTTGGCATGGAAGGTTAACTTGGTAATTTTTGGTACATGTCAAAACCCCCTCAATGTGTTTAAAATATATAAGATTTATTTTATTTTATTTTGTGCATGGGTAGGAAACTTGATTGGTCTCAAATTGATGTATAGTACCACTAAATTTTTTCATTAAATTACTTTATATACGAATAATAAATACATACCATCCTTGGGCACACATTAAAAAATAATAATAAATAAATAAAATGGCATTTACTCTAGTTTCATTGGCCTACTAAAATTCTTCTTCACGCTTTATATATAGTATTTATTCATAATCATACATGCATGTATTCATTGCTTATACATATTACTTACTAATTTTATCAATTGCATAATATTTGTTATTATTTATTATTATAATTAATAATAAAGTGATTGTGTTTTTATTCGTAACTCTTATCAGTATATCACTCTTAATTCATGCATATTTTGTTCAATAAAACGATGAAACTCTACGCATTGTAAACTTTTGAATATATAGATTCACTAATACATAAGTAGTTTCCTCTCGATTTATAAAGTGACTACTCCTGCAAATTGTACAAGTATGTATTTTAGTTGGTCAAATTCTTAAAGTTATGTATAGTTTCCTTTCTTTAATAGTTACTTGACTCCTCCGTAACTATTAAAATTATAATTTTTGTAATTAATTAGTTACTTAAAATTATAATTTTTTATGCACATACATTGATCTAACATAAGAAAAAAAATGTTGTTCTTGTTTTATGTTTTGAAAAATATAAATAGTATTGGCGTATTCTCAATTTATTCACGCGTATTCTATTTTTTAAAAATTTCTTGTATATATAAATATGTTATTAGTACTATGTCATACTCGTGTCTCGAGTATACATCCATGTTTCATACATCAAATTTAAACCCACCATAACCTTTTGTAATAATTAAAATGCGTGATTTTGAATGCAAAAAGAATAGCACCAAATTTTATTTAAATCTCACTTTTTTGCTAAACAAATACTCTTTGTTTTTTCTACAAGCGGTGGACAGAGGCTAATTTTTTTTTATTTCTGAAGCTTTATCTTTTAATTTAATCACTGCACTGCAGAACGCTTTTTATTTTAATTTTTTTAAATAATAAAATCGAATGTCTAATTAAATCTCTTCGATCATTTTATTAAAATAACAAAAAAAATACCCAGTACTAATTGAGACTCAAACAAATAATCTCTCTAATCCGAGTGAGCACTTTTACCATCAAGACTAGCACATTGCAAAAGATTGGCCTTTAGAAAAGTAAAACTTTTAGAAAATCTAGCATCTTATTGCAATATATTTTATATTTGCGATAAATGAATTGAGAGAGGGAACATACTAAAATTAACATTAAAAATGTTTTAGAGAAAGTAATAACAAAAAAAATGATAACATGTGCCCTTAGGGTACACGTTAACATTACGCATGATAAAAATGACATAATACTTTGGTTTAAACAAAAGTTAACTCCTACTAAGATTTATTTTTTCTTGAAGTCCTATGCTATTAGGTTCAAGAGGAGAAAATGCGTTACTTATAATTAGTGATACTCAAATTTAAAACATCTAATCTAAGTCATTTTCACTTCTCAAAAAAAAAATCTAAGTCATTTTCATGAAAAGCAAATAACATAGATTTAATCCGCATTGTACTCTCTTGCTTTAATAAATTCACCAGCAATATAGAGACTTTTGGAAAAAATTATTTCTCATAAGTATAATTGCAAGGTATAACAAATAAGTAGGTAGGAAATCAAGGCCAAAAGAACATGGGATCTTAATGGAGGAGGAAATTTGAAACACACAACGCCCCAAATTTTATCTAATTTCACATTGGAAAAAGTTATGTATAGGAAATAAATGCTGATTCATGTGGTTGTTGCAATTAATTGTTTATCCATGTGATAAGGAAACAATATTATTTAAGTTGATGTTTTTGTATGCATAGGGAAGACTATGAAAGCTTGGTCATTGGTTAATTCATCATGAAATTGAATAAAGGGAATTAAAGAAAAATAATATATTTGATTTAAATAAATAATTGTATTATTAAGGGTGGTGATATATATTGATACCTCTAATAACTTGTAAAAATATTCTCACTTGTAATTCGGTCCTTCACAACCAAATAAGGTGTATGTTACTCAGTTGCAAAGAACCGAGTATAAACATGACAATGCCTTACTTGGTTGTCAAAGACCGAGTATATATATAAGTTTATATTCGGCTCTCAAAAATCGAGTAACATGCATCTTACTTGATTGTGAATGACCCAATGAAAATATTTATTAGGGTGTCAATATCTCCAACTTATTATTAATAATAATTTAATAAAAGATTGTTTTATATTTCTAGTTCTTCATTTTTGTCTCCCGTAATAATGGTGACACGTAGGACCAATAAGAAATAATGGTGACACGTGTCTTTCTGATACTTATTAAACTTTTTGCCTTTTATTCAAAATATAGGCAAAGATAAGCCTAAAATAATATACAATAAACAGATGGAATGTACTAATATTAAGGATCATTAAAGTTAACAATCATTAAAAATTGGTTTGTTATTTGGATATCATTTTTGAGCGACTGAATTAAAGTAGCGGTAGATGAAGTAAGGTTTTTTTTTCTTTTTTTATAATTAAAAGAAGAGATGTAAACTTCTATTTAAAAAAAACATAAAATAAAATAATATTCTAAATAAATATTAATGCCAAGATAACTAGTTATCATAATCTTGTTTTATCGATGTATAAATGCAATAACATGTACGTATACACAGACATATATAAATTATTTCATTTTTATACATGGCAATAAGAACAAGGCTAAACCCTAGGGATTTAATGGGAGAGGGCTGAGAGGGGTGCAAAATTCAAATTAGAAACCTTTCTCCTAACAATTTTTTTTTACCATTTAAATTATAAAAACATCCGCAATGGCAAATTTAAGTAAACGGTAAACATACCCTACTTAGGTGTCATTTGGGTGTTAAAGTAATGATGTGATAAAAGAGAGATAGCAGTTTAATTAATAAATGAACGATAGAATAATTATTGTGTTTGTGATTAAAATATAGAAATATAGGTGTATGATATTAAGGGTGTGTTTGATAGGCCATATTTTCTATGGAAAATATGGCTTTTCCACCAAAATTCTCACTTTTGTAGTGTTTGATTGCATTTATTTTCTATGGAGTTAAACTCCCACTTTTTTTACTATTTATGTACTTTTCCTTGTAAAGGTGAAAAATATTTTCTTTGGGGGTGGTTTTTATTTTCCAGGCAATTCGCACAAGGACTGAGGCAATTTGCACAAGTGTAGTCTAAAAAAAAATTTGTTTTTTGATGAAGTAAAAAATTGTTAGAAAAATAAAAAAAAAGTTTTAAAAAAAAAAGTTTTTTGATGAAGTAAACTTTTAAAAAAAAAAAAAAAAAAAAAAAACTGTTTTAAAAAAAACAGTTTTTTGATGAAGCAAAATTGTTCAAAAACCAAAAATTGTTTTCAAAAAATCTGTTTTTCACTGAAGTAAAATTGTTCAAAAATAAAAAAACTGTTTTTTGATGAAGTAAAATTGTTAGAAAAATAAAAAAACTGTTTTAAAAAAATAACTGTTTCTTGATGAAGTAAACTTGTTAAAAAAAAAAAAAAAAAACAGTTTTTTGATGAAATAAACTTGTTAAAAATAAAAAACTGTTTAAAAAAATAACTGTTTTTTGATGAAGTAAACTTGTTAAAAATAAAAAAAAACTGTTTTTTGATGAAGTAAAATTGTTAAAAAAAAGAAAAAACTGTTTTAAAAAAAACTGATTTTTGATGAAGTAAAATTGTCAAAAATCAAAATTATTTTTTGATGTAAAATTGTTAAAAAAAAGAAAAAACTGTTTTCAAAAAAACTGATTTTCGATGAAGTAAAATTGTTCAAAAATCAAAATACTATTTTTTGATGAAGTAAAATTGAAAAAAAAATAAAAAAATAAACTGCTTTTAAAAAATCTGATTTTTTAGGTAAGTTCCATGTAAAAAATAACAAGTTCCATGGAAAAAGTTCAAGTTCCATGAAAAATAATAGCTATCAAACAACAAAAGTTAGAAAAAGTTACAATTACCATAGAAAATAATGTCTATCAAACACCAAAAGATGGAAAAGTACAATATTTTTCGGGTAGAAAATTAAGGCAATCAAACACATTTAATTGACATTTTCCATGCAATTCAATTCTAGGCAATTCAATTGCCTGGAACTTATTTTCTTTCCATGCAAATTCCATGCTCGCAATCAAATGCACCCTAAGAAATTAGGGAAGAGGTAAAAAGAGAATGGCACACATGCATAACTGTTGTGCGTATTCCCTTCCAACTGTTTCTACTTTTCCCCCTCCCCTATATTTCTCAAATGCGTTGTGGTACCAAAGACAATTCTCTTGAATGTATGGTAAGAAGTTTAATGAAATATAACTTTAGGTTTTTTTTTTTTTTGGTGCAATAAATATAACTTTAGTATATCATGTATTATGCTACTGAACAGTATTTGAATTTACCATACACAACTTCTACATACATGTGTACGGTTAATTTATCTTACTTAATTTAATCATTGTAAATACTTTAAGTAATTAATTAAGTGAGTGACTTTTTAGATAGATCGACAATAAAAATCATAACAATCGACCCTTCGGCATGACTTTTAAGTGGATGTGTAGGGGGTCTATCTGTGGGCACCTTTGGAACAGTAATTTTGAATAATGATCACATGCCTAATTCATACAACTAACATTTACGGCTTATAAATGACAGAATTCGGTCAAGGATTTCGACCAATTGAAATGTTCACAATTTCCAAATGAGCGTGACAAAAGCACCCCATTTTATTTTATTTTGTCACAAACAGTTTTTGATTATTTTTAAATTATTAAATTAAAACGTTATTTCTATCACTCTCCCCTTTACTCCTGTATACAATAATTAAAAACAACCTCAACAAAACAAATCTTAAACCCCTCACCACCCCATTCACAAGCATCAAAAAAATTAGTATCACCACCACCATCTTTTCCTCTATTTTCTAAGTTCTTCTCCATCTTCAAAATCTCAACATTTCTCTCATTACCCATATGATTCCATTGAAAATAAAGAAGAAAAAACAAAAACAAAGATCGAAATTTGATATCCATAACTTACTCGTTCCGTTACAACCGAGTTTATACCTCTCTACTCAGTTCAAGTATGCCGAATGAAGCCATTGATTAATAATGCTCACTCAATGAACATGAAGCGAGTCAAATACAAGCATAGATTCGATCTACATTGATCGAGTATGTTGAATTTTTGAATTAAGAATCACTCACTGGATATGGACCGGAATGCACCTTAAGAGGTTCAGCTGACATAAAATTAAACGAGTGTACCTTCAACTTGTGAGAATCGAATGCAGCAGAGTGGCAATGGTGGGTGAGAGAGATAAGTTGGGAAGAAGAGAGGTATTGGGCTTGTTTATTGGGCCACTTGTGTAGGTGAGAGAAAATGATTTTTTTAATGTGTTTTATGTTTTAATTAATAGCTTTAATTAAACTTTTAGTAAGGCGTAAGGTACTAAGGTGAAATATTTATTACAAAAAAATATAAAGAGTGAAATTTAAATAACAAAAAGTATCTGTGACAAAAAAAAAATGCATTTATTAGCACCTTTTCTAAACATGGGGGAAGAGGCAGGTTAGAGGTGGTACGGTGGTACCCAATAAAATCCGTACTCAAAATTTCAGATTTAATAAGTAGAGCGTTAAATAATTTGATTATAAGAAACTTAATTTATATAGTTTTGTCTCTATATGTACGGTACGCTATTTTTGCAATAGAAGTTTCCACTAAATATAGAGTGATTTTATTGGATTGTTAAAATAATGTATAACATTTAAAGCATATAATACAACTTTTTACTTTGAAAATATGGGTACCCGTAAATATATAGATCGACAAAGAGATTTTTACTTTGACAATATGGATACCCTAAATATATGGTACTTTAAAAATGGGTGATTTTGTTTGTATTCGGAAGTTTTTTTAAGTTAATCCATTCTAGATTTATGAAATTTTGAACCAATTTTCACATATTACCCTTTTAGAAATTTAGAAGTATATCCATCAATTAAAATTATTTTTATAAATATGTTTTTACCTTTTATGTTAGATTCATAATTAAAAAAAATCTATATTAATTTTGTTTCCTATTTCTTTTGAAGGTCTATTTAAAACTTTATTAAAAAAAACTTTATATTAACTTAGAGATTCATCAATTGATCAAATAATATTAATTAAGAAGTTAAAACACTCTATTGGTAAAAAAAATTCTTTGATACAAACACTCTATTGGTTATTGGACATGCAGATAGGAATGGCAACGGGGCGGTTTCGGGACGGTTTTGCCTAAAACCGAAACCGAACCGAATTATTTTATCCCGAACCGAAACCGCACCGAAACAGCCACGGTTTTTTTTAAAAAAACCGAAACCGCCCCAAACTAATTTACGGTTAACCGAATCCGAACCGCCCCACCCCGACCCGGAATAAGCATTATTTTAAAAAAAATTGGACAACAATTTCAAATAAAAGTAGCAATGTAGCATTCTTTAAATATAAGGCAATAGTCAATTAAAAAAACATTAAACTAATTAAATTTCAAACAAATTAATTAAGTAAGTATCCATTCTTTAAAAACCACAAATATCTTCAAATTAAAAGTTCAAATCTTGAAACACAATTAACTAAAAACTGAAATAACTTCAATTCTTCATACATAATTAAACCAAAAACACAAATAACTTCAAACAACAATTTCTTCAATTTATGTATATATGCCCGCTGAATTTTTCCTGTTACTTGAATAATTAATTAGATTTCAGTTATAATTCACAAATAGCTCTTTTGCCAATTTAATGATATAATAAAAAAAATTGATCTAACTTAAATATAAGTATATATATTTTTTATATAAAATAATATTTTTATATTATATATATAAATTCGGGGCGGTTCGGGACGGTTTTTTAGGGAAAAACCGAAACCGAAACCGCATCGGTTTTTTTTCAAAACCCGAAACCGAATCCGTTTAAAAAAAACCGCACCGAAACCGCTCCAAACGGATCGGATCGGTTCGGTAATCCGGCGGGTTGGTTTTTTTTGCCATCCCTACATGCAGAAGAATTTGAAGCTACAAGTGAGACAAAGCAAACTTGATATTATTTAAGTATTCAATATCTATTAACTAAAGTAAAATAAGAAACATATGAAAAAACAAAACTAATTAGTTGCTACTATAAAGTACACAATGACAAAGCGAAGTTCATGTCTAAGTTCCTTCAATGCATCGACTGGACAAAGTTCATGGACATAGGGATCTAGTAATAACCATATCTTGTTAGTTTTGTGTCAGTTTATAATTATCATATTCAGGTGAAAAAATGTACACAACTAATTTATTAATAAAATGGGTGAAAATATCATACACGAACATGTTTTGTCCTTGTCGGGTAGCATGACATGACTCATTTCACCCATTAAACTAATGAATTGATTCTTAACAGGTTTGTAATGGGTTCTTAACAAGTTAAAATAATAGCAAATTTTTAATGGGTTTAGTTGATGTATTGGTGTTAAAAGTTCATTAAATAATATTTTTTTGACAAGTTAATATATTAGTGTTATTTTGTTACAAAATCATCAACCGAGTAATTCTTCCTTAATTTAAGAGTCTATTTCTAAGGTTGGAGTTTTGATATTTTTTTTTAAGGCCAAAATAACACGTCTATATATGTGTGTACACACAATGCCTTTAAGAGCTTTAGGCAGAGCCATACCCTCAAAGAACAACCATTTTCCTTCTTTACATTGTAGATTAGCCAATTTTCTCTGTGGGCATGAAGAACTTGAACGTGCAAGCTTCCAATCAAGTCCATTATTTGCTGAATTTCATAATAAATTACCCAAGGAAAAGATTTCGCTTGTAAAACTTGCTTTAGAAACCATGGGAGGGTTTTAACTTTATCTTTTTAAACTTTCTATTTTTCTCCCCCTTTTATGTTAAGATGGACGAATCAATTAGTTTGATGGATATTCCATATTAAAATTAATAAAAAAAATACTTTTTGTTAAAAATTAAGTAACAAATTATTTTGGTAAGTTTATATATATCAACACGTGATTAAACTTAATCGCTAACGCGGATTAATTTAACAAAGCCCAAGAAAAGGATAAATTGAAAGAACTCACAGATAAAAACAAAATTACCCTTTAAATACTGAATATCTAGTTTCCAAGAAAAAAAACCTTTTAATGCTCCATATACATAGAGTCCGACTCATTTGTGGTATTCTGAATGGATTCCATTATCTATCTCAAATTATGAATCTCATTTTCAAATTTACTCTAGTAATTTTTTTTTAAATAAAAAATATGATTACAACATAAATCGAACTCTCGATACAAACAAAGTTAATCTCACACTAACCAATAAACCACTTATTATTTTTATTTTTGTTCTCTTCAAATTAAATATATGTGAGCCATGCAGACAATATTACATGTGCAAGATAAACTAGTGTATACATCGTTGGATCACTTTCTCCTGCTCTGCTGCTAGATCCATGTAAGAAACATGGTTGCTAAGGGTAATAAGGTGAGCAAATTGGTGATTGATCACTCCAGAATTTGCATCTTGGGGACTTGATCCTAAATATATATAGATAGATAGATAGATAGATAGATAGATAGATAGATACTCATATGAGATTAAGCATAAATAACAAGAAACGAAGTAATCAAAAACATGCATATCAATTGTTAGGTTGAGCATAGTGGCATTTTTAATACACTAATTTGAGGGTTAATAATAAAATTTATTAATTATTGTGACATCTGTTATTAGACGAGAAACACGTTATAGTTTTTTTTTGGGGGGGGGGGGGGGGCGCAATGGTTCCCCCATATGATTTGGAGTGTTAAATGTATATATATAGCCAAGTTTTAATAGTTTATAATTTAATTTTATTCTGTGGTTTCCTCTAGTATTTAATATTTTATCATTATTTTTTATTTAGGAAAATAAGTTAATCTTAGTTATATATGTTGGTTAAACCTATTTAATTAGAAAGTAAAATTTCAAGCTTAGCCAACAAAAACTATTTTTGAAAACATTTTTTTGTCAGGACAGTACAATTTGTGAAAGCATATATTAAAATCCTCATAGCTAAACATCATGACAAAAAGAAACTTCAATTTTTATTTTTTTTTTAGAATAGCATTCAGCCTAAATTACATTACACATGATGTGGATGCATGTATCAAATAGTTACTGCTAAAAAATTAAGGATCTTGATAAAGTTTTGGCCTCCCCCAATTTTTAATCTTTACTACTGTTGTTACGCTGGTTATGTGCCAGGAAAAGGAAACTAGAGTTCTTTTGGTTAGAGATGTCCCGGAAAAGATCATCTTAATTCGAGATGGACGGAATATTAACATAAACCTTGAGGGAGTATGCGAAAATATTAATTTAATACAAAATAATAAGACATATGAATGGAAGATAGTGGGAACTCACTACTATACCAATTCTCACCTAATTATACAAATTTTGTTCTAAAACATTATTAAATTAAAATTAGTGTATTTTTAAAAATTAGTCGAAGTTAAAATTGAACTCTTAGGCCCTGTTTGATAATAATATGAAATGATAAAAATAAAAAAAAACACTTTATTATTTTCTAAATTATAACAAAAATCAAATTATTTTAATTTTTTATATATGTTGTTGTCAGACGGATCTTTAATTTTAGAACAACATATCATACGATTACCTGTAGAGACCTCGTGTTGAGCCGGAGATGAAAACTTTGTACTTAAGGGGGACAACGCTTCCGAAGGACTGGAAGGTAGCGGAAGGTGTAGGCCGTAGCAGTCAGACGCGAGAGAACCTGTAAGAAAAGGAAAATATTAAAGAGAGAGCAAAACGAAATTCAAAATATGATTAAATACAAAACATATGGAACAAAATATTTTATTATCATTTGGTTGAAAAGCCCGTGTCAATGGGCCAAGCATAATAACTATGTCTTCTTTTATAGGGTTGAGGAATGAAGTGGGGGATTTGAAATAAAAATTTGTTTTTTATAAAACACAATTTTTATCACTTGAGTTATAAGTCAAGTATTTTTTCACCAACAATTTTGAAAGGGTGTTAATAAAGGCACCCTTAATTTTCGATTTCAACACCCAAAATATTTAAATTTGGTTTTCAATTTTAAAAGTGTACTCTGGTTTTAGCACCTTAATACAAAAAGAAAATTAGTCTCTAGTTACAATTATTTTGAAAAAGTAAATGAAAATGGAAACAATTTCATTGATTTAATTTCTTCTCCATGTCCAATCAAAAATATGAATTAAAGAAAGAAATTGAAAAGGTTAAAACTAATACATATAGACGAAATTGGAAGATGCTTACAGTGAAGACGGAGATTTTATTCTACTTGTTTTCCCGTGTTTGATGAAAATGATGAAGACGTCTTCATTTTTTTAGTTCATTTATTTAGTTAATTCATTTAAATTTGATATTCTTCATTACACGATCAATAATACTTAACCATATCACTAGATTTAAAAAACAAAAATTAAACTTTATCACTCCTATATACGTTGGAACATGGGTAAAAGAGTATATAATTATGGATAGAATTAACTAAAACTAAACTATATTAAATTGGGTAAATATATAACTTTAGAGAGGAATATGTAGAGAGAAGAAGATGATTGATCCAGAGAGTTGTTTCGTTTCTAACTTGGGTGCTCAAATAATTAGGGTGCTCATTTAAAATTATAAATTAAAATCCAGTGCTTAAATAATAGGTGTTAAAATAAGAAATTAAAAATGCCTTTACCGACACTAATATTAAAAGGGTCCAACTTCAACTTTTGTTCATCAAGAAATGCATCTTATCTTACCTCCTATTTCTTCCATCCCAAATTGATAGCCATGTTTTTAATTTTTTTATAAGAATAACACTAATTTTACGTAACTAATTAATTGTCAATAATAAGCTTAATTTATCACTATGTAATTCGATTAATCAATTGTGTTTCAAAAAACAACATGAATTTCAATCTTTGAGTATCTACAAGGAATCGACTATTTAAGTAGTAATAAAAACAAAAAATTAAGGTTGCATTCTTTTGACAGGAATGATAAATCACGTGATTTGATAAAATCATAAAACTTGAGATTTTTAAATCTTGTGATTTTTAATTTAGTTGTTCTTTTAAAAAATTCATAATTTGCAATTCATATTTGACTCTAAGTAGGTTTCTTATCCATTATTTGTTTTCTCTGCGGAGAAAGAAATAGATCAAGTCGTAAAAAGAGTTTGATGATCGAAGTATTAACTCATGAGTTTTACATATGATTCTCACAATCACTTTGATTTGTTGTGATTTTGAAACCTACCGTGCGTAGGATTTTAAAATCTCACAAACTTTGTGAATTTTATTATTTATTTTTAAGAAAAAAACAAGTTAAATTTATAAATCATAAAATTCATTAAATCTCATACTTAAAATCAAGCGAAAAGAATACATCTTAACATAATAAAAAGGAAGTAACACAATCTTACAAGGCTTAAGGCAAGGGTAGCTTGTGGAATTCATTAAATTGAAGGCCCCTTCATTGCATTGGCATGTGTAGGAAGTCCCATTTGTCAAGCAAACCCCATCACCACACCAAGTACTTCCACAAGCTATGAATTACAAGAACGAGCTAAAATGACGATGACGATGACGATAATGATTATTAATATTATTAGGATTCATATTAGTACTCTCTCCGGGGGTGGTTCTAAAGGGGACATAACGGGCTTTAACAAAGGAAAAATTTTTAAAAAACTTACTAACACTAGTAAAAAAAAAAATTTAAAAATAGTTTAAACACACCTCCTTACTAAGTTTTAGCCCACCCATTTATTAAGTTTGAGTCCATCCCTTAGCCCAGCTCAAATATAAATTAGCTAGAGTCTGTAATAGATGAATTCAAATCATTAAAAACTCGTTGAGCTCAATTTTGTTAAATATTTGTCATTATATATGAATTCAAATATTTAAATTATGCAATTAAATTATTTTTTTTCACTATATAGTTATACTTTCGATATCTTTTTTATGATTTTTTGTCTATTGCTATTAGCCCACCTCTCGAAAAATTTCTGAGCCTGCCTCTGACTCTCTTCGTTTTAAAATTAAATATATTCAATAATTTTTTTAAGATAAACCATAAAGAGTTTATTTTTCTTTTCAAAATATAATTATCAAGTAAAATAGTAATTTGGCATTGCCCAAAAAAATGACAAAGAGCCTTTCTCACATGTTAGTCTTAAGACTTTATTTGATTTGCGGATTTGAACACTCAGAAAATGAAAGTCTTTTATTTCTTTTGTTTGATAAGCACAAATTCCAGAAACACTTTCTTGACATAGGGGAAAGTAGGGGGTAAAGTCATTCATCTCAAAATCTATGGGATTAATTTTTCTTTGTTATTTCCCAGCATTTATTACAAAAAATTTGAACAATAATACCCCTACCCAAATACTTTGCATGTTTTACTAAACACAAAAAAAAAACTTAATAGGAACTTTAGTTTTCCACGCCCATGAAAAAGATAAGAAATTTGATTTCCCTTCCATAAACCAAACGAGATTTAAGAGTGACCATGAAAAGGTATCATAGGGTCGATTGTCACAATTTTGTCAATGCACAAACTCCCAAGGTTGTCAATGCTTTTAGATGTGGGACATGTACAAATACTTGTCACGGCACTATACGGTGACAACTGATAACTGTAAAAAAAAAAAATTTTGTCGCCATTTTAAACATTAACAACCATATAAAATATTAAAAAATAATTTTAAAATCCCTATTTTTTTCCTGCTAAAAGCTTAATCAATTTAATAAAAAACCATACCATAGTACAAGCCAAAACTCACGATAAAACACATTTTCTCATAAATTATTATTGTGATTAAATTAGTGCATTTTTAAATATGAATTCTTAATTAGATACAAATAGAGTTTTGGTTGTACAATTAATTAAAACTTGCGGTTTCTCATTATTAATTTTGAGCAATGATATATGTAATTAAAGTGTCAAATGAAAATTAAGAAATTAAAGCCATCTTACGGTCTGATATGTTTAGCCGCGGTGGTGGCGGCAATGGCACTGGAAATGGTTGTGGTGATGGTGCTCCTCCTGTGCAACCAAGATTGAGTGTACCTGCATAATAATAATTAAAAAAAATATTTAACATTACATATAAGTATTTTTTTGATTTATTGTCGATCTTGTGTATAATTGACGGGTTTTTTTTCTTCAAATACTAAAAAGATTGTTGTTTATCAAATTTACACCTACAGTCGACGAAAAAATGATTTGTCTATCCACCAAAATACCCCTAAAAATTTATTAGTGTAATGTATGTGTGCATGTTATATACATCTTGTTGGGATAGTGTGTGTATCTTATCGAAACTTTAAATTTTTTACAAATGATCGAACGTTAGACAACATATGAAATAAGATCAATATTTAACATGAATTTAAATTTTAAAAAGAATATTTGGATAGCTAAATAAAATATATAACTACCGCTTAATCAAACACCACTAGATGTGAATACTTGACATTATTAAGTATCAAGATTGTACATGCATATAGTGTGCTCAAGACAAAGTATTAGATGGCATTTTCTCAAGTATATATAATTACATTTTGACAAAAAAAAGAGTATAATTACATGCGCTTTTCAAACTTAAAGCCATCATGAATTCAAATTTATGTGATAAAAATAATTTTATAATTTCACAAACTCATCGAAACAAAGTCCCTTAATTATTACACTTATTAATATATAGAAGAAGATAGAGAAACTCACAATTAGGAACAAAGCAAGAGGGAAAAGTAATAGGACCAACGACAGGTTTTGCCCAACCAGGATAACACTCACAATCATACCCAACCATTGTATCATTTGAAGCCTTGCAAGTCCCTTGCGCACAATCTACTATACTACAAACCACATCTACACAAAAACGCAACAAACATCAACAAATTAACACTAAAAAACTAAATTGCATGCAAATAAACCTACTACTCTTTTTGTGGAATTGACAGCGTCATGTTGACTATATATTTGAAGGAAACATTACTTTCAACTGAATGGATAGTTAAAAATGAAACTTATTTCTTTTTCTGAAACTGAATTTGAGAATTATTGTCACCTCCAATTGGGCTTGAAGAAATTGTTGGAAAACTTGTTATTGAACTCCCAATGAACAAAAGAAATACAAGACAAGTGAAAGAGGAGATTGTGATTTTCATTTTGAATGTTTTTGCCTAAGGGCTTATTCTCTGGTTTTGAAAAATATGATGGTGCATATATCTGTATCTTATACACAAATTATATATAGATTTTTGTAATATTCTTCATTGGGCGTTAAAAGCAATGGCATGGGAGGGTGATTTAAGACAAGGAAATATGTAATTGTTGTTTGGGTCGATGGTTTCCATTAATAAACGGTAATGATTATTCATATGTTTTATGCTTCCAATGTTTTGTGATAACAACTCTTCACCAGTCCATCTCCACGTTTAAAAGTATTTGCCACTATTTTTTTTATTTTTTTTCCTCCTCGCATGAGATGTTTCAATATATATTTGAGTGAGCTTACTCCCTGCTTGAGATAATGAGAGTGAGCTTACTCCCCGCTTGAGATAATGAAACTATTTTTAAGATGCTATTCTTCGGAGTTGAACTCAGGCACTGCGCGCTTTAACGATTTGCCCCACAATTTAATGTAGAGTTCCACCCGGCCCACTGCTCCCCACGCCTATAGTTGATTAATTCAAAATGTTTGAAATTGGGTCACATTTGAAATATTTTAATTTTGGAAAATTAATGCTGTTCACAATCATAACCAGTCAATTGGGCAATTAATGGAAGTGGCTTTTAGAGTTCCACCCACTGCTCCCCACGCCTATAGCACATCCTTTTTTTTCTTCAAAAAAAAAATTGATACTTTTAAGTTTACTCATCCGGTGTTTCTTCCTTTTTTTTTAAATAAAATAAAATAAAATAAAATAAAAATGGATATATATATATATATATATCATTTCAAACCAATGCAATTTACAAAGTTGAAACCGTCTTTGATCATTGAACTACTTAATGGGGTGTATTCAATTTAGGTTTTATAGAATTTTTTTTAGAATTTTGAAAGTCCATGAATATTCAATTGAGATTTTAAAAAGTCTTTTAAAATCTTATGCTATTTATTTAGGATTTTAAAAAATCTTGGGGTATTCAATTAGGATTAAAAATAATCTTTTAAAATCTTATGGTATTTAAAACTCAACAACCTTTGAAGGATTTTATAAGTGGATATATTTTGATGGATTTAGGAGTCTTTTTATGAATAACAAATCCACCAACAAATCTTCTCTTCAAGTGAAAGATTTCACATAGATTTCTTTTCCATCTTTCTCCCAACCCTAGATATAATCTTTTATTATTGTCTTTATAATCTATTAAACCTTTCATTTCATTCTTTCTATCTAAAACCTCTTCTTTTTCCAAATTCAATGTATTATTTTTTCTTTGTCTCTATAATCTCTCTCTAATTCATTCATTTTATCTAAAATATTTTTTTCGATTTAGATACTGCTACTTTCAAAGTTTTAACTATCCAATTAATCATATACTTCCGAAATTATAAAGATGTTGCCCCCTTGATTTTTTTTATTCCAATTTATGAATTTTTTTAGATAGAAGATGAAAATCGAATAGAAAGGGCAACAAAAAACAATCCATTGGGTTTTTAGACTCAATCCAAACTGTTTGAGGTAGATTTATAATTTGCTTATTACTTTAAAGTTGTAATCAAAATTATTTTATTATTTATCCTTTGATTTTTTATTATATCTAATTTTTGTTCACGTGCGTTTCACATGATTGTAGTGCTTGACAAATTTCATTAAGTCCGTTAATGAAGACGTATATACTAAAAATTGAATAATTAGTATGAAATAAAAATAATAACACATAAACAAAACATAGTATCAAATGTAAAATTCACTTAATAATTATAAGAAAATCATAAAAATTTGTCGCCTTGATTTTTTATTAAATAGATAACCATAAAATAATGAGAATGTAAATCAAGAGGACAAGAATGAGAATGAAAAGAGTTATGATAATCATAATGATATTTGAATGGAGTAGTATGAATTTTTATAATGTATTTTGTTAATAGTCTTTATATTTTTGAAAATGTTACTTTAAACTTGTAATTAATTTATTTTACTGCTTGTCTTTTGATTTTTGATTGTTTTGACAAACTTATTAAAATTTGCATAAATTCATAGACTTGTTAAAATCTGCATAAATTCAAAATAATCTATGCATTAAACTATGTGAGATTCTATAAGAATTTAAAACAATCCATAAACTTAACAAAATCCAAGAATTTTAAAAAGTCAATTAAAATATTTTAAAGTTTGAATTGAATACACCCCCTTAGTCTAGTATTTATCGTTCTTTTATTTATTTTATTTTTCTAAAATTTACATATACACTAGCAACACGCATATCACGTGTAGGGTAAAATAATTTATCCTACAGTGTTACATAAAATCAAGAATCAAGAGTAGTTTAAAAAGTTATGTTAAGATATGATCTAAGGGCACATCAAAAGACTATGATTCAAATCATTTATTAACTATTTAATGTAAAGATTTTCATAATAAAATCTCGTTCTTTTTGTTTATAATATCCTTAATGCACGCAATATTTCACAATTCTCATAATTTTTGTATCATAAACTTAAGAAAAAAAAAATTCAATTATAAAGTTAGAAAATGGTTAAACAAAGAAACATTTTTTTTATGAAAAAGATTAAAAATAAGATGAGAGATATGATTAGATGTTTTATTATTTTTCCATGAAAATCATCAAATTACTGGTATGTTTTTTAAATTTATCATAAAAAAATAATTATTTTACCAATTTATGAATAATTATTTTTATATTATTTCCTAAATAAAGAGGTTTCATGTTGTGAATCTTATGACAACATAATTGAAAAGGACTGTTAATTTGCTCGATGATAGGCCCAAAATAGGTCAACAAATAAAGCCCCAAAACCATCGTAATGGTATCGAGCACTGAAGTTCAAGAACAAGGCACTTGCTGGAGAGGCGCTAAAATGGCGAGTACTTCGCCCTCTTCAGAGATTCTCATACAAACCCTAATTACCAGAGGCTGGTGTTTTGGCGACATCGATCAAGTCAAAACTCTGATTGCAATTCAATCGGCCCTAAATGGAGATTCAACAACTGTTGAATCAATTGAGTCCGAGCTTAGCAACTCGGATTTGCGATCCATCGGTGGAAATTCCTTACCTGACTCTTCTCTTCTCCGCAAATCCTCTCACCTTCAAGGCCCTAAAGTTCTTCAGGCAATTACCCCCACTCTTTCTCACACACACAAAATGTTTTTTTTTTCTCTTATCTGATTGATCAACACTGAAGTGGTGTTCGATAAAACAACTTAAACTGAAAAAAATATTTATTTATTTATGAAAATTGGATCTGAACAAATGTTGTTTTTTTGAATATAATATATCTGAAAATTAATTTTTTTTTTCTAGAAATTAGGTAGAAGGTCTTATTACACATTGATTTTTACTAAAATTTCAATGAATAATATTTTTTTGAATGAATTGCCTATTTTTAATTGGTAATTAGTGTAAGAGACCTATTTTGTTTTATATTATATTTTAAATGAAGGTATTTAAATAAATTTAAATATCATTTAATTAATAAAAACATGTTATATATTACCTAAACTACCCCTTTTTATGAAATTTGCACAAAAAATATAGAATGCAAAATTCATATTGCAGTAAAATATGTACTGCAAAGTTCATATTGCAGTGAAATATGGACTGCAATATGAACTTTGCACTAGAAATATGGACTGCAAAGTTCACATTACAGTAAAATATGGATTGCAATATGAACTTTGCACCAAAAATATGAGCTGCAAAGTTCATATTGCAATAAAATATGGACTACAAAGTTCATATTGCAGTGAAATATAGACTGCAAAGTTCATATTGTAGTTCATATTTTAATGCGTATTGGTATTTTTTAGTTTATTTTAAGGGTTGGGATATCATTTTACAATGAAAAAAAAAAGACACATGTCATATTATCAATAAAATAAAAAATAGGCCCTTTATTTACAAAAAAAATTATTCCTTGGCTTTAGTGTGAAAATCTTTCTCTAATAAGACCTTTTTTTTAATTGTCCCTTTTTTTTAATATAACAATTTTGCCATTATTAGTTTATTTAGATCACATGTAAAATGAGAAATAAATAGAGTAAAATAGTATTTTACAATAGGATGTGATAAGTTTTCAGATCTAAAATTTTAGTTTTCAGCGGCAAACCTTTTAATTTTTTTTTTGGCAAAGAGACAACTTTGAAATCACTTAAATGCCAAAACAAACAACCCACGAGTACTGAACTCTAAATGATTAATACTAAACTGGAGCTTTGGGAAAATGTTTTATTTTAATTGACTCTGAATACTGAAGAGATGTTATTTTACAATTTTACTTTTATGATATGATCTATCTATATATAATAATAAGAGGCAATGATTTTAAATTTTAAAAATATTTAAGAGGTAAGGAATTATGCGACCTAGATTTAAGATATTTTTTAAAATAGTTGATATTGTCTTTGGCATGTTAACTAGGTTTTAACCCGTCCCACTATTCACCAATAAGAAAACATCTTCGATCTTAACCACACCGGTAATTCAAAATCATTATCCCTTATTATATAGATTGTATAATAAGACTAGGGGGCATTATCGGGTTAACATTTTATTAAAATGAAGTTAAAGCATTTGACTTGCTTTTCAACGCGAAATGCTAAATTTTAATAGAAAGGTCTATTGTTGAACACATAATGCTTAATGTTGTAAGGAAGTTTTGAAAAATAATATTGATTTTAGTTGCTATGAATGTTGAATAGATGACATTTTACAATTTTACTCTTATTGATGTGATGTGATATGATATATATATATATAAGCTTGTAGTCTTGCACGATGTGTAGGTGTTTCTAAAAGTTATATTTATGATAAAGAATTCATAATATATATAAAATATAACTTAAATACTATTCATTTGGCAGTCACTATTTCAGTTTGACGATTACATTTTTTCAATATTACTATATATTCAATATTATTGTATATATCTATTGTTAATAAAGTTATTATAGTTGAGAGTATTACGACATAAGCTAACTGCAAGAATATAATTAAAATTCACCTCAGTTAAAATAATGACGATTTGAAGTGAGGAAAGTTTTCTAAGCTAAAGTAGGAGTGAAAAATGAAATGATAGCAAAATAGAGAATTACAGGGAGAAAATTAAGAAAACAATAGAAAAGAGAAGTTGATAAAGAATATGGAGAAAGAAATAGAGAGGAGGAACTTGAAAAGGCATTAAAATAATAATAAAATATAGGATGAAATATTTTTATTTTTTTTGAAGGATGAAATAGTTAAATAATGCATTCAATAGTGCCACGTGTCATTGCCATCTATTATATATGATATGATATGTAGCTCATGAATGAATAGAATAGGGATATTATTGGAATAGAATTTCACTAAAGTTAAATTAAGCATTTGGCGCAGGACTTGCCTCTTAACGCTAAATGTTGAGTTTTAATCTAATTCAGCATTAGGAGGTGAGAAAACAAACACTATATCTTCCTCTTAGTGTTGAATAGACTTCCATTCAGCGTTAAGAGGTAAAAACAAACACGACCAAAACGTTAGCCTGCTGCTCTCAAGTTTTGTTACATTTTGTTGATTCTCTCTCACACAAAGACACTGGACAGATATCTTCAGTGAGGGACATATCTCGAAGCAGTATAGCAGATAGTTCTGAGAATTCCAGTAGTGGGAGGCTATTGAGATTGAAGCTCACTGATGGGCACTCTGAGATAACTGCTATTGAGTACTCTCATATACCCTCTTTTTCTGGTGATGTTGTTCCTGGTGCCAAGGTACTTTAAGCAAAAAATGAATAATATTTGGGTTTATGCTTCTGTTGTTTATATTTTTTTGTTGATAGGAAACCAAATATATAAATTCTCAAAATATGACTACAAAGTGAAGGTGGACAAGCTGTCCACCATGGACTTATACCAGAAGACAAGCGTGAAGAGAATCAAATACAAACAAAACTTTTCATAACATAAGTTGCCATGGTAACTTTTCTCAAAGGATTATAGCCTTCCAATTAAGTTTAATGTATTCCACCCCACAATGCTTAAGCAATTTGGAATTTGAAGCCCATAGTGATGCCACAAATCTGATTCTTTCCTATAGCAATTCCTTTTCTTCCTTTCCTTCAAAAATTCTGTAATTCCTTTTTATCCAAATCATCCACATAACTGCCACTTTGATGCACGTCCACAAGGCCCTTCTTTTTGGAATATCTCCATCAATGTTAATATCTATAGGAAGAAGATCTGCCCCAGATTTTGAAAGGATCCAACAGAGAGTGGATTCTGCCCAGTGCCCACACTTTTGCCTGTATAAAATAAGAATAAGGACAGTGCAACAGAAGAAGATCCGCCCCATAGGAAGGATATCCATATGCTTCTGTTGTTTGTATTGGACTTTTGGTTTTTTTAACATTTTGAAAAAATGAAAATGGACTCTTCGACCGAGTCAACTAATGGGACTTGTCAATCGGAGGTTGGGGACGAGAATTATATACACTCTTCTCCTTAAGTGGAGTCCTTATGCCAACCTTTTTGGCATATGAGAGCAATCTTGTGCTTTTAGTGCTTAGATATGCTGCATAACAGATCAACCTGAAAGTGTATCACATCACACGGTGAAGTTTAATCTTTTCCACATATGCTTGGCATATGAGAAATAGAGATGCCTATTGCTCTGGTTTTAGCTTGGTTCAAAGTATTGATTTGGGGTGTGGACTATGCCGCTCAGTATTCAACTTGGTTTCGGTATCGGTTTTGGGTGATATACACCTATTCTCTATGAAGATTGGAAAAATTATGAAAAAAATATAAAGAAATTCTGAGAAAATGAGATCAATAAGATGGATCTGTTAGATGAACACAATAGCACCATTACAGCTTTATAACTTTCATATTGTAAAATTTCATTATCTACATGGTAATACTAGCATCTGGCCCACTCGGATAATACATCATAAAGAGTATAATAAATTTTAAAAGTTATTCAAGTTAAAATTTATTGGAGGTTCACATGAGCAAAGAATGTTGGAGAGAGAGATACTCAATTCTTAATGAGAGGTTCACGACTTTGAGCTTCATTTAAATAAACTTTGGAGATTGATTCTGTTCTACATCACTTTCTTTTGTTTGTTGCAAAAGGTGTGTTTTTTCTTACTTTCATTCACTTATTTGTACTTTCTTTTATTTGTTGCAAAAGGTGTGTTTTTTCTTACTTGCATTCACTTCTTCATGCTTCCTTTTGATTGTTGAAATGGTACCTAGTTAAGTATCAAACTGCTGAGTTTCAGCGGTTCAGTTTGGTACTTAGAACCTTACACAAATTGGCCAATTTGTATCGGGTTCGGCTGATGAAATCTTCTTCAAGTTCTGTAAATTATCATCAAGAACAATTGATTTGCAGATGATACTATCTTTTTCCTTTCATCGATAATCTTATTTGAGACTTCGGGTATTTAAAGATAAATTTCTAGCGAAGTGGTGGGCTATTAGAGGAGGAGTTGAATTCATAGCTGCCAGATGCTCGGTGGGAAGTTGGCCTATGTCTTATTTGGGGTTGCCATCCTTGGATTTAGAAGGCTCGAAGGTTGGTTTGCGTTTGGTAAGCTGACTTTGATTCAGTCGGTTTTGTTACTATCTTTCTCTTAAAATTCCCGTTTCGGTAGCCAAGAGCTTTCTGGGAGGGGTTTGATCATTTGGTGGCCTGTCTGTTTCTTGTACTGGGTATTGTAATTTGATTTTCTTTTGGGTAAATGGTTTATTTCCGATTGAACAAAGTGCATTTTGGCAAAAGTAAATATGGAGTGTAGACACTGGTTTTGCCGTGGTTAGGGTCTCTTCGTAATTGCATTTCTAGAGGTATTGTCTTCGATT
Source organism: Lonicera japonica (assembly GCA_021464415.1). Lineage (NCBI taxonomy): Eukaryota > Viridiplantae > Streptophyta > Magnoliopsida > Dipsacales > Caprifoliaceae > Lonicera > Lonicera japonica. The sequence goes on from CM038469.1 coordinate 64,799,519, forward strand.
CATGGAGCTAATATTCTTGGGAGAGGACACCTTGGCAGTGCAGTTTCCACGATAGAGTGGCAGTCAATCCAAGAAATAGCTGTATTCAAGTGACTGCATGGGTTAGAAGAAATTTTTCGGAAGTGGAAGAGATCGAGTATATAATGATGATGGGGTTAATTAATAATTTGCAGATTCAAGATTCGAGAGGGATTCAGCTGTTTTCTGTAAGATCGAATTTCTGTCACAGGCCAACGTAGAAGGAAATTTTGAACCCGATATGATTTGGAAGAATGGTATCTAAGGTTAAGGTTTTGGCTTGGAGCTGCTATAAAGAAAGTTAACACAGCAGACTTGTTGCAATTGAGAAGACCGTTTCAGTTTGGTACTTACCGAACCTTACACAAATTGGCCAATTTGTATCGGGTTCGGCTGATACTTTCCTAATTCTGGGTGCTTGTGAAATCTTCTTCTGAAAAAGGGGGAAGTAGCATAAACTGTAAATTATCATCAAGAACAAATCAATTTGTTGATTGGCAACCATAAAAAGAAAATCCTTTTAGAATGCATGGAATTCTGCCTTTGTTTCCATTGAGATTGTGCATATGTTATTGTTTGTAATAAACTTCATCTCTCAACTTAGTTTTTAGTGTTGGGTTTCTTCTTTCTCGTTGTTTAACTGCTACTTTTCCGCTGCTTGTTTCTGGTGGTCAGATTCGTCTGGAAAATAAAGTTGTCACACGTAGTGGCATTCTATGTCTGAATCCGAAGGTGGTAACTGTGTTAGGAGGAATTGTTCAGTCACTTTATGAAGAATGGCAGATGAACAAAAAATATTCAGGATTCTCCCGCTCATCCTTAAAGGAATCACAGAAAGGTGAGTCTAGTGGTCCTCCGCCATTCGAGAAATTGCAGATTGGTGCACCTTCAAATCGGCAGCCTCTTTCTCGTAAGTGCTGCAGACCTTTCCTCTATATATCTGGTATATTTCATACATCGGTGGGTATTATATGTAGGGTCATGTTAACGAGTGCCCTGAGGCACATGTTAACAACCCATTTATAGTAAGAAAAAAGCTTAAATACATATTTAATAGGGCACGGATTCTCACATATGGGATTACTTTTTCTATTCATAGTATGCTTAACATGTGCCTTTAGGGCACAAGTTATCATTTTCCGTATTTGTATATATGCTAGGATATACCAGTAAGGACAGCACGGTGAAATGAACAAAAAAAAGAGGACAATCGGGTAAAAGAAAACAGTGTAAAAAAACACGAGGAGTTGGAGTGTATATTTTTATCACAGCGCTTTACTAACCAAACAATAACACGGGGTACTGATTTTGCACTTTGTGCTCTAATGATACCATTCTGAACTCTTTTGTACCATTTGAACTGATCAATGATATACAAATATTCAATTGCTTTTTTGAGATTTTTTTAAACATGATCTTATAGTCACAATGGATCTTGTTTTATAGATTTTGATTAGTGGGATTCAATTATATACTTTACTGCTTATATTACTTTGACAACATCTGATGAAATACAGAATATCCTGGGTCAACCTTGAATCGTTCTGGAGTCTCTGTTGTTGAAAAAAGCAGAAGTTCTGGATCTAGGCAGATGAATAGATCCCAGAATTATGTTTTGAAAGTTGATAACAAGGACAGTGACATGAAGTCAATTCCTCTAGTTAAAAGAAATGAGGAGAAGCTACCTAGTTCTGAAGCAAGACCAAAAGGTGTGGCTTCTTACTGTTTGTAATGCATTGAAAAGCTGACTCTCGTCAATTATATGGGACTTGTCAAGGAAATAGCGATAAAAAAATTGGGTCTTGTCAAGGAAATAGCGAGAAATAAAACTTAACTTGATGTTTTGATGTTGTTTAAATAAAACTAGAACTCGTAGTCGTAGCACACTCGATGAGTGTGCAAATATCATACACGATTATTTGCTATTATCTACATTTCTAACCAATTTAAGGCATGTGATTGTATTTTTTTTCTGATCAGAAACAAAATGCTTTTATTAAAAACTGATCAAAGCGTTACAATGGAGATTACATCCTTGGTGAGCCAGCAAGCCACCAAAGCCCCTCTTAATATGACAAAAAACTACACAAAACAAAACACTAATATTACCAAAATATCAATTTGACAGTAAAGTGACAAAGTCACAGCCGGTGCAATTACTGGATAGCTGCACCCTAATTCTCACATAAGTCTGAGATTGATAAGTTCCAAACAGGTTCGATGAGCTAGCCCAAAGTGATGCTAACTGTTTGATTTTACTCCAGACTTCAGCGGTTTTGGAAGATTTATTTTCAAACATATGTCATTCATACTTGAGTTCATGGGTTCAAATCCCATTGCATGATTAATATAATTTATTAATTTCAAGTGTGTACCAAAATGTAATTGCCATCTCTTGCCTCGTGCTTCAATGCTTAATATTATAGATAATTTGTTGAATTTATGTCCTCTGAGTGGAGCTAATTTCTTGGAAGGAATTTGTAGCCTTTATTCATTTGTAAATTTAGTGGTCAACTAACTGTTTGACAAATGCTTTGGTAAATTGCAGGGTATTTTCGGCCAACTTCCAATATTCCTGGCCCCTCTTTCGTGGAAAAAGGTGAAAGTTCTGTATCTGTACAGATGAATAGATCCCAGAACTATGTTTTGAAAGCGGATAGCATGAATAATGATGCGAAGTCAGCTTCTCTTGTTGAAAGAACTGAAGAAAAGCTGCCCAGCTCTGAAGCAAGGCCAAAAGAAGGTGTATATTCTCATAATTTTTACTGAAATGAACAAGAATTGATTAATTATGAACGTGGGAACATGAAATAAAAAGATGTATGAAAAAAATCTGAATCACAACTGATATTCATAGTTGACTATAATTAAAAATATTAAACGTAATTTTTACAGATAGAGTATTAGAGTATCAGCATTTTTGACAAAGCTGAATCACAATAAATTGATAATATCATCAACATTAAATACTATCGTAGTTACTTTAGATTTTATTCAAAATTCAAGAATCTATGTAGTAATTTCATATTTGGCCAATGGAACTGAATAAATCGCATCGAATCTTACTGTTCTTGTTCATTTTAGATTCACTATACGATTCATACCGACTAAGCTATGAATCATCTATCTTGTTGTGAATCATAACATTCTGACATCTAGTGTTCTAAAACTCGCGACTCGGGACTCGATCGGCGAAGTGGGGGAGGGGGGGTTTCAATTACTCGGGGATTAATCGGAAAAAATCGGATAGGGTATATTTTAATATAAATAATATTCTAAATAATATAATATGATAATAATATGATCAAATAGTTTGCAAAATGATAAGGAAGCCTAGAATGTCCATGAAAAGCCAAAGTACTAATATTCTAATAACAAAAACACAAAGACGCAAAAACTCTAGAATAAGTTACATACTAAATAAGGAGAGAAGGAAGACGAAAGAGAGAGAAGGAAGACAACTGAGTCACTGACAGAGGACAGTGAGAGAAGACAGTGAAAGAATACAAAAGAGAGAGAAGAAGACGGTTACCTGAAGACGAAAGAGAGAGAGAAGACGACTGGCATGGCCGGCTGGTGGTGGTGGATGAATCGATGATGATGATGATGTGAGAGTTTAGAACGAGAGCAAAGGAGCAGCAAAGACGAACAAATGGGGCAAATGGCTGAGAGGGAGGGTCCGTCGTTCGTCCTAGGGTTAGTAAAAAAAGATCTCACAAAAAAAAAGGTACCAACTTGCCGAGTTTTACCGAGTTATGCCCGAGTTTTTCACTGGTCAAGTAAACCCTACCGAGTTGGCAAACTCGACTCGTTTTGCTGGCGAGTCCCGAGTACTCGGCAAGAAATCGGTCCAACTCGCCGAGTTTAGAACACTGCTGACATCTATGTTGTATCAGCACCAAAACCCAATTAGAGAATGTCATATAACTTCTGCCATTGCTTGTAGTCTTCAAATTTTACTTTTATATTTAATGTTTCAATTTGTTATTCAGAATGAGATTATCATTTCCCACTAACTATTTTAGTATCTTTTATATTTGTCAGTGTCTGAATCTGTCCCTGTTCAAAATCAAGCGGCTGCACAAAAACTCCTGCAAAAAATGAATCAACCAAACTGGGATAATCGCAATTCTCGAGGAGGTCGGAGATATAACAGAGGAAGGGGGAAAGAGGAGGAGGATTCACACGTTCTCACTCTAGATGAATGGGAGAGGAGAAAAGCTGGTGCAAACCCTTCAATGAGAAACGAGTTTCCTGATGTTAGGCAAGACGAGGATCTTGCGTGGCAACTTCAAAACCAATTTGATTTGGAAGATCATAGTGTTAGTGTCTTTGCCGTTACAGTTTACAAGCATCAGGGCAGTTTTATTATGCGCTTTTGCTAAAAATATGAGTCACATATAGGGTTGGGTTTCGGTTGGATTGGACTGGGATGGGGAAATGGCCTTTCGAATAATATTCCGATTTTTCTGTCTTTTTTCATAAAAATAGTATTTTGCTGATTCTGGTTCCAACTGTTTCCGCAAAATCGAATTACAGAAAAGTTTTGGAAATTCAAGAATAATTCAAACAAGAGAAAAAACTCGAAGTATTCAAAAGAATCTAGAGAAACACAAATAATAGGTATCCCCGTATCGGCAAGATTTAGAATATTTGAAATGGAATGGTATAGGAAAATCTTTCAGAAAATCGGAATTTCAGAAAAATTTAACATGTTTTCTGAATCTGATCTGATTATTTTCAGTACACTTGGAACTACGTCTATTGTGCTAGAATGGGAATAAATGAATTGGTCATGCTTCTAATTCATTGTACCAAATTTTGTGATAGTTGTACAAGGATTTTTTTGGTTATTGATTTCATTGAAGTCAGCATTTCTTTAGAAGTTTGACATTTGTATATTGAGTTGTAATTTGTCATCGTTGGCATCATCTTTGCCATAATTTCCCTTTTCTAATGTTTCCAAATTCCAATTTCTTCAGGCACAAAGGGGTCCTCAAATGACAGCAGCTGAGAATATCAAAATGAGCATGTTCAAATTTGAAAGAGATGAACCAACCATGGAATTCAGAGGGAGAGGAAACACAAGAGGCAGGGGAAGAGGGAGAGGAAGGGGAAGAGGTAGAGGTAGAGGAGGTGGATTTGGTTGATTGATCAGCCTACCCTCTTGTATATTTCGCATCTTATCATGTCAGGTCCGTTATCTTATTCTTTTCAACTCTTTTTTTTGTTTTGATTGCATTTACTAAAATATCTTTGCCCCCCCCCCCTGTGTGCGTGTGTCATATTGTTTTATTTACCTAATGGCCTCGACTATCATCTTGAAGGATGAGGCTTTAGCAGCGTGTTCAAAATCTCACCTGGGGCCTCTTTGGTTCTAGGTGGTGTTTACTGCCTAGGCTAGGCTGCTAGGGTGGTGACTAGGCAGGGTGAGCAGTATTTTTCACAACTTTTTGAAATTATGTGTAGTTATGTTTTAATTCTGGGGAGTCTTTGGTTTGTGGATTCTTATGCCTTAAATGAAGAAGTAAAGACTGATTTCTTATAACATTAAATAAATAAATAATTGACCACCTAGGCTGTAGGCGCCCTTTTACTGCCCACCGTCCAGAATTTTGTCGTTAGTGTGAATGTGTGATTATGGTGTGATTTTGAACTTATTTTACATTTAGTAAAGTGAATGTTTCCATTTATCAATCAGCACCTAGTCACT